>JAVDOI010000009.1:6208994-6928994 GCA_032191485.1 Leptoclinus maculatus
CAGCATCTCTCTCTATATCTCATTTTCTCTCCTAATTCACCCTCCAAGCTCTCATTTTCTGTCACGCACACTCTCTCTCAAATCCTTCCCCTCTATATTTTCGTTTTACCAATTCTCCATCCTCAGACACATCCCCAATGTTACAATTTTTTTTTCTTCTCCCCGCTCCACAAAAGCACGTTTATTCACAGCTTTTTTTTTTTCCCCTGTTCCATTCCTCCTCCGCTCCTCCATCCTGTAAAACAGCACCAGATGCCCCTTATTAGGAGCTGAGCGGCAGGTCACCCGGTAGTTAAGTACATAACACACACTGATGCTCGCACACGCACACACACACACACACACACACACACATAGCCAGGGTAGTTATGTACATGATGGTATTATCTGGCCAGGCAGTGATATATCTTGGTGAGACACCAGCCCATAAAGCTGCAGGGACATGCAGTCCCCGTCTCCCCTTTCTCCACCCCGCTCCCCTCCAGCCACACGCAGTAACAGGCGGCCCTGATTCACAGCATTCAATTTACACTGGCTCGTAACAGGAGGTGATGGGCTCTTGGAGGTTTGAGGAGGGCTATCGGTTGGTAGGTTGGCGGGGGGGGGGGAAATGTGTTTGAGCTAGGAAGGGAAGAGAAATAGTGAGTTCTCAGCGAGTATGATCCTATTACTGATTAGGATGATGAAGAATTTAGAGACATGCATTTAGATTAAATGGAAGTCTAAATTGACAATTATGTAACTCTGTTGATGTCAAAATGCAACCTTGTAGACGCTTACAAGTCCGTGTGTGTGTGTGTGTGTGTGTGTGTGTGTGTGTGTGTGTGTGTGTGTGTGTGTGTGCTGACCCTTTTGTGTCTTGTGTGTGCATGTTTCGAAAGTCTGCACACAAGTGCCAACGCGGGCAATGAAAACAATCCAAAGAACAGGCCGACCCCAATCCCATTCCCCGTATGAATATGTATCATTCCAAAAACCTTGATCCAAATCTGCTCGCTGTAATTCTAAACTCTGCAGTCCCCAAGCAGCAGCAACCATGCCATGCATAGTATATAAACGTATGAGCCTGTTATGGTGCAACAGCACATCTACATCTGATCATTTATTTGGGAAAATATTTTGTATGCTTGCTTCTGCTTAAAAGTCGTTTCAGGTATTATTTGATATTCATTTTCTACGCCTCAGAGAAAATGATGCACTGGTGGCTCTTAGAAGAAAATAATAATAATAATATTAAGAAAACTGTTTTACAACCTCCTGAACCTCTGCATGGACATGTGTTAATGTGCATTTATCATTGAATCCAAGGTCACATGTAGCCAGCTGGTACTCTCCTTGATAAGAAGAACAGAAGTATAACAACAATATGTAAATGTATTCATTCATTCATTACTGTATTGATTTAACCGTATGGAGCATTTGCATGCATGCAAAGTGTGTAAACAGGTAGTAGCAACATTATGAAGCCTTCTCAGTGTTGTACACTAGCTCCATCACAGTCTCTGGACATTTATTATGTAATATTGCTCCCCTGCCTATGGGCATTACAGTGATGTTCGTGGTGGGAGGTAGTAAACAAATAGCGTAGCATCTAAAACGTAAGCCCAGTGGATTGTCGAAACATCTACTCATATGAGTGTGTGTCCGTATAATTATGAATGATGCGAGCTGTGTTTTGTTTTTCATGGAAGCCTGCCATTTAAACATAATGCATATGCCTGAATGTTTCCAACGGAATGTGGAAAAGTAATGAAATCATGTGTTTACTATCAGCAGGACAGATAAATATACAGCGCACCCGGTCCAGAGAGATATGCCTGTCAGTGTTGTGTGTACATGTATCCTACGTTTTTATGTTATTTGGATAATTGATTGCACGAGTAAATGCCAAGAGCTTTCCACACATATCACTCAGAGGCACATGGTCCGCTGAACGAGGCCTGATCTTTTGACATATAAGCGTATGAGAATGATGGATACACTTGTGGGCCCGATAGTTGACATTCATGCTCAGCTGATAATTCATGAGCCTCATTGTGCATGGATCTCCCTATTCCTCCCCGAGACTGACAAGAGGAGTGGAGCACTGGGGAGCACAGAGGAGAGATTTAGCATTCAAACTTTAGCATGTGTGTGTGTGTTTCAAATGGTCAGTGACACCCCACTGCCAGTGATTCATATGCACAGTGTACATTTGTGCCATGCAGGTAATGGTTTCTGATGCATGCTGGATCATTGAGATTCATTGTGTGCACGGTAGCTGTAGCCTGCGGATCTGTCAATAGACGGCCGGGGGGAGGAAGTGAGGGACGTGGGAACGGAGGGAGAGAGAGGGACTGAGCAGAGGGTTTCGGCTGTCGTCTCTGTCATTTCTTACTTGGAGAGTGAGACCCTTGGGACCCCTCTTCAGTTGTAAATGGACAGAGCGCACACAGATGCACACAGTGTAGTGGGGGCCAGTGTCGGTGGCAAACCAGGGGAGACCATGTCCGTATAAATGATATGTGCTCATCAGGAAGGCCATACCTGCTTGACATGTCAGCGGGCCTTGCCATCGGGGTCTGAAAATTGTTTACGACAAATATTTGTGAGTCACTTCGCAATTTCTCCCCTCTAACCATTCACAGTCACATTAGCAGCAAGAAGACGAAGGAGAACGAGAGACGGATTAGAAAAAGTTGTGACACTAAAACAGGAGAGGAAGGTATATGAGGGGGGGGGGGGGGAAGTGGGTGTAAATGATAGAGTCTAGAATTTAAAGAGACAAGAAGCATTCGGCTGTTGGTTGAAAAACAATAAATGCAAACCTCCCCCCCCCCCCCTCCTTTCTCACACACGTACCAATCTTTTACCCTCTGCACCTTTGTCTTTACTCTGATGTCTGCACACTCCTCTACAATATTGTGATGCTTCAGAGATTTGACGCCTAAAGCACCCTTTCTCCACGCATCCACAAACACACACACACGCGCCGACGTACATGGCAGATATACAGAACATCAACTTTCTTATGAGTCTATTGTTTTAGAGCTGCTCATCCCAGAAAGCCATCCTGGCAGCATCAATGTTTACGTTCTGTTTGAGGGGATTTTACAGTGCTTTCATATCTCCGAACATCTCAGTGGACTCCTTTATATTAGAGGCATGCTTCAGGTTACAGATGAGTGATCGCAAATGGAATTGAACTGAAAAAGACACGGTCAACAGGTGTGAAGTAAGCATGTTTTATTCTCGTATTTCTGCATACAATTGACCAGAATATATTATCTTTATACTCACTAGGAGAAAACTACAAAACTTGTCGGTAGCCTGCCTGCTACAGATGATTTAGGTCTTTTTTTTACGAAAGCTTTTTCAAACATTAAAGCTGCACTAGTCAATATTTCTTTTTGATAATAACAATGGCTCAAGTGGTTATGTGTAATGTGAAAGCGCGGTGACAAACAAAGATAATTATTACCCAACTTTGCAGTTATTCTCAAATCTAGGGAGGGTTTTTAGAATCGTTCAGCTTATTGTTTCATTTTCACAGCCCCGTAATTTTAGCGTTTTAATTGAGTCTCGCTGCTCTTCAACTGAATTTTCATTAGCAGCAGGCAGCTGAAACTCCATATTTCATGTCAAAGTCTAATAGTGCTGTGAACAAAATCAGTTCTAGGGAAACAAATGAAGCATTAGCAATCAAATAAGTACCATGAATGCAGGAATCATAAAAAAAAAATATTAAACACTGTTCAGTACTTTGCTGCAACCATTAGCATATTATGTTGATCCGTCCTTAATAAGTATACTCTACCATTAACTATAATACCACAAACTAGCTATTTAAGTATAGATTTTGTACCTTTCTAAAAGTAATAATAATAATACAAATAATAATGATTACTAATTACTAATAATAACAGAAACACAAACAGACCACTGGAAACAAATTCTTCCCAAACTGATCCTCCTAACATGCAATCAGCACCCTGCAGAACTGTATTCAGAAACCACTGCACTACACTGCATTGAATTAGCACACAATCTGAAGGATTTCTTCTCTTTCAAAGCACGGCATATTCATTTTGGAATAAACTGAAAGGTTACCTCAACATTCATTGCTCAACATTATTCAGTAGTGAACTTTATTTCCACGCCAAGAATAATTGACTTCAGGCTATGGGTATCACACTTTTCTCAAATACTAAAAGTGAAACACTTCAAGTGGAAGCCAATGATAGGGCAGCTCATTGGCAGCAGGTCCAGATCGAGTTCATGTATTTCTATTTTGTTGCAATTTCCATCCTTTGTCGATGCAAATCTGTCAGTACATTATCGTGTGGCCTTCCTTTTAAGCAACGTTAATTGCATGGGTCAAGTATAATTTGCTGTACTTAAATCTAAGAGTTGCATAGATGTCAGGTGAATCACTGTCCTTCAAGCCAGCAGAGAGAGGTGTATAATACTACACTGCACTTCCCAGTTTTATAGTGAAGGTTCAAAGCATGGTTCATACTTCTAATGCCAGTATTTTTCAGGTATAGGAAAGGAAGAAAAACGGTGGCTGTAAGTCCAAAGACAATATGGGAAATTGAGAGCATTTTGATGGAAACCACATGTTGAATCCAGAAAGCCCCTCATTCATTCATTCATTCAGTTGGCCTCAAAGACCCCTCATTAAAAGGCATGCCAGGGTCTCTCGCATGCCTCCTCTCTGTACCACTGCCAAGCAGTGACACTGTTTGTCCTTGTGTTGAGCTGTTACTTGATTTATCTTAAAATAGATTAATAAAATGACTGTGTTGACCATTCAAACCAAGGCACACTGCTGTCGATGAAGGTTGACATGGTGAAAATAATTCTATAACTACTTTAAGTTTTCAAACCTTTAAATCAAAGAAAGTGGTGTAAGATTTAAAACAAGACAGATTGATATTTTTTAAACGCTTGCCTGTCTCTTCCCACACAAACATTTTAAAATATTGATCAGTACATGAATGCAGATCTCTAACTACCCCTGAGCCAATATGAAACCTCCATCCATTCTTATGAATATGGTACTCAGTCGACCTTCAGTTCAATTTGACATACAACAAAATATCACAATGTGTATTATTGTTATTCTTCAAAAGAGTATTTACAGTCCCCTACTTTGTTAAGAGCTCCGCATAAGCATGCTTTTAATGTTGCCATTTGACACCACAAGGTGGCACTGCTGAAGACACATTCACAATGTTATTCTAGAATGAAATGAAAGTCTGATCGTACATTTTTACCTCATACCATACTCATAATCTTCAGAGTTCTACACAGGAACAGGTTTGTTTCTTTACTTCCCAAACGTTTACATGGATCATCGTGTTAAATTCTACCTTGGAACATGGAGCTTTAACCTCAGACTTTTAGCATATTGTGATTCATGTAGCCACCAAATGCATATTTAGGACCCTCTTTACAGAGTCCGAGTTCAAAACTATTCAGCCAAAAACTTTTAAATGTTGCCCAAAGTTGGCACACTGTACTTTTAACCATATATTGTATACACGATGATGTCAAGTGTGATTGTTCTGACCTGGTTGATGCTGAAACAGAACTGAAGCCCTCCACATGTTCCATCAAATCCTTTTAAATAGATTATGTGAGCATGATGGCCTGTGTGGAATTGTTTCTAACCGCTTCACGTCATATCGTAGTGGAATACATTTTGAACACCATGAGGTTACCTGTGGGGTACCACAGGGATCAATTTTAGGAACGTTGCTTTTTAATTTATACATGCTACCCGGAGGCAGTGTTATCAGGAAGCACGGCATCTCTTTTCACAGCTAGACTGTGAACATCTCCAAAGTGAACCAATTTCTTTCTCTGAGCAACGCAGGGAGACTGATGCACACTTTTATTATCACTACCGGGCTGGACAATTGCAACGCTCTCCTTTCTGGTCTACCCAAAGAATACAATAAGCCATCTACAATGAATTCAAATTTGTGCTGCCAGATATGAACTAAGAATGAACTACAAACATTACGTCTATTTTTAAAATCGTTAAACATGGTTACCTGTTTGTTTTCGTATTGATTTTGACTTTTATCAGTTGATAAGGCACTACATGGCCTTGCAACCAGACTACCTCTCAGAGATACTTTCAGTTTAAAGACCAGTGAGGCCCCTCGGGTGCTCTGGTTCCTCTCTTTTAGTTGTATCACAAAGCACAACAAAAACATTTGGTGATGCTGCTTTTAGCCAAGCTGTTTGAACAGCCTTCGAGAGGATCTGAGAGTTGCTGAAAATATTGATATTTTTTAAACAAAAACTAAAAACTCAACCATTCAGTTTTGCTTATATGTAGTGTTTTGTAATTGTATGGTGTTCATTGTTATTGCTTATTATTAAATCTGATTTTATACAGTGTCTTATGTCTTAATATGCTATGGTTCTAGGATTTTGATCATTGATATCTATATCTATATTTGATCATCTGTGATCACCATTGATGCCCTCACAAAACATATTACACATTTCGACTAGATTGTGATCTGTTTTGCACTTTTAAATACATATATTTGGAAACTGATATCAAATTAAAACTGTATAAACGATGATCTTTCTGTTTTTTTTACCTGGGTGCAGGGCCTGTGTCAGGGTTGCTGTTTGCTTATGCAAGCAAGAGCAGCTGAAATATTTTTGGTTCCCATTGAAATGAGCTGTCTGGTAAAGGAATGCACAAACTTCTTCCAGCAGCAATGGAGCAAGTACACTGTCATCTCAGGTGGTATGTTTTTAGTTTCAAAGATGATCCGAAGAAAGTTTTGTCAAGATGTTCACATATTTCACAACTATATTTAAAAACTAATCATATATATATATATATATTTATATAGATGGATACATATAAACAATAAATTGGCGCAATAATGACTCACGTGCAAGAAAAAAGTGTGAGAAAGGGTTGCTGTTATATTGTATAGCTACTGTTGCTATGGACACTGAGGCATAGACAAAAATATGTTGCCTATTTACATATATCTACCTCTGTTTTCTTCGTGATCCATAGCATCTGGCCCTAATCATCACTTTCCCTGCAATAATATTTGAGAATAGACACCTGTGCGCAAACACAAACACAAGATATTGTTTTTTATGAAAGTGTGTTATGAAAATCAACAGGTGATGTTAGCTAGCATAGCACATACCTTGATAATCAAAGGCAGTGCATGGTGCTCTTCATCTTCTACATCCATGGTTTGGACTCGTACTGCTCTGGCAAACTCACTGTGCTCTTTAAAAGTCAGCTCTCCACTTTAGTTTGAGCATCTCAATTTAAGTTTTTTCATTTTAAATTACATTTTTTTTATTGTCACTTAACATTTTAAAATGATCATTTTACATTTCAAACTAGCTTTTTCATTCTCCTTTTTCTTTTTTAAGTATAATTATGGCCTGAATATTCCTAGTCGTTTAGCAAAATATATTTTTTTTGACTCTGCATTTGAACTTGTAATTTTAATTCAGGCGATATATGGGCTGATACCTATGGAAGCCCATTCCCGCCAGCAAAAAAAAAAATAAGATCACAAAAAAAATAGTAACTTAAAAAAAAAAAAAAAAATGTAATTCACAAAAAAAAATGAAATAAAAATGAAAAATCCACCCACAAAATAAATAATAATAATTATAATAATTTTTTTTTTATTTTACTTTTTTTCCACCAGTAAAAAAAAAGGGTGCGTTTGCTCAGTACAATCCATGTGAAACATCATCTGTATTTCATGTGTTGTAAAGCCACGTTTTAAAGAAGTCTTCAATGTACTCACAATCCATTCATATGTCATAGCTGCTTCTATGACTGTTGTGTTAAAGTATCTCATAATTTCGACTTTCTATAGCAACTAGAAAAATCTGGTCAGTGTTATGGTTACAGATGGATGCACCAAAAGTTTTTTTTTTTTTTTTTGCTGGTGGAAAAAAAGTAAAATAAAAAAAAAAAAAAAATTATTAGAATTATTATTAGTTATTTTGTGGGTGGTTTTTTTTTTTTTTTTTTTAAGTTACTATTTTTTTCTTTTTTTTTTTTTGTGATCTTATTTTTTTCTTTTTTTTTTTTTAGTGATCTTTTTTTTTTTTTTTGCTTGCGGGAATGGGCTTCCATAGATATCTGCTGTACACTCCAGTTAAATGTTACTTTTATATTTTAATTCTGACCCAAAATATCCGCCGTACACGTGACGGACCTGGAAAGTGTAATTCCATGGTCTGATCACTATACGCAAAAATCTCTTCCTAGGGGTTGGCCAGAGTTGCCAGATCAGATTGCCAGTTTCCAGTTTCCAACACAACACACGTGATTCAACCAAAAATCACGACCTTTCCAGAAGCTTCATCTGCATGATATGACCAGAGATAAAATGATAGATAAATATTGCAACCAGTAAAGAGTGCAGTTAGGCAATACACAAATGATCATGTCATGATAGGTCCTTCGTTATTCCTAATGACAATTGAATACAACTCAATATCACAAATAAAATGAGTCAATCAAATATGAGTGGGTGGACTCAACAAAGTTTTCTGGAACTTGTATCTGTGTTTTTGACCATAAAATGTCAGCTTGTTAGCCCAACGTTATTTTCCCCAGCCTGACTTTATCAAAAGCAGCCCAAATGGGCAGATGCTGGTGCAATAGGGCACCGCTGGTCTTGGATGAAACATGCCAGGGAGCTGAAATAAGAATCCAACTGTGGCAAAGGCATGACCTGCCCAACTCTGCCTTTAGTTGGCTAGTTAGCTTCGTAGGAAGAAATATCCCTGCCAGGGACATTAGGTATTTTCAGCCAGAAAAATGGATGGCTGCCATCTGGAAAAAAGATAAAAAATCTGGGGCCTGTTTTTGTCTATCTTTGTCTAAAAACAAAGATCCATTGTTAAAAAAATGACTGTTGTAGATCTGCCACCAGCATTACTGTAAAATGCACATGTGCAGCTTGAATGATTTAACCTGGGGGGAAAAAACGGACTTAACCTTGCTTACAGTAAACAAGTGGGCGGGGCTTATTTCTTCCGCTAGTAAGGCACGTAACAGGTGGCGCTAATCAACTTTAATCAACTTCAGGCCGGTGGAAAAAGGCACGGAAGCGACGCATTTATTATGAAAGACACAAGTCAGCATCAGCAACAACGTGATAGCCTAAAATACAACAGCCCTGCAACAGTTGAAGCAGTGAGGTTATACTGTGGAAGTACCGAATAAAGCTATAGCTACGAAGCTCAATTGACCTTACTGCACCGTCCAGGGCGTGAGTTTTCCAGACTTGGACTGAAGGATGAACTAAAACGCAACACGTGCCTCATCTTGCCGTGGCATTTACTCCTGTGGTGGACACCTCTGCGCAGAGGGAGGCCGAAAACAAACACCTGGTTCAAGGCAGGACCGCTCGCTACTGTTACCGTGTGTTAATGTTTATGGCAGGTTTTAATGAGCAGTGTAACGTTAACAGTTCGTCAGGCTGTTTATTGCTTTGCTAATTGGCAAAACAAACTGCCGTTGGCGGACTACAGTTTCAGTGTGTGACTGGCAGATGTTAGGAGTGATTCAGAGGTGGCAGAGTGCACACTGATTGATTTTGGATGGAAATACTGCAAAAAAGAAGAAAAAGAAAGTAGGAGGGAAGGTCACATACAGATGTTTGGTGAGTGATTCCGTGGCGTTCATAGAACAAGTTGCTGTCCTCTAGGATGCAGCTGATTTAATTCTGCTGATTTAATATCCTGTTCCAAGGCACCGGCTAGAATGCATCCATCTGATATTGTCAGATATTATTTGTTGGCATGAATTACATTGAGCATGAGTCTTGACCCACACAGAGAGAGAGAGAGCGAGAGAGAGACTGATTTCATTTCTATTAGTTTATTATCGAGGGGATGCTTCATGAGAGTAAGATACCTCTTAATGAGAAATTATTTAGTAGTATTATTGTAGATCAAAAGAGGTAATTTGAATGACTCATAATTAAATACAGCCGCTTCATTAGCATGCGTGTGTTCTCTAAAAGATTGTGGATCCGTTTAACATTTTGATAAATGTGATTTAAGCAGCGAGGGCTGGCAAATCTGCCCTTTTGTTAGTCACTTTTGAGTCGTGTTTTTTTAAATACTGGCTTTTGAGGACAAATATGTTTATTTATTCCAAAGGGATTGGATGAAGAGGTGATGTGTATAGGTTTATATCTGCCGTACACTCCAGTTAAATGTTGCTCTGGATATACGGTATGACCTTCTGCCTCACAGATAACCATGCCACCCCACAGCCACTTGACTGTATCCCTATGTGAATAGAGATGACTAAAGGCACTGCCGCAGATGCTCACCAAAGGAGACAGATATCAGTAATTTAAGTACGAGACTGAGTGTGTGATCTCTGGCTGAAGGTCGGCCTGTCTGCCATCGCTTTGAGCACCCATGGGTCTCTGATTTTAACCTCACAGCTGCCATACATTTACTGATGGCTATTTCCTTCTCGTCTGCTCCCTCTCCACATTCAAGTCTTTCATCCCCCTCTTTCCTTCTCCTCTGTCTCCCTCCTTTTTCCTCCTCCCCATGGTAATCTGGCCTTACCGTGCTCTGCCTCATTCTCACACAGTCTGACCATTTCACCTGATCCCATAAGCACCATTTTCTCTTGATCTTTCCCCTCCGGCTACACATTACTGATCATCCTCTTTGCGCCCTCCTCTCTCACCCTGTCTTCTCTTTCTGGTGCTCTCTTCAACCCCGTCACCTCATTTTATTAAAACATTTTTTTTTTTCTCACAAAAAAGCTGTCTGGGCTACAATCTCCACTTCTCGCCGCTTGTCTGCCTCCCTCTCTCTCTCTCTCTCTCTCTCTCTCTCTCTCTGTGCTTGCGGCCCCCACGTTGACATAATTTAATATTCGTGGTGTCATAGTAAAGAGAGAGGAGGCTGAGGTTGTCAGCGCGGCGCGAGAGACCACATTGATTTAGCGCTAGCTTCACAGAGGGAGCATCTCTCTTTATTTTATTACTAGGCTACGGTCAATCTGATGCAGTGACAGGGAGGTGGGGCAATGCAGCTCAAATAAACAGCTGGAAGGCAGAAGTGGAAGTAGCAGCTTGTACCGTGTTTACTGTATATTCACAGAAAACCCACACAGGTACCATCGATGTCAGCGTATTTAAGGAATTGTGGGAGACTTTGTACCTGCTGTCTATGCGGTAAATAACAAAAGAGTTCAATGTCTACAAAGCTACGTGTTTAACAACGGTTAACTGCTGCAGTCAGGGCCTTGATGATAGTTGGCATTTGTGGTTAAGTTTTGGGGTTTGGTTATATAACACTTTATGTCACTTTACTGTGTCATTAGCACATAATCGTGCCTGCCCTCTAACTCCTTTTTTAAATCAAAATGTTCAATTGTTAAGTAGGGCTGTCCCGAATATAATTTTGGGGGCTTTAATCTTCACTGACAAATATTCAAGGACACTCCAGGCTATGCGTGACAGTGTCTTTCTCACACACACACACACACACACACACACACACACACACACAGAGGAAAGGAGAGTGACAGAAGCTCCCTCTCTTTACAAGTGTCAGTTGCCTCTCACCCGTCAGTCAGTCAGTCAGCAAGAGAAACGGCTCCGTCAGATTTACAGCTGCGAGAATTTCTTTGTGTCTCAGGGCAGGTTGCATCAGAGTAACAACCCCCGCTGCTGTTGCGTCTGTTCGCCCCGGATCATCCCGTTGCGGCCATTGGACTAGGGCCACGTAAGCGAGTGCATTTAAACAAAGGTGGAAGGGGGGGGAGGGGGGGCCACAATGATGACAACAGCAGTAGCCCATAAAATCCAATTAGCTCATTTTGTAGGCCTATAAGCAAATGAATGAATATGCCAGCATATGAAATAATGACCTGGCTTTGTTGAGACCGTCTCTTGATTGGTATCCACTCCGTTGCAGCGCCTACACACAACAAACAGCGCCATCCGTCTGAGAATTACTCATAATAGAAAATCTCTATACAATTCCATTTACCATTTACTTTGTTCTCTTGTTTTGCTAATTATTTCTGCTGTAATGCCTTCCGCTGCACTAGAGAAAATTCTTTGTTTTCTAAACAAATGCTCTCAACTGTAATTTTTTTTTCAAAGGGCTCCTCCCATTTCCACATATACAGGCCCTACTGCATCATGTCTGCTCATGTTAACGCACTAGATGACTCAGCTTTCAGTAATAACATGAAGATATGGTAATTGTCAAAGACGCATACATTCCAGGACTTGCCAACATTTATATATATTTTTTTGTTCAATGAAAGTGTCAAATCTCGAGAATTGTGATTTTAAGCTAATATTATTCTGATAAGTTGTAAGAGGTTAAAGTTTTATTTGACAGCTATCTATTTTGCCGGTTATAATAACAATTTACTAAGATGAAAATCATTTCAGCTTAAACCTTTTCTTCTTACTACACTTGTAGTCAAATGGCAGTTGCCAGAAAACAAAATGGTGCATTACCGCTACCACTGGGTCTTCATGGCGAAGCTTACTTCTGCAGACTGACTGCTGTGATGGCTTCTTTCCTGTTTACCTGAGAGAAAGAGAAAAATGTCACTGAAAACACCTGCAATGTGTGATGGCCTGTGTTTGATCACAAAATGACAAAATGGCACAGATAAAGTCATTGTGTGGGTGGAAGTCCAAAATACTGGTTCAAAAAAATATACATTTTCAAATGAGTTGAAGAAGCTACGGAATCTATGGTGATGTACTTCAAAAATGTATTAGAGAGAGAATTATGACCTGTTCAACTTGCTATAAGAAGCTCATTATACACAATAAAACGGCTAATTACAAAAGTCTTTACACTTTTTAATTTCCTTATAATTTTCATTGTGTGATTTTATGGAAATAACCACTATAGATGACTTTAACAAAGTAAAAAGATAAAGTTGGTAATGACAATAAATATTTTAGTTAACTAGCTGTAGGCATATTTGAAATATTCTGATCAATAATGGTGACCTTGAAACCGCGTTGTCAAAATGTCATGGCGAGACATTCTTACATCTGTTTTAGTGTGAACATGGTGCTTAGTTGTAACAATATTCTGGCAGGGTGTGTTATGAACTAAGCATGGTGAGAATGACCATTTCTATTTGTATTGTGTCAATATATTGCTTTCCATTGTCCGAGCAAATCTGTGGAGGATGTCGGAGGGGTTTCAAGGGTACAGCAGGTGATGGAATATGTCACTGACCCTTCGATTCCATGTGCATTTGTGTCAAATGGTTGTGGAGGGATCGATCCGCCACGCCAAATGATGTATGCGTTTATCAAGTGATAAGGTGCAGGGCCAAGGTTTTAGGCTGCAAGCTCTGTAATTCATTACAGCTATGTGAGCCTTTGTGCGTGTGTGTGCGTGTGTGTGTGTGTGTGTGTGTAAGACTGTTTGTGTGATTCATAAGATGAATCCCGCCTGGCTATGAGGGAACTCATTAGACTCCTGTCGTCTCGCCTCCCGGTAGGAAAAATACCTGGCATCTGGGAGTTTATATTCCCTCGTCTTTACAACTCTCTCTCTCTCTCTCTCTCTCTCTCTCGCTCTTTATTGCTTCCACACTGTGTGCCACAAAATCCAAGCGCAATCACCAATCAATCTTGTACACTTACCTAGCCCTCCTCCTTCTGCTGCTAACCACCACCTGCCTTCTCTTTTCCTGCTGCACGCTCGGCCTCCTCTTCAGTCCCATTCAAACACATCCTCTTCTCCTGCTTTTGTATTGCGTCCCATTTAAGGCTCATCAGGCTCATCGCCTCACCCTTCTGTAATCCTGTCACCCGTGCATTCTTCCCGTCCTCCTCACTTGGGCCGAATCATCTTTCACTCGTCTGCCTGGTCTCCTCCACGTTACACCTTTCTGCTTTTATAAAACTCCCAAGTGATTGCTTGTCGCATGCTGATTGTACGGCCGCGGCAGCTCCTTCCTTCCTTGTTCTCCTCTCACCTATTCCTTACCTATAATTTTACTTTACTTGTGCAAGTCATGTCGCGGGTTTAGCGCGGGTGAAACGAAGTGCGTTTTAATTTTTTTGAAAAGGACAACTAGGAAGGTATCGGAAACCGTCACAAAATGCACTTGTGTTGTACCGCTCCAACTTGCACCCCAGAGAGGACTTATTTTGGGAAATCTTGCTCTATACTTGGCTGTCTCAAAAACGTAAAAAGAACAATGCCACTGACAATATTCACAAATACGTTCTTAGAGCCCAAGATTATGTTTTACATTTTTTTGTTTAGCCTGACCAATAGTCTAAAACCCCAAAGTTTTTTTAAAACTCCTTTTATTTTACCTCCATCTCGAAAACAATTATTCAAAACTTCTAAATGTTTTCATTTTACTTTATTTTCATCAAGTGTTTATTTTCATAAAACACACACTTCACATGATTATGAAAGAAATGATTGTATTTAAGATGAGTTGCTATAGTGTTGGCATTTAAAAGGGGTCATGATTCCCTCTCTAAGCTCTATCTTATATTGCTGTGAAACCTTCTTCAAACAACTGTATTTGTTTCTCGCCAATAACATAACAATTATTTTACAAGATTAGATTTGAACACATCATGATAGCGTTATAATTAACCTTTGATCGATGCTCACTTTTACTGAGTAGAGCTTGAACGCGTCCATGATGCAAGTCAATTCAACCTCAGTTGACGTTCGCTGTTTAGCTCCATGCTGTCGGCTGGTCATGGGCAATTATAATTGTGATATGAAATTTTCATACAGTCACATGCCTATTCTTGATGCACTGCATCACTGTTTACACCGGCAAAAATTGATAGTACATGTAGCAACTTTTTGTGAGGGCATTCCTTATGCCTATTTCTTTGAAGTGGAAATATCGAAATCCTCAAAGATATCACATCAAACTAAGAATCCTGCACGTCTGCAAACTGCAGAACCCACAATGAGACCTTTATTGCCTTGAAGTAATCACCTGCAGGCCACACAGGGAGAGGAATAAAGCATGCCAGGCACAAAAAGAGAACTCATAACCATTAAAGTCAGTACAGTAATTGAATGAAAGGTGGGCTGCTGTTTTATTGGCTGGGGGGCAGGTATGTGTCCTAACAAGATGGCAGGATGCAAGGCTTTTTTGGTTGGTACAGTAGGTGTTGCATCATTAGATTTTAAGAGCTGATTCACTGTTTGGATTGGGCTTAGTCAGATGTGAAATGGCAAAAGAGGGAACGCTGTCATTACGGAGGGTAATTTCACACAATGATGGATTGACAGAAATCAACGTTTACGTTCCTCCTCGCACTCCTCATGGGTGTGTATGCGCCTCGGTGTGCGAGCGCCTGGCTGTCTTGCGTTCCCTGTATTTGACTTTGGGTATGTGTGCACTGATGTGGTTCAGTGTGTAGGTGAAGACAGGCATTTCTATCAGCTGGTAAGTTCTTATCTTCGCAGCCCACACACAAACACAATTGCACATCCGTATGCAAGATTGGATCGTTTTAGTGGTAGCAGCGGAACGGTTATAAAACGGGAAAGACCCGTGTGCGTGCGCAATCATATGCGTTTGTGTGCAGGACGGGCCTAGAGAGCAGGTTGTCAGCCACCGTGGCATATGGCGGGCACCCAGGTGATGAGCCGGTCTGCAGGCCTTTTTAATGCGTGTGTGTGTGTGTGTGTGTGTGTGTACCTCTTTCACTCTGATGACCATCTGTGCCCCGCTCTTCAAAGAAGCCCTTTCTGCCCAGACCCATAGACAAATGAATTATTAAACTGCTTTTGCAGGCGACACCCTCACCATTTGTTACCTCCTCTCTGACAGGGAAGACACAGTCTTGAGGAAACAATCACTCAGCGTCTCTGTCCGCACCCTCCCACCTGATTCCCCATCATCTCTGCGTGCCTCTCTCTGGTCCACTTTTCTGTTCCCACATACTCCTCTTTGACATCCTCTTGTAACTGTAGCACTCTTTCACCACCAACTGTCTGCTTATTTGACGTCTCTCTGTCCCTATTACCCCCATTGCTTCTGTCTCCCCCCCCCATCCTCTTTCTCACTCGCCCTCTCATTCTCTTTCTGTCCAAAAAAGTCAATCTTTCTCCCAGCTCCAGCCTCAGGGACTGCGACCGCTTGAGGAATCCAATAAGGTTGATTAAGTGATGACAGTATAATTACAGCGATGGCACAGGTACAATCAATCTCTTGCTTCCTGAATAGGATGAATGAGCCGATCCGGGTCATCAGCGTACGGGAGATAACAACTCAGATGCAGGCTGGCAGACTAAGTGAAAGAACCAAAATATGAAGAAAGACATACAGGTGTTTTTTTTTTTTAAATAAATGTTCTTGACCATTTTTGTGTACTCTGGGTGTAACGGTACACAAAAGTCACGTTTCAGTTCATACCCTGGTTTAGGAGTCAGTTCGTGCAAGTTTGGTATAGCCGAAAAAAACTTGGTAAATGATTTTCATCATAAAAAATATAGAACATTTCAAACACTTCTGTGTTACACTATACAAACACTTTCCCAAAAGGCAACAGGTCACAATAGGCTATAAAAACTGAAAAGCATGCTAAGAAATTGAAAATGCCAAAAAAAATAGAATGAAAAAAAAACCTGTGCATTAGCAGGAGTGTTTCAATTAGTTCCACATTGGCTTTATTTAAACATTCAAAGTACCCAAACAGTTATCATCCCGGTGATTGGCACATCTATGTGATGCCGTCAAATGTGCGTTACAATGGTGGAACGCCAACACACGGCTCTTGTCTTACTAATAGCTCTCTCTCCATTGGTTTTGTAGCTAACCGGTAGACGGGTCTTCCTGCCTAGTTTTGTCCACCATGTTGTGCCAATCTGATGGTTGTGCTAAACTCCACAAATGTTGCTGATGGCGTACTGCCAAAAGTTTCCGGGCGGCACTTGTGAACTGAGGGTTCGATACGAATACACAAACTGTTACAGCCCCTTTTGTGTACAATTCTAAAAATATTTCTTGGAAGAAATGTACTTACTTAGAACATCAACTTACATCCTCTACGAGACAGCCATTTAAGAAAAGCTGATAATCTGCACATCTGTGTGTCAGTAAGCAGAAGCTCAGGAGCGTGTTCACTCTAACCCGTCGTTCAAATAATAAAGACTCAATCATTGGAGATGCAACAGAAGGCCATTCATTGTCAATTGAACCTTGAAACCATACTAGTTCTGCCCACTACTACTTGAAGACTCAAAAGCGCTCAGAATCACGACAGGTAAAAGTTGAGAAAGGTTCAAATGTATTGAAAGCAAACTAAGTCAAAGAAAAAGTAAGTGTTTTAACTTAATCATGGTATCACGGCATGAATGATAAACTGATGCATGGACATATCGTTCGGGAAATGAAGGACTTCTTTCGTGCCAGTATATTGGCAATGTGGGGGAAAAAAAGGTAGATACTACTTTCAGGTGTCATAAGCCAACAATACTATTGACAGCTGGGCGGCATATCCAATGTGGCTATTTACACCTGGCTGTGTATAGCATGGCAGAGACAAGCACCCAGGTGTCCGTAGCCAACAGTGCTAGCTAAATACTGCTAAATTAAGTAGCATATGCCATTTGACTATTCTCACCTGGGTGCAAATAGACACCCCTGAAAAAAACAAAAAACATATTTAAGCTAAGAATGTAAATCGCATATTCGGTACAAATATGCACATGCTTCAGGCGTGTGAGAGACAAGAGACTGGCTGTCTCTTTGCATCTAATTGCATAAACACAGTGCGCCAGTGTAGAATGTAGAACTTTCTTGACAAAGACACATCTATTGGAATTCTTAACTTCTCTACACCTGGTATCAACATGTGGTCACATCTGGAGGTGGTCTCACTCGCATTGATATTGGATCTCTGCCAGGAGTAAATGCGGTCTGTACAGTCTTGCCACATACTTATCCCTTCTTCCATTCCTTGTGTTGTTAACTCTTCCTACTGTGTCTCTACAAACAAAGGCAGTGTTGCTTCAGGAGGTTAAAGGGGGGGTCTGCTAAGACGTGCAATGTGATAGTCACGTGACTGACAGGGGAAGCCAATCTACTTTCTCGCAGCTAAGAATCTAGCTGGCAAAGATACCAAAAACTTGGCCTCATGATACTTTTGGCTATGTCCATCTGTCACGAAGCCCACACCTTGCTTGTTTTTGCAGTCCCATGAGCATATTCTGCATCTCTACCTTTTTGACCTGGGATGTGCCAGGTTTGTTGACAAGTCCGCAAATGCATATTTATTCTCGTATATGTAGGCAGAATCGAGATAACAAGATTATCCAGATTTGTCTTTATCCAGATACCAATTTGCATGTTAATACCAAGGAGTCAATGGGATCAAAGTCACGCACAGAGAGGGGGTGACAAATAGAGAAAGAAGCATATAGGCAGTTAGGGGAACGCTTTCATCATTTATGTCACTGACATCTGAGTAACTTGCTAATCCTGCTTGATGAAGGCTTGTTAAATCGGCTTAGGCTTTAATTAACAGGTGCAGTGAACTCCTGAAATGAAATGCCAGTTGGTAGAAAAAAATTATTTTTCTCAAATGGTCTGATCTTTTGTTGATTTTAGAGAGATCAGACTGGGGATTATTTTTCCTCCTGTTTGTTGCTGTTGTAGTGTGCGCCGTCTTGTTTTCTCGCTGAAGTCGAGTAGCAGGTGGCTCGGCATCTGGTCAACATGCTCATAACCCCAACCAAGCTCATCTCATCACTTCATCTTTCCGGTCCTATGGTCATCATTAGCAAGTGTTTGCAGATATGGTAATTTTGCTTGTGAATTTCATTAATGGCCGATAATGAAATTTCTTTGTGATATACCACAGATGGGGAAACCAGGAGCTCTGACCAAAACCAAACCTGAGACAGTGAGCTGAATAAAGGCTGAATCATTTTAGGCAAAAAAATTCATGACATCAGACATCACTTCTGCAATCATCAAATGAATATGTTTATGGTTTACATCTGAATATCTTCAAAAGCCAGTCATCTACGAGAACAATTCAATATAATATGAAAAAGCCGTTCTGCACTTTAAAAGGGTCAGGTGTTCTGGGTGTTTGACATGGGAGCAGAGGGTGCCTTTCATCTTAAAAGACTTATGAAAAGAGCCATATTCATGCTCATAACTCATTGAGACTCACCCACTCCTTTGAAGGGAAATTAACCACAGTTAAAAGGCCTTTGTCATGCCAGACAATCAAAGAATTAATGGCAGCTCTGTGAATATTTTAATATCTACAAAGAAATTGAATCTGCCATCTGTTTCACTACAAGATAGTGAATAATGGCCGTGGAAAGCCATATTTCAACGGGACAATGATTTTGGTTCCAACGGGTGATTTTCACAGCCAATAATACGGCTGAGTGTATCAAAAGATTTACAAAAGTAACTTGGAAAAAGAGATGGAAAACAGAAAGAATAAGACGCATTTTGTGATGTCGAGCCGATATCAAAGCTGTGCCAAACATGAAACATATCGCACAATTTGCTCCTCATCGCGCCATGGTTCAACACATACACTTGCATCAGAGTTCATGTTCGCTCCCTTCCTCAATCACTCACTATCTCTTGCTTCGTCTCCTCCGTCCCTCTCTCCCTTACCGCTCCACCACGTCTTTGAAACGTCTGTCAACATGGACTTTATTTTGCCTATTTAATTGACATTGCTCGTGCTGGCACTGGGACCTTGCATAAACAATGACGCAACGGTTTGGAAACTCCTCGTGAAGAGGGGAAGAAAATAAAAGAGAGGAGCACTCATTCCTCGCTCCTACCCTCCTCCCTCGTCTGTCCATTGGGAGGAGAAGCTTAAGTACTTTGGAGCTGGAGTGTCTGTCTTTCACACATCAAACGATTTGTTTTATCCGGTTCATATTCTCCCCTTCAGACCCTGCGCAGCCTGATAGGGCTTTGATGATGAAACGTAGAGGACATCCGTGCATTATATCGGAATTGGTTTGCACAAAGGTGTGTGTGTGTGTTTCTTCATCGCTCCACAACAACGTAATTTCAGACGAGCTCCTGTTCAGACAACAATGCAAACAGCCTACCTCATTCTCTACCTGTGCCGCCCCAGAACTCTTGTCATCTTTACCTCGGTCTCCCTTTATTTCGCACACTTTCTCTCCCTCTCTCCGAATTGTTAGAGTACATAAAAGGAAATGAAGAATTTCCTAAACACCTATAAAAAGCTAAGTATCAAGAAGAAACCATGGATGATTCGTAGGGAGGATAAGAGGGCTTTGTCTGTGAAGTTTACTCACACATGCCTACATTGCTCTCATCGGTATTCAAATGCATCGTTTCAAACATTTCTTTTTTAGATACGCATTTCCCCAATAGCCAGTGAAGTAAGTAATAGTAAACCAACATTCATTAATAATCAACATTCATTACTCGGAGTTATAGACCCTCTTATAGCCAACATCAGAATTACATCACGGTGTTCGCTGGAGGCAAAAGAAAGGAAAGACTGGAGGCAAACACAAATCACACCAGAGTAGTGGGCTAAATTTACATATCGAAAATGTCATCTTGCTGTGTTATTGGGTGCCAAAATAGATACATTTGAGATGTCAAACTGTGATTCAGAGGCTCTAGGGCAGTGATTCTCAACTGGTGGGCCTTTGCCTGAAAAAATAAAATATCTTTTATGCAGCGGAGTTATTCACACCTTACAGTATTTGCCTTAATGCCTTGTAATGCTAATAGACACCTGCAATTTCACAGTATAGAAGAACACCCACAAAGTTTGTTTTCATGCTAATTGAGCATGGTGAAACGCAAGTACGACACCGACTACATGAGATATGGATTTTCTTACATTGAGGACAAAAGAGAGCAAAAACCTCTGTGTTTTGTGCAGCGAGGTTCTGGCACAAGAAAGCATGACGCCGTCAAAACTGAAGTGGCATTTGGAAACAAAACACCCTTCTCTCAAAGATAAACCTGTTGAGTACTTTCGAAGATGACTTCAAGATCTGAGGACATCACAAAAGTGTCTTACTTACCTGCATCCATGGACATGGTGAGAGAGGTGTTGGCTCAATCAGCAGCGGATGAACTGAAAACTATACCTCCTGTCAAATGACACTAAGTAGGCGAATTGAAGTCATGTCGGATGACAAACACAGACCACAGCTCGAATTTAGGCAAGTGGTCCTTTTGCATTACAAATGGACTAATCTACAGACCTAACAAACAAAGCAGTTTTACTCGTTTACGTGAAACATGTGTGGGACGGGGACTTACAGGAACAATTTATCTGCACGAGAGAGCTCCCTACTACTACGACTGCAGAGGACATTTTCAGCTCGGGTTCAAGCTGCACCATCTTTTCATTGAATGAATTTGAGAAGTTGAAAATTTGGGCCGAGGCTTGTCATTAAGGGGTGATGGTGGGTCCCGCAGCCAGACCAGTTGAGAACCACTGCTCTAGGGAACTACAATATTGGCGTAGCGTTTCAGGGAAATGTTTGTAATGGGCTAAACTATTAGAGAGATGAAGAGATGGCCTCCTGTTGGGTTCATTTTCTGCAGCCAGTGCAGCATTAGGACATGGTGGAATTGGTTGAATAGGCTGAAGGCTGGCTACTTAGTAGGTTTGCTGGTTCCGCCGTCTCTCTGGTCGTAGAAAATGATCGGAACAAAGTCCGTTTCTCCGTCTGTTGTTGAAGCAATACGTTTTGTTAAATTTTATTTATTTAGCGGCTGGCTAGTTAGCTAGCTACCTTGCTAATTCCGTCATGCTTTCTTTGTGGTAAATTTCCATTATTGGGATAATGATAAATGTTGTCACGAGTGACTTGAAAAAAACACGCTGGAACCACCATTGAGGTTTTATGTTTTGAAACCCAACCGAACAGTAGTGTAGAGTCGTCATCCAACCACCGACCCACCAACCGAGTCATCTGCCACTTCCACCAAATAATCCAGCGGATCTGCCGCAAGGTAGGGACACAGGAAATTCGGCCCAATTCTTTTAGCATCGGGTAAGCAATGTCAAGTTGATCTCCCCAGCTCGTTGAATCAACTAAGCGAGCTCCATTGGCCAATGATCTGCTGCGGTGGTAGCGATAATTGGGTCGCCGCTGGACATATTTGTCTGATGAGCCAGACGGCAACACAGCCCACTCGGTGGAGCTACACTGTGATGCGTTGGCCCGGTGATTGTTTCTACTTTCGTGGGGTATTGCTACCATGTTGCCACTCGGTTTGGCTAGCTGCTGAAAGTATTGCTACTCTCCACAGTTATCAGCTCAGACTACAGTTTGGTCACAGATTAGTAAGAGCGGTAACTTTCTAAAACCTGAGCGCCCGGTGACTGAGTTATCGTATTAGCCGTATTTTGAATGAATGCAACTGAAGCATAATGCTTTATCCTGTCCACTTGACTCTGTTGTGTTGTCTGTTGTGGCCGCTCTGCCTGAGTGTGTGTGTGTGTGTGTGTGTGTGTGTGTGTGTGTGTGTCTCTCTCTCTCTCACCCCCGCTCTGGGTCAAACAGCGACACAGACCCCCAGCACTTATTACTACATCCATGAAACAGACAGAGAGGAGAGAGAGGGAGACAGCAATGTGACCTGGTGGCTATGTTTTGATAAAGTCCCGACCTCACCTGCACACTGTTATTAGCTGGGGGCTTCACACCCACTGCCCAAAGGCTGACGCCTAGAAACCAACATAGCAAAATAAGAAGGAAGGAGACAATCCAGGCAGAAAGCAGGGTCTCTGCAAATACAGACACACACTTATAGTGGGTCTGAAGTGATTTAATCTACATGTTTTTTGTTTTAAAATACAGGAATAATAACCTTATTACCTTATTTAAGATGTAAGGCATTTGAAGCATATTTTGATGATAATCAAGATAAAAAAAATGTTTGGCCAGGACAATCGTGACAAAACATTTTCATATCATCCAAGCCTACACTGCTCACAGAAAACCCAAACGCCAGTTGATAGCCAGCGGCACCACTGGGTCTAACGTATATCTGCTTAATGCTGCGTTCACATATTCACGCCGCGTTACTCGCGCCGGAGAGGGGGCGTGACTTATCGCCCTGGAAGCTGTTGTTAACCTATGCTATTTATTTCCGCCATCAACCATGGAAAAAATAACCTGTTTCGTATTTGTTGTGGAAGTCCCAGATATCCCGGGAAACTAAATGCCTTCTTGTCTGGGTTTATAACATAGTCCACAAGGAGCTCCGTGGATTTCATCGAGGTGTATTCATTGTGTCTAGCAAGCCAGACGTCGGCTGGTTTACTACAGCTGTATGAACACAAAATAAACAGATTTTGCTGTGTTTTAACTGCAGTAAACGGACAAAAAGGAATGCCGAAATAATTACGTAATGATGCCGGTTTGTAAAAAGTTTGAATTCATGTTTCATTAGAGGTTGATATTGGTAGTCGTGGTGTCGGGTGTGGTTGTGTTGGAGTCATTTTACTAATGGATATACTTTAAATACACAGTGCCAGCATGGGATAAAAGTTTTTACCATCCACGACAGAAGACGATGTCTTTTTTTTTTTTATTATCCGTGCTTCATTCTGTTCTTTAACCTCAGTCTAATGCTGAGGATTGTGTCCTGTATCACACTTGCATTCAGCGAAAATAGCTCATATATTCATAGCTTTATAATGCTGCTCCCTGCTGCTCATAATTGACAGGTCACTGCTGCTGTCAGCTTGGACTGAATGACAAGTGACCTGCCTCACAAGATAAGCAGCACTATGTTAGCTATGTTGGCTCAGCCTGTTCTTTACATTTATCTGGCAGGCTGTAAAGACCTGTGATGTGACCAGCTAATGTCAAAACATAGATATCACTGCCAGTGTGTTAGTCATACCACCTTCTGTCAAATACATACAGCTTGATTAAACTCATCCATATGACATTTTCATAGTCAAGTTAATATTCCTCTTAGACTGATTAGGGATGTCACAAGAAGAGATACTGTATTGTTTTTTTCTAGAGTACTACAGTAGCCGTATGTACAGGGATTAGGGCTCGAGACTAACTGCCTACAGTCATCCTGGGTATGATAGAAATGTTCTATCATGAATCTGCGTGGTAAACAACAAATCTGTTTTGGAATGAGCTTTCAGCAGCCGGTGGTCGGCAGCACAGTCCTGCTTGACTAAATTACAGAACTAACTGCTAATGAAAATTGCATTATAATGCATTTAAGCTCTTTCTAGTAAAAATAAGCATTGGGCAAAGGTTAACTATAACGTTATAATTGTGTTTAAATGTTCTCTTGTAAAATTTAGTTTTTGGTGAGAATTTTGAAGCGGATCATCAGGAATTAATAAAAAAATTGCAAAAAAGTATGGAAATGGTAATAAACTTCATTGCTTTTGTTTTTTACAGAGATTAATACACTTTTATTAGCAACGACTACTGGTATTGTGACATCCCACAAAACTGATAAAACAGCAACACGAAAGGAAATTGATGGACTTAATTAAACCTTTGGTAAATCCTGCCCCTCGAGGGCAGATTATAGCATTAGCCAGCTCTGACCAGGGTCCAACAGCCATCCACGCCTCCGCCATGGACTCGTGTGCAATTGTTTCAGGTTTCCTATATTTTCAGGCAGGTTTGGAGAATTTCAAACTAGTCATGGTTAAACATTGTGCCTGGGTCACATGTAATAGGGATACTTTGTACCTGTAGAGGTTGGAAGTAGATAAACGTTTTAAATATGTAAGGTGTCCTACATAAAGGATCCTACAGAGAAAGACCTTTTTGTTGAAGAGTGAAATCCTTTTTCATTCAACCAGAAACGGCAGCTATAGCTCTCTCTCTCTCTCTCTCTCTCTCTCTCAATTCACAGTGTTAGGTGTGAAAATATCGGAAGTGGAGCGAGAAGGAGGTCGGGTATTAGAGAGGCAGCGGGGGGGGTGGAACAGCTGTTGTAAAGCCAGAATATTTTCGCATGGAACGCTGGTAATTAAGGTTGTTGTGAAGCTGGTGATCGTTTGAATGGTGGAAAGACTAACCAAGAGCGGTTTGGTGAGTTTTATTTAGTTTCTTGAAGGAGTAGCAGCGAAGGGGCAAGACTTAGTGAAGGGTCAATTGGTGTTGATTGTTTGTTGCTTTGATGAATTCTGATGAATTTAAACTTCATTACTTTTGGTATTAGTTGTGTATACAATCATTTCACATAACTAAGATATCAAGATCTTTTAATCAGTATAAACTGAATGCACCTATCTGACTTGGCTATGTTCTGACTCACAGTGACTGATGCACAACACTGGCCAGAACTCCTCAATAAACCCAATGAGAGCAATTCATTTTTCTGTTCTTAGTTGGATTCTTTGTCACAGAGCATGTTCGGAATTGTTTTGACAGCATTGGTTTAGACCTGCTCCTAAACCTAAGAACACAATCAATCCAGAGTTCTCCTTCGGGAATGTTTTTTTTTTTTTTATCCAGCCGAGGAAATGGCGGCCCGTGCCTGGCACTGGAAATACCAGCTCATATGTCTCAAAGCTATCACTGTATGAGACGCTACATCATGACCATGAGTCAGACTCCAACTAAACCTGCATGGCCTGGAGCCACTACATGTGTCACCGCAGCGAGCTGGATATATCACAGCGCTGTACCCTTGCCACCGCTGTACTTTGGCATGACAAAGAGCCAGTGTTCTGAACGTGCACAACATCACAAAATGTCCGTAGCTAGTCGCATCGCGGCATTACACTTCACATCCCCTTCCGTCAACCCCATTCTTCCATCCCGGTTTCTGTCAAAAGCCCATGATCCAATGCATTCACTTAGATTTATATAGTTCCATTGTGCCATGGTGACGTTTTCCATTTCACCCCTCCTGTCTCACCTCTCTTCCTGTGCTCTCTAATCCCTTCCTCCACCTCTCTGGTCACCATGCGTATCTCACTCGCTATGGGTTTCTAGGTGAACATATGCATTTTCCTCTTCGAGACGCATTGATATTCAGACTTCTCAGCTGTTTGAAAATAGCATTTGGCAGGAAAGTAAGGCCGCGCAACGAGCACAGTGGTTCTCCTCCGGTCTTATTTTTGATTGATTAACCCTCCGTGTCGGAGATTGTGTGATAGATGGTCGAGCCGAACAGCCTCAACATCTCCCCTGTCACTAGAACAGCATAAAAAATAATTTCATTGGTCAGACTCGGCTCTAAAAAAAAGATCTCCAATTTGTCAATGGCCTGCACGTGTGCAAAATGTTAAGATTCCTTGAAATGGAAATCATTTTAGAGATCTAATACAAGATGGGATTTACTTTTCTTTTTATTAAAGGATTGTTATGCAGACGACACTAGCACGGAGAACGACAATTGGATAAAGGGAGTTCATGTTCAGTGGAGTGCAAGCCGACACTCTGATCAGTGATATTAAAAGGCATGCACTTCACTTAAAGTTTAATTTGGAATGTTTAAGAGAGGTATTAGTTTCTTGTTTTTCTTTTTGATTCCTCTAATCTTCTTCTTTCCACTTTGAAATCCCAAGTGAACTATAAACAACCTGTGCTTTTCAAACTGCCCCATTCGCTTTCATGTTGGCTGCTGAACAACATCAAAAACACCCTGAGAACATTCGATCCCGATTTATAAAAGTAGAGTTAACACGTTGCACATTGCTTACATATATTCATCTATTGGGCC
Organism: Leptoclinus maculatus; assembly: GCA_032191485.1. Taxonomy (NCBI): domain Eukaryota; kingdom Metazoa; phylum Chordata; class Actinopteri; order Perciformes; family Stichaeidae; genus Leptoclinus; species Leptoclinus maculatus. The sequence goes on from JAVDOI010000009.1 coordinate 6,235,708, forward strand.
TGTTGACCTTGTTTGTATCCAGGTTTGTAATTGAGATTTAGTTTGAAGATCCTCTTAGTATGGAGTACGAGCAGTTCACATCTAGACAGAATGAATCTCAAATGTGCCTCAAGTAAGGGTTGGGGCTCAATAGCATTGAAACAAATCCATCTCCAGTATGAAATACAATTTGAATCGCTATCAATTTTAGCGTTCAGTATACATTTGCGAGCAACTTAAGTTAAATAACCAGACGAACACGATCCGTTCATTGTTGTGACCTTTTTAAATCTAACTTGAAGTTTAATTTGAGACCAACTGTCGAGGCATTCCAGGCTGCTGCAGCAGAGACAACTTCAAGATAGAAGCTGGAGATCACATTCAGACATGATGCACACAATACATATATTACTGCAGCTGCCCTTGACCTAAGATTTCCCCCCCCAAAAAAGTTCCTGCCATAAGATGAGAGCCCCTAAACGTGCAAGTCAAAGTTTCAAGCTCTTGCACTGCAAGAATAAAAAAAGGGAGGAAGAGGAAACACGGCAACATCACAATGTGGAACAGGATGACTCGGCAAATGCCAAACCACCAGTTTCAGACAGGAGGCCGATGACTCTCTGCTGGACACTTTGCTTGGCTCAGATTCAACAGTGAGAGGACGATGGACGTGATCAAGGCGATGATACTCCCGGTGAAATGGTAAGGAAGAGGTACTAACGTACTTTGGAGAACTGCCTACCCTCAAGGATGACGACCCCACTCAAAATGTCGAAGATGCATGAAGCAATGTCACACAGTCGTACTGCAACAGCAACCCCATCCAAAACGCCTCTTCTCAGCTGCAGGAAACATTACAAAGCAAAGAGCAAACCTGACTTCAGAGCATATAGACGTGCTTACATTCCTCAGATGTGATGCTATTTATATATATTAAGATCAGTGCACATTCAGATTGTCACTTGAACTGACTAACATTCCAATTACTAACACATGGCTTAAAATCTGTTTTTGCACTATTTATGTTGGGCTGAATTTGTTATTAATCTTTAATGTGAATCATGGCCGAAAATCTTTTTTTTTTGCACTATATTTGTTTAGCTGAATTTTATGTTGTACTTAATATTTAATGTGCATGATGCCCTAAATCTTATGTTGGTCTTGATTTATATTGGACTGATTGACATTTCTATTACTAATAGATGCTTTTTAACTCTTGGCACTTTATTTGGGAAATCAATCTAATCAGAAAATGCTTGAGAGATCAATCCATGAAAAGATAATCGTTTGTTGCTTACACGTGGTGAAGTTAGGTGCGAACAGGGCTTCACACTGTCGGCCTCTTCTCTTTCATACACACACACACACAAACGCCCACACTTGCACTCTTTCAAGCCACCTGAACAGCTGCTAATGAATTGTAGTTGGACACATTAACAAACCTTTGATTCTCAGGGGCTCGCCACAGCCGCCGCAGTGAAAGCAGATGCAAATTGCCTCCATTGTAAAATGAAGGTGAGTGCTAGCTTTGTGCTCCCAGTCATAGATTTCAGCCCAGTAATTATCAGCGCAATTTACACAAGAACTTGGAACAAAATAATGATTTGTACCCAAATCCTGAATAAAAGAATGAATTAAAAATGTGGAAACAAGAAGGCCAGCATCAAAGCAATGCTGTGATTAAGGGCAACATGACAACACAATCTCTGACGTGAAGTGCAAGAGCGTTTGAGTGATTCTACTTTATTGGAGAGATCTCAAGCTTTGGCTGATGCCATTTACTTTGCAATGCATTGACTGGGGGGGCTTTTGAACAGGATGCCCAGAAGCAATGGAACACTGTCCTTGAAAAACATAATTGAAATAACATTTTAGTGACTCAATGCTAGATGAAAGATCTCCAGATTTGGCCACATGGAATTTAAACATTTTTTTTCTCCTCTCTGCTGTTTTAAAAAAAAAAAAAAGCAGTTTGACACCAATCATGGATTCAAGGCGTGCGGAGAAGGAAGAAGCTGTTTGAATGTTGATCAAACACAACTGTATGGTATGATTTTGCAAGGCTGAAAAGAAATATATTTCTACCATCTTCAATGGGTGCCAAGCAGAGGGCTCCTCTCATTACTGCTCCCTGTGATGGGTGTGAGCCTCCACTCCATGGCAGTGAGCTGCCATCTTAAGCTGTCACAGCCCAGAAGATATGGGACAAAACTTCCCCTTTAATCAGGAACCATCACATCCCCTTTAATCAACTCAACTGTCCATGCCGTGTCACTCTCTTTGCTACCGTGTACACATGAGGATTGCCTCTTCGACGTATCCAAACTCGTCCTCATTAAAAATAACATCCTGGATTCTGAACGGACTAAAAAAAAAAAACTCAAGTGAAGTTTTGGACTGTGATGAGTTCATTTCAATTTGGATGAGGCTAACAATGCCAGTGCTGGACTTGATAATGAAAAACCTCATCGCAACCTTCGTATTGTGACGAGGGCTGAAGAGTTTTTGCAACCACTTTGATTGTAAAGTACTCATTTGCAAGAACGAGCTTGAATAAGAAAAAGGGAAATCATTCACTTTGAATAGCCTCCCAGGTAGATCTTGTCTCTTCAAAATGTAATTTAAAATACGTTTCACCACGGTAACAACCTGCAGTGCATTAGGATGTGTTTGCCTGAGTTTTTATCTGGAGGGGGGTGGTTTTACACTCGTAGATATATGGCTTTTGTGAAGGCTCATCGGCTGTATAAATAGTGTAGTTTTCCATAAGCCGTCGTGTCCTTCTGTTCGAGTCGTCGCATTTTGAACATGCTTGCCGTTTTGCCTCTTTCTCTCTCTTCCTGTTGTGGGTGCTGAGGAAGCTACACGGTCATAGTAAATATTGTTCAGAGTGCTGCCGCTGCTCCTTGTGAGTCGCGGCAGTTCGACAATCGAGGCACTTTGGATACCTCATGTTAAATTCAGCTATTTGTCGAAACCCTGCAGCTGCTTGCGGATGATTAAATCTCAGCAGTTGCTGACCTCCTGACAAAGATCAAGCCAAATCTCCATAACCACAGCAAGACCTTAATCTGCACTCCCACCTTCAAAAAGACCCTCTTCATTCCTACAAGCATTTAAATGATAATTAATACTTAAGCCGCCAATTGTAACGGCAACCCACGGAGAAGGGGAAACCTGCTCTATGCCTGACTTTTTTTTTACTCCGAAGACGAAATAGCTGTCCACACTAAGGCTGACAGACGGGCTACTTTGAGGCCCCATGAATAACAACTAGCCATGGAAAACGCTGTGGCCTCACTCAAGTAGGTGTCAGGGAGTCAAGTGGGTTTTGTGTTATCTCTTCGTACTTTCAGCTGCCTATTAGCATAGCTATTCAGACGGCAAGGCCCATGGTCCACAATGGGAATAGAAAGGGGAAGCCAATCTCTCTCTCTCTTACTTCCCTCTTTATGTCTTTCACTCTCGAGTCTCTCTCCTCTCGCTCCCTCACTCCTAACTAATCCGCTAAGTCCCATGGGGGGCTAGAAGTCGTTGAGTTCTGAAGTGGCTTTTTGTCTTTTAGTTTTGTGTTGGGAAGTGGGAAGTCCACCTGCTCTGAAGAATTTCAAAAAGGTAGTGTGTCATGCAGTCTCAGAGATTTGCTTGGGAAAGTTGAGCCCCTGAAATATTCTGTGAAGTGGGTAGTCTTATTTAAAGGGTAACTTGTAATTTCTATGAGAAGGAAATACACCACATTTAGTTCTAGCCCTAAACTAATGTCTTTGTCTTACTGAAACATGAAACATAGCGCCAAAATATGCCATTTGTGGTGGTTCGAAAGAAGACACAAGACTGAACGAAGCTTCTGTTAGCACACGTATGAAGTTATTGTGGAGGTGATGTTTAAATTTAGAATTACTCATCTGTAAATATAATTTTGTATATTCTATAATATATGTCCATTTGGACCGAATGAAATGATTGTCAGTCTACCTGCCTCTCCTCATGCGTTCTACGTGCACTCATTGCGCTTCATCGGAGTCTTCTTAATTACGTTCATTGTGTCGTTCATAATGATAATTTTGGGGTGTTGGTTTTGGAGGGAGACGTGAAGGGCTGCGCCGTCAGTCTTGCAGACTTGGCGACTATCTCGTTAGAATGAGTCACTTTTTTTTAAATGTATTGCTGCTAGCTACTTTTATTGGAAAAGAGTTGACAACACAATCAAGTGTACTCCTGCTTTAAAGCGGAGTATCCCTTCTGTCAGACTTTACTGCCCACCCCTATGACACACAACACAATGATTTCAGAATAGAACACATTTTTGATGCAGTGACACATTTGTTATGTAGAAACGGGGACAATTGTCTCACCTAGTGGTGGATGTTATTTGTCTATTTCATATTTTGGTAATATTTGGTACAGCTAAATAAAGTCTTGTGTCTACGCACCTGAAGCTTTCCAGGGTCCCAAACACTTATCACACTTGAGGTCAATGCGTATTTGTATATCGGCTATGCTTTTTAATCCAGCTCCACCGCACCCCAGTTGTGAGCTTTTAAAAAAATGACAATATTGTAGAAGTGCAATGCTAAAATGTACTTTTTAAAATAGAGGCACCACCTAAGCTGACTGCGAATGGTACATTACGGTGTATGCTGGCGAGCAATCAAACTACACGCACTCGGCCATGTTATTTTTGGGGAATATTGATTGAGCCTGTTGTAAATGTTCATCTCATCTTTAGCTCCTCTCCTGTTCCACTCCAGCGTCGGCCATTCAGCTGACCGAACCAGCAGCCCTCTTGCCCGTACAATGTGTTTCACTGTTGCTATGTCATATTGATCCTCCCCCCTCACTTTCCCCTCTGCCTCTGATGGCTTCTCAATAAGTGCATAGATCTATGATTGATTTTACCATTGGATGTCTCCTTACAGTCATTATGAGAGAATATGGAGGGCCCATAATGGGATCTGATGGCTGTGAGTGTTCACAAATCACTTTCCCATTGAACCGAAGCTGGATTCAGCCGACTTCGGTTGAGATCATGTACCAGAGAATCCACTTTAAACACATACTGATATCTTTTGCACCAATATACGTTTTTTTACCGGCATGATAGTTTTGTATCTGCAACTCCATAAGAGAAAATATTCTATGTGTTCTACATAACGAAAATCCACTCCAGCCCTTCCCTTACTGGTTAGTCTTGTGGCCTCTTCTTCTTACTTCTAAATCCTCTATTCCACACCATTCCTTCTCCCTCCCTCTGTCCCTCGCTAGCCGCGCCATGACCTTTTTAGCGGCTGCTTAAACAGATTAGCTGTTATTAAGAGCTATGCACTGCTGATGACTCTTTCATGAGGTAGGGCCCCGGTCCCACGAGGGAAGCAGATTGGAGGGAAAGAAAGGACAGGTTGGATGCAGACTGAAGGGGGACGAAAGGCTGAACTATGGGTGAACAGGTAGGCATATAGGTTCGGGAGGAGCGAGTGGATCCTGCAGAAGACATGACGGAGAAATGGGTAAGATGTGTAATGAAGTTATTGGGAGAGAGGTACTAGAGTGGACTTAAAACCAGAGATCCAGTAAATGACATACGCAGGAATGGGAAGAAACTGCTAAATAGTGGTCAAACTATTGCTGTAGTAATGTGCTTATTGTAGACTCTTACATTTCTGCATCATTTTCTAACTCTGCTAGTGTTGTAACCATAGACTGTATATAGGAAATGGACTTAGTCATCGTGATGTCACCCATTGGTTTGTGTACTGCCGTTTTGAAGCCTCGAGTTTGCCGATTTCGCAGTCGCCATCTTGGATTACGGCTGGTGCCATGTTGTTTTTTTCCGCAACCAATGAACAGAAGTTACCATAGTTTGAATGCAGAGGAGTGACGTAGAGACGCCGTATGCGGCTCTGGTTGCAGCAGCGACCCGTCAATCCCAGTAAGCCCGCCCTAAAGCCCACTCTGCTTTATGGTCCATTTCACTCTAAAAGGGACCATAACTTACTAAATAAAAATCATGTTGTCTTGAAAAAGATCATAAACTTATGTTTACTGAGTTAATAAAACAAGTGAAGAGGGTCATTTTCTCATAGACTTCCTTACAATCAGACTTATTTTTGTAACCGGAGGAGTCGCCCCCTGCTGGTCAGAGAGAATGCAAGTTTAAGACACTTCCACATTGGCTTCACTCATTCACTGGTGATAGCGGTATTCGATTTTTACGTTCTGATAACCGTATCGGAAAATATCACTGTATCACGTTATTATTAACACGTTATTATTAACAGTTACAACAGTTTCTGCCTGGATTATGTTCCCTGTTAACCGAAATATAGCCATAAAAACAATATCCTTTATTTGCTGACAGCAGATATTGTATCAAAAGCACTGATATTGTAGGCAAAAATAATGAAACATGTTGGCTCTAAAAGTGTTCAGAATGAACAGTTTCTTCATTATCTTGACAGAAAACATAATCCAGGTGGCACTATGCTTTTTACAAAGTGTATTTAATGTTGCAAATCAATCGTGCATAAACATAATTTGTAGGAGACGAGGTTGTCAACATTACAAGGTTCATGTATAATTTTGTATATGTTACAAACCAATCACAAGAGAGGTGGAAGTGACACTCTAAATGCTGCATCGATAATGAATCTCATTTAGCAGAAACTACTTAACAGTTTCCCACCATGGTACATTACACATAACTGTCTTGAGTCCATGGTCTCCCCTGCCAGATGTCAAATGTATTTCACTCAGGAAAGACAAGTAAATAAAGAAAAGATAATTGTTGTTTGATGATAAAGTCCTGACAGACGAAGACGAGACAAAGTCTTTGGCGCTTCGACTCTACAGGGAGATTAGTAATCGAGGGGCGTCTGCCCTGAACAGCAGCAAGATGAATCCCCCTGTGGAGTCCACACACTGGTGGTGGTTGATGAGTCTCGTGAGACTGGTAGGCTGAAGGAGGCTGATAAATCTGCATAGACTGGGCGGTGATGTAACGGCAGCATGAACGTGCTAAAAGCTTATTTAAAAAGAGACGGCAGCAAGATGAGGGACTAGTACTGTAGGGGGCTACCCTGTGCTATTGGATCGAGGAGACCAGCGTATGAGAACGGCTGATATCACAATTGACAGCCACAAACGATGAACACAAGGAAAGCCATCAGTGAGTACGCGTTGGAGGAGTGACTGGCAGGATGAATGAGAAATGCAATTCAGGCCTTAGCATGAAACGGTATTGTCTTCCCGAGTCCTGACTGACCTTTTGCTAGAACGGTCACAGCCCGGCTCAGAGACTGCTACAAAACAAGGGAGACAAACTGTAGTGACGTGTATGTATGGATCTGTTGGCAGTGTGTACAAAGGAACACAAACCAGAGCAGCTGAGTCATGCCACTGACAAAAGGATCTTCCCCCCCCCAGAGAGCAAGGCAGCCGACTGGAGTTTTTAAGGGCTCAGGTGTGGATCGTACAGCTGATGAGCCTCCATTCAGCACCTGCAACCGACATCCACCTGCACAGCAACAGGGACACCTAGTGTATGGGAGGTGGAGGGTCCTCACAGTATGCATGAACATCACAGCCCGATCCATATTGGGTCAGTCATGTTTGAATACACTCGATGTGGAACAGTTCCATGATGGAGATCTCGGAGTAAAAGCCTGAAAGGCAAAATACATAGACAAATACACACGAAATGCAAGTTTATATTGCATATATTTGTCCAAAGAAGTAAGAGTGAAAATACTGCTTCTATCATGAAAAATAAATGAAAAATTGGAGCTAATTCTCCAATTGTCTTTTTATTTCTTTCCGCCAAAAAATTCTCATTACACTCTCTGATACTACTCATGATGTGTCACTTGCTGTGCGTTGGCCAAATTATCAAACACACTCACATTTCTCAACTCAGTTGAACTCCTCCCAGAACACACACACACACACACACACACACACACACACACACACACACACACACACACACACACACACACACACACACTTCTCTCCCTATAAATTGTACTAAAAGAACAGTTCCATTCAATTTGCAGGTTTTATCGATCTTGTAAAGTAATTAGTGAGAGTTATTATAAACAGAGAATGATCTGTGTTAGTTGTTGGATGCCTCTCAGTGTTATCTAGTCACTAATATATACAGTGTCAAATTTAAAACTCATTTTTTATTCCTCGCTGCTGACAACTGATTATAATAACCATAACAATTTCTCCTTGTGGGTCCACGATTTGCTTTTTCTCCTTTCCTCTTTTTCTCCTGACCCAGCACCATTCATTATTCTGATTCAACAAAAATGGAAAAAGAAGAACTCAAGGTCACATTTCATCAACTGCTGTGTGCTGAAGCATATTTCTTCCTTAAAACACCTTGACATTTCTGTTATAGAGCATTTTTTCCATCTCCTGGTGAAATATGCTAGTCAGTCCTGTCTGTGTGCGTTGGTGTGTGTGTGAGGGTGTGAGATATAAAGGGTGTGTGTGTGTATTTGCGCCTGTGCACCTGCCTGATATGTTTTGTGCGTGAGTGTGATGTACAATCTAGTAAATTGAAGCAACGTGCGGATTGGAGTATCGATGGATCAATAAATTGATATACTGCGTTGGTCATGAGCCCTGTCAGAGGGTGTTTGTCATTGTTTTGTGGACTGCATTTATGGTATTTTTGTCTCCATCCAATACCTCTTTTCCCATTGGATGCAATTAACATTTACTGACATTCTAATGAACACTTTTCTATAATCCTGTGTGATTTCATAATCAGTGAGGCTTACTGCGGACATTAATATATTATTTCCCAACTGTTAAAGAGTCCCTCAACTGGCCCTGGAATGTCTGTTACATGAGTTGATCAATTTTCACTGTAATTATATCCAAACATTTACGAATTCATTCACTTTTCTCTGCATTTTCTCAACCACCATCACATTCCAAGGTGAGTATATGTCAAAACTGTCTTACCTGTCTCCACACACACACACACACACACACACACAAAATAGCATGCCAGAAAAACCCCGACATTATTAAGCAAGTGCTCCAACTTGTGAAAGTGATGTTTTTAATTATCTCAGTGCAGAGGGCTCGGCCACAGATTAGAATCAGTCGGTAACCATCGGCGACAGCAAATCAGAAAGAAGTACCGGTCATTGATGTGACGGGTCTCCTGCCAGAGGGGGCAGTGCGGCCAGATTTACCCCCTCACTGTGACAACTGTAAAAGGTATTGCACATATTGTTATAATGAGGACCAAACTGGCAGTCCTCTGTGCCCTTCACTCTGCATGGGGAGAGGAGAGAGAAATGAGGGGAGAGGGGAGATGGATAGGTACTGTAGGTAGTATAGAGATGAGGGGGGGGGGGGGATATGATCATAAATAAAGGAACGGAAAGATGCAAGAAAGGCTGAAGGCACTTACATCGTCTGTAGACTCGAAGATTAGCTTAGTTTAGCAAAGTACAAAGACCGGAAACAGGAGGAAGCAGCCTGGCTTGTGTTTAGACGCTGGACAGAGCCAACCTGTCTTTACGCTAATCTAATCGGCTGACTGTAGACTTATATTTAATTGAAAAGACATGAGTGGTATTAATGTTCTCATATCATTTCTAGATAGGAAGCGGATGAGTGTGTTCATCAAAACGTCAAACTTTTGCTTTAGCATCAAAAAGTCCAGTTCAAGGAATAAATTGACATCTTAGGGGGGGAAAAAAATCCTTTTCACAGTGTAGCATTATCAGGGATCGGCTACTAGAGAGCATTTTTGCCGATGTCCTGATCGCATATTTGTACTGAATGTCGGCCGAAAACAATGGTCATTAAAACTTTATTTCACACTATGATGGTAAAACTGTAATTAATCTGTTTACATGCGTGCAGAACCGTGAAGGGAGATGCGTACGGATCACAGATCGACAACGATCCGTTGCACCACTAGCTTACAATAAAGACTAGAATGAACAGCAAACCTGGCTCTTTTTTCTTTCTTTTTTTACAGTTTTTTGTAAAGGTTAAGCAAATGACATAAAGTATAAGTGAGCTTTTAAGTCGCTGGTAGTCCTGCGACTTAGCTGCTAGCTGTTTGCAGTCTTTATGCTAAGCTAAGCTAGCCAGCTGTAGCATCATGTTGACTTGACATACACAAGAGTGTGGTATCAATCTACTCGTCTAACTTTCTGCAAGAAAGCAAAATGAGCAGATTTCACCAAATGTCGAGTTATTCCTCAAAGTAAGTGAGTCTGACCCTTTGGATCAATAAACAGTATGCTTAATGTCATGATTTGGTGGAGTTGCACACATCAACACAAACAGGCGAGTTTTAACAAGTTCTACTGTTAAATTATCATGTAAAACACGGTTTGGAATATCAATAAGCAATTTAGAATGCATTTGTGCCTCCACAGCCTAAATTGGCACCGGAACAGCATCAGCATGAACACAAAACTAAAGCAAAACATCAACACATGAGTCCCACAGCTGAAACCCTGTAAAACTAATGAATACATTTGTAAATGCATGTCCAGTGCAAACTGCTCAGCTAGCAGTCACCGCAGACATATTTTAGTTGAGGGAGAATTCACGAGCGACACACTGTAGCTCTCAAACTGCACAATATGTCCAGCCAAAAACGGCTTACAGACCGTTTTTAAGATATCATTCATGTCTATAGCTGCAATCTCAGGGGTGTGATAATGAGCCATGAGCACAAAGCAGGTCTCACTGAAGTAATGTTGGGGGAGTACCTCGCAGGCGGTGCAAAAACACCTTTTTACTGTCATTTTACTACTGTTGCTCTTTGGCTGTCGTCCAATTTGTCCCAGTACCTGTTGTTGAAAGGAAGTCTCTTTTTTTTTTTTTCTTTTCTTTGTCTTGATTTTCGGCAAATCATATTTTCTTTTTTTGTTGGAGATTCTATTCGGATCACTTTCAAATGCTTCAGCTGAAATAACAAAATGTACTAGCATAATAGTCCTCTGTATTGACTCCAACCCAATTTATTACCAGAGGGTTCCAAGCCCCCAGTGATTTGCTATCAACCATCAGGGGACTGTGCATGTGTGTGTACATTTCAGTCTTTATTCTTATTATGAAGTAATTATGGACCATTCTTATTAAGGCTTCCTCAAATACTCTGTACGCTGAAGCATGCTATGTAAGGCACAAAATCAAGCTAGAATATTGAAATCAAGTAAGACAGCTGGTAACATTTTGTCTATTTTCTTTTAAAATGTGCATTAGCAGGCTCATTTTAAATGTGAGTGAGCATGAGAGCCCTGCTCTATTCATTCAACATTATTCAAATTGGTGTATACACCGTCAGTAGCTGAATCCCTTGTTTTGTCTCTGGTTTTAAAACCAGGGTCGGGCATTCAAGGAAGCGCCGATTCCAAAAGGCATCACAACGCGGCACATCGTGACTAATGACAAACTGTTAGAAAATATGAATGTATTGTGTAATGTAAAAATAAGAACATGAATTTGGTTGATGAAGTCTATCAGGCTGTATAGGCACAGTACTATGTTCAGCTAAATGATAATGTCAGCATGCTAACATGCTATCATGCTCATAATGACAATGTTCATGGTAATTTAGCATGTTCACCGTTGTAGCATGCTTGTATGCTAACATTTGCTAATTGACACTATATGAAGTATAACTATTGTGTGATATACTAATTACACTTTTTACCCTGAGGGTTGCGCTAGATGAAAACTAAAGTTGTTGTTTTTTTTCCCTCCTAAAGGAGAACCATACATTGTCAAACCATCTAATGGTCGTCAAGACATTTCACTCCAAGCCATGATGATCAACCTCATGGTGGCACTGTAAGTAAGGGGGATACGTGATGTTATTAGAAATAGAAAAGGCTTGTTCAATTGTTCATGCAGTCTCCATTGTTCATCATAGTTTGCGTTGGCAAAATGAACACTGGTCTGTACCGGTGTTGTCTGTATTTCATGGCAATCCATCAAATAGTTCTCAAGATATTTCAGTCTGGACCAAAGTGTTGGCTGACCGCCTGACAATCGAGCTTTGGCAGTAACACGGATAAGAAAGGCTACAGTGCAGCAGTTAACTCTCAGAAATTGAGTTTCCCTGAACAGACCAATGAGGATTTACCTTTTATGTTGGAGTCCTCAACTGTATTATCACACGTTGAACAAATTTAAAAAACGTTTAAAAATCATAAAAGAATCCATCACAGTGAGCATTTAGTCTATTATTCTAAAGCAACTATGGCCTGGTTCTTGACCTCTAAATCATTGCAAACATCTTACATTTTTTAGCATTTCAAATCGACCTAGTGTGATATGCACACTACTGAGTCAATACGGTAAAAGCTTTGTATTGAGGAGAAAGAATTGAATTATCTTCCCGTGATAGAGCCAGACAAACTCCACAATCAATGCCGCTGTACAGGTTGATGCAAGTTAACTTGCAAAAAATGGCAAAACTGAAATCAACCTTTTTGCTCATATGACATGACAAACATTACATTAACTGCTTCTAGTAACAGTAACTGCTGCTGCTAATGCTTCTGTGCTATATGAAAGTGAAGTTAGTGAGACGCCAGTCACTACGGATTGATTAGAAGAAACACAAAAAATGGCTAACTTGAACACAATTTCAGACTTGGGGGGTGTAATAATACACCGATCTGGATCAAGTAGGAACGGGCATTTTAAGCAAAAACACCTGAGCTCGAGCTCAAAGATGTCCAGTTAAGAGTACATTTTGGGACGAGAGTTGAAAGAATAGTACCATGCTGATGTTACAATGAACGGCGATGAAAATGACTGCACATTTTGTGTAGCACACTGTTCTTGTTAAACCTCTTTGACAACATAAACCCGCACACTCTGACCTCACGACAGCCGCAAGGGCAACTGTGACTTTAACCCAGGGCAACGAGGTAACAGTGCTATTATTAGGGTCGACGTTGGTCTGTTTGATGTTGACGGTAACGTTACAGTTTTAAGCAAGCTTACGTTAACTATGAGGAGACGGCTCAAATCACGCTAGTAATGTTATTTACTTGCTCCTCTTCATGCCTCATGGGTATTAAGGATGCTATGAGATCACTCATCGCATTTGTTCCTTGGCCAAGTGCCTTGCCTCTCCCCATGACGAGTGCATCTTGTCCTGCAGCTCCTCCGACTTTAAGACGCACCAGCTAGCAGGGCTGCTTCCAACTTTTTGTGTCACTATGCTAAATATTTTTTTTTTTTTTTTTTTACCAAATGATACTTTCAGCACATGCAACAATTATTATTATCACATTTTTACCTTTTGAAACGAGTATGTTTTGAATTAATTAAACATTTATGAACAAAAACGTTTGATGTTTTATTCATGATGAAGGTCACTTTGAATGTTTTAAATGTGCAAGATCCGAGATTGGGAGCATTTCTATTGCCCTCAAAATGTCGCCAGCGAGCCAGCGGCTCATAGCAGAGTCCAATAATAAATTCAAATCGTATTTTATTTGCTTTTTGTGAGTTGCTATAAATGTAATTGTTTTAGAAGGGCATAAGACATCCCCTCATATTGATCTCAGACCCCTGAATTGAACTGAAATTGTATCCTTCATGGCTCACTTTGTGATATCAGCATCCAAAGAATTGATATAATATTGTATTATGAGGAAACTTGTGAATGACACCACGATGTCGGACTGAATAGTGAAAAAGTGAAAATGAAATGCCAGTTCAGTCAAGTGCATGTCACTCATTTACAGCGACGGACTAATGAATTGTGTCTAAAAATGAAATGTTCTGCCACAAAAGTGAAATGTGAAGTACACAGAAATGTATTCAATAGGCCATGATACAATAAAAGCATCACTGCGATGCTTTGCATTTCTACTTGTTACATGCAGCTTTGTTTGTACATACATACATCTTTACTGTCGTGTGCTTTTGAAGCAGAACACGGGTCAATTGGAGCGCTCGACTCCAAAAGCAATTTTGCACGTTTCATGCCGTGCAATAAACCATCTGAGAAGTGAGCTCACAAACTCTCAGTCTCAAGGCAGATAATCAAACCACAAGGTCAGCGAGCCGGTTTCATGCTCGACACCATAAGTATTTGTCAATGGCTCTTCATTAGCACACGGATGGAAACGGACCGAGATCTGATGTTTACTGCTCACAGAGTCCAGAGATGGGTTGAGCTAATACTTCTTCTTCGTCTCTTGCCTCATTATTGCCTCATCTTTCCCGACCATTTTACTTCTGTTCTATGTTTAAAACATCAGCCGTTTCCTCGATGTGTCCTCATCTCTCTCTCTCTCTCTCTCTCTCTCTCGTTTTGCTCTTGCAGTAGACTTTGATGTGGGCTGACAATGTGACTTATGCCTCTGCTAAATTTAATCATATTAGCTAGTTAACCATGCCACCACCGTGTGACCCACTGACAAAAAAAAAAGCTCCTTCTGCTCTCTCTCTCTCTCTCGCCCTCCTTCTCTCTCTCTCTTTTTGTCTATGGTAATCTGGCCTTGGGACTGAGGGGGAGCAGAGAGCTCAGTGCTTTTGGGAGATACAGTCCGAGCGCGTGTGTCTACATGTGTGTGTGTGTGTGTGTGTGTGTGTGTGCAAGAGACAGAAGAGAAAGAATAATTAAAAGTGATTTTTAAATTGCAGCATTGCTTATGAACTATTACCAGTGGCCGGTTGCACAAAACACCTTAAGTTTTCTCCTTAAATACAACACTTAAGGTTTAATTTGTCTAAGCTAAGGGACTAACTTTGGGGTGTTTACACAGAATCCCTTAAAATGTTTCCTTAGTTAAGGAAAAACATGAAGGCCTTCATTTCATTGAAAGAGAGCAGTACAATGCTACAGTGTCCATGTAGACCGTCTGTTTCCTTGCACTGTGATACCTGTTATCGACAAAAAAAAAAAATGGCAGAAGAACAGAAGATAAAAAAATTAAATAGGTCAGAGGACTGCAATAAACGAAAGCACCATACTTAAATGAAAATTTGATCCACATATAACGGAAAACAACTAATGTGGGAGGAAACGTTAACGGGCATGCATTCTAGAGGCCTGCCTAGTCTATTACTGACTGGAAAGATCCCACAGCATTAAAAAATCATGAATTGACTGCCGGTCAAGTCTAAAGTGTAAAATCGATTGGGTTCTCCCGGTCGCAGAACAATCTTCTTTTCCAGTCGATTCATTTTCTTGACTTGTTGCCGTAAACTCTGCCATATTGCGGTTAAATGGGAGTCAGAGGCACCTTGAGATTTTTTCTCTTACTTTGGTCTTTTGTGCAACAGTTCAACTAACTTCAAGGGATTCCTAAAAGTATGTATAATGCTTAAGTATTAGAGCAAGATAAGGAGAAAATCATACATTTTATAAATGAACATTTATGATGTTTTATTTTAAGGAAATCTGACTTAAAGTAAAATCTTAATGTAAGGGGTTTTGAGCAACTGCGCCCTAGTATTTATGACCTTATAATACAATTATAAAGATGACTACCATTTTTACTAAATATCTAATTTCTAAATGTAAATATCCGCTATGTTTGTAAACATCATATCCTCTACAGTATTTGTTTTTACCTACTCTTACAGAAAAAGTGTGACTGAAATATCTCTAAAAGTGGATTGTATGTGCACATGTATGTGACAGGGGCCCGGATGGCTACAGATGCCACCGAGTACTCTGGCATAGGCTGCCTCCTCCGCCTTTAAAGTCCACAAGGGAGAGTAAAAGACCTGCATGAAGAGTTGACACTGGTGCGAGTGTCTGGGAGTCTGCGTGTATACGTCAAAGTGAATGTAGGAGAAAGGACAAGATAGCCCTTGATTACAGCTGATAGGTTTATTTGAGGAAGGTCAGGACGATTTGGGAGAAGAGCAAGACACGAGTAGCTGATGGGGATGATAGGAGAGTGATGGCGCAGTTCACACACACACACACACACACACACGCACACACACACCGAAATGGAGACCGAGACGAAGACAGAGGGTTGTAAGCATGATAAATCAGTACATGAAGCGCAAAGTGAATCTCATCAAAACAAAAATGAAGAGTGAGCATTTCAGCGCCTTCTTCCTCCGTATTGGTGTCGTCCTTCCACTGGTCTTGGAGATTGGACATGCCCACTAGTGCTGAGTTGTCAGAAAGAGTCTGTCTGACAGCAGCGAATGCCCCCCACAGCTCACCAGAAGTGTCAATCTGGAGATGCTATGTGTCAG
The DNA here is from genome assembly GCA_032191485.1 of Leptoclinus maculatus. Lineage (NCBI taxonomy): Eukaryota > Metazoa > Chordata > Actinopteri > Perciformes > Stichaeidae > Leptoclinus > Leptoclinus maculatus. The sequence goes on from JAVDOI010000009.1 coordinate 6,251,914, forward strand.
AGGCAGTGAATGACAGATGTGGAGGTCAAAAAATAGGCAAATGAGAATAGATACCAAGATTATTACTTAGCATCGGGCAACTTTTGCTACAAGAGAAAGTAATTGGCAGATGTGCCATTATGTGACTGGTTTTCATTTTTTTTATCTCATTGAAATTTTTCTCCCGTTCTGCAATCAGAATGTAACCAGGAGCAACCCTCAAGGCATGGTTGACACTTGTCCGCTCTGCTCTGCAATAGCTGCTGAATGGAGGAATGTCTTCATCCTCATCATATCATTACCCCGTTGGCCTAACAGCGAACAAGCTTGGATGGCAGTCTGCATTTGATTATCGCCTTGTCTGCCCCCCAGGCATTCTGTGTTTGATTACTCCTGCCTTTGCGATTGATCTTTGTCTGATTACTTTTGCTGCTTGATTTTTTTTTTCTCCCTGTAATCGCGGCCTCGCATACCAACTGTTTTTGTTTTTGGGAGGGATTTGTCATGGAACCATATCTATGTGTAAACATCTCTGTTTGGATGGGTTGTGATTATTGATAGCTTGCAGACTTGGTCCTGGTGTGATTGCTTTTGCCTGGCAGGCCAGCGTTCAGAATAATTGGTGCCCTCCAGAACCGGTGTTTATTTTTGTCAACATTCCAATTACACCAGACCAATCAGTGTGGTCACAGCCCAGTCGTCTCATCTCTACATATCAGCTGTGTCAACATCCGCTATCATCTCTGGCTGTCACACTGATTGTAACTCTATCACTCAATCTTTCAGTTGTTAATTACATTTGGTTGTGAGAAGATAGTAATAAGCCCAACTCTTGTCCACACTTCATTCCCCCCCCATTGAAGTACCCGCACAGTGTATTGTTTAAATCCTATAATCCATATCACAAATTGGGAAGGAAGTCCATCATCCATATTTCCAGTAAGCATGTCGTTACTGCCGCTGATTCATCATGACAAGTTTAAAACCGCCCTTTCATGCCAACATCATACATCACTTTTAGTACGAGTCTCTATGAGTTCTTTGGTGTTGCAGGTTGAGAGTAATCATTTTGGATCGACTCAATCGGTTCCAGTGTGCCTATCGATTTCAGCTGATTATATTGCTTCTGTCGGACTAAACCGCTTACATATGCTTCCTTGTTGTTCATCGAGCAAATGAGGGAAGAAAAAAACATTTTTATTCCAAGGTTTACTCTGAGTCTTGCTAGACTTAAAATAATAATTCAACAAAAAAAAAAACACATTAAAAAAAACACGCATTTCTTCGTAAATATCAGCACTATTCAGAACATAGTATTAAGGTGGAATTTCAGGATTAGGCAGGATTGAAATAATCCTACCAGAGCAGGGGAAAGACCAAACCACAGGTTAACCATTAAAAAGAAAAGAATGGGATAAAGAGAGCAGAGGAAAGCTCCAAACAAGGGGAAAGCAAAGAAAAGCATGATCTGTTAATATAGCAAGTGAGGCTGGGATAAAACGGACAGAGAAAACCAGTATTGTTTTAATCCTGTCAGTGGGAATCTTCTAATCCCTTGTTGTGAACATCACAGAAAGGCGTTGGTGTTTTCCCCTTTTGTTACCGGGGCTAATCCCCGGCTTGCTGGCCCTCAGGTCTGTGGTGGTACATCGATGACACTGTTACACAGCCTATATATTACAAAAGCCACAGGACACACACACAATACATGACCTGACACGCCAAACAGATCACCCATGGCAAAGCCCAATGATATAGCTCCCATTAAAACATCCAGGAAATCTATTCAGTTCAATATACATTTGGTTTCAGTATCATTTTTAACAGGGCTGATAAAGTAAGTTTAATAAAAGAAACAAATACAATTTTTGGAGTAAATCAACTTTTTTTCTCAAGTAGTACTACAGCAACACATATTGTTTTTCATCCATATCGTTGTTTTTAGGGGTAAGTTAAGAGGATAATGCGCATTTGAAGGGCACATAGAAACAATCCTTCCACCCGGGGAAGGTACAAAAGAGTTAAACCAGGCATCTTATTGCCTCAGTTCATTTGAAATGTCTGATTAAATAGGCCATGACAACAGAGAACAGGTGAGAGCTGGTATGACAGTTACATATTATGAAAGTAACGCAGAGACTTTCTCTGAGCCCATTCGGGTCCGACATGTAACACGAGCACCGCAAAGAAGTTGTTTTGGATCACAAATGGTAAATTCACTCAAACAATCTTTTTATTGTGACAATGACAAGTTGTGTGAAGTAGCCTAGTATCGTATCAACGTCTGTATGTAGTCAACAACTGTCATTTAAAATATAGAAAGTTGAATCGGATAATATTTCAACTATTTATTTTCACTGGATGAATTATAAATAATACATACTCTATGTCTTGTCTCATTTAAAAATGTAATGCTTTATCTTGAAATAAAGTATTTCATTTTAGAAAAGGTAATTGTCCTTGCCCTGCTTTAAATTCAATTAATTCAGGTGTGAAGTGATGTCATCCAAAAAAAGCCCCAAAATGTTATTCTTCTCATCTTCTAAAAAGGGAAATGTGTGTGCAGGGACTTTTTCTGTGGTTATTGAAACCACTTGTTTCAGCTCTATTCCTCTCTCAAGATTCTGATCATATTGGGCTCATAGGTTTATTTGTCTGTGCCTATGTTTTGGGTGTGAGTGGGTACGTTTTGCGCAAAAGAGTTGTGCTTTGTCTCGTAGTGCCACTTCATCGGCCCTTTTAATAACCGTCACAGTCTCTGAACATATGAGACACACTGGTTTTGCAATGTCCGTGGGAAGACTTAACATACAAGAGTCTGTCCATGTTTGGTTAAAGGCTCTTGTCAGATACAACGCCGTCCGGATCCGGACCGTGGTCCACCTATTTATTTCGCCCGCTAATGTGGTCGTACTGTCATATTTCACCAACGGAATATGTCAAGAGTCGGGGTGAGAAAGACTGATATTGGTCTGGTTGAGCCTGGAATCGTTCGGAGGGCGTTCTTTGATGTTTCTAAACATCGGTGTCAGAGGAGCAGCAAAGACCCATGTTTTTAAAGTGGAAATTATACTCTCAAACCACCACAGTATGTTTTTAAGTGGAAATTATACTTGGTATGACAGCTGTGTGTCTCTGAATAAAAGATAAATTGATGTTATCAATATGAGGTTGTCTGAATCTGAATCACTGTTGCAGGCCTATTGTAAAATGTTCTATACCAGTTATACTGTTCATCCTGTTGTAAAACAATGAAATGAAATACAATTGTTAAGATAAAGGACATAATATGTTTGGGATTACATATTAACGAGGACATTGTTAGCTGTTAGCTGTATACCGTTGTGTTACTTTTGACCCAACCATGTGTGTGTTCATCTCAACTGACGGGGTTGAAAGTAACGACGCTCAACGTCCGTTCAAAGTCAAAGTATACATGTTCCACATTCGGACGAAATAGCACCTCGTATTGATAGAGCAGACAAGTGAGTTGTTGATCGCAAGAAAAAATGATTTCTGTCTGTAGCGTAATCTTTTCAAATGACATTTCTCTGAAAAGTGTTCTGTTAATACCTACTCTCACCAACCTCATGCACTCAAACTGATTACAATTGGAACACAATCTGCCTGTTCTTAGTACAACGCTGGCACGATGGAAGACAAATAAAACTCTCTGGTGTACTTTAAAAGTAACACAACTGTGCTTTCTATATTATACATATACTTTCTACTTTTTTTTAATGATCTTATCTTATTCGATGATTTTGAATAGAAGAAAGTGATGTCTGTGAAACGGCGATTACTGTCATCTCTAGATGCTCGTGTAGTAGCAGTTCAGGGGGAAGAGCCCTTTTCATTTTCCAGTTTCCTCAGACTTTCAAACAATGTTTGGAATATACTTCTATAACATGCTTTGTTTGCCATTGTGTAGTGTCATAAAAAATGTATAATATTTAATATAATAAGTGCAACACCTATGACCAAACCTAGCAATTATGTAATTTGCTATTTGCTCTTAACAAGAGCTGCACCACATAGCAAACTAAATTAAGTCAAATTGATTATAGAAATAATAATAAAAAGCTGCTCACGAATGAGTAGTTCGGAAATTTCAATTCAGAAGCGATGAGTCCTCTGATCGGCATTTATAGAGACCACCGAACTATCAATCTGTTTATGACTAATATCGGCCTATACCAGAACACATTGTGTGTATCCTTGAGGTCGAACAAACATGTTGAAGGCATGTTTTTCCTCATGAATCTTTTGCAAAGCAATTCTTTTATGTTGCCTATCCTGCATTGTTTACATCCTGTAGATCCGTGGAACATTGTATGACTGTGTATTACTTTGGGAAGAAAATAATTTCTGAGCTTTTCTTTTGTTTGATTCAACAGCAAAAATTGACCGAGGCCATGTGGAGCATTCTGGTAAACGTGTCATGTTTACACATGTTTGTGTGTATCCTTGAGGTGGAACAAACGTGTTGAATACATGTTTATCCTCATGCATGTTTTTTTTCTTTTTCTTTTGTACGTTTTCAATCCTGCATTGTTTACGTCCATGTTCACTTGTTTTGTTAATACATTCCTTTATTTTTGGGTGGATTATCAAAACCTGTAGATTTTTTTTTTCTAGAGCAAAAAATAGCAGTGGGCATCCTATGGAAGCCCATTCCTATGGAAGCCCATTTCTGACAGCAAAAAAAAAAAAAAGAAAGCAAAAAAAAAATCCTGAAAATTACTGAAAATCCACCCACACAATAAATAATAATACCAGCAACTGGAAACATTTTTTTTTTTTTGTGAATTAATTTCTTTTTTTTTTTTTTTTTTTTTTTGTGATCTTATTTTTTATTTAAAAAAATGTTTCCAGTTGCTGTTTATTGGTCGCCACCTCAGCCACATTGGTTTCATTCTTTATACTCCAGAGCTGCTTCTTGCTTAACATTCTATTCAAGGGTGCATTTGCTCAGTACAATCCATGTGAAACATCATCTGTATTTCATCTGTTGTAAAGCCACGTTTAAAGAAGTCTTCAATGTACTCACAATCCATTTATATGTCAAATGTAGAGTAACCTATGAAGAGCTGCTTCTATGACTGTTGTTAAAGTATCTCATAATTTCGACTTTCTATAGCAACTGGAAAAATCTGGTCAGTGTTATGGTTACAGATGGATGCAAAAAAAAAAAAAATTAGTAGTATTATTATTTATTGTGTGGGTGGATTTTTTTCTTTTTTTTGTGAATTACATTTTTTTTTTTTTTAAGTTACTATTTTTTTTTTTTTTTTTTTTTTTAGTGATCTTTTTTTTTTTTTTTGGCTGACGGAAATGGGCTTCCATAGCATATGGACTAAATTGGTATAAGTGGGGGAAAAAAAGCTTATTATTGGAAATGTGACATGACTTTTTAAAACACCTTTTAAAACACATACTGTATAAGAATGCTATGTAATTAAACTTACTCCCTGACACTCCTCACACTGTGCAAACACAGTTTATATGGCTGCACCCGGAAACAAAAACTTCTGCTGACTGCTTGTGTCAGGTATACAACTACAGTAGATCACTGTAGATTAATATCATGGCAATGATGCAATCTCGCCTTAAATGTAAGTTGTTGATTGGGCCCAGGCAGAAACCTCTGGGTTTGAAAAAATGGAGCCAATGCAGAACGCCTTAAACTTGCACTCTGGTTGCAAAAAACCAAGATGGCGTCGGCCCAAAAACCAAGATGGCGACAGTCAAAATGCAAACCTTGACTTGCCAATGGGTGACGTCACGGTGACTACGTCCATTTCTTGTGTGCGGTGATTGGGCCACAGGTTTGAGTTGACAAGCCGTTGGTGTTTTTATACTTTACTGTGTGGGGAGCACCACACAACATTCTTAGTATGCTATCGTCACAACACGTTCTTCCCCAGTCGGGCCCGTGATGAGACATCGGCACAACGCTGCTTCCACTGCTCATACCAGAACGATGATTCTGCTTTTATCCACTGATGAACACTTTGTGGGAGCAACCGTTAAATCTAAATCTCATTTTGGTTGCCTGTCACGGAAAAAATAAAATCAAAACTACAATCATAATATGTCATTATAACACCTTGGTGTCAAGTGGTGACAGCTTTACACAACAGACTCAAATGCACACACATGCACATTCAAAAGAGACCTGCATCCATTTAGCCTCCTCTGGAAGATAGTCTGACATCGCCTTGCCTGGCGGCTTAAAGTTATGATGTCAGTGGGTCATAGTGGTTTATGAGATTAAGCCCCTGGAGGAAGTCAGAGGCTCTTTAAAGCCAGGACAAAACAGCCTCTAAATTTAATTGAGGTTGCAAGTGGGCGCAATAACAATGATCGCCTTTATCGTAAAAGGCAAGGAAGCATAGTGTGCTTCAGGGTTGTTAATATTAACAATAAGAGCCAAAAATAGTTATGAGTGGATCCAATTGAACTGCAAAAAGAATACAGATGGGAGACTGGTGCTGTAGTACAGTAATATATACTTATGACAAGTGGCAGGACAATTAATGTGAAAGAGATACATGAATTGATATTTAAGAACACAAAACCTGTTGTCGTTGGGAAAATCCATCGCGCGCTCCTGACAGCTGTGTGTGGCTTCTCTTCAATACTTCAGCATGAGAGAAGAGCAGATGTAGCACAAAGTACAAGTCTTCAACATGGCATCAGTCCATATTGTGACATGGACGCCTACACACTCTACTGATCTGTCTGAAATCTCCCCAAGCAGCCTAAATTGATTGAAGCTTAGAGAGGAATGGTACTCTGAATATTTCTGCCTTGACAGAAAACAGCTTCAAAGCTTTTCTAACACAACTTTGTGACTTTACGGAGGATCATCCTATCTCCAAAATCCATAATCAGGAAGTTGGTACTGTCTCCTGCTCAACTCTACGTGCATCCTTTTGTGTGTATTGGCACTTTGAGATGCCATTATTCCAATTTCAGCGAAAACTTCCTCTTCGTTTGAGTCTGTCTTCGTATTTCATCTCCCCTAAAAAAAAAAGAAATAATGTAATGCGCTTTTTAGGATCAAGCTTCTCTCCTTTCTCGGAGAGAGATTAGCATAATTTTACAGCAGGATTTCCACTGGCTAAGACTTCAAATCTATCCTGAAATCCCAGCTGAAGTGGAGCCTTTCCCTTATTTGTTTTTCTTTTGTTTTACAGAAATACAATGAATGAATGTAGTGAGATTGTAAGAGCTGAAGTCAAAAAGGGATAATGCGTGTGGGTATATTAGAGGACAAAGATGGACGGCATGCTGATTTAGGTTATACCCATGTGTGTGTGTGTGTGTGTGAATTATAGTGTCCACTGTTATGGTGAAAACAGTCTCAAGAGAGAAATGCGGTCTGAAGTCAAACGGGCATCAATCAGCACGAGGTGTAGTGAAAATCCACGTCCCAGGTAGAATGTAAAACAGCACAGAGAAGTACAAGGATGTGCAGAGGCTAAGTCGACACACGCTTTAATAAAGGAGCTTTGTTCAACTGAACATTGATATAGCAGCTAGGCTGCACCCTTACCATGCGATACGTATCGCTGTACATGTCACAATCAGAGAGGTGAAAATACTACTTGCTGTCTATCACCTGGATAGTCTAATACGTAAATCACATATTGGTAACTCAGCGGAGAAATTGCATTATTTTCTTATTGTGTCACTGACCACTCTTAACTTGCATGTAGATGCAATAAACATAATTAAGTGCAGTTTTCAGTAACTGTGCGACGTTATTTGCCTGTATGGCTCTCGTGCCTCGTCTGTGTCTGCGAAACCAGTTCCCCCACTCCTCAGAGATGTGCTGCGACGTAAACATAACATACGACTCACTGGTTCCAGACGTCCATCCATCCATCACACGTCAGGGCTACTCTCTCTGCAGGGATGAGCAATGTTTTGACACATTTCTTCACCTCTTCGTAGAGCTACATCCGTCATGTGTCGGCCAGTCGGGATCACATAGTGTTCATCATATGCCTGAAGCCAGGCTTTTTACACCACACTATACGGCTGCAAATCATTGCAAATGTATCCAGTGTAGTTTGCCTCCAGTCCACAGGTTTTTGGCTGAGGTTGCTGTGCCGCTAATCCGTCTGCGTGGTGTCTTGTTAAGCGCCACCGCAAGTTGGTTGTGTTTCCTGAATATTTGACATGTAGCTTGACAAAGCTTGCAGACTGCACTTGCTGTATCCGAGTCATCGCTCCCTGATTTGTTTTTTGAAACCAAGGTGCACCCAAATGTCGGCTTGGAAAGCTGAAGGCGCTCTTGTGTTTCTGTTTGTTTCCGTGCCGCCATGTTGTGATATTGGCCCGACCATGTGACAGGCCGACAGCTCGCTGGCCTTAGCTTAGTAGGAACTAGGCAGCGACATCTACAGGAGTGGACGAGACAATCGATTGACAAACACATTAATTGAAATTAGAAGTTTTTAAATCCGTTTAAATCCCATTTTTATTTTTTATTTTTTTAAATGAATCGATAGTAGGTGCGGGAATATCTATACAAATGCTTCCGATCTCGTTTCATGCATGTATTTGTTCCAGAAACCCATTCTGCTGCTGACATAGCAATTCTTTGATTGTCAACCCTCCCTTTCTCCAGTCATGCATCCAAGCACCAGCGTACCTGTTTTTCCAGTATTAGTAAGTGTTTTTACTTGAGCACACCAAAACTTTGATGTGATTTATTGTCTGATACTATAGGACACAAAAGGTTGAAATTGCTTCCTCTCACTTTTCTCACATCGGAGGGCACAATGGATAAAGCTGGATGCTCGTCTGTCACGTTTGACATCTCCGGAGATGTCTCACTCTGGTCTAATTTGGATGAAAGTTGGAGTGATGAGTCTTCATACTCTCATCTGACTTTTGAAAAATCATATTGATTGGCCTAATGGGGACACGGTATTTAAAGGTCAAACTTTCAAACTCAGAAAGTCCATACAGTCGCTTCTACAGCAGTGCTTCGATTTGATTTGCTGTTCTAGCGTTATGCCACTCTAGTGTTCACCACTTTGAAAAAAATTCACTTGCCACTGTTTTTGCGTAGCATTGAGACTCTCCTGAGGTCATAGAGAATCAGAAAAAGGAGGACTCATTTATTTTCGCCGCATGTGGGCACCCGACAGCGACAATAAGGCCAGCTGATCTGGGACTTACACACTAGGTACAATGCAGCAATAGTTATATTGATCACGGTTAATAATGGTTATAAGCAACTGCTAAGGCATGTATGGCCGGTAAGCACCCCTTGGCTATTAAGGGCTAATATTTGTGAATTGCGGAATACTCCCAAACACACTCCAGCGGCTGTATTGGAGCGAGTAGCTCAAGTTGAAAATCTGCTCTGCGTTTGTGAACATACCTTTACAGTGAAGGCACGCTGTGTGTGCTAAGCTAAGCTGTTAGCTCTTGACAAGAAAAAACAAAAAGATGTTTCCCAAAATGTCAAACTATTCCTTAAATGTAAAAGTCGAGACATTTTATGTACATTTTACAAGACAAAGTGTTTTCTTGTGCCATTTAGTTGCTCTGTCTTTCCCCAAAAAGTCTGCTCACCTGCTCTACTTTGCTGCTGCTTTGACAAGTGACATGATCGAAAATCTTCTGCCCTTCGACTTGAGACAACCTCTTGTACCACTTGGTTGAAATGCCCAGCTGTCACAGCATAAGACAGTATGTCGGCAGTGAACTAATCCCCCCCAATGGCTTCCACCCACCCGACATCCACAGTCTCTGATGTCCTCATCTACTCGTGCTACACTTGTCCCCAAAAGAGTAAACTTCTATACTGCACCACTACTTTTACAGTTTATCCCACTCATTAATTATGAAGTGCCATTGTTTGCACAGTCTGCAAAACATGTGTTTGAATATTACACCACTTTCACCTTAGGAATTTAGTCCAGGCTCCTTATTGCTCATGATTTATTTTTCCATCTGATCCTACTCAGTATAACTACCTCATGGTGCAATGCTCCACTGAACCCCCAGCACACTCGCCATCTGCCTCTGCACAATACTGCATTACATGCTGCTTGGATTCCTATAATGGATAATTCTGTATTTTCTGTAGCACTGTACCCCGATTCATCCAGTGTATATTGGCATATACACTCACCGGCCACTTTAGCTAATCAGCCAATCACATGGCAGCAACTCAATGCATTTAGGCATCTAGACTTGGTGAAGACGACTTGCTGAAGTTCAAAGCGAGCATCAGAATGGGGAAGAAAGGGGATTTAAGTGACTTTGAATGTGGCATGGTTGTTGGTGCCAGACGGGCTGGTCTGAGTATTTCAAAGATTGCTGATCTACTGGGATTTTAACGCACAACCATCTCTAGGGTTTACAGAGACTGGTCCGAAAAAGAGAAAATATTCAGTGAGCGGCAGTTGTGTGGATGAAAATGCCTTGTTGGTGTCAGAGGAGAATGGGCAGAGTGGTTGGAGATGATAGAAAGGCAACAGTAACTCAAATAACCAGTCGTTACAACCAAGGTATGCAGAATACCATCTCTGAACGCTCAACACGTGGAACCTTGAAGCAGATGGGCTACAGCAGCAGAAGACCACACCGGGTGCCACTCCTGTCATCTAAGAACAGGAAACTGAGGCTACAATTAGCAATAGAAGAAATTGGACAATAGAAGATTGGAAAAACGTTGCCTGGTCTGACGAGTCTCAATTTCAGCTGTGACATTCAGATGGTAGGGTCAGAATTTGGCGTAAACAACATGAAAGCATGGATCCATCCTGCCTTGTATCAACAGTTCAGGCTGGTGGTGGTGGTGTAATGGTGTGGGGGATATTTTCTTGGCACACTTTGGGCCCCTTAGTACCAATTGAGCATCGTTTAAACGCCTCGGCCTACCTGAGTATTGTTGCTGACCATGTCCATCCCTTTATGACCACAGTGTACCCATCTTGTGATGGCTACTTCCAGCAGGATAATGCACCGTGTCACAAAGCTCAAATCATCTCAAACTGGTTTCTTGAACATGACAATGAGTTCACTTGTACTCCAATGGCCTCCACAGTCACCAGATCTCAATCCAATAGAGCACCTTTGGGATGTGGTGGAACGGGAGATTCGCATCATGGATGTGCAGCCGACAAATCTGCAGCAACTGCGTGATGCTATCATATCAATATGGACCAAAATCTGTGAGGAATGTTTCCAACACCTTGTTGAATCTATGCTACGAAGAATTAAGGCAGTTCTGAAGGCAAAAGGGGGTCCAACCCGGTACTAGCAAGGTGTACCTAATAAAGTGGCCGGTGAGTGTATATTTACTTGCATCGTCTGTGAAGTTCTAGTTTACCTGCAAAAAATGTACCTTGGTAATATGTGCACTATGCATTGGGAATGTCAATGACAAATCAATTATGAGTTGAGGACATAAGTAAATTAGCTGTTAATTCTTATACAATTAAATATACTAATGTTAACCAACAACATAGAAGACAATGGTGTAAACTGTCTGAAAATGTCCCGTCTCATTTACGTATGCCAATGAGGTCTGGAGCATTATTTGCTTGTCTAGCCATTTGTTGAATACAGGGCTGCTTCTCATGATTATCTTTTTCATTGATTGATATAACGACTAATTGAATGATTATTGTAAAGATACATTTTCAGTTCCTGTTTTTAATATAACTATGTACAGTAACTGACTATATTTTTAAGATTACTTTTGGGGTATTTTTGCCTTCATTTGACGGATGACAGTGTAGAGGCAGACTGGAAACGTGGAGAAAGAGAGGGGTATGACATGCAACAAACGTCCCGAAAAAACTTGGGATGTTGCGGTCATGTGGCGTGCATTGTAACTGGGTTGTAACGGTTCACGAAAATCTCGGTTTGGTTCAATACGATACAGTGGTGCCATGGTTCGGTTCGGCACGGTTCATTACAGCAAAAAAGCAGAAATGCCTTCATAAAGAATGTTCTTTTTTTACTTTGACAAATGATGGATTCATTTGTGTACAGGAAGCTGCAGCAACTCCTGTTTTGTCTTTAACACGTGGGCTGCTGTTGTGCTTCTGTGAAAGAAGGTCACACTCTCTCTGATCTTTGGAGGAGGCGAGAGATCCGCTGCACTGCTGTTGCTTTCTGAGATGCTAGATTAATGACATCGGCCTATTTGTGTCATTATAGTCAGCTAGCTTTGTTGTCAGAGCAACAGCGGGTGCTTCGGACATTTGATTCTCTGTTTGGGCTTTTGTTTTCTTTTACAAGGAATTATGGTCTGGAGAAATGGGCTCGTGAAGGAGTAGTGTCACAGGGCTCAATAGCATTAAGCATGTTCGTACAGCCTGCGTTTATCACTACAGAGTAGGCTTTCATATCCGCGGTTATAAATATAACAATCGCCGTGGCGATTGCTTTAGCCCTGTTTGAATCGGTAGCAACCTAAACGCTGCGGGGAGAGTGTCGCGTGTGTGCTGCTGTTGGTTTTCCTGCTAAGCTAGTTTAGCATAGCATACCTCTCCCAGAACACGTGTGCCTCACCAGAGTAGACTGTTGTTCTTCCGTGGTGGGAGTGTCAGACAGCACGTTGCCTGTTATGTCGGGTGGGTTGCCAGGTTGAGCGAATTATATTTCCCACAATTGAAGATTCTGTATTTTCCAAATGCAATAGTAGTGCTGGGCGGTATGACCATAAATGTGTATCACAGTATTTTTTAAGATTCTGGCGGTTTCACGGTATATCACGGTTTTTATATAGGTTTATAGTGGCTTACTCTACTGTCAGGAGTTCACAGAATATAAAAACATTTTAATGTCATCATGTATAAAGGCTTTGCTTACTATAGGGTTTGCTCGTTTGTTCGTATAATGTTGGGATAGCAGTTTGGCTGAAGTATTTTCGCCCCGGTGAGACATACCTTGAATCCAGTGTTTTAATCATTGCTCTGAACCCGTCTTTCTCGACTGTCTGTAGCGGGACCATGTCCTTGCATAGCTGGATCGTTATTGCGTTCGTAATGTCGCTCCACCGCTTGCTTTTCTTGTCATGTGCTGCCTCGAGCAAATGCCTCTTCAAGCGATGTGTGACCCTTTAGCTTCACCGTTTCACTCGCGCTAACGTTACTGGTTGACGGCCTCGAATCCGACGGCACAGCTCCTCTCTTGGGCACAGACTCTATCGGTGCATCTCCGGTCTGTCTTTGTTCATCCTGCATCACTCTTTTCTGTTCTTTAATGTAACGTTACTGTAGCGACGGAGCCTCTCGCTGTTAACAGACTGTTGTGCTAACGGGCTAGCTAGCGAGCTGTACCCAGCATGCCGTTCGGCGGTGAAATTTTATAAATGTACAATTATTAGTGTTACAAATTGTTTATTTGTCATAAACTGTTGTGTCGTGGTGTTTTGTCCTGTTAAAGAGCGTTAGTTGTGGGTTATTAATTGTTGTAATAAAGTTATAACCATGATTAGGGGTCCCTGTCAATACACTTAAGACAACTAGCTCCGAACGTAGCTCTCTTAGCGGCGAACAATATATTTAGCTGCCTGTTGAAGAGTGACAGCAGTTGTTTCGGCTATGCACCGTTATGACGGTGTGTGAAAAATTCATATCATACGGGAAATTAAAACCGGTATACCGCCCAGCACTATGCAATAGTATTATTTAAACGTATTGTTTGGTTCGTAATGCGTACTGAACGGTTCAATACTAACGCGTGTATTGTTATACCCCTAATTATAACTATTCGGCTACCAAGGTGCTTGTAGAACTGATTATCCTTTGATACTAAATGATACAATGATCAATTAAGGAAATAGTTTGTTTGCATCCATATTATGCACACAGGTGGACAGGGCTCGGTGCAATTGGAAACTTCTTATACAATCCAGTACCTGAGTTTTAAAGTTCATTACTCTATATAGATGTGTTTTTTCTACAAAACTTTTTGTTTTCCTCTTCAAGTCAACGTACCAAGCTTCTACATAAGTCGTAGTTTAATGTGGTCTCTTACATTTGAACACATTCTTTTCCCGATCAGACTAAAGACTAGAAATCTGAACCAACTTTCTCAATACTTGACAGTGTTCCATACTCAATGCATCACACACACACACGGTTGGTACTCCTTTATACTCGTTACAAAAACGCATGCTCGTGGAAATCTATCATTTGAAAATATAATTACTTTTTCCAGTTCAAAGCCTCATTGCACTTTGTAATGCAAATGTGTGTATTTCAAACGGGGGATATGGAGGCTGTTCCATGTGTATGAATGTGCATGAGTCACTTCAGACTGTCGCCTGTTTGATCAGAGGCGCCCTCAGATGTCATACGGTTTTAAATGTGTTCTTCAGTAGGAAAGTCTATTTGTAGATGTTGAGGTATGAGTCTCTTTGTGTGTGTGTGTGTGTGTCTGAAGCCCACTCAGAATTCCCACTGTAGACACTGAAGGTCTCTCTTGTTTTCCCAAGTGGCGTTGATTGGGAAACAGCTCCAGGCAACCCCTAGGCCCTGCCTCTTGTTCCTTTATCTTGTGTTTGTGTCTGTGTGTGTGTGTGTGTGTGTTTGTGCGCTTATACGTGTGTGTGTGTGTGTGTGTGTGTGTGTGTGTGTGTGTGTGTTTGTGTGTGTGTGTGTGTGCATTGTGCCCTGGTCTCCCACTCAAACTGCTTCATCTTGATTAGCAGCTGCTAACTTTAGATGAAAAAAATCAGGAGAAGAAATAAAAAAAAGGGAAGGAAATAGAGGGTTGAGCTTCTGGGCTTTAGACCCGATTCATGTAACAATATTGGGCTTCCTAAAAGGGAAAAACAAGTCAAGGACAATGGAAGAGAGGGCTACAGGTAAAAACCAAAAGGAGAATAGACAAAAACGTCAGCTTATTGAGCAGGTGAACAAAGATACTTCTGGCAGTGATGCAGACGGGTAAGAAAAGGGGGAAAGGGAACGTGGTCAGAAAGGAAGCAGGAAGCAAAGACAGAAGACACATGGGAGGAAAGAGGATGAGACCAAGGTGGAAACGTGGAGGAGGAATAAATCAGAATGTAAGAATTACTGCCAGGTGTTTGAACTTTGAGAAAGGTAGTGTTTGAGGATAAGGCATGACGGATAAAGGTTTGTTGGAGCCGAGGGGCTCTCTCTGTCTCTACCTCTCTTGCTTTCCCTTTCTTTCGCTTTCTCTTACTCAGACAGGCTGATTGAGCGTCTACCTGCAACCACCGTGCACACATATGCACATGCGTGAGTTCACGGCAGGATGAGACAGCTTTATCATAGGTCTGCAGATTGATCTGGAAGTGTCCAGCAAGGCCGCGTGCAGTAGAGGCTGAATGATGCACAAGAGTAAAAATGTCTCACTTCATTGAACATCTAACAAAATAAATGATGTTTCTCTTCATTATTTGTTCGTCAATTCATGCTTGCTGAAAGGTCGCCTGCTCATTGTAAGGCAGGCTAATGGCCTCTTCAAACTGTAAAAAAGGATATACTTAGTGGATTAATGTTTCTATCAATTCCAAAGCACATTCTAAAGAAAAAATAAACTTCAAAAGTAAAATCCCTGCTAGAAACGTATGACTTATTTATTGCCTCCAAATTCAGTAGAACTTCCTGCTGGTTTCCTACTTTCTGTGACGCTGATGAATTTGTAAAGATGAGAAACAACACAATATAGAATCGATTTGGAAAAGACATACCATTGTTCTACCCCCTTGTTTACCTTTGATCACATCACACGTCGCAGCATCTCAGCGCGCGGGCTTCAATTAGGTTGAAAGAGTGGTGGGAGTTTCGGCGGAGATTGAGAAGCCTACGAACTCTGCGCGCTACATAACAAGAGCAGGTCTCAAACAATGCTCTTCATCTTTTCAGAGAGCTGTCTATACTCCTTTGCGCACTCGCTCCCAGATCTCAGGAGGGAAGTAGGAAAAGCATTAGAGCTTCGTCTCCATTCACTTTCATCTCGCATCTCTTTTTAATACCTCCTCCTTTCTGTGGTTTTCTCTCTTTCCGCTCTCTCCCTCAGCTGTTTTAGCAGTGCGTAGAGTGTGAAGTATATTCCCAGTCAATCAGCAAACGCTTTTTGGTGGAGTTTGAAAGACTTAACAACTACTGTTCGCCTTCAAAATGTTCGCAGGTACTGTGTGTGTGTGTGTGTGTGTGTGCCGTGCGCGTGTGGGTACATGTTAGATCATGTCCGGCCCATGCTCTTGCCTTTTTCTTTTTGCCCTCCATTGCTCCGGCTAACACAGCTGGCTGCCTCATATCAATTAAGAAGTGCTCTGCAGCTCTATTCCTTTGCGGAGTGTCACAGTGCAGTGAGCATTGTGTGTGTGTGTGTACATCCAGCTTTGCAAAGGAGTAAGTGTGTCTATCTGCTCAGCGTAGGAATCAATGTGTGTGTGTGTATAAGTGTTGGTGTGTGTGCCCTTCAGACTGCTCACGCTTCATTTGTCTGCTGAATGAGACCAGAATCTCTCCCTATTCACTGGAGAATCCTGCTGAATTCTTTCCCTACCAGGGTACTGCTTCAGTAAGCACTCTTAATGGTAACCCAAATATGTGTGTGGCATGCGTGCGCAAATGTGCGCACACACACACACATTCAAGTATTAAAGTAAATTTGTTCTAAAACTACAGTGCTGCGTTTCCTTGTGTGATTTTGTGTACCTACAGCATGTGTGTACGTTCGTGCGGGGACCTTCTGAGCTCATGTTGGTAGAAGTACATCAAAGAGAGTTTAAGGTCAAAAGGGCCCGAGAGAGGGAGATGAGAGGGCCTCTGCTCAGAAGAGAAAATACACTAATTTCACCTCTTGCTCTCTGTGTTTTTCTTCCAAGCCTCTAACTGCAATCGGTCACACTCTCTAATTTCCTGCCTTCATCTCGCCTTTCACATTACTCTCTTTTCGCCACTTTCTTTTGTACATACATGCACACTTGAACACGTTTTGTTGCCAAACCTGCCCAGTGAGATCCCCCATATGAATGCATTAGGATCCTCTCTGGGGAGAACAAAGACAATTTGCGTCACTAGTCCCAGTTTTGATTTGCTCAGTATCCGCTTTCATTGCTCTCTTTCTTGCTTGCATTGCTACGAGTAGGCCACAGCTCTCGCTGCGATGTTGTTGTTGTGTTATTATGCCCAAATAGGACCCATGCTGGTAGAATTGGCCCGAGTTCAGCACGAGGATAAATGACCGATAAGGCCTTATAATAAGCACACATAATGACCTGTGTGCGTATGCTATTTTGCCTGTTTGTATTTGCGAGTCTGTGTTGACTGTGTGCTTTTTTTATGTGTGCGCTCATCTGTGCGTCTGCATGCGCTTGATAATGATACCATGAATTATGCATGCGGTGTGATGCTTTTCATTCAATTTCGGCTCTTATTTTCCCCCAAACAACATTACAGAGGCGGGTCTCTGGGCATTTGGCTGTAAATAAACTCGAACTAATAGACTTCAACTCTGGGCAACACCCGTCTGCAAAGCACTCACCAGGGAGCGAGCTTAACAAACTGCCTCCAGGCACTGTTCTCAGGTCAGCTCTTGTGTATTACTGTTGACTGTCAGGGGCACTGGTAAGGTTATTAAGACGGATCTGAAATCAGCACTCTTAGAGCAATTGTTCCACCGTTCTGGAGGAAAAAAATGAACTAAGCATCAGCATTTGAGGTGATAAGCTAACAAAAGCTAGAATAGTTTTAATATTTACGCGCATAAATTAGCATGTTATATCAACAAAAGGTTTTTGTGCCGTGAGCAGAAATAGATAAATAAATCAAACTATTTAATTGTGTGTGTGGGATGATTGTGTCTTCTGGGTATCTGCTCAAACTTTTGATGAAAAAAAAAAAGGGGGCCATAAGCATATCCACAGGTGTTTGTCATGGGGTCCAGGCCCCGTGCTCTGCTCTCTGTGAAGTGCTGGGGAGGAGGTATGTTGCCATACATGACTGCCCATATCTCCCTTGTCTATGATCTGTGACCTTGTCCTCTCTCATCACTCGTCGCTTGTGACTGCACTGTGGCTCAGAGAGCCCCCCTCTCTCACTCTCTTCCCCCTCCCTCCCTCTCTCTCTCTCTCTCTGTCCGTTGTGCTTCGTTGCTCATCAAGGGCCCCAAGCTTCCCCTTTCAGTGCCCGGGGGCTCCCTGCTCTGCACTTGTGACATTGGAGGTATGAGTACGTGGGCGTGCGCATGCATGTACGAATGTGCATGTGTATGGTTGTGTTTTAGGCCACGTGAGGGGAGTCAGTCACAGGATTTAGCAGAAGACAGCCACCTACAGCGTTGCTTAAAGCCATTGGAACTATGTTGTCTCTTGACAAGATGTCACACAAGGTGCAATTTGCTCTCAGTAAAAACAATATTTGAGTGTGTGTGTGTGTGTGTGACTGGGAGTGTAATCTTAAGATTAACGTTTTGCCATCCCACCTGCAAAACACGATTCTCAAGATTCTCAGATTTTAATTGAATTTTTCAAAACAATGTAAATGAAAAGTAAAAAAAATAATGTAAAGCTTTGAACTAAATGCTAACATTCACATTTCCACATGCTGGCAATAACAGTGCTATTGTTTAGAAGTTATATTGTGTACCATGTTCACCATGTCAGCATGCTGACATTTGCTAATTAGCACTGAACACAAAGTTAAGCTGAGGCTAATGGGAGTGTCATTATCTTTACAGGTATTTGGTCATAAGTGTTCAACGACATAAACGTTTGATCTGATGATGGCACAATATGAAAAGTTAAGGGTTCATCAGAATTTTAACAATTCTTGTGTCAGCAACCTATTGCACATGCTCGTCCCATGGCTAAAAATGGGATAAATTCTGTGACATTTTTAGTGAAACCACTCATTACTGGCAGAATCTGAAAGCCATATGCACAGTATCCACAGCAGCATAATTGCAGTATGTCATGTGCGCAGTGGCCATTTGTGAGCCTACTGTACAAATACAACAAAGACCTCGGATTCTACAATTTAGCCACAGTGATTCATGAATCATTCATCAGGGCTTACTGCTGCGAGTATATGCAGGCAGAGGAAGCTGTTGCCTTTATGTAAAGGACATCACTTTGCCACTGGCGGTAGCGTCTCTACAAAGGCAAATGTGTTTGTTTTTCTTCTGTTGAAATTGAATCATGGATCATGACACAATGCCATATTTATGTCTCAAACAGAGTACACTGTGTGTGTGCGGAGGAACAGTACTACCATGCAATGTGTATGTTTTCCGACTGTGTCTTTGTCTAAAGCAGGGGTGTCCAAACTACGGCCCGCGGGCCAATTGCGGCCCGTGGTCCATTTTTAATTGGCCCGCAGCAAATTAAAAAAATATAATGGAATATGGCCCACACCTGAAACTTTTTTTTTTTTAATGGTTACGCGTGGAATCCGTTACCCGTGGAACCCGTTACGCACGGAATCCGTTACACGCGGAATCCGTTACGCGTGGAATCCGTTACGCGTGGAATCCGTTACGCGTGGAATCCGTTACGCGTGGAATCCGTTACGCGTGGAACCCGTTACGCGCGGAACCCGTTTCGCGCGGAATCCGTTACGCGTGGAACCCGTTACGCATGGAATCCGTTACCCGCGGAACCCGTTACGCACGGAATCCGTTACCCGCGGAACCCGTTACGCACGGAATCCGTTACCCGCGGAACCCGTTACACGCGGAATCCGTTACGCGTGGAACCCGTTACGCATGGAATCCGTTACCCGCGGAACCCGTTACGCACGGAATCCGTTACCCGCGGAACCCGTTACGCACGGAATCCGTTACGTGCGGAATCCGTTACGCGTGGAACCCGTTACGCTCAGAATCCGTTACGCGGGGAATCCGTTACGCGTGGAACCCGTTACGCGCGGAGTCCGTTACGCGCGGAATCCGTTACGCGCGGAATCCGTTACCCGTGGAACCCTTTACGCGCGGAGTCCGTTACGCGCGGAATCCGTTACGCGTGGAACCCGTTACGCGCGGAGTCCGTTACGCGCGGAATCCGTTACGCGCGGAATCCGTTACGCGCGGAATCCGTTACGCGTGGAACCCTTTACGCGCGGAGTCCGTTACGCGTGGAATCCGTTACCCGTGGAACCCGTTACGCGCGGAATCCGTTACGCGCGGAATCCGTTACGCGTGGAATCCGTTACGCGTGGAATCCGTTACGCGTGGAACCCGTTACGCGCGGAACCCGTTACGCGCGGAATCCGTTACGCGTGGAACCCGTTACGCATGGAATCCGTTACCCGCGGAACCCGTTACGCACGGAATCCGTTACCCGCGGAACCCGTTACGCACGGAATCCGTTACCCGCGGAACCCGTTACGCGCGGAATCCGTTACGCGCGGAATCCGTTACGCGTGGAACCCGTTACGCGCGGAATCCGTTACGCGTGGAACCCGTTACGCATGGAATCCGTTACCCGCGGAACCCGTTACGCACGGAATCCGTTACCCGCGGAACCCGTTACGCACGGAATCCGTTACGTGCGGAATCCGTTACGCGTGGAACCCGTTACGCTCAGAATCCGTTACGCGGGGAATCCGTTACGCGTGGAACCCGTTACGCGCGGAGTCCGTTACGCGCGGAATCCGTTACGCGCGGAATCCGTTACCCGTGGAACCCTTTACGCGCGGAGTCCGTTACGCGCGGAATCCGTTACGCGTGGAATCCGTTACGCGTGGAACCCTTTACGCGCGGAGTCCGTTACGCGTGGAATCCGTTACCCGTGGAACCCGTTACGCGCGGAATCCGTTACGCGCGGAATCCGTTACCCGTGGAACCCTTTACGCGCGGAGTCCGTTACGCGCGGAATCCGTTACGCGTGGAATCCGTTACGCGTGGAACCCTTTACGCGCGGAGTCCGTTACGCGTGGAATCCGTTACCCGTGGAACCCGTTACGCGCGGAATCCGTTACGCGCGGAATCCGTTACGCGTGGAATCCGTTACGCGTGGAATCCGTTACCCGTGGAACCCGTTACTCACGGAATCCGTTACGCGCAGAATCCGTTACGCGTGGAATCCGTTACGCGTGGAATCCGTTACGCGTGGAATCCGTTACGCGTGGAACCCGTTATGCGCAGAATCCGTTACGCGTGGAACCCGTTACCCGCGGAACCCGTTACGCACGGAATCTGTTACGCGCGGAATCCGTTACGCGCGGAATCCGTTACGCGTGGAATCCGTTACCCGTGGAACCCGTTACTCGTGGAATCCGTTACACCCGGAATCCGTTACGCGTGGAACCCGTTACGCATGGAATCCGTTACCCGCGGAACCCATTATGCGCGGAACCCGTTACGCGTGGAACCCGTTACGCGTGGAACCCGTTACGCGTGGAATCCGTTATGCGTGGAACCCGTTACCTGTGGAACCCGTTACCTGTGGAACCCGTTACGTATGGAATCCGTTACGCATAACCTCTAGTGAGTGGCCCAGCCCTTGGTATATTTTTCTGTATGTGGCCCTCAGTGAAAAAAGTTTGGACACCCTTGGTCTAAAGGAACTCTCAATTACCATGCTGGACTACTTAAAGGGATTCAATACAGGTCGGTAAAACAATACTATGTTGACATGTAATTAAGAGGAAACAAATGTATAGTGATACTCCAATTGATGTAAACGTTTGAAGTCAGAGGTTAATACAGAGTTAGAACCAAGTCAAAGAATCGCAAAGAGCTGTGTGTGAGTAATACGGGTGTCCCTGAATAAGAATTTACATTATTTTTATTTATATGTATATACACACACACACACACACACACACACACAAATGTTGCTGTTAATGTGGAATCTATTGTCTGTCAACCTCTAATTGGTATCTGCTTTAAAAGTCTAGTATTCTTTTTGCAACCTACACATTGTCATTTGAGACATTGCTGGTGTAAAATATTGAATATTTTACAGGAGAAAGCAGAATTAAAATTGTATGTCGGAGGAAGTATTGATAAAATAATCCACGTTATATTTAAGTTATTGGATCATCTTTTCTTTTTTTTTTCTTTTTTTTTTTAACACACCAACTGCATCAGCTTGTTTGTAGGAATTTCCTGCATTTTACCTGTCTGGTGAAAAGTGGCTTTTGTAATTGAATGGGTAGCTCCATTTTTTTCCCAGGGAGAGGAAAAAGTAATGTTTCCAGCTAAAGTATAAACGATCACCTCTGCTTCTAATCAGCCCCTATGCACTCTCCTCTTGAATTTGTACCAGCAAATTGAACAGCTTGATAAAAAACAGTATGGCATATGAGAAAGTATATTTTTTTTTGTAGGGTGCTCTTCCTGCAATCCTTTCCCTTTTTCAGGTGTCCGGAATATCCTGCCGATGATATGTAATTCAGGAAGTGTTATGACTCACTGTCGGCCCTGAGGGTGAGGCTATTATGGTTTCCAAGTGAAAAAGTGCTCTCACTCTGTTATTCTGTCCCTCAACAATATGCATGATACCCACAGAAGGCATTTTCATTTTTGGAGTAGAAGTAGAGGAGAGTGATATTGCCCAGAGAGCCTTACAACTGCAAATAGGCTGTGTTGTTCGGAAGTTCTCTGCATATAGAGCTTTTCCACAGGTAAAAGTGTTAAGATATATCAAGAAAACAAAGCTGACAAATGCAATCTTAATGCTGATTCAGGTTTTTTTCTGCGTCTGTTCCAATGACAGCTCGTTTACCACGTAAAGCAATGTCCTTACCCAAACTCAAATCACCATATAATCTCCCAACAGTACAGAACCTTAACTGCCCACAAACGTCTGATATTCCTCTCACACTTCTCCATCTGGGAGATTAAAGACCCAAATGTATCCCCGTTGCAATATTGATCCTATCGATCATGCCTCAGAGTACAACACAACCAATAAAAAAAAAACGGAGAAAGAATTCCAAAGAGCCTTTCGACTAACTTTATTTGCAGGGTAAACTATTCTGGTCCATTTGTCAGGATCAAGTTGAAAGACAAAAGAAAGCACCAGGGACATCTATAAAGGGACTTAAAAGTTTCCTTTGAGGTTTTTATAAACCATAAAGCATGCAGCTGAATCTTCTTATGTCTGCAGTGAGTGGCGGATTCTTGCACCATCAATCAAAATAACGAATCTGTATTAAATCCAGATGTTACTCTTTCTGACATCCATTGTTGAAAATATACAATAAATCTATCTGTAGCCATCAAAGGAGCAGGCTGAGGAAACTAAAGAAACAGAAAAAGTATGAAGAAATAATATTAACGGGGACTAAAAATGAGAGACATGTGAGGGTAGATAGATTATTGTCAGATGTCAGAATAGAATACAAGATCACAACTCTCCGCATCAGATGACCCACCCTATTATTTGTTGATCTGCTAATCTTTTGTATATCGTCTTGTACCTCCTGGACCTTGACTCCATTTGTCTACTAGACTTAAGGTGCTGCTTTATGGTACCCTTATTTTCATGTTTTGCCATTTGGAACATTTAACTTAATCAGAGACTAATTGTCTCTAATTGTCATTTTCATCCCGCGCATGCTGCTCAGTGACCGGTGCATCTGCCAATAGGGTCTCTCCACAGACCTGCTTATAACCGAGCTAACGGCTAACGTCAACTGAGGATGCATTAACTTGCATTGTGGATGTGTTCATGCTCTATTCAGTAAAGTGAACATTGGGTGAAGATAAAATATAACCGGTCTGTTATCAGTGACCGGAGGCACTCTGTAACTCTGGCTCATGTCAATAAAGCAGCACTACTCATCTGCCACACGTGTGCTGTTTTTACTCCTCGTGTGGATGCTGCACACTCGTCCTTGTGTGTGTGTGTGCGAGTGTAGCTCAAAGTCGCGTTTGATGGCCCGCTAAACAGCAGCGTTTTGGGGCTGCTGTCTCGGGGCATAATGCTTCCACTCAGCCCTTTCGGCCCGAGCCCATCACGGGTTACGCTCCGACATAAACAATGGCAACGAGGGCTCCGGCTTGGCTCATCTCCATGACGTGACTCAGGAAGGACTCGGCCAGGCGTTCTTGGCTGAGATGGATGGCATCGCGTTGCAACTCGTGTCTTTTAGTTTCAAGCTGCTTAGAGATAGTGTTAGGAACTCAAACGGGTCACGATACCCTCTTCAATATCTATTATATATCGCTGTGCTTACATCTCCTTCAAACAACTGTTTATTCTAGTTTCTCGCCAAAAACGAAAATCTACAAGATTACATTTAAACATTTCATGATTGCGCTATAATTTACCTTCACCCAATAGTCATGTTTACTGAACAGAGCTTGAATACAGCATAATTCAACTCTATGCAACCTCTGTAAGATGGCTCACCTTAAAAGTCAGCCCACCTTAAAGTGTGCCTGAGCCGAAGCAGCCGGAGCTGTTGCTAACTTTTGGACAAACCCCTTCACTTTAATCAGCAGCTGACTGACAAGCAAGACACATGAATTTAGCTTCGGTCTCCTCACGGTTCTTGAAGAGTTGTAGCATTTATTCGGCTAACGAGCTCCCAGCTTAACTAATTGATGTGGTGGAGACATCCTGGGGATTGCCTGTTTGGTAACAAATGATGGATTTAACCTGTTTGTGCATCAGCTGGGCAGCTTACTAGACTCAACTGACGAGAGGTCACAACGTCACGTTGCCATTGGAGGTTTTAGGTGCGGTTGTATGGGAGTAGTTTTAGGAGTACGATTACCTGAGCACAGTATCGGACCCGAAGCCGACGCTGGTATCGGTGCATCCCTAATCATAGGCGGGAAAGTAGGGTGCCAAGAGTGTTTAACCACAAGTGTGTAGTACTATCTTGCACATGTGCAGTATCAAATAGGCAGGATGTGCACATCTGGTAACGAGTGACACGTGTTGTTGTTCTTATGTAGAGTAAATGAGCTGATAAATTATATAACAGGCTCACATACTCACCGATACTCTATCCAGCATTTTATTGTACCAACTCTTAAATACATACAGTTGTTAGCCTGGAGCCTTGCTGTCAATCATAATTATCAGAAAGAAAATATAGAATTAGTAAACATTGGAATCGGCATGTCAGACTTTAAAAAATACGAGTCAAGAAAAATTGCATTTGGTGCATTTCTATTAAGTCTTGGTCCCAGCACTCCCCATCTCCTGAGCTTTCAGTCAGAATTAAAAACGATGTGGCTGAATCTTAATTCATCAACCTCAGGTCATGTCTCATTGTCAACAAATGCAGACTGTGTCCAGCCATTGCTACAGCTAAGTAGAAGAGGAGCTGGGCTTACCGAGTGTTTCTCACATGAGGACCACTGATGTATGAATGATGTCCAGAGCATTCGGTCACTTCCCCCACACATCTTCCCTGATATTCGGCCGGTAAGGGAGCAGTCCACCAGCAGCAGCTAATTTCTCTCAACATTTAGTTTTGCTGCATTTTCAGCATTTCCTAGCAACAAGTGTTCTATAATGAACTTAAAAGATTGGTTGATGAGTAAATCGTTTTGGAAATAACGCAGTAGAGCGTGGAAACTGAAGTCTCATGTTGCCAAACAAAATAGTGCTGCAACATTTTCTCTTAGTTTAATTTTCACCCAGATTTCACTAACCCTGCCCTCCTTATTCTGTACCCATATATTAAGAATGCCTGATAATCTAGCGATGCTGCTTTTCGGTCATTTTTTAGGGAAAAACCATGTGTGCGTCTCCATACTAAACATGGACAAATGTAATTTAATTCTTTATTGCTAAAAAAAAAAAAACTGGGCCACACATCTTTGGTTCCCGTTAGGGTCCTTTGTCCCACTGATGAGCAGGGATTTTGTGAAGGGCCTAACACAGCCAGCATTTTGTGAATCTTGGCGCAAGTATCAATGCATGTGCAAGCTCCAGTCGCAGGTGCACACAGGTGGGGCCAAGTCATTTTTATTCCATTTCTGTGACCAGAGGCAGTCTGGAAAAGAGTTTGGAGCACTGCGAGTATATTGCTCTTGTGTGGGGGTGTGCATATTCCCAAGGTCCAAATATCCAGCTCCTCGAATAGGCTACCATTAGAAGATAATGTCCCCTTTTATGTTGAAGTCAACGTTGAAGATATTGTAATGCCCATCGCCATGTGTTCTGTTTGTAATGCTGCACATTCAATTATTTAAAAAGACAATCGGGTATGCACAGGGACAACTGTGCAATCATAGAACAATAAAATCTTTATTGGCTATTTAGATGTATTGTTTTTATTAACTAAAGTAATTAAAAAACTACTTTAGGGGGCGTTCATGTAAATGTTCTTTTTCAAGAACATTATTATGACATTATGTGAATGGTCTTTGAGAAAATAACCCTACTTCTCAGTAAACATTGTAAACATGAGTCGATGGTCTCAGTCGTTAGTCTCAAGTCGTATTCAATAAAGCTGTACCACAAAGTGTACTTGCATGATCGCCCTTTTTGTCTGCAGACTAAAGAATTGAGATACAAACAATAAGTGGATCTTTTAATTAAAAACATTGATCAAATGTGCAGCCGGCGGTAGAAAACTCCAGTGTACCTTTTTGAATGTTAAACCTACCACATATGTGCACTAGAATGGCACTGCGAGGGCTAAAAGAGTTTCCATTAGTGACTTGTGTATCCATCCCGTTCAGATCCGCTTCAAAATGTAATGGGTACATAACACACCTTTTGTAACAAGTATCATGGAATTCAGGTCAGTAGTTTTTCTATAATCCTGTTTACACACAAACAACCAAAGCAAACCAAAAACACAACATCCTTGCCGGAGGCAATAACCTAATTGCATAAAGGTTTTCTGATCTCCTTTCACTTTTAACAGCAACATCCACTGGCACTAGTCGACCAGCACCTCCATTTCCTCATAAACGTGAGGCAGACGCTGTTCAGAACCAGAACCGTTTATTGCCAAGTACATTACACATACAAGGAATTTGACTTGGTGACTGGTGCAATGAACACAGTGCAATAATTAAGACATAATTCAAAAATATAAAAAATTGCAATAAAATATGGTAACAATTTATTAGCCCTCAGAAATCAACAATACTATTTGTCCTCGGGTGTGTATAGTATGGCAGAGACGAGCACCCAGGTGTCCAGAGCCAGTAATGCAATACACAGATAATAATAGCCTTCTGTAGACTATGTATATTTATCCAAAACCATGCCAAGTAGTTTGGTTTTCTGAACCTAACCAAATTGTGACTGAAAACTTAAATTTATAATATTAAAAATTCTGAAAATAATATGTCAACTAAGTGTAACAATAAGCTTCCTGCGAGACTCGATTTCTGGTTTTCTAGGTCTAAGTACTGAGTTTGAACCATCCATCCACCACAACCTACTCCCTTTAGTAACATACTAAGTAACATTTATAGCACTAGTATTACTGCTAAATAGCCGAATAGCTGCCGTGTGACTAATCTCACTCTGGTGCAAAAAGAACCTCCACGAGTCATCTATTTCATAGACGTGTTACAAAGTGGGCAGTTGGGCTGTGATGGTAGGTTGGTCTTTCTTTAGACGGGTTGAGACAGCTGAGAAGGTCCTGGTTGGGAAATTCCGAGGTTTAGTAGTAAGGCTCTCGATCACTACATCCTGTCTTGTCCCAAGTGTGAGTTTATAAATTACTGTGTCGCTAATATAGTTTCTGTTCTAAACGTTCTAATGTTTCTCTTGAAGGTTAGTGTTTTAACTTCTATTTCCAGATTTGGCAAGTGACACTTATTTTCATCACCTTCTGTCACCCTCTTCTCACCTCTCGTAGCTTACACCCCGGTGTCATCACCTCAACCGCTCGCGCCCATCCCCCCAACAGCCGCAGATGTCTCATCTCAATCTCTCACTTTCTTGGGCGCAACACGTCAGAACTCCTCTCAAAACGGCCTTTTTTTTTTTAACGAGGTGGATTCTCATCCTGTATCTCAGCAGTGACAGCTCCACCCCTGCGCCAACAGGGTGTGGATAAATCATCCTCTACAGCACCCTGCCATTTGCTTTGAGCTTCACAGAATTGCTCTCTCTGTGAATTAGACAATTGTCATCAGTAATGGATCTTGACTACAACCATAACCACTCCATTTGGTGCAGGGGAGTCATATGTGAGAATTCACACTGCATTAATCAGATATTTGAGGTTGCAGTTGGTTCAGCTTGATTTGATGATGTAGACATCACCACTTTATGCAATGAGGCATAAGATGTGGTGCCATTTCCATTTTGATGTGAAGAGGTGCATGCAGGTGTTCACAATCAAGTGTAATCATTGCAGTTTCATAAGCATAAAGAGGGATAACGGATTCAGATGAGATTATATGATTGGACTGCGTTGTAGCTGGTGGTGATGGATGCATATTAAAAAAGCATTTTAGTTATTGCTTGTAGCAGTTTTATTGATTAATAATTGGTTAATTTAAATTGGTTAAATTGGCTTTCAATAATGAATAACTCCGTTATGAATCATAAATCCATGAATTACTGTAGAAAGTTGATGAAGAGTGATGGCACTCGGCTTCAGCTGTGAGACACAATTAGTTTAAGCAACATCATTTAACTTTAGATTATGTAAGAGCCCTTCCAATTATGTAGAAACATGGAAAACTTAAACATGTCATATAAATAAATCAAGTCTGAATCTGAGGGTTGCTAGGGAGTTATTGTCATGGGATACAGTGACTTTATTATTTCATATACACGTTCAAGTACAAGTACTAGTTATAGGACGAACTACATATCTAAATTACTAAACAGAAAATGAATGAATAAAAGATCAAATGAACGGAATGAATAAAGAATATGATGACGAGGAACACGAAGGATTACATGTGAACCCAGTGGAATCGGCTCTACAGCACCCTCGCCCGAGACTTCGGCACTTTCCGTGTCCATGACCTTAGTGCTCCCACACTGCTTTAAGCCACTTGTTTGGCGGAAATAAGGCTCGTACATTTTTTTACAGCTCTTCTTTTAAACGCTTTAAACACGGGGAGTGGTGCTACTCTCACACACACGCACACAAAACAAACCGACACACACCATACACCATAGATATATTAGCTTCTTCAATTGTCACGGTTATGAAACCAGGGTTTGTATAACCAGGGTTATGGTAAAAGTGGTTAATCCCGAATTCCATACTCTGTGTGTGTTGTAATCCGAGTATCTCTGTGCTCTAACTTTGCCGGTCCGGCCGTAAACACTTTTAGTGCACGTGAGTGTGAATGTGAAGTTATATGTGACCTTTTTTTTTTGTATCTATCCCCAGTCAGATTAGATTAGCTGCTGGTGTGAATATTGTAAATGAAGGCAATATTTAGTCATGCTGATTTTCAGAGAAATGATTTGTCAAAATTACTAAATGCTATTTTAGAAGTTTGTCCTACATTCTTGCAGTGGCGGGGCCGTGCATTTTATACCCAGGCCTTCACTGCTGTCATGCAGCTGAAATACCACCTTATAACCACATGATGGCGCCACAGCTATTAGTCGTTTCTAAGGCTGTAACTCTGTAACTATGTACGTACTCGTATTAAACCGTTCGGTACGAGGCTTACAATGCGTTTGAATAACGCTAGAGCATTTGGAAAATGCAGAAGCTTAAATTCAGGAAAATATAATGTTTTCTGTGCTCATGTAGGACAGTGGTTCTCAGCTGGTCTGGCTGTGGGACCCACCATCATCCCTTAATGACAAGCCATTCATCTCTTTAGCAGACCGTCTTATGATTTTACTTTCACAACCGAAACATTAAACGTACTGCTCTGCAATCTCTTTCCTCGTCTCAGCCCCCTGTGTCAGGGTGTGTGGTACTCGAGTCAGGAAGCTTGTCAGAATGCCCATATTTGATTGGCTGAGCTGCATCACGTGATGTGATTCACAACGCCGACTAAGCCTCTGCTGTTAAGTTTCGTTTTACGATAGTCACATGCTCGCTCACTGACCAATCGCTGCACTAATAGTGACGTAGCTGTGGGCCGGCTAGTATGGGGATAGCGGGGCTCTGACACGTCAAAGAATACGCCCAACATGTCAAACTAAAGATCTGATTGGTTGAACACTATGACAATCAACAATATCGTCCCCATTCACTTAAACTGCACATGGATGCAACTTGTGAGTCTGCAGCCTCGGGCCTCTCTTCTTACCTAGAGACACAGAGGTGAAATCTGATTGGATAAAAGCTCTACTTAAAACAAGCTGCACTGGAAGCAGAGCAACAGAGGACGACAGTAGCTGTGCAATGAGAAAATAAGATAATGGGAAAAATATTTTTATAAATTATAATACATAAAACATTTTTTTTTTTTTTTTTTTTCGTGATTCTGTTTAGGCCAGCAGAGAAGGCTTTGCAGGCCCTGACAGCCCGCCACTGCATTCTTGCAGTTCAATATAGTTGCTGGAGTCCATGATATGTTTTAAGTTGCGAGGCGAATAAGGTTAGGTAAAGTTATTTTATTTCCCAAACCGCACACATAGCCTATAGCTGGCATACAAACATCCAGAAATATTCACCCTCTCCAGCCTCCCAGCCTCATCTCTGAAGATGAAATATATTGAGTTGCTGCTACAGACAGTCCCACTTGATAAGCGCCTCAGTCATGCAGAAAAACAACTTCCACATTCTCATAATGTAGACAAAATGCCATTTACATGATCCATCGCCTCAAGATAATGTCTCCCTTTGTCTCTGTGTGAGTGCTACTGTATGTGTGTATTGGAGAGACCTCTTCTCTTTATGCCCTTTCTGTTTGCCACTCTTATGGGTTCAAAGTTTCTTTTTTTTTGGAAGAAAAAAAAAACCCATAATAATGTACATTACTGAGAATATCACACCAAAGGCAATGCTAGAAATTGCAATTTAAACATCACCAGAACCCGTGTTTGCTATAGCAAAGTTATTTGAAGAACTATTTGGATTGTTCTTTATTTTCATCTGAAGCATTTTGTTATGATTTATTATTACGGCCTGTGATGATTATTAATCAGTCAGTACAAAGACTGTACAACAGCTCCAAATGCAGCTGAATGTTTATTTGTTCTTCACTCTCAGAGGAAATGTGTCTCAGTATCTCATATCGGTATGTTTAAACAATTTGTGTCTGGCCCTGACATTGGTTTAACAACAGCAGCACAAGCCTGGTGTCGCAGGGCCTGAACCCTGTGCCACCTGATAAGTTTCTGATTCAAGATGAGTTTGAATGTTGACTTCTCCTCTGCACCATACTCACAAAACCAGCTCAAAGCAATGTCCTTCACTGCTGTTAGAGGGCCGGCGTTCTACCCTGCCATGACTAAGAGGGTGATGGAAACTTTCACACTTGTCAGCTAGCTAAATTTAGTACCAGAGGAAAAAAAAAAAAGAAGGTCTTTGGGGTTGACCTCCGCTCCTGAACCAGGCAGGTGCGAGAACTCCTCTCAGGCAGATCACACGTCTGCCTGCCAGGCGCCACGGTGAGAAAATGGCTGACAGTCGAAGGATGGCAGCTGCAAGATGTGCGAGGCAAGACTGAGAATGTGAATTTAAAAGAAGGTGGTGTCGTTTGACAGGGCAAGTTGTACACTGTCTATGCGATCAGAGCGGAAGGTCTGTGGATTTTTGTTTTTAAATTGTTTTCTCTTAATCTCCCACCAGATCCGTCTCTCTATCTATAACTGGCAGTCTCTCTCCCTCTTCCTTTCTCTTGTCGCACAAAAGATGGAGGGTGTGCAGTTTATGTAACAACCATTTGGAGAGGGCACATTGGGAACAAAAGAAGTGACGACCATCAGATAGTGATTATCTTCGCAGCTACTCATTCACGGGATAAAGTTAATACATAATGCAAAGCTCTCATCTGCCCCGACCGCCGATGGCCCCTTTATCCATTATAGGCTCGGCCCAATATGTATTTCTCAACTAAAAGGTTGATCGAAGGCGCGATGGGGGCCGAGGCGCCTTGAAATGAATGAAACTTTGACCCACATCTCCAACCATCCCACCAAATTAGAAATCCATACTTCATTTCTCGGGCAGAACTCCTGTTTCTGCGAGGCGGACGGCTGATGTGGGGAGCCGTGATAGGCACTCAGTCAGTGTTCGGGGGGGGGGCTCGTGCTCTTTGTGCCGTGGTGCTAACTGGTGGAAAGCACGGGGATGATGGAAGGAGGGATGAGAACGCTGACCTTTAGATAATCATCTCATGGCCGGGTTAAGGAAGCCCAGTATTTTTGGGGGAAGAAGAATTAAGTTTGACTTTCTTGTTTAAGGGGATTAGAGTTCGAACCAAAGTGGCCAAAGGTAAAAATCCACGAGTTTAGTCTGCTCCATAAGTGACGGAAAGAAATAATCCATCTTTGTTTGTTGGATTCAGTGGTTCAAGATTGATGAAGGTTGATGTCTGGTTTTGCTATTTCAGGGGACCTTCTATACCATCTGGAAGAATCTGCAGTCAAAGTATGCGATAGCATTATAAGCCAGTAGATAATGATTTTGCATAGGGTTGCAAAGGATCACACAATGTCTGGTACATTTCCATTAAGTGTTACAATTTGGGGATTTTTGCACATTCATTATAAAAACAACGGACTGTTTAATGGTACACTCATTTGGTGAGGGATACACGAATACGTCTCGGTCTTACGGCATGTTTTAGTCAAAAGTATGCCCATTTAATTATATTGTAAACATGCACCGCATTCAGCAGCACTCTATTCTATTCATGTGCAGTGTATATATGGAGTGAATATATATTGTGTGATATTGTCTTTATATTACAAGAAGATAGTTGCCTAGAGTCAAGTCAACAGTTTATATTGAGGCCTACTGCTAGTTTTATCTAGCTAACCGTTGAGATGTAGCTTTATTAAACTAATCGAGGAGATTTAATTACCTCCTTTCCTTCATTCTTTCTTCTATAGATTAGTTGTTTTACTTTAAACCTTAAGTTTGCCCACAGCTGACTGACTGGCTGCTGCAACTTTTATAGAGCTAGGGTGGTATTGATCCTCTCTTCCAAATCTTGTCAAGAAATGTATTTCATTAATGTCAAACTGTTCCTTTAAATGGATCTAGTACCATTCATTCATCTGCACGTTTATGTATTACAAGTATGTACTCCATATCAATGTTTAATTATAATTTAGATTAAATTAGAAAGCCATGGAGTCAGGTTGAGCCTAGTATTCGGTGCACTTGTTTGCAGCTAAAGGACCTTTTAAATATTTCCCCAACCAGCTTCTAGCTGGAAGCAATGACAATAACACACACACACTGTATCATCACAGTTTTGGTAATTCCACATTAGAGATATCTGTTTTTTGTGTTTCTTGTCTGTGTTCTTGTCCCCGGTTTGAAGAGGGGGGTGGTGCTACTTTGAAAAAACCAAGACGCGGTACCTGTGTCCACCTGTTCAGTATGAGGTGGTCCCAGATGGGTTCCTGTCGAGCCCCAGTTCGTGGGCCTACAGGTCCTCACATCATTCCTTAGGGCACGCTTTGTTAAACATTGGTATCTGAAAGTAAAATGAATCCCTGATGTATGGGCAGATGATAACGTTCAAGCCCAGTAACCCACTGTTCACCCTTTTCCTTGGGCACTATAACCATGTCTCCTGGCAACAGGGGTAAAACAGCTGCACTTAGAATATTATCCGAACAGTCAAAAAAAAAAAAAGTGTGAAAGCAAAAGCAGCATGACAGAGTTAGAATAACAAACCCAATTTAAAAACAACCTCAAACTCCAACTTACAATGTTTTATTTTTCATTTTTTAATCAACACTTCACTTCACTTTTTAACTATTATTTTCCAGCCAATGAGCGTCAACACATAACAAACCACGAAACGTGTAAGTGCACATGCACATAGTACGTATATATTGTAGGGATCCTTTATAACTGAGTGAATTCAGTATTCTGGTTGATCTGCCCTGGAACTAAATCGTTGCCCTTCTGACTGCCACGATGACATTTACCTGCTTATCCACACATAATATTCAGATTACGTGAGGGTCAGGGGTTTGTGTCAGACTCTAGGCAAATGTTGAACCATGTGTCATATGTCAGCTCGTATGCCTTTTTCGCTTCACTGGCGCGACCAGTGTTGAATTAACCATCACTTAATGAGGCAAGTTGACTCAAATTTGTTTGGTTTGTGTTTGCAACTGTGACCTGGGGAGCAAGTTCAAGGGGGGGGGGGGGGGGGGGTCACACTCACTGATGAAAGCATCATCCACTGCAGTATTGAACGGACGAGCTCACAATTATTTTAAATGTGACTATTTAGTTTAGAGTTTGATACATAATGGTACTGTAGATCCACATTGAACCGAGCAGCCCGTTGATTCCTTTGCTCCTCCTGATGCTCACTTTGAGGATAATGGTATTGCACTGGGTTGCAAAGCTACTGGGGCTCCTCTGCATTCCAGCTCGCTCGTTTGCAATCGGGAAGCATTGTTGGCAGACACACTGCTGCCTTCTTTAATTGGACTTAAGTGATCACATTTTAAATGCACGTGGAACATTCTGTCTTCTTACACAAAATGAATATATGTTGCAACGATCTACAAACGTGTCAATTAAATATTTTTTTTTTTTTTTTATTAGTCTTTATGTTGCTGATATTTTGTTTCATGAAAGCATTTCCCCATAACTTCCTTCTGCTTTCTGCTTTCCATTCCCCTTTGTCCTAAAAACTTTGACTGAAAAGTCCTCAAATTAACAAACAGTAATTACTGTTATCTTATTTTTGATATGGAAGAAATGAGAAATAATCATACTGTTCACCGATCCCATTTCAATATGCATCCTTTCTCTTTCCAATATAATCCGTCTCTCCCTGCTCTAGACGTTGCACTGGAGGAAGAGGTCGGGGGAACTGGACTACCGTCCAACACCCAGCGGGATGCGTTTGATACTGTCGAGAATCATTTGCCACTGGTGCGGGGTGTGCCAGGAGCGTGTCAGCCTGATTTAGGTTTCCTCTGTTGCAACTGGCTGGCGAATGCACAGGGATTACCGTCACACCGCAATTGGACACACACACACACACACACACACACACGGGACGGACGTGAACTTGTATTTACATATAAAGATTCCCAGCATGAGAAACACAAACGTAATCTGATAAGTATGCACACATACATATTCCATGACCGCACACACACACACACACACACACACACACACACACGCAGCCGCAACGCTGTCTCATGCGATCACGGCGCAGGGCCGGACTGAGACTCGGGGGGAGAAAAGTGCGCATGGAGAGGTGTCCTAACGTTTCACAACATTACAGTGAACGCTCCGCTCTGTAGAGAGGCCGGCAGTTCATGAAATAATTCAGCACCCCCCCCCCCCACAGCATGAGGTAGCCAAGCGAGGGCTCATCTCGGGGAGAGAGGGAGAGGCGCAGACACCGCCGTGGACTCATTCAATTAATTTTTATTAGGTTTGTATGAATATATGTGATTTAATGTGGATTATGCCTGAGTGCCTTGTATTGAAAGGATTTGGATTCTTGATACTTTATTTGCATGTAGGTCTTGACACACACACACACACACACACACACACACACACACACACACTAGCTCTTGCGTCTGCCTCTGTTGCTGTAGTTACCTCCAAAAGCCTTTGCCTTCGTTCCCTCCTGTTTAAGAGTATGTCACTGTAGTGGTTCCCTTGTAGTCTGTTTAGGCGTACACCCAGCCCACTGTCTGAACCTAAACATGGCAAACTGTCGTATGAAATCTATTTACACCTAAGAAGCTACACCCACATTTCCATATTTAATCATAGACACTGCAGGTAAATAATGCAACACTGCTTTCTACAGTGATGAATGACACGACAGCACCTCCATTATTACTTCGTAATCAACCCCTTTAGGTTCATACGTGTGTGTGTGTGTGTGTGTGTGTGTGTGTGTGTGTGAGAGACAGTGAGTCTACCTTGAGGTGGGAATCGCGGCCGGCATTATTTCATGAATTTCATTAGTGAGGTGAAAATAATTTCCTTGGCACTGAGTATTGTAATTCAGCTATTGTTGTTAATCCAAATTTAATATGTTAAAAGTGATTACAGGGGTGCTGTAGGAGAGGAGCGGCGGTGCATTTCCGCACCGAGTCAAAGTATCTCCCCGTCTCCTCAGATTTACTCTCCTCTGTTTGCGCTGTTTTGTATTTTCTTGTTTCCAAGACAAGCTTGTTTATGCCCTCCTCTTTCCGACTGCATATTGTGTCTCTCCCTTTATCTCCTCCCTATCACATATGAACACAGGCCACTTTCATCTTCCGCTAGCTTTGTAAACAGTGATCATAGCAAATAGTTCAATAATGTTGATATTCTTGCTTTGAAGAATGGGACCAGAGTGTAAATTCATGCATATGCGATCGCTGTTTGATGTAGCTATTTGGTTTTTTTTTCGACTATTGTGGATCACAGACGCTGGAATGCTTGACACATTGTTCCAACCTCCACATAAATTAATCATTGAATGAAGGGAAAGGAATCATTTTATCTTTAAGGAGTATAAATATGAACAGTGACTCATTCATCCGTCCCGACTGGATAAGAACAGTGAGTGGCCATTTAAAGGAAACGGTGTAATTGCAGTATTTTCAAAGAAAATACAATCTTGGCAAAGGAAAGGAAAGGAATACATATTCTTTAAAGATATACATATAAGTATATGTGTGTATATATATATAGAACCCCTTGTCTGTTGAAATTGCACCAATTTTTCAAAGTTCTCTCTGAACTCAGAAGTTCAGCTGAGGTAGCAGTCACACTTTATCTTCCCCTCACAGGGGGGGTGGACTCTTTTTTTTTTTTTTTCCTCCACAGAAAAGGGACAGTGGAAAACCTGAGAAGAGCACATCAGACTTGTGGCAGGATATGTGCGAAGGCCTGTAGGGGCAAGTTCAACTCCAGACACACTGCGGCAGAGCTGTACAGAACACACACAAAAAAGAATACCTGTGGTGTACCTGCAGTCTACTGTCGGGCAACTTTGCACTTCTAGAAACTAGATGCAGCAAACCAATTTTTTTTCTCTCCCGTTCCAGTTTCTGATATCGAAAGCCAAGGGCGTCTTGTCAAATATTAAGTATATACTTGGTCATAAAAGTCCATGATATGTTATAAAGACGTTCGTGGTTCTCCAAATGATGAATGCAAAATGACTTCCTCCGGTGGAATATCTCCATGAATTTTTGTCCAAACATTCACGGCTCCAGGACAATGTATCCTACTGACCTTGGTGATCCCCTGACCTTTCCTCTAGAGCCACAATGAGGTCCACAATATTGTATTTTTAAATGAAAATGCCTCAACAACTTTTGGCTGGATTGCTATGAAATTTGGTTCACACATTGATGTTTCCCTCAGGATGAGGAGTAATAACTTTGTTATTGAGTCTTGTTTCCCTTGTCCTGACCCGAGAGGAAGAACCAACGTCATGTTCAACTTGTCTAATACAACTTACAAAACAACACGGCCACAGGATTACTGGTGCTGTGTACAGACGCGCACCATACAAAACGGTGCCGAGCCGTCAGGATGAAGCACGAGCAGGTGCATGAAACCGTGTTTGATGTGAATCTGTCTCATCTGGCTAATACGATGAGACATTGGGGCTCACGGATCAGGTTGTGTATTCCGACTAATAATCAATCTTCTCCTTCAGAAAAAAACAGTGCAAGTCTGCAAGCCATGTCTGTGTCTCAGCATTCACCTACAAGCCCTTTTGCGAGTTGCCAAACAAGTTAAATTCAATCTGATGTATAGTAGAAAAAAATGTCCGTGGGCGTAATTAAGAAACGCCACTTGAATCAATCCAGTTTGGGGCGACCAGAAATTATAATCACCGTCGCACCGCAGGCACGGTAAGTACTGCGACGTGTGTGTGTGTGTGTAGGTGTGTGTAGGTGTGTGTGTGTGTACAGTTTGTGCGGTTGAGCTGGCTGACTCTCTGGGTTTCTGTAGCCTGCAGAGCACATCCATTGCTAATAAACAGCACTCCCTTATTTCCTTCTCTATTAATCATCGGCCTCAAAGTTCTGGTTTTTATTTCACAATCTTTTAAAAAAGGGATTAATCCGCTCTTACACTCTCATCACAGCGAGACACTCTACCTTATTGAAGTCCCCGTGGGGACTCAAACTCTTCAAGCGGGTTTAAATTAGTGCTTTCTTTCTCTGTTTGATTTACATCCGGTGATTAAAGGGGGGTGAGAGGGAGGGGGGGGAAAAAAGCTTACATCAGCAGCTAAGCAGATTTTTGAATGCAGAACTGTTATTTCAACACGCACTCAATCATTCATATACTTCTCAGTCTCTGCCAAACAAATTGTCTGACACCAAATTACTTGGGCTTGTTTCCGAGACACGCATCAAGGGTAACCCAAGGTAAAGTGAGTGCATTTAAACAATCTATAGTAGGAAAGCGTTGTTTTGTCTCTCCCAGATTGACTTAAACAACGTTGTTGAGGTAAACCCAAGGTAGGTATTCAAGCGACATATTCCCATTGGTTGAGTAGTTATTCTCATGACTCATCGCCTATTTTTGTAACCCCGAAGTGCCAGAACGGAACGTAATTAGTGGACGGTTCCGCGCTAATTACAGCTTTCTTTTTGCGTTCTGCATAACCTGTGCATGGCCAATACAGTGTGGTTAAGGTTAGAGGAGATCATTATTATGCCACATAGACTATGGGTTAGGTGTTGTCAGGGTTAGGCAACTAAACCACGTTATTGTTTGGGAAAC
Organism: Leptoclinus maculatus; assembly: GCA_032191485.1. Taxonomy (NCBI): domain Eukaryota; kingdom Metazoa; phylum Chordata; class Actinopteri; order Perciformes; family Stichaeidae; genus Leptoclinus; species Leptoclinus maculatus. Next base: position 6,290,622 of record JAVDOI010000009.1, read on the forward strand.
ATTGCGGTTACAGGTACAGTAATACAAATAACTTGGGATGTGAACTCTGCATGGACTCTTCTTCATGAAAGGCTGCCATGTCTATCCACCACACTGACCTCCACTCTTGTATGTTCTACCTGGCCACACAAAGGACACAACTCCTGTGATGCAGAATCATCCACTATGGACCCCATTCCTAGGGCTACTGAGTGGGATTTCCTCATCCTATCAAAGCACGTATGATATAGTGAATTAGTAATAAATAGCCTCATGTGATTGTTGATTTACCACAGTTATCAATTTTGGCACCATCGTAAATTCTAAATAAATTTGAGAAAATCTTCAAAACTAAAAAATGCTTCTTTTCTCCGCACCCTCGCAAAGTAGAAATTATAAAACACAAAACCGAGAGAAAGAAACCGGGGGGTTCTTGCCAAGTCTGGCAGGCAGGGAAAGGAAGCTAATTATCCCGTGGTGCTTGGAAGCTGAAGTGCTCATTGACAATCACAGCACTGCTCTCAGGGTGTATATAGCTATTAGGCTGAGAGACAAGGGTTTGCCAAAAGCACTGATCACTGTGGTCATGTGAGCCAAACCAGGATCAACCACTAGCCTACAGCAGTTTGACAAGTAGCATTACAGGACTAATCTCTGCATCATTCATCTGCTTCTTCAATATCAGTGGTGTAGGTCCTAACTAGAATAGAGAGGGTAGGGGGAAATGAGATGAGAAAAGAATACATTAGAATACATTAAATATTATTAACCATGAGTTGTAGATGTTGATGCAAAAACCGCATCCTACTGTATGTCCATACATGTTATCAAGTCGATCTGAACATGTTTCTGTGTTGAACAAACTCCGGACGTGGTTGTCGAGGGGTTGTCGCTTATAGTTTGTCCAAGCCATAACATACACACACAGTCCCTGAGTCTGGGATGAATATGTTTTTATTGCAAATACAAGTTCTGGCCATGAGTCAGGATGAATCACATCTGAATACAATCTCAATGCCTTACAGACAGTTTTACTCCTGAAATGTAAGATAACGCGTATGAAAAGCTGCAAGAGTTCAAAGCATTACATGATAATCAACGTCTCCGCTAATCACAATGGTAATGGCACTGATAATTATAATGCAAGGAGAAGAAAGACAAAAGATGACGACAAGGAAGCAGGGTTATATGTGATAAAGAGGGAACAAAAAAGAACACGAGAATGGACTATTAATTTGTGCATTAAGTGTGTGCCTGCCTTACAAACCATATTTATTTTGGCCAGTCAAAGGTTCGATCAGGCTCATTTCTATCTTTGCGTGAGAGCCGTACACAGCATGTCGGACTATTCATCCAAGTGAGTGTAATTGAACTGCTCAAGCATTTCAATCTACTGCAAACAGCACAACCTCTCCACTCCACCCCCCCCCCCCCCCCCCCCCAATCACAGAAATCACTGACAGAAATGGACTTTGACAAATAAAAGTGGCTGAAATTTGAATCATGCATCCAATCTTGCACACTAACAACAGATTTATGGACGTGTGTGTGTGTGTGTGTGTGTGGGTGTGTGTGTGTGTGTGGGGGGGGGGGGGTTGGGATAGGTAATACCTAAGAGATCCCCATCTGGATGTAAATATGCCTGTTCTTTTAAATGAACGGCTTTATAAGCACAAAAAAAAGCCATTAGAATGCTCGCACCTATGTCACCCTCTGGCAATGTAATCACTTTGTGCATTGGATATTGCATTTATTTTTTAATATTTCACTGTCTGTTCGTCTCTCCCTCTGCCGCAGCTTGCTTCCCTGCGTGTATTCCATTTCCATTCTCACTCTAAATGGCATTTCTTCCCTAGAAATTAGATATCAGCCCGGCTGTCCCTTATTAATTCTGCCCAAGAAGTGAGGACTCCAGTTACGACCTAGATGCCGCTCTCTCCCGTCTTCCTCTTATTCTCTACTTCTCCTCTCTAACCCTGTCACTTTATCCCCTTTATCGCCATTCTCACCCCTACCCTCCCTCTCATTCTCACCTCCGAGGCTTCACCTCCTTTCCTGCCTCACCTATCGCTCGCATTAAATCAAATGGAACACATTAAAAATGGCACGCACAGCAGACAATGGCTTTTATGATTGCCTGCCGTGTTCGGCCTGGTTGTGCTGCACAGCCCCATAAAATGCCATTTGTATCACCTCATTTCATAGGTTCTCACTACAGAGGCAAAACAGAGAGGGGGGGACTGAGAAGAGACACGGAGACCGAGCAGATATATAGTAGGATGAGGATGAGCGCGGCGGCAGGATGAGAGAATGAAAAAGGCGTGATCGTGTGGCAGAGAGTTCAGAGTAAAATGAGAGCAGGGGGGGGGTGGGGGGGTGGGGGGTGGGGTATGAATACAGTCGAATGACATAGCAAAAGAAAAATATCTTCAAGAGAAAACGAGACTGAGGTGGCGCAAGACAAGACGGGAGAAATGGATGAATAGGAAGAGTGAGATGGGTGGAATAGGGAGTAATGGGTGTGAGTGTGAAGAAAGGCCAAGAGAAGAAAAGGGTGAGAAAATGATATTGGTTAGGGAGAGATAGACGGCGAGAGAGAGAGAGAGAGAGAGAGAGAGAGAGAGGGGGCTTTACAATGACTGAGATTACCCTAGAAAGCCCCGACACTATTCAAATAAGAACAAGCCGCCAGGACAACTGCAAGGATTTAGAGCAATAAGAAATATATAGCGACCGAGGGAGAGAGGGGGGGGGGGGGGGAGAGAGAGAGAGAGAGGGATGATGAGGGCACATCTCTCGCTCTCCCTCCTCCCTCTCCATTAGTACAGTGAGCATATTGGGCTTATTAAATTCTAATTGTCTGTAATGGCCGCCCAGGCTCTCTGAGGCACTATGTGACAGGGTGAGAGTGAGCGGAGGTATTTGTTTTTGCTAATTGGAAACCGTTCAGCTCCCTTAAGTGTTGTGCTGTGTTTGCCGCTGCTGATACAAACCTTGGAGAAACGACGGATAGATGGATAGATAGCGCGGGTGCCGTGGAGAGGGAGCCCGGGCAGGGAGGGCAGAGTGTAAGAGGAGCACCTTGGGTGTATTTACCAGTGAGGAGGAATATGAAAAATCAATGAGGACATAATGAGCTTCATTTAGAAAGTTGTCAGACACCAGCGGAGGGCTGTTTAGCATGCTGGATTCACTGTGTGAAACAAAAGCTGTTTACACAACGCACCACGTACAGTATGCCTTATTGAGGGTTCAGGGAACATTCACAGGAGGCTCGGATTGCACTCGAGCGTCCTCTTTCAGGAGTTATATAACAATATAGGACTTATTATTTATGTATGAATATTACGTGGCAGGATGTATGTTCCGCGTGCGCCTTTGTATTGGTCTGTATATCAAGGTTTGTTTATTTCCCTCTGTGCTCCGGTATTTCTTGACAACACCCCCCCCCCCAATATCTCTCACGTCCTTGGAGTGTCCTTACTCACAGCATGCATCAGAAAGCCATTTAGAGTTCTTTGCTTGTTCTCTATACCTCCTATCTACGCTCTACCCTTTCCCCTTCCTCCCTACGGCAATACAAGCGGTGGAAAGACCAGAAGGTGCGAAGAGGTGCAAAGAGCCTCAATCGTGTTTCCATATGGCCCCGCTTCCGCTGAGCTCTGCACACACACACACACACACACACACACACACACACACACGCGCTGGAAACGGACGTGCAGGTAAACATGCAAACACTGTATTCGAGGTCAGGAAGCTATCGGCACACAGTACCTCAAGAACCCGATGTGGTATGCAAAGTAAAACGTGTATGAATACAATCTACATTTTAAGGAATTCTCTGACATTTTTGGCGTTATGCTTATTCGCTTTCTTGCAAAAGAGGTAGATGTTGACTCTCCTTTCAATATGAAGTGGTGGGAACTAAGTTCATCTATTTAAGTATAGTCATTTAAGTTACTGCTGCTGTTGTTGTAGTTGAGGTATAATTTTGAGGTACTTTGAGTTTTTCCATTGTATGCTACCTTATACTTCTATTTCACTACTGTTCATTTCAGAGGGAAGGATTGTACTTTGTGTATTCTGCAGGATTTAGTGGGGCTATGGTGGGTGGATCACAGGCTCTCTAGATCCCCAAAGCGCTTCGGGACATTGTGTTCATTTTAAAGTTAAACGCATCACCTGGTGCACTTTGAGAGCTACAAGGAACTCTGTGCTCTTGTAAACATTTAGCTATTTGAGTATTTTCATCCTTCTTAATACAAGAATACACGTTTATAGAAATCAACTAATGTATTAGTATATCTTTTGAAGCTGCAACAATAAAATGACGAACACATCTGCATGATGAGCACTTTTACTTTTGGTACTTTTAGGTATATTTTCTTTGTACTTTTACTTTGTATTCTTCTATACACATTGGTTGTATAAGATATGAATGGTGATGATACTGCGAACAAATCACAGCCAACAACTATGCAAACAAGATGGCAAGATGAGGATACATTTATCAGGATGAACTTTAGATTTGGAGCACATTCTAATATCCTCTCCACAATTAAATTCAGCTTCGACAGGTTATTTGAACGTAGAATTGCATTTAATGTTTATGTTTTTCGTTAGGTTATATATGTGGTACGAGTGGATGCATGGGATATTTTTTGATGTCTTGTTATCCCATGTGGGATCGGCCAGATGTTTATGACACGGAAGTAAAATGAATGTATACTTCATAACCATATAAGGGTCCTTTTTCGTATAATGGGTGCCCACATATTGCTCATGATAATTCTGTACTTTTACTTAAGGGCAGTTTTAAATGCAGGACTTTTACTTGTAACGGAGTATTTGGAGTACTTCTTCCGCCGCTTCTAAAAGTATTTCACTTATATTGCTTTTGATGTCTTCAGGAAGACTTTGTGATGAAATACAATGCGTTCATTTGTAATCTTTAAAGGTGCTGGTAGTCTGATTTTGTTACCTTCAAGCAGAGCCGTCTCCCTATTTCAAGTATTTTATTCTATGCTAAGCTAACTGGCTGCTGTTCCCAACTTCATATTGAATGAACACACGAGCGTGGACATGTTTTCTCATCTTAATCTCTGCAGGAAAGCGACTAAGTGTCGAACTGTTCCGTTAGTCCTTCGCCATTCATTGATTTGCATCACATGTAATCTTGCCAGGCCTTGCTTTTTTATTTGGAGGGTAATTTAGCTTCAACAATATATATATATATATATATATATATATATATATTTTGGTTGTTCTTGGCAGCCAATGAGTCAACCCCCCCCCTCCCCCCCGTGGATTGGTGACAAATACCCCCTTCCTGGCATATGTGGGTGTCCCATTAGAGATAAACAGTAGTGCTTTTGGCTGCCTTGTCTCCTTTCCCCTGGTGTCTTTTTAAGTGCTGCCATGTTATTTTTACATCGCTCTGTGTCAAGGCTCAGACGGATAGGCACTGTATGACTGGCTGCTAGGAGACATGGAGGCAGGTCCCACAGCGATTTGTCTCAACGATTGTTGGGAATGTGCGTACGGGACGGTGGGTGTGAAGATCAAAGTGTGTGTGTGTGTGGGGGCGTGAATGCATTTTCATGTCTGATTCGTACATGTCCGTGCTGACACTTTTTGCATGTGCCAGTGCGTGCACCGGTGCGAGTGTGTGTGTCGGAGCACAGGGATGCATGTTCAGGAAAGGTTGATACGCTGTGATATTATGAAATCAAATCGACTCCAAGAGAAAAGGTGAGGCTGAAGAAAACCTGCATGGAAATGCAGAGGGATATATATTTTTTGGGAGTAGCAGTGGAGCATATAATTGTTTTAATCAAAGAAACTGAAATGTTGTGGCAACATATGGTGAAGTGCACAATGAACTCAATCAATGGGTTTCTCAAGAGATCCGCAACTATATTTACTAAAAGAAGTAGCATATGCCAAATGGTGTATTTGCAGGAATACACAGCAATACACAAAAAGGCAGTTGAAAAAAATAGATTGATGATATCTCCAAAACAATCTGAGTTATGTCAGCAAAGTGTAAACACTACAATACAGTACACACAACATATAATTTGTACAAACACCTTTCTTTTAGGACATTAGTCTTTTGTTCTTTTGGTGTTTATTTCATTAACTGTTTAGTATTTGAAATACAGCTGTACAGGGGGCAGGGCTAACTTTATGGAGTGTAATGATGCCTCCCACAAGAGTCTACGACAAGCGGTTAATAAGTTTGGCCATGGCACATGAATTTGTCGTGTACAAATCAATAACCTGGATTTTGCCACTAGGTTTTTTTTTGGTCATTTTATCGTATCTTTATTTGAGTTTGATGCTGTTTTGTACAGTGTGTCTTGGTTGTGTGTTTGTATAAAGACCAATCTGAGGACGGGCATTGCAAACTAGTTCAGGCTGTGAATGATGTGGTATGTGGCATTGGTCCACACTTTATTTATTTTCCCTTTCAAAATGAACATAAGTAAATAATGACACCTATCACAGTTTCTCAGGGACCAAGGTGAACCCTTTAAATTGTCCTTTTTTTTCAAACTGACAGTCCAAAACCGAAAGGCATTTGATTGATGCAAGAGAACAGAACAGCAAAGCAGCTCCTTACAGTTTGTGGCACTTTTACTGATTTGAATGATTCAATTGGTGATAATTAATCGATCACCGATTGCTGAATATTAATATTATATATTAATCGACCAACAATATCAGCCGTTAAACCCAGACTCTGACGTCCATTAAAACCTTCATTGTGATCTTTTACAGTTTTACCATATATGCTGCCTCTCATCCTGATGCTCCCATCCTCCTCCTCCTCCTCCTCCTCCTGTGCAGGTGAGACCCGTCAACAGCCGAGACAAAATACTCTCAACTGCTACACATCCACTCGGTAATCCCCAATTAGACACAATGATACTATTTAGTGAGCATCTGTCCCCACAGACACCTGACGAACACATAAACACACATACATGAACACAGCCTGGCACACGCGTGGTAGCGTGTGCGCACACACACACACATGCTGTACACACACACGCTGTACACACACACACACACGCCCACATATGGCCTAGCCTGCATGCACTGCTAGACCGTGTTCGCTGCCTCACCAGATGCCTGCTGGATAATCGCTGTGCCATAATGTGATGTTCTGCCAGCCAGTCCGTGTGCATTTGTGTGTGTGTGTGTGTGTGTGTGTGTGTGTATTCTTGCCTGCCAAGATGTGGGCTAAAAACTCTTGTCAATTGGCTTGTTTCAGCACCTTTTGGATGGAGTCACTCTTTTTTTAGGGTGTCTTTTCACTTGCTCTCTCCCTCTGTCGTCTTCCTCTTCCTTAGCTCTCTCTCTCTTTTTTTGAAACCCGTTATTCTTTGCACATATCTCGTTTGCCATTCTCGCCCATCCTTTTTCTGTCTGGAAGTCACCCCAACACCTGGGCCTTCCCTCCCAGGCCTCCACTCCATGCCTCCTATAGCAGCTGTTCAAAAGATCCTCAATGATTATTGTCTCTAATGTGTTCGGTAAAACCCATTGTCTACTCCGATGGCTTTAGATTGTGCTGAATGGCAGACACTGTACAGTATGAGCGTAGGTGAAGAACACAATTTAAAAAGATGACGGAGTGTTTATTGTGGGAGAAGCTGTTGGAGCAAGCGAACCCCCCAGTTTGTTAAAATTCCTAGTTGAAAATGCAGCTTTGAGTGATTTCCATTATGGCTGCATCACACACACACACACCCACAACTCTTGCATAATTTCTGCAACAAGTAGCCACTTATTTACAGCTAATCTTCATTGGCCACTTAACTCCCTCACTGCGGCGGCCCACCGCAGTGACACAGTCATGATGCACATTTATCAAAAGTTCCTCAAGCCACACCCTTGATTTAATTTTTTTTTTCTCATTCTATTGAATTGCCGCTCTATCTTTCTCGTTATGTCCACTCCCCCCCCCCACCAATTGCTCTCCTTCTCTTTGTCCTTGGTGTGAGTGAATAATCGTCACCAATTCACTTCTAAACTTAATCGGACGTCGTTAATGCAGTCCTACACCGGGCCAAACAGCCTTCGTCTCTCACATCGTGGTGTTCACACTGACAGCGTTGCTGCTACTGCTCCGCTGCTGCCAGCCCTTCCTTCTTCATAGAGTTTGCCTTTCATAATGCACAGAATGTTTCATAATAAATGGCATTTATATTTATTTTAGACCGGGAAAAAAAAACGTGTGTGCTCATTTGTAAATGATACCAATCCACACATAAAGTCCAACTGAATACCCCTCTGCTCACCCCTCTCTTTCCATGCCTGCTATGCTGGCCTTCAGGTTCTCTGTAGAGCCAGTGTTTGGTTTGTCCATTCTGGGCTACTGGAGAAGCAAGTGGGTGCAACATGGTGGACACCGTCTACATATAAACGCCTTATTCAAATTTAAGGAAAAACACAACAATTCTTAGTTTCAGATGATTATACACTAAATAAAACATAGTTATGAATATCATATTCAATACCTGCCAATAAATCCCTCTGAATTCCACACACGGTTACTTCAAAAGCACTGACCTGCCAATATAATAGAATGAAAGCCTTGTGTTAACAAATTAAGGGATTCTGTTCACAGCGAGATCCTAAGAGGTCTTTTATTTTGAAACAGAAAAAGGAAGTGTTAAGTTAAAAACTTTTTTTCCTGTATAGAAATATAGTACTGCTGCTGGTATGATGTCAATATACTGTCATAAGGCAACTTTTTACTGTATTCTTGTTGTGAACGGCTGCATGTGGAGAAAGTTAATGAGACCTTGATCTCTAGAAAAGACACGGCTGACATGCAGCCGAGCTGCACTTTAATCACACTGTTCACGCAGGCCGCGTGGCTGCTCTAAACTGCTAGCATGGGCGCTGAAATAAAAAAAAAGACAAGATGTTCCATGACGCACACGCACTTCTCACACAGGCAGTGTGACCCAGGCGTTAGTCCTTGTTCTGTGACAGACTGCTCTTCAAAAAGAAGATCTGTGCAGATGCTAGTGTATGGAGCCAGAGGACAACAGAACGTGCATTTGAGGGTGCGTGTGTCTTTTATTTTACTGTGAGTAATGTATGGAACGACTGGGGTCAGGAACCTGCTTTGCTAAATGCACTGAGTGTGATGAGCGCTAGGGAACCAGACTTGACCAAAAATAAGGTTTTGTATTTATGACATGTCATGTTTCTCTGTATGCAAGACATAAATATGTATATTTAGCCATACATTTGATGATTGAGTCGATATATCTCACCTGATAATATTTTTAATGCAAGGCTTGCCACTACATACACCATTTTAGAGAAACATAATTATGAGTTATTTTCATTATCTTTTAGTCTGATGATTATTTTCACAATTAATCAATTTACTGTTTACTTCCCAGATTCCAAGGTGTTATTTCCAATTGTCTTGTTTTGCCTGAAGTCTAAAATCAGAGATGACTGAAATGATTTATTCACTGGCCACCGATCTCCTGATAAAATGTTTTTATTAAATACTGGCAGATAACATTGTGTCAGATCAATCGGAGGATCCCTACCCTAAACCCTAGATATTTTACAGCATTATTAAAAAGATTTATCAAAATTTTTGCGCAATCAATTTTCCGTTGATCGACTAATCGATTCATTGTGTTTTATTTCAGCTCGGTTGTGCCGGGTGTCTCTTGACTTCACTAACTTCTGCTTGTCAATACAAGGCAAATAGAATGTGTAAGTCACTGTGCGGCATTATTCAAACGATCGCTGCACACACACACTGCAGGCCTTTCATTCTATTTGTAGATGACACTGTATACTCATGTGAGCTGAAAGAGAAGTCAATATCATTTTGACTCACTTCAAAGGAATAATAATTTGCTTCAAGGGTACAGAGCTATTCAGACATCTCAGACATCAACATTAGTGAAATCGCTCCCTTTTGAATGGAGTATTATAAGTGTGAGTTGTAGTTTTGAACAAACATTGATGATGATGCTTGATTTGGAACTTTTTGTAAGTTCAATCAGGAGAGACAAGTGGATGATTAGTAGTTAACATTTATTATGACAGATGCTGCGTTAATGAGTTGCACAGAAATTCTTTGGCGCTTGAACTCAACGAGGAGATTTGCGATCGAGTTGTGATTGCCCTGAGCGGCAACAATATAAATCCCCCCCGTGGAGTCCAGACACTGGCGGTGATGGTGGCTGATGAGGTTGATAGAATGATGAGTTGATGAATCTGCAAAGATTTGGCCGGAGATGGGGAGGTGGAGGGTTGCGTAACAGCAGCTTGAACGAACTGAAGGTAGAGACGATCATATTTAAAGAAAGACAGCAGCAAGATGATAGGCCAACGATGTCCTTGTGTCGTTGTGCTATTGGCACAGAACAGCTGATCTCGATATGATGATATGATTGACAGCCCCAAACGATGACGGCAAGGAAATGATGAGTGTGCCTGCATGAGGAGTGATGGCAGATGTATGGTAAATAAGCTATGGGCTTAGGCGTGCAAGAGTATAGTCTTCCTGTCTGAACTTGCGCTAGAGCTTCATTTAAACAACATCTCTGCTTCACTGAAACTTGGGTTTTATTTTCATGGTTTTATTTTTTCTCCCCATTGTTCTCATCAGTAATAATAACATTATACCCACAAGGCTAATTGCTGAGGTCTAGTAACAATGGAGGCAACCCTAAAAAGAAGTCCGACTAGGCAAAAACACAAGACCATCAGACATGTTTGAAAAGGACCCTGTGTTTTTGACCACTTTTAATGTCTTTCTTTGCTGCCGCTGACCATATGACTGGACAGTATTGCATGTGACAAAAGACCAAGGACTGTAATACCTGACAAATAATAGAGCACTTTCTAGACGTTGCTATGCTGCTTCCCACATTCGTCACAATGCCGTCAATGTGCTCAGACCACGATAATTGTTCTTCCAACAGTACACAGCAGTTTGGTCTTCTTGACCTTTTCTCTTGCCATACCTGACATTGACAGATATAGCTGTGGATCACCACTAAGCATACTCCGACAGCCAATCACAATACTTTTAGTTTAGTAGAGAGTGGCGTACTGCTGAATCCATATTTCTGTACTTTAGTTATCACCATATCAAGGTCTATTACATCAAATGTCGCACTGAAGTCGACCAAGACTGCCGACCATTTTATCCATCTGTTTCAGCCAGTCATCAGTTAGCTGGGCAAAGGCAGTGGCTGTTGAGTGACCTTGTCTCTATGCATGCTGGGAACAAGTAATAACTTTATTCCTAATGAATAAAGGAATAAATCTATTTTCTTTAATAATTTGCTTATAATAGGAAGTATACTAATTGGATGACTCTACTGGTGAAGGTTAATTTATGATCCTTTGCTATTGAAATCCCCGTTGCCACTTTACAGACCTTTGGGCATACACTGTACATTAAGCATTCATCTAAGATGTGACAAATAAGAATAACAGTTTGCTATCTAGATGGTCTTTACCAGACGGTTTCTCATTTGGCAGAGACAACAACTCTCAATGTCAGGGGTATCAACCTGCACAAAATCAAATTGGCAATTTGTATCCTTCATCATACCATTCTCAATTAGTGTGCAGAGGGAGGAGCCATCAGTGGGTGTCCAGTTCTTGCTGAGATAGTCGACCTTACTCATGAAATAATTATTGAAATAATTGGCAATCTCTACTGTTTTGGTTAAGAAAGTACCATTGGTTATTATGTTTGAGTTTGCTTGATGTGGCGAACTACCCATTATTTCATGAACATTTTTCCATAATTTGTTTTCACATTTTGCCTTAACTGTTGTTGTTTTTTTCAAAGGTGCATGTTTATCAGCAATCTGCATAAATAATCTCATAAATGTTCCAAGTCAGGGTCCTCCTTATGACATCCTCTTTAATAAAATAGCGCTTGTATGACATTTTGTGTGTAATCCTACAGGCTGCTTTCGGGACCTTAGTTTTCTTTTTAAATGCTATTAAGTTATGAGCACCAAAACCAAGAGCTACTAATACTGCTTTAGAGCAGTGTTCAGGGATATTTGTGAATAAGTGATCAATACATGTTGATGACCTGAGTCCATTCTTATTTGTGTTAGTTCTTTTTGGTAATGTAATAATTTGCGTTAGGTTGCAAGCACCTGGCTACTGCAAGAAGCTTCTTTTTTAACGGACAGGTAGCTAACCAAATGAATGTTTAAATCCCCTAGAAAATAGACTTCTCGGTTTTCATCACTAGATTCATCCAGCATTTCACAAATGGAGTCTAATCAGTATCTCATATCCACACTAGGCAGCCTATAGCAGCAACCCACAAGTATTGGGTTAGTTTGTGGCAGGTGAACCTGAACCAACAGTTTCTTTATGCCACACAACATTAAATCACTTCGTATTTTTACTGCAATGTTATTCTGGATATACAAAGCTACGCCTCACCATATCTATTCCGGCCTTTACTGAACATAAAAAATAAATACAAATGTAAACAATGCACACTTTAAAAAAAAATCTGTTTTATAAATGTAATCTCTGATAGGCCTCAACAATGCACACAATGCATTTTGGTGGGTGACATAGAATTTAAATATAACTTTTGTTACCAAGAAATTCCTTGCAAATGAAACGGTTCGGACAAATCTGTGAAACTGCTTATTTACAACCTCTCTGATCACCTGGCAGGGTTGGTAATCTTGAGAAACTAGCAAGAGTACGCTAGGTTTCTAAAAAATGAACCAACCAAAAAGCCCAGCCCAGCTTGCAGCACCATCTCCAAAAGTTGATCAAACTAGCAAGAAAGTTGCCAAGTTGGCAACACTGACAGCCCCGTCCCTTCAGGCCTCGTGAACACAAACATATCACACAAACATGGCTATTGTTAGCACAACTGTTAAGATAGCAGCTTGTGGAAAACTGCAAGTCCTACAACAACCACTGATACAGATTTTATTTATTTTTTGTCAAGTTCATCAAAAGGTATTCAACCGATGACTTTTATTTAACCAAACCTTTTTAGGGGTACTTGACAAGGCATATTAAACGGGGCAAAGGCTTCTTGGAAAGCAAAACAATGGCGATGAGATTGACAATTTGGTCTCTCTCCATGTTCTTGTTTTCAGCTTTAATTCATAACTATGAGGCCATGACAAAGGGACAACAAGCTCCAGTCTTCAGATCTCAGATATGATATCGAGAAAGGGGAAAGATATGGGATTCCCACAGCTGGAGCTAGTGCTACTTGCAGCTCTTTCAGCCCATAAGCACCACTGATGTGCCATGAACCAGACACGCTCAACCTGCTCCAGTAGATTTACTCAGGGGCCAAAAAATGCCAAACCAGAAAGAAAGCACATATCTTCCCCCACAGCTTCCCAGAGACGGAAAAGAAAAGTTACTTTGTCAGCCAACTTCGCCTGCATACAAAAGGAGTTAAAACAAAAAAAAAGGCAGAACTGCTCTTCACACACACACACACACACACATACATATATAACATACAGACAGGCGGTCTGACAGACAAGGTTGGAGAGAATAGATGTGGGCAGGTTCAGTGATTCCGATGTCAGAGGCGGTCTGAACGCTCTCTGTGTCTATCCTCTCTCCACTAGACCTTACATGGCAGTCCTCTCCGGGGTGTTCTGAGAAGACAGGAGGGGCGGCGGGAAGATGAAGAAGGGGGTGGTGGTGGTGGGGGGGCGGGGGGCTGTGCATGATGGCAGGTACTAGGGGATTGTTCCAATGCCCTTGACATGAGGGAAACGCCGGAATGAGAGAGAACAAGAGCCAACCTGTGAAGGGGAATCAGTGAAAAGAAAGCTAGAGGAGCAGTGCGTGTGTGTGCATGCGTGCACATAAAGGAGTATTTGATTTTTGCCTTAGATCTATGGATGTGTGTGTGTGCGTGTGTGCTGTCATACATACATAGGTATATTTTGTGTGCATGTGTAGCCACATTGGAAAAATCAAGATCAAGGCTGATGTATTTTAAAGGGTCTTGCACAGTGAGTCCAGTATCCATTTTCAAAGAGCAGTTCAATGTGTGTGTGTGTGTGTGTGTGTGTGTGCGCTAACTCTCCACACCCAGCATGAGTCCCAGACCGGGGCTTTTCTTTGGGCAAGCAGATGTTTTTCCTTCACCTTGCCATACCCCATAAAGCGTGATGGCTTAGGACCCTGGGGCCAGTCTGGCACACACACACATGCACACACACACACACACACACACGCACACACACACGCATATGCATGCCCCCTCCATGCCCCACCACCACCACCACAAAGCCATGCATGCATACACACACATGAAACTGCCCACACACAGATGCAGACACATAGAAGAAGAAGGCGGGGAGTCGCGGTCTGCCGGCTTGTCTCCACACACTGACATGCAGAGAGAGAGAGAGAGAGAGAGAGTCAAGGGCAGAGCATTGTGAAAGTTTGGATGTCACAGAGTCTAAAGCCACAGGAAAGGCAGGCAGGCTACCAACACGCAGCGCTCACCAACGCAGTGAAGAGGGAAAAGTGGAAGAAAGACAGAGTACTTTTGAAGTAGCGGCCAGAATGTCACAACTGGCTACACAGCAATAAAATCATTATAATGATGTGCTCCATGCCAGTCATAACGTAATGAATTTGTAAGTCATTTGACCAGAACACTAATCAACAGCGAAGGCAGTGTGCGTTCATTTTCAATTCTGTTATCTGTCCATCCATCTCCATCCAATTTAGTTTAAATAATGAAGTTGAAAACAGGTATTTTGCATACCTGATCACTTGATCAGCCTTAATGCTTGTGTACTTGTCTCAATCAGTCAGCAGACACTAAGCAGCACATATCATGTCTAAAGTAAACTATATATACATGATCAAATTGGCAACACAAGAGATACATTCTTTGTAAAACACCAGGATTTAAACATAATCAAACAGAGCCTGAAACAACCTATTGTAGTTTATTCAAAGCACTCGTGTCCAAAATCCTCATTAAGACCCAGTGGTTGCAATGCTCCTAAAGAGTGGATCCAAAGCAGCTCTCTCTGGCATAACCTCCTGTCAACATCACCCCCCTCTATGAAGAGTAGTCTGCCCAATACCCCGGAACCTTAGGGGAGGCATTGGGATATGTGAGTGGTTGTTAAAGTGACAGACTACGAGATAGTTCATATCTTTGGGTCTTCTGGAGCTTTTGTGGTCACTACGGGGCTGTTAACATGCTGCAGCTACAAACGTGTGGACACCGCTAGCCGTGCCGTTTGTATGCTTATCTCCAACGTGCTCGGGGGGGCGGGGGGTAGTTTTCTGACCCGCTTGCATATACAGGCAAGTGAAACAAGAACTTTCACCATGAACCCTGATTGTCCCATTTTTTCTGTCTTTCCAGCCAGATAATTATTCATATTTGTTGTTGTCCGGTGCAATGTCACATTTATATTTTCTTTCCACAAATGAAATGCAATCTCCTCAACACTCAAATCAAGTGAATTTAGATCATTTCGATGAAGGCTTTGGATGAATTCTAACTAAAACTAAAACATTTTATAAACTCACATGTAAGTAGCTTCATATCCGAGTTTGAAATGTATGCAGAAAAGTTTTTAGGTCAGTTCGTTTATTTTCCTCCACAAAACCTAATTTCATTTTTATTGAATTTTTTTATCTTCTGCTAGACTATATTACAAGTGAATAAAGGACCAGACCGAACGGAGAAAATGGAGACATTAGAAGAAACAACAAGAGACAAATGCACACACACACACACACACACACACACACACACACACACACACACACACACACACACACACACAGATTGACTTGACACACAAAGAACCAGGTTTGACAGAGAGACCACAGGGCAGTCGACACTGCAAACACTATTGAGATTCTCATTAAAACCCTGGAGAGGAAATCTTTCTTTAATCGTTGGAGAATTACCCGGTAGTAATCCACAGTGGATTACACTGAACTGTAATACCCAAAGGCACTCGCAAGGGGGCAGAAAGCTTGGCAATACCCCAGCACACACACACACACCACAGGGCTTAGTCAAGAACTCAGTGACCAATCGGACATAACTGACTGCAGACAAAAGATTTCTTCACTTTGTTGTTCCCATGTCACTGTTGGGGTAGCATTTGGGATGATACATGACCAGAGGAAAAAAGGACTATATATATATATATATATATATATATATATATACAGACACACACTGTTATTGGTTCTCCTCTTCATACTGGTTATAATTCCTACAGCGTTTTGAATGTAAGTGTTAACGGATGAGTTGCGGATCGGATCAGCAGAAAATAAAGGCAGCAATTATAACTGTCAGAGATGCTCAAATCACATTTTTATTGCCGCCAATACTTTGCAGATTGTTAATGAGCCATATTGGCCTGAAGTCAGTGTAAATCGTCAACAATTCTAAATATGTTCCCTTTGCTTTGTTTAAGTCTTCTGTAGTGGTTAATTCCATAGAAAACACACAATCCAAATGATTAGGAAATAAAGACTACATTTATGTTGATTGAATAAAAACAACCTTGGCATTAGTAGTTAAATGATGGATGCGACGCTGCTTAGAGCTAGTGTTAAGGATGTTAAACGGGTCATAATTCTCTCTTTAAAATCTATTTATATTGCTGTAAAAGTATCTCCGTCAAACATAGTATTACACAGTATTACTACTATTCACAGTATTCAAGTCTCTCGCCAAAATCTACATTTTACAAGATTACATTTGCCGACATTATTATAATCCATAACTTACCTTCGCCCAGCTCTAATATTACTGAATACAGCATGGTTGCATCATAATGTAACTGAATGGTTAGTTGTGTTGCCGCAAACGTTACTATTACATTTTTTTCCCCACTTGCTCTTCTTTGACCCCAGCTGACCATTAAGTCAAAAACACGAGTTTACCGCAGGTAAAAGGAATGATAATCGGGCTCTCATCGTGTGTTTGTGTTTTGGTGTACGCCAGTGTGTGCAGCCTTAACACAGCATACCACCTTTCATCTGTGTTTGTGTTTTCAGAGGTACATGCATACACAGACGCAGACAGGCGCAGTGACGGGCTGTCTGTTTTCTCCAGGTACTGTAGCGCTTTCATCTTCCCGTGTGTCAATCCACTTTGGCCTATGTGTGTGTAATCTTTTTTGGATGGACACGCAAACACACAAGCTAGAAAAGCTTTTATGTCTGCACGCCTCACCTAATATTCAAACCCCGGAAACTTTTTCCGAAATGTTATCTCCCTCTGACGAGTATAAGTAGAGCAACTTGAGAGGTGCTGGGTTTAATCTTTGGGCCCATCAGAGATGACAGTGTGGTGAAATAATCAAAACCAGATTCCATTGGTTATGAAGGCCAAAGATAAAAGGATGCCTTTGAAAAATACATTCTATGCAGAGCCACGTATGTCGCTCCCAATTTAGCCTAAACTGGTTCACTACCCACTGACGCAACCCTGCACACACACACACACACACACACACACACACACACATGCACCTACTGTAGTGGAAAGACCCACAAGGACATGGTCACGCATGGACGTTCAGGAATGTGCACACACAGAAAGTCTTAAATTTATACGTGCAAATAAAACATATGCCTGCACATGTGCACACAAACACACACACACACACACACACACACACACACGCAGGGGAAGCACTTGTCATTACTCGCTCCGTCAAAGTAGATCATACGGGCATTAATTGAGAGTGCAATCATGCTCTGAGCCCACGGTTCAAAGGAGCTGATAATAAGCTGTGATAGGTCCAGCTGATGGAAAAGCCAGGCAGGCCGCAGGCATGCGCAGAGCAGACACATGCTGGGTTTGTGTGTGTGTGTGTGTGTGTGTGTGTGTGTGTGTTTGTCTTTGCCCTTGTGTTTTTACCATTATAGAAAAATGTGGGTCCTCTTTGTTCTAAGTTCACGTTGAGGCTCAAGTTTAGGGATTGATTTTATGGGACAGTCCTCACAGTTTCATATTCAGGGGTTGCAACTTGATTCCATCTTTGCTCTGAAATATCTCCTGACTTTCTTTGATGGTTCTTTGACAGATATTGGGAGGAAAACCTGATCTTTCAGGCTCAGTGCACCACACAATCCTAAACCAATACCACCCAAGCCACGAATCTGGCTTTAGTAGCTGTTACCATAGCGCTATATATATGTGTGTGTGTGTGTGTGTGTGTGTGCGAGCAGCCACTCTAGCCGCTAACTTGTCTTGTAGCCGGCTCCGTATTCCTGGCATTGCTGCGGTCGATAAGACAGTGGCATGCAATATTAATGCAGACTTCTACTGTGGTTGGTAAGAGCCTCAGGACAGCCTCCGCTAGTGTTTCAGAGGGAACTGAGAACAAACAGTGAGCCTGAAACACAGAGGTGAGGACAAAGCAAGAGAGGAGGGGAAAGTAAAAGAGGGGGGAGGGTGGGTTGTCTAAAAGAGGAAAAAAAAGGTGAAAAAGACCGAGCATAGAGGAACGGATAAAAACAGAGCCAGGCTGTTGGAAAGTAGAGCAATAAAGAGGAAGGGAGAGTAGCAGACACAGGTCAAGAGAGGCAAAAAGCAGGGGAAGAGCAGTGGATGGAAAGAGTCACAGGTCAAGTAAAATTGGAGGCATGGAAGCGGGGTAGGGGGAAATGAGAAGGGGCTGAAAGACTGATTTGCAGGATGAGTGGCTGAAAGGAGGAGGCGGGGAGTGGAATGAGAGAAAAGCTAACAGCAGGATGAGACGGAGGGGAATAAAAGAGTAGCTTAAATGGAGAGAAAGGGAGAATGCGCCGGGAGGAGAGCTTTTAGAAAAGTGAGAGATTGTAAGAGCAGTTCGGGGGGGGGGGAGCGATGCGGTGGGATTGACATGCTCGTGATAATGAGCGGTATCGAGGAAAACTGAGCGACAGATGGAGAACATAATTACCCATTGTAAGGTCATCCAGTATCAATACAGTAATAAACTACTGACCAAACTGTCTGTGTGTGTGTGTGTGTGTGTGTGTGTGTGTGTGTGTGTGTGTGTGTGTGTGTGTGTGTGTGTGTGCGCACAAACAACGTATGTGAAGCAGCAAAATCTGTCTTCCACTTATGTGTCACTGCCAAATACGAGTGCACACATTCACGCCGGAACAGCCTCTTTAGCAGTTGCCTGGCAACTTTGAAGCAATTAAAAGCTAGGGGCACCCGTAACCTGACCGAATATATTAATTTGGGGGAAATGTTTAACAGTTTACATGACTTTCGTTTGACAGCACGGACGACCCTGACCCGGATTTGCACTCGGCTTCTAAATGTGGGATTCTCTGGAGAAGTTTTTTTTTTTGGAGAAGTCGGTTCTTCTTAAGTGGACTCGATTCCTTAAAGGGATCGTCTCAACTGCTTTGGATGTCTCTCATTTTGCCATATTACATACTGTATATTCCCGTCTCTTTCTGGCTCACTTTCCTACTTACTCTCCCGATTCATTCAGTAGAGGAACTCCAAAATGTTTCAAGTGTCAGCGTAGAGAAAGAAAAGAGGCAACCTCAAGCTCAAGTTCAGCGACATTTCCACCAAACGGCAGTTCAATTATAGCCTTTCAACATGTAAATTCCTTCGGCTGTGAAGTTCACTGACTTTTTAGCGGTGCTTTTGATGGAAGCTTGCATGTTTCATTTTTCGGTCGGCGGAACCGGAGCGGTACTGTTATTTCGCAAATAGAAGAGGGAGGACGGGGGACGGGGGGGACGGGGGGGGGGGCAAGCCAAGAAGCTGCATTTAAGTAATTCAGTTTCCGGTTAGGGTTTTTCATTGCTGCCTGCCAAAGTTGTTTTCAGGGAAGTAGAGTTATGTGTGGAAAAATGCATAACTCAAACCCATTACAGCTTGCTTTTAGCAGCCATCATACTGAGAGAAGTACACTGGTGCTGCACTTGATGATGCATTATCAACTCTCAAGTGGACGAATTGTGGCTTTGGACGAATTGTGGCTTTGGCTGTATTCATAGCTGTTTTCAAAGTCAGTGTAGTTGTTAATTTGAGAACAAGGAAAAAAAAAAACATTTCTGAGTCCTATCCAGCCATTTGTGTCCTCTTTTGATTCTACAGGCTATTTTTCATACACAAATTAAATTTAACTTCCAAAACATCCAATATTTGGATGCCGCTATAATATGCTGCTGAGAACCTGCTGCTGAGAACCTGCCCTTTGTAGGGATTGGTTCAGTTGATTCACTTGATATTCAGTGACAATGAGGGAAAATAGAATATATATATATATATATACAGTATATATGTCCGTTAGCTCTAATTAAGTAGACATCAAAAGAAAGTACTTCATTGTAATGATTCACTCACAACCTCTTCATTCAATAGCTTCTCATTTTTCTATCACACCACACACACACACACACACACACACACACAACACAACAATACACGCACACTTACACACACGGCCAACCTTTATGTGTCGCTCTCATATCTTACCCTTCAGCCCACAAGTGTTTGGTTTTGTGTTTTCCATTTGAGTCCTCATATCGGCCAACAATGTATCTATCTACTCACATCGACACTTCAAAACCAGAAGGGTCAGTAACCATGTGGCAATGCTCTGTACAGGAATAATGCCTCTCTCTCTCTCTCTCTCTCTCTCTCTCTCTCTCTCTCTCTCTCTCTCTCTCTCTCTCTCTCTCTCTCTCTCTCTCTCTCTCTCTCTCTCTCTCTCTCTCTCTCTCTCTCTCTCTCTCTCTCTCTCTCTCTCTCTTCTCTCTCTCTCTCTCTCTCTCTCTCTCTCTCTCTCCTCTTCCTCTTCCTCCTCCGTTCTCATTCATTTCCTTCACCGAGTGCACTCTGAACATTCCCTTCAGTGTCGATTCCTCTACAGTCAAGACAGTATCTCAGACAGATCAACTGGCCAGTGTTGCTTCTGTTTAAGCCCTCTAAACAGAGGGTTCTTTGCTTCATCATAACAAAGATGATGCGTGGGTTTGCGTGGGTGACTGTATGGGGCTGCTTTGGGGATGGCAGATTACATATGAAAGGGTAACACATATTGATTATTCTAGTGATTATTCTGAAGGGTTTAAAACGATCCACACACATTGTTGTATGGACTTAGGTCCTGGCTTTTGAGTTATTGATTTTCAGACATGATCTGTTAAATGAGCACACTGACAAACTATATTAAAAACCATTCAATTTGCATCTATTTGCTGGGGTGCTGACTTTAAAAGACATTGTGCTTTTGGTAACGTTTTGTTCAGGATGACTTTTTCTCAACACCAGATAAGCGACAATATAATGTCAACATTATTGCAAATAATCAAATTATTTAACATTTTACATTGAATTGGGGGACAGCTTAAAAGAAAATAATTTATAATAAATAAGAGGAGACAGATAATGCATGCGTATGCTTTCTTACAGGGAGCAAGGGTCACTGAATTAATATGAAGATGATGTGCATGTTATGCTGTGCCCTCCTTCACTGTACTAGACCTCAAATAAATTGATGTATTTTTTTAAAGATTTTGGGCCGACATTTTCGACAGCTCTCTACACGGAGCTAACATTTAAGGGTGAGTTCAAAATGGAGCAAGCTATTGCAGCTTTTTAGCTGTGTTGCACTATCCCTTTGTTGAAGCCGCCTTCGCCAGAGTGTGAACAGAAACTTGAGTGGGGGATTACGAGTAAGTCTATGGAATAAACCATCCCATTAGCAGGCCAGCTAACGAGCTTGGCTAACTGATTGTTGCCATCTGCAGACCTGCAATGTTGCTGTGAAATGCAACTTACTTCTTCCTTGTGAAAGAACCTAAGGTCAGTTTCAATTAAGGCTGCACAATTGATGGAATATCAATATCAAACACGATTTGGGCTCCCCACAATGCAATGAGCATGATCGACTGCTCTGCTCATACAAAAACCATGCAGTTCCTACAATAACAGCAAGCCACCAGGGGGCCATCGAGATGTTTTGGTTTCACTTTTGAGGAGCTGTTAATGCCGCTGTGCGTTTACTGGATGTTGCAGCTGCAGTCCAGAATAGAAAATTCTAATATTACCATATTGGCCATAATCGTGCAGTACTAGTTTCAATAGAAGTCCGATGGTCAAAACTTTTTCCATGAAAAATTGTCAACCCGCTTCTGCTGTGTGTGTGTGTGTGTGTGTGTGTACTGTGTTAATCATCTGTTACCGAATATCGCTCAGCACCCTGCTTTCACATCGCCCACCTCAATCCTCCAAAGCGCTGATGGAATTGAGTATTGAACCATGTTTTGGTGAAATGGTGACCCTCTGGAACATTCTGAGTATGCAGGTGGGGAGCTGACAAGTGGATTATGCCGCATGACTAGTTCTGAAGAGTTTCTATTGTTTTGACACTTTTTAGAACTTGTCACTCTCTGAATCAACTGCAACCAACATGAATTCAAGATGCCCACAGTTAGTTTGTAAAGGAGGAAAATACAAACATCTTCAAGCCCCTTTCGATACTACGGGGGGTGATCATTTGGTAGGGGAAATGTAGAATTTTGAAGTATCTCTGCTCCACTTCCAGCCATGCTTCCCGTCTTGGCAATGAACAAAATACTTCTCCCCTCAACACTTCAGCACGCTTGGCAAGTTGCCATCCTGTCAAATCTAGATGGCTAATGAATGGACACGTCAATCATGCATTGTAGGCCCAGAGAGTAGCATGGTTACATATGCGGATACCCTCCTGCATTGTGACATAGAATTGACAGACTGCTCACAAGCCTTTCGGCTTTTAAATAAATCAAGGGAACAGCATGGAAATTGTTCAGGATATTTCCAAGAGTTGGCGGTCGAGGCCCCCCAACACAGCAAATACCAATGTGACTGCAAGATGGAAGACATTTCCAGCAAAATCTCCTGACAGCTGATCTAATGAAGTACCTGGAGCCAGGGTAGAAAGATCACATGCAATCTGAAGTACACACGAGAGGTGTGGCTGTGCGGTTTGGTCTGCAAAATATTATAAAAGATCAAGGCCATGCAGACATAATTAATGCACTATTGTGTTTAATTTTTTGCCCATCATTTGTCATTTATTGGCACCCTCTGCACAACTTGATTGTTTTGTCTCCTTTGAGCTGAAATGGAAGCCATAGTTGGCAGAACAGATGTTGCTGTCTAACTATGAAGAATCAATTTTTTTTTGCACACACATCAATGGTCTCCAGAGGGATTTTAGTTTTTTAGTGCCAACCATTGGATACCCACGCCACCCAGGAGAAAGCCTAATGAAAGTGGTGAACCCCTGACTTTTCATCTCGAGCCAGCAGCGGGTCAAAGTTTTCACTTACCCAGTGAAATATCTCAACACACCTACATTTTCAAAACATTGTATGAAGATATCTGAAGTTTCCACGCCATGACTTTGATGATCCACTGACCTGTGGCGTTACGATGAGGTGGACATTTGTGCTTCACAGTGAAATATTCATTGGATGTATTGCCATAACACTTTGTACAGACATGTATGCCCTGCTCTGTAAATACTTTAGAGTAATCTCCTGATATTCTTATTTAGTGCCATAATCAGGAGATGATTTCAGTGTGTCCAAAACTTTGACCAAATACCTGCTAAGACTATTAACATTCCTACTCTGCCCCCCCCATCCATGATGCTATTCTTCTTTCACACCCCATTTTCTTTTTTGACTTTTTTCTCGCCAAATACAACAAACAATGTCCAAAGACAAGCAGTTTAGGTTAACTGAAGACTAGGTGAGGATGTGAGCGAACATGGCTGTCTGTCTCTATATGTCAGCCCTGCGATAGTCTGGCGACCTGTCCAGGGTGTACCCTGCCTCGCCCAATGTCAGCTGGGATCGGCTCGATCCCCCCCCCCCGCGCAACCCTGAACAGGACAAGTGGTTAAAGATAATGGATGGATGTGTGGAATACGTCGACGTGCGCACCAGCAGAACCTCTTCTTATGTATAGAAGTGCGTGATTTGGGCATTTACTTTGCATGTAGTTAAGTTGCATGCTTATATTAATGGAAGTGATAGATGGTCAATGGCACAAGTTACAGGGTGTAAATTGCAAGACTACACACTCTACAGTCGGGGTTATAATCCCTTTGTTTTAGGGTGAAGGTTGAAACACTGTCTTCATCTTTGCAAGTTCAAAGCTGCACACTCCTTGTCTGAAGTAACCATTAAGGCATATGTAAATAAAAGTGAGTTAAGCACCACTGCACAGTATACGTGACGATCTAAATCAGACCCTGTGGTACTGACAATTTACTTCTAGTAATTATTATGACATGTATCATGACTTTGACATGTTCTGCCTCACTGTCCGATTCTTTGCCTGTGCAGGAATGAAAAGGGTTTCCTTAAGTTCCCCTTCCCTCTTCTCTCTTTATCCCTTCGTCTTATTCATGCATCATGCAATCATACACACAAAGCCCAATTTGTTTTCTGTTACTTTCAACAAATCTGTAACAAAGTAAAGAGAGCTGTTTGAATATTGCACTCGCTGTATTGCTCCACTGAACTGTCAGCTTCAGGCATTTGTAGCAACTTTTAATGAATTCTTCCCAGTAAAATATCTCAACAATTCAAAATACTTTGTGTCACATCAGTTAGACTCTCTTCTTTCCCTCTCTGAGAGCGCCTGAGTGTTGGCATGACGTAATATAATATAAAGACACAGATGCATTTTTCAATTCCTATACCCTTGATAAACTCGATCAGTGACCACCTCTGATTTTCTATTCCATGTAGTCACGCTTTGGTCCTTTACTTGATCATCGGGGTATTTAGTCCTCTGTTCTTTTTAACCCCGTCTCTCGGGCTCATTCACTTGGTCTTCATCAAATCCACCACGCATTTTTTTTCCACAGCTCTGATGCCCTCTGCCCTAAGCTTTGTCAGCCCATGGAGACCTTCAGACCCCCGGGCATCAATTTCTAATAACACCGTCCTCCCCACTCACCTCATGCCCATCTAGCTCTAATATATGGGACAACTCCTAGTAGCATGGACATAAGCTCCTATTCACCCATTGCAAAAAATGAGTGGTAAAGTCGGAAAGACCTCATCATAGTGCCTGGAGACATCTACTGCCACCAATAAATTGTGTAAAATATAGGAAAAATTTAATTTGTGAAATAATTAAAGCAATGATAAAGAAAAAAACCTCATTATTCTTAGTTATTTCATCATTCATTTTCATGGTAATAGTTTTACATTTTTGTTTGAAAGCAGAATTTTGCAAAGAGGCATTCTGAAATATAAATGCCTCTTGTTGAATTAAAATGTCCTAAAAAAATGATGGTATTATGAAAATAAGTATATACGGTTTTCTAATAAGTTTCATCATTGCCCTTTATGCCTCCTGGCATGTAGGGCCGCAACAAAAGTCTTCCACTCCCGTCTGTCCTGGGCGAGTCGCTGGATGGTGCCCCATGAGTGGTTTAGGCTCTGCATCTCCTTCTCCACAGTTCTTCTTCATGTGTTTCTTGGTTGGCCTCTTTTTCTTTTCCCTTCTGGTGTCCAATGTAAGGCTGTTCTTGTAATATCAGCAGGGTCTTTTCTCAACACATGTCCTATCCATCTCCATCTTCTTCTCACTAGGATGGTCTCCATGCATTCGTGTTGGCATTTGTCATACGGGCGCCTGTCATGGGCAGCCCACTGCTCCCTGATACAGGGATGGGTCAAATGCAGAGACAAATTTCCCTCTTAAAGGGATAAAAAAAAGAAATTTGGTGAACTCTAGTGCCAAATGTATGCCTAAATGGTGATTGGTTATTGACCACAAAGTAAATGTAATGACATTCCTATCAGCCGAAACTGTACTGGCAATGTAGCATGCTAACTCGCTAAACAAAAATGTTGAAAATGCATGGTAAACATTAGAGGTGTGGACATTTCTTGATTATACGATGCAGTGCGGCTGTGAATGATTTTTCAGTGATACAGTTTGGTCTCATTTCAGCTCAGTCTTCACTGTCACCCTTGTTTCCCCACGTTTCACCTCTTTCTCTCCTCTTAGAGCTGCTATGTGAAAACACTATTTTAGTAGATTAAATCACACATGTAATGCACTGCATAGGGACTTATGTTTTGTTTTTGTCTACCGTGTGTTTGCATCCTATTTCTGCTCGGTGGTCACGTAGACATTGGGCCACTCCCAGGTGCCGTGACCCCACTAACCTCATCTATCCTACTCTCTCAGCTCATGTCGAGCAAGTGGTGGCAGGGGGGCTTTGGAATTGCCAGTCGGCAGTGCCGAAAGCTGAGTTCATCTCAGGCTACGCTTCATTGCTCTCCCTCAACTTTCTTGCTCTAACTGAGACCTGGATCACACCAGAAAACACCACCACACCCGCAGCTCTGTCAGACGTTTACTTTTTCTCTCACACTCCCAGAGCTGCGAGGCGAGGTGGTGGTACTGGCCTGCTAATTTCCCCAAAATGGAAATACTCTCTTGTCTCTGTTCTCCCCGTCCTCTTTCGAATTTCATGCTGTTACTGTCACTTATCCAGTCAAGCTCACCATTGCTGTTCTGTATCGCCCACCAGGCCCTCTTGGTGAGTTCCTGGAGGAGCTCAACACATTAGTCTCGCACTTCCATGACGATGGCTCCGCACTCATCCTACTCGGCGACTTCAACATCCAGACTGATAAGTTAGTACCTCTTCTTTCCTTCCTCTCCTCCTTTGTCCTTTACCACTCCTCTTCTCCTCCTACCCACAAGGCCGGCAACCAGCTGGATCTTATCTTCACTAGACACTGTTCTACTGCTAACCTCTCCGTCACTCCCCTCCAGCTCTCTGACCACTATTTCATGTCCTACTCCCTCTCCCTCTCCTCTCCCCCCTTACTTCCGCCACCTACCCACATGGTTTCTACCCATAGTCATCTTCGCTCCCTCTCCCCCGCTGATCTTTCCTCTTCTGTTACCTCTGCTCTCCCTGACCCTGAATCATTCTCTCTCCTATCCCCTGATACTGCTACTGATCTTGGGTCACTCGCCGCGAGAGCTAACTCTCTCTCCTCTGTCCTGATTCTCCTGGACCCGTCTCCGGTGTTTGACACTGTGAACCACCAGGTCCTCCTCTCCACCCTCGAGGGGATGGGCATCTCAGGCTCTGCACTCTCCCTGTTTGCATCCTACCTGACAGGTTGATCCTACCAGGTGACATGGAGGGGGGCCATGTCGGAACCACGCATGCTGACTACGGGGGTTCCACAAGGTTCAGTTCTGGGCCTCCTTCTCTTCTCGCTCTACACAACATCTCTGGGTTCTGTTATTCGCTCGCATGACTTCTCTTACCATTGTTATGCCGATGACACCCAGCTGGTCTTGTCATTTCCCCCCGGTGACACTCAAGTGGAGGCACGCATCGCTGCGTGCTTGGCTGACATCTCGAAGTGGATGACGACACACCACCTCAAGCTCAACCTGGACAAAACCGAGCTACTGTTCCTCCCAGGGAAGGGTTGCCCGCACCGAGACCTGTCCATTACCATTGATGATACCGTGGTGACGCCAACTCGGACTCCGAGGAACCTGGGTGTGACCCTGGACGACCAACTGTCATTCTCAGCAAACATTGCATCGGTTACACGCTCCTGCAGATTCCTGCTCTACAACATCAGGAGGATTCGCCCCTTCCTCACCGACGAGACGGCGCAGGTGCTCATCCAGGCTCTTGTCATCTCCCGCCTGGACTACTGCAACTCTCTACTTGCCGGAGCCCCGGCGTCGGCCATCAGACCGCTGGAGCTTGTCCAGAAAGCTGCAGCTCGCCTGGTGTTCAATCGCCCCAAGTTCTCCCACACAACTTCCCTTCTCCGTTCTCTACACTGGCTCCCTGTAAGAGCTTGCATCCGGTTTAAGACGCTGGTGCTAGCCTACAGGGCAGTGAATGGAACAGCTCCTTCCTATCTCCAGGCCATGGTCAAGCCCTACACCCCTGCCCGATCACTTCGTTCTGCTACCTCGGGGTGATTGGTTGCCCCGTCGCTCAGAGGTCCCTACGGCCGATCGACCCGGTCACGGCTGTTTTCTGTCCTGGCCCCACAGTGGTGGAATGAACTTCCCACTGACGTCAGGACAGCAGAGTCGCTGCCCATCTTTCGGCGCAGGCTGAAAACTCACCTCTTCAAGAAGTACTACCCTGAGCCTTCCACTTTGCACTTATTGTACTCGTATTAGTTTGTAAAAATGAAAAGGCAGTTTAAATTGATCTGACTGCTTGCATGAAAAAGTAGCCATGTGCAGTAATACAGAAAATTCATGGATGCAATACATTGAGAGGCACGGAGAAACGTGCATTCAAAATCATTGACAGGTGAACTGCAATTAAATCGTCGGGTCAGTGAAGATTCATAGCTCTAGTACCTGATTAATATCAGCATTGACATTGTGAGCATGTTAGCCTGTTGACGTGAGCATTTGGCATAAAGCGTCTAAAAGCTGCCAGCACAGTTGTAGACTCAATCATTAGTAACTCTTGCACTCCGTCTCTCTTGTGCTGATGTGCATGCATAGTGCGAAATAGCATGGTGGCAAGGGGGCGGACCGACCATACATAATGCTCCAGTGTTAAGCTGAAGTCTTACCTACGTAATACAAAGGATTTCATTGAGGCGAGCCAAATCACTCAGCTAGCCTATATACACTTTGCACACACATCACCAAGGCTAATAACATTAACAATAAGGCCACTCGCACAACTACACAACCACGCAACAACAAGCCGATGCCCTGCAACAAAATCCACCAAGTACACACGCCTCCCTCTCTAAGCCGACACACTTGCGTGTCGCTGTGACCAACTCTTTTCCTCATGAAAAGCAGGTCGATCAACGTATCCGTGTTATGAAAGCGGATAAATAAATCCACTTTTCAGGTTGTGCGGTTAGCCGTAACAACCGGGTATTCGTTTGCATTATAAGAGGACACAGCACAACCATGTTTCTGTATTCATATTTGTGAATAACAGTTTTGTAATTTGATTAATGAATGCTGTTGGGGAATTGCAAGTGACAAATCATTTTTAAAGTTTTTTTTCTGAGATCCAGCAAAATTACGCTGTTGAGGCTTTCAGGGGGTCTCAAGTGTCAATCAAGTATTTTGCACACTGCATGCAGGCACACATGAACACATGTTGATTCACACACGCATACGCAGAGGAAAAACATGTGATTAAATACTATGAATATAGTTTCTGTGTTAACGAAAAATGAGAAAAATAAGCACAATGGGGTTTGTGAATTTCTTAAGTTGCATTTAAAGATCGATTAAACTATAATAAGTAAATATAACCCCAGTATTTTCCTATTGTTTGAGTGACAAATATGTTGTCACACTCGCATGCCCTCACAAACAACAGCACAAACACATTTTTGCCTTTTTAGTGACCAGATATTGGAAAACCGTCTGAAACAGAATTATTGTT
The DNA here is from genome assembly GCA_032191485.1 of Leptoclinus maculatus. Taxonomy (NCBI): domain Eukaryota; kingdom Metazoa; phylum Chordata; class Actinopteri; order Perciformes; family Stichaeidae; genus Leptoclinus; species Leptoclinus maculatus. The sequence continues at coordinate 6,320,075 of JAVDOI010000009.1, forward strand.
TGTAGGTAGAGGACGTTGTCGGTAGGTAGAGTTATGGTGCGCTTTTATCAATTGCCAATCAATTCAGTTCCTCAGCCGTACACCTGCCATGACATACTGACAGTAGATTAATGGGCCACACAGACCGGACCTAAGAAAAACAGCTCTTGTGTGCCAGTGTTCACACCACACATTACTAAAACCAAATGTTTTACAAGGAAAGACTATCCTCCAAACCATTTCAGTGTGTGTGTGTGTGTGTGAGTTCCCCTGATTAATTAAAATGAAGAGCCACAGGGAACATAGTCATGGACCCAGAGAAATGTACACAGAAAATAATAGATGTGGACTGCAATTATCATAATTTCAATCAAAATGTGAAGTTATTATTTTTTCATTTCCACATAATTGGGATTGCTAGACTTGGATGCAATCAGAATTCAACTTATTCTATCTTTCGTTTTCCAAATGAAGGCATTTTGTATACAGTGTATGAATAATATTATTTAATTTTTTCAAAATGCAAACAAATTGTAAACTAACATTTATTGCATGAGGATTTGTAATTGATATAAGTACATTTATATGTGTCGTGTCATACAAAACCCTTTCTCCACCAAACGGTATATGACCTCATCATAAAACTCAGGAGTTTTATGTTGATCAGGAGTCAATAAACTCGCGTGTTATTACATAAATAAAGAGTACATGTTATTATGAAACTGTCAATGTCACAGCTTTATGAGGTTTGACACATTCTTCACATTCAACCTAAAACCATTAACTCCACCAATGTACATATCCATTGAAATATTGTGCAGCTGCTGAGCCTCCTTGTCTAGCTCGACAGCTCTGGCAGTAAGACAAATTCCTATCATCCATTGTTGAGTTCTCCCTTTTACTCTGAATGGCTGTTAGGCCTTTTAACCAGCGGCTGCAATTAACATGTCATTTCTTGGCTGTCAAGTGTGTGTGTGCGTGTGTGTGTGTGCGCGCGCACATACTGGCATAATAGCTACATGATAATTTAGACCACAAATGCAGCATTAACTGTCATGCATGAGAAGCATATCGTTTTCCATACCCCGAGTTCTTCTCCTCATCATGCCTAACCTTCTGTTCATTTTGATAGGTTGCCAGGAGAAACATGTATCTTGATTCAATCCTTCCATCTCTTACATACAACATGGTGATTATTAATGACAAGCTCTGCACAGTGTCGGTCTATTTGGTGCTGTGTCACATGGAACGTTGTTTCGCTATCGTGCCATCAGCGTGATGTCGGAGCACCCTCTGAAGGATGTGGCTGCAGCTAAGGCCGCGAGCGCCCAGCCTGAATTTTCTGCGCCGCATCTACTTCCTGATTGCAGCTATTTATTTGAAGTGTGTGGGTATTCAGTTATGGATTTGTGAGTTGTCAATTGGCATGAAAAGGGGTGTGGCAGTGAGAGTTGCCTATAACAAAAAACGTGCGTGACTTCTAAACGGATTCACAAATTGTAGGCGCAGATTTCGAGCCCATTCCCACAAATTATTTGAATTTTTTTTTTTACAATCATCATTCTACTTTTACACAGTCCAGGTTATTCAAGATAATTCTCGGAGTACGAATATTGTCTTTTACCTCCTTTTAGCAACGTGAGTCGCAGTTGGAATGGCGCATGGTGAAGGTGCGTGCTAATGTTCATAGTCTGGGTGATGTCATTGGCCGGTTCACAGGGACTCCCTGGGGTTTCCGTGGGGCTCGTCCAATGAGGCACCAGTGTTGTGGTTCGAACCAAATGTCACACTCGGGTGTGATTTTTTTTTTTTTAACGCCTGATGGGGCTTTGCGTTAAACCAGTTTGGGCTTTTCTTTTCCCCCACACGGTGAAGTCCCAACACAATCAACCAATCGTATGATGACCTGCCTCTTCATCAGAGTCGATGAAAATAAGTCAGAAAATGTATTAGTTAACTTTCATACTGAAATACTTTTGCTCACTGTTTTTTTTCGCACGCCACAAAAATAATCACGCAAAGGTGTGTATAACGAGGCAGCGTTTCGACTCGCATGTCACCCAGATTGTCTCATTGTCACCTTGCCCACATTTTTTTTTTTCACACCTCTAGTGCAGAAGAAGTTCTCAACAGTGGTATTAAGCTGTATTTAAAGTTAGAAAGGTTATACTGTCAGGCAAGCACTCCACATTGTTGTGTTATGTACTACACAATGTCAGCTGCATTAGTCCTCATTTTCTGTTGTATAATCACACTACTTCCTGCATTGCCAGTGATCATGGTCGTTTGAAATGATTAATACACGTTGGAAATTGTATTCTATCTGATTTGTAAAAATCGCAATTATCTAGTTCACAACACTGTGCCTCCCCCATGGCCACATAAAAAAACAGCATAATGATTAAATTCCTTAAATACAATGGGAAACAAAATAAAAGCATTCCTCAAACTATTTTGGATATTTTTCTACACTTCTTTTCAAAACTGCCAGAGAAGGCCAAAGTTTCTGCAAACTGAAAAACCGAAACTAAGGTTGCAATACAGTCCGTTTTGATCAGATATCCTCCTCAATGGACATCTATTGTCATTTTCTATACAGCTGAGATACCTACGTCAAGCTACGACTTGAGCAGCAGTGATCAGAGCTCCTGATGTCAGCATGGTGTGTTAAAGGGTGTCTGGTTCACACAAACTGCAGGTAAGCACCTGTAACCTGCAGCTCTTCAACTCATCATCAGGCATTCTCTTTCACTATGTCCCCCTTAAATATTTAAAACTCATTCATCGTGCAGATACATACAGTGGTGAAGGAAGTACTCGGCTCCTCTACTTGAGTAAAAAGTACTCATACAAGAATGTAGAAGTACCCCATTACAAGTGAAAGTCCTGCATTGAAATCCCGAATCAAAAGTTAAAATAATGTATTATTTATTTGACTCATGTATTATGATATATAATATTATATTAATACATTTTATTGTTAATCTTGATGCAACAATGTGTGAGCCAGAGGTTGCTTTAACTGAATATTTTCCATCATTGATGGAATTTTTTTAACAATGACAGAAAAATCGGAAGGCCGTCCATCTTTTTGACGCAGTTTTTATCCTTCAGAACAAAATTAATACGGCCATGGAAAGTCGTCTGTTCAAGGCAAATGCGGGGAAAAAAAATAATTTATCTGCTTTGTGTGTTGACATTAAAAGTCACCAAACCGTCCGGAACATGTCTCTGTTCATCTTTTCTCTCCATTCCCTTATAAATATATATGCTGGTTCCATCAAATTATCATACAAAAATGCAAAAACCCTCACACATATACAGAGCTACCGCCACTGTGTGTGTGCCGCTGTCTCTGTCCTCAGTAAAATACTCAATGTATTGAAAATGTATAGATGTAATGATTTTGAAGATGTTAATGTCGTATTGTAATTTAAAAAAATTCAAATGACTGGTAAAGGTAGATTAAGACGGTCAAAATGACAGACAATGAGAAAGTCTAAAGCATGCACTGGTGTAAGTAAGCAGCATGTTACTGTTGTAGCTGGTCGAGGAGGTGCTTGTTTCATTTGAGTGGATCACACTCAATCATTATGGCCCGCAAATTCAATTATTTAGTGTATACAGGATATAATATTTACTGACTTACAGTGACTGAGACTGCACCAGAAGAGCGTTGATCATCTGCTCCCCGGGGGTGTTTTGCTGCTTCTACTCACTGTTATGTATGTTTTTATTACTGGGAACAAGCATATAGTTACTGTGAAAGAAGAAAGGAAAACAGTACATATTGCAATGGAATTAGTTCATTTATCTTCAGTGTGAAACCTGAAATAGTTTGCATGTGAATGATGGGGGGGTGTGGCCGAAAGCTGTAATTATGGTGTGTTTTAAAATGAAAACCTCTCTCCACTGTCCAATGGGTATCCATCATCCACCTCATGAATGGTGGATTTATGTCGACCATTTCCAACATTTAATGGGGGGGGGGGGGGGGGGGGGGACTGGGAAACAATTGGGCGTAAAGTGAGTGAAGACAGTTTCCCCAGTGACCGCGCTGTGTCTGCTCCGTCTGGACCGTCGGTCGACATCAAAACAGAGTTGCTTATCTTCCGCAGGCAGCAGTCCTACTGTTCACTGAACAGTTGCACTTGCCCACCCTCATGTGATGACATTTGTTCTTTCAATTCCACTCCAAACAGTTTCCCAGGAACTATCTCTGCCTTTTACAATAGGAAACGGACTTTCCCTTTGCTCACACTGTGGCAGAGATGCTCTGCTCTGACTCCCTGCTCTGTGTGGTGTTAAGCAAACTTGGCTGTTAAGTTGGCAATTTGTTTCTTTTAAATTTTGTTTTTTTTAAATGTTCCGTTTCTGCATGGTCTGTAACCCTTTCACCATGTCACAAAGACCTTCGCTTACTACGCTGGATATAGAGTTGTACTACTCTTGGGAAGTTATTCTATTATACACACAGTTTTACATATTTGGTTTCATGGTTTCATCAAAAAAACTTGCAAAGTAGAAACGGATGTTTCGTGAAGCAGATGTAAGATCACCATTCACATGCAGTGAAATACAATTAAGAGACATAGTATTAAAATATTAGAATGGTTAAATGTAGTCGGAGTGATTTCAGATGAATTACAGCTAAACATCATAATCACGCAATTGCTCTCTCACATTTAACCGTACACGAGTTTCCATGGTGTGCAACCGTGGAACGGGGATACCAACACCAGGATTGCTTCAATGCGGGTTTTGGGATAAACTTGGATTTCTCTGGATTAGCTTTGACATTAGTGAGTGTTAAACGCTTTTGGTCCTGGATTAAATTGCTTCCTTATTCAACTCATACATTAATATCAAATGTGTGTAGCTTTGCCATGATAGAAGTGGCATTAAAAGCTTAACAAATTTGCCCTGAAAAGACCAAATTAATGACCATTGCAGAGACTTTGTTTTTTCTCCCAGTTACAGTACATTAAAAGGGATTTAGCTCAAATATGCACATTGATAAATGGCAAGTCTTATGCTTCATCTAAACGGTCACTCCTCCTGCTGCTTCAGTTGTATCAAGTGTGCCAGTACACAGAGTACAACGGATTTTCTTTGAATATCACATACCTTTTACGTATTGATATTCCAACATTAGATGTGTTGTTCCATCTCTCAATCATCCCTTTCAGCACGTCTTAAATATACATGATTGTGACATGAATACGGCTGATCTCAGGAAGAACAGATCACAACAATATCAGAATGTACTAATAATCACTGGAATACCCTTTAGATGAAATGATACTTCTGTTTTTGTCTATTACTGTTCTTTGTTTCTGAAATAAATTATGAAATATTAAGCCCATTAAAAATTGTTGGTAATAGGACAAAATATTGTGTGTATTGGTAAGCATCTACAATACATATCGTGATACATGCTTCAAAATACAATATATTGCGATACGATACAAAATGATATATATTGCAACATATTGCAATACTCTATTAATAACTAAATTGCATCAAACTACTTAAAAAATGTATTCGTATTACACAGTCACTCGGCAGAGAACACACTGAACTGAAATGCACTTGCCATAACAAAATATATGAAAATAAAGTGCATATTGATCGCGATCGTAAGCTATATCGATACTTTTGCACAGCCCTATGTCAGATGCACTTCATTAAATATACGATCACATTACGTATTTAAGAAATTGTCTCCACGTGGTGCTTTATATGTCGTGTCATGTTTTTAGATTTTCTTCTTTGTGGTCTTCAATTCCTGACGTCAAAAAGGCCACGTCACATTCTAAATGCTGTTATCCAACGAGAAAATCAAAATCAGATTTCAGAAATATTGTTTGAGACACATTAGTTACATTACACAAATGAACCCGAATCAAACACGGCCACCTTTCAAAAATGAGCTACAGAGAGAAGCTAATAAGACGTGTTAATGATGCTTTATTGAAGCCAATCTCTCCAGAGTGACAGACTATCAAGCAACCAAATAGCCCATTATTTCAACTAACACATGAACAGAGACGGATGAACACGTGGACAGTGGATATAGCTGAGAGGGGTCTCCGCACCATTTGTCAAGGCTGTCTCACATGCAGCAGCCACAACTGACACATTGTCACTGACAAACAGAAACAACTCTGACAGGCTTAATCTTTTACAGCAGAGCAGAATAATCGCATTACAATCCGATGACGCCTACCATTAATGTGAGAAAGACGGCATGTACCGTATGTAATTCAATTTTCCTCATCCTAAAGCACTGACGGAATTAGTTCTACTCGTTTATCAGTGAGACTCTACGGCAACATTCCTTCTTCTGTTGTGCCCACACCAGCGTACTTATTCAGGAAGATCCTCGGCAGAGCTGTCGGGGCGTGCATGACAGGACAAAAGGGTTCTTTTGCATGTGAATGTCTTTCGTTGAGTACATAATTTCTGCTAATTGTGCTCTGGTTTGGCCTTATTGGCCTTTCAAAGAGGCCAATAAGACCATGTTGTTGACGCATCTGCCCTCTGCGTTTGTTATCTCAACGTTTATTGAAGGCATGCACAGATGAATGGACACCAAACTACATATCTTCTGAAACGGGGAAATGTTTTTATCCATTGTTGTCTGAGAAATGTTGTAGCTTCCTTTTGCTGTCAAGCTTTTCCACTTTCCTTTTCTTGGTCCTTGGCATAACTAGAAAGAGAGATCGATAAGAACTAGGATCGTTAAAGTTTGTGTTGTTGAATTATGAGATACACGTTGAGTTGAACACTCTTTCCACCTACACTTTGGCTGTCTGTACTCCCTTTATATGCCTCTATACACTGGAGATATGTGCCATTTTGCTTCTTTTCCAAAGGTTTTTCGCAAAGGGAGCCAAGGAAAAAAAAAAAAAGGCTCGTCAAACTGGCATCACACAGTTTTATAAAGCAGTCTTTTCAAGTAAGAATGACGCACAAACAATAAGTGCATGTTCTTGGCAGGGGTGGGTGGGTGTTTGAGTGTATTTGCGCTGTGGCCGTGGACCCCCCCTCCACCTCTGAATATGTTTGAGAATAAAGCATCTTCCAGCTTCTGCCATTGCCATTGGCATCTATTATGAAACACACAAAGGCCTGAAGTATAGAAACCTTGATCTGCACCTTATAAATACAACAATACAAACCTTATACAGCTTGTAGAAATATAGCCTGATAAAAAATTAAATTTGAGGGGATCATTGTCAAAAGTACAAGCCATTGCTGAAGCAAATGACAAGGATTCTACAGTTGATTTGTTTCCATGGAGACCTTCTTTGTTAGCCATGCAGTTTGTGTGTGTGTGTGTGTGTGTGTATGTGTTGGGAGAGGTTTAAAGGTTCATGCGTGGTTGTTACCAATTCAAAGCAAGCCCTAGAGACCGTGATATTCTACATAACAAAAATCACTGTTGCATATTCAGATGATCTGTCCCACGGGGGTCATTAAGAAGCATGTTTCGAAGGAGCCGGCATTCTCACCCTGCTGTTAATGAGCTATGGTTATGGCTTTGTTCAAACTAACACGGTCTTTATGTGGACATCCTTATGTCGGATAAAAAAAGCCAAAAAAAAAAAAACGACTCTCCTCTCTGTGTCTAGGTCAGTTTACGGAGGGAAATATGCGGACATGGACTCAGCTCACTTGCCGATCGGTTGTGACAGACTTTTGAATATGCATTAACTGTTGGGTGTCAGCACCAGCCCGGATATTTTGGGAATAGATGTTGCGCTGCCAACCTCATAAGTGATAGCAGACACTTGACAGCATTGTAATTCAGTGCGATGGGAAGCTAGCCATCCACCGACTAGTGACCGAGCACTGAATGTGAGGCAGCAGCTGAAAGCCTGTTGACAACCATTTCCATGCATTAGTGAGAACCACTGTACTTTAGTTCCATTAAAGCATTGTCTCTCCAGCCACTCCTGGAGCGAACAACAAGGCACTATAGTTTGAATGTGATGAAGTGAGATTATAAAATATTGCATCCTGATGCCCCAGCATTACAGGTATGTGAAACGTGTATTCACAGCGTCTGTAAACACATTACTGGGTTATTTTTACTTTCAAGAATTGCACTTTAGCACAAAGCATGATCCTCCTGCTTTTAATTTATTACATCTGATACATGCAGTCTGAGAGCAATTTCTATTTTTATTCTTTTCTGACTCTCTGTGATGCGAGTCATTTTGAATGCAAGCACCTAGATGACTTCAACAGTACAGTGACAGCATATGGTAAACTCAAGAAGCTTGTTTTTTTTTTCACTTTGGCTTCCTGAATCTCTGTACCTGCTGCACTCTTCTCCTTGATCTTGTCTCTCTCTTTCTATACCTGCGCGTTTGTGTTTCGATGCGCTGGGTTTTGAATGTTTTCTCTGGGGGAGAACGACATTTGGTGGGGGTCATTTCAACCTGTTGTGCAGATCTCTCACTGATACATGTTCCCTCTGACTACTTTTCCTGTAAACCAAACCAATGAAGACACGTTGCAGTAGACTTTTGTTTCGCCCAGGATCAACGTCTTTGTCTAAGTACTCAGTTTTCTCAGTTTATTCCTATGTTCATAATAACAATGTAAGCAAATTACTATTATTCCAATGGACCCATCGGCCTGAATAAGCAGACTTGCTGGCTTATAGACACTGTTTGTCTTTGATGAATGTATAAGTAGAGGCAGTATGAGACAATTATTTGATGTGTATTATCAAAAGTATTCAAAAACATTTCTGCGGGATAACATTGGTTGGCTTTTAACTGAGATATGTTCCGTTCTTGATCACGTGCTTTTACGAGGTCAGTGAGCTCAACGCAGCCCAGACGGTACACCTGGGAGGCAGCGAGGATATGCTGATCTCTTCAGCAGTTGATTTCCCTGCTACACAGGAAGTGCTGCCTCGCTGGCAAAAGAGAGCAGGACCATCGGAGCAGAAACATTCTCATCCTAGCCCAGCATTCCTCATTGTCGGAAGCAGTTCTGGGTCGGGTTCAGGGTCAGGTTGGAGCGGTCTCGGGAGAAAAAATCTGCCGTGCTCGTCACATCTACAATTATCCACATCCACTGAAAGGCAGTGTTGACGGAGCTTTTGCTGGTGTTGAAACCAAATGGCAGGAACGGCTTGGCAGTCCAGACATGCCGGTGGGTCTTCTGTGCCAGCGGCAGTGTGCTCCACATGGAGGCAGATAAACCCTGCCTGGTTCACAGCCACCAATGTGAACATGCCAGGACACGAGAGAGGCATAGGGGACGCAGTCCAACGAAGCCATTGCTTGGCTCTGGTAGTGGGGAGTGGGTGCTGAAGAGGAGTGGACCAGGAGTAGTTTAAAAAGGGTCTCTTAGGGCCAGCTGCTAGGCTTAGGTTCATTCTGACTGGCTTTCTGTATACTATAAATTATCAAATAGTGTCCGTAGCCTTTATTATCCCAACCGCAGAGAAACACAGGCTTAAATTAGAAACAGGCCCTGGTAAGACATGTCTTAGTTTGCTGTTGGTGCAAACATTTCAACATTTCCTCCATTTTTTTATGTTCAATATTAATCTTCTGTCCACGAAGCTCAACACTTCCTGCTCAATTGTTTCAAATTAAAGGCCTTTCAGGGGCACAAATAGCATGATCCCTCCCTGTCCAGGCTTTTAAAGGTCCCGTAAAAGGTAACATTATCTCTTTAATGTGATGTGAAAAAGGACAGTGAAGGATCAATGAGCTATTAATAATGGAGCGCAAGGCAGTTTGATAGGATGCAAAGCAGCGGCAGGATTGCTGTCTTTATTGGCTGCAGTTTTAGTTACCCCTGTAGTGCAGCATGTTGTCTCCACTGAAGTAGGCTACAGCGTTTTCCAGGAAGTTTAAATGCCAATCTTATGGCAGCTTTATTGACAGACATCTTTAGCAAGTGTTGAGTTTTATTGGCAATAGCCTAACACCGAACAAAAGAAAAGAAAAGTAAAAGTGATTGGAATAATTAGTTGGTTAAAAAGCTCTAAATTACGAAGATCGGTTAGATACTTAATTGGATAACGGACGCTACAATTATACAGTAAAATCAGCAGCGGAGCAGCGCGGAGTTTGTGTCAAAGTGAAAAATAATTTGTTAGGGGTGTGTATCTTTCCCTTTCATGCCAAATATCTCAATACATGGTCTGCGATGCTATACAAAAATGATACAGTCAGCCATGTAACAATTCCATAGAGTTCGATATCGCACTACTTCTATACAATCTAATTCAGCTCTGTTTTGATCCGATTCAGTTTAACTTAATTCATGTTTTTTTCAAGGACGTGTCATATTTCCAATACCAATATCGATCTCGCTGCCGTCTCGAGACACCTCGCTCTCTCTCTTTCACCTCAGACACACACACATTGCTCAAGTGGAGCTATTTGACTTTATTGGTTTATGACGGACGTGTTGATTTTTGACAGAATATCCTCATAATTTTAGTCGATTTCAGATTTTTGTATTATCTAAAACTCTTGTATCAATTTTCTGACATGAATGTGTTAATCTGTATACCCTCACTATTTGGCAAAACCCAATGCTAATATGCGATAACGTTAATTAAGCAACCTGTAAACGTTGTCTGACGAAGGTGGCAGCATCTGGAGGCAACACTTCTAATCTACATCTACACCTACAAGCGCGCCACAAGATTCCACCGGATGCAACTGCGGCGTGTTCCTGTTGCGCCGTGTTCCTGTTGCGCAGTGGCCGTTGGAGCTGATTGTGGCCACTCTAGAGAATGCTTGTGATTCAACCAGACGTGCCGTAGTGCGCTCTCTGGACTGAGAGGCCAAACACAGCCACCCGAAGCTAAATATCAAAGTAATCGCTCTACAGATACTACACCAGTGCTGCCACGAAGAACCTTAGCTTTTTAATTTCATTTTAGCAAAAATGCTCTCTGGCCGCATTAACGCTGTTAGAGCTTTTATTTTGAAAGGTAAGAAGGAAAGGAATGGATCTGGTATCCTCTGCCTTAGTCAAGCTTGAAAGGAGTAATAATTTGCCATATTGGTTCGGACTACACAAGTGTGCATTTTGAATTTGTCCATTCTGCACAATCTGGTACATTGATGCCTTTATTTGCGGTGCGAAAGCTCAGGAAATCAGCCTCATTCTGGAAAAAGTGAGGCTTCTTTACACGCTCTGTGTGAAAAGTACTCATGAAAAAAACAACAGTTCGAAAAAAATATACTGACGTGCAAATTTATGACACAAAAAGCCCCAGGTGTGTAAAGTACTTCAATGGGTTAAACCAAGATGGTTAGCATGGTAATCTATGTTCAAAAGCTTTTTCTTATTTCCTGGTTCGTACATCCTCGATTCCTTCCCTCGCCTCCCCTTCTTTGCACCTCTGGGGATTTGATCGGAGGAGGTGAGGAGGAGACACGAGGAGAGAGGAGTCGAGACAACAGGCATTTAACAAATGAGACATCCTTGACTTATAGTTGTCATTTTTAAAGCGCCATCAATTAAATATGATGGGTGGCACAGCTGCGTCAGCTGTCCATTGTTTTGTTATACTGCTGTATTTTACGATCTCTTGTCAGATGAGCATAACAGTATTTATGACAATGTATATATGCTTACTTTTGCTTATGTGGCATAGTATGACAAGAATGTTTGGATGTTTCTTTTCGAAACACACGCACATGTAACATATATAGAAAAAATACCATACAAATAAAGAGTGACTTTTGATTGACTAATATACATGAAATACACACAAACATCAATTCAATATGAAAAACAGAAAATAAGTGCTGAATACAAGATAATATTATTAATATTGTAATTTGCCAGCTGCATGCACTAAACATCATGTCATCATTTTAGTAGTTGAATTGGATGTTGCAAGATAAAAATACAAGTTATATCAAGATGAAATGTCATTAAGGAATGCAGTTAGAGCAGAACCATGAGACACGCTACGTAAACGGTGAAGATAGATTGATCATCTTGGATAAATAACTACTGAATACCAAAGGAACAGTTACTCCTTCAAATGCATCTTAGGAATTAGCACGTCCTTTAAGATTGAGCGCTGATATTGATATTGGGTCACTAGCCGGTGGAATGGGAAGCGAGGGCACGGGGGCGGGGGGGCAACACAATTGAGAGATGAGAATGGTCCATTGTCACTGTGCTGGATTACAGTCTCTCAGAATTGGTAGCATGGCTGTAGAAGTCTTCGGCTTCTATCAGAGACAGTCATCTATTTCTTCATACCGGGCACTGCACTCTTGCAACCTGTGAATACATGCTTTTATTTGATGATTTGCATTACATGCATATTTCCAGTGCATTGGAAACCCTGATGGATAGTCAAAGGCAAAGAAGAGTAAAATAACCTGTGGAAATATGTGTGAAAGTACCATTAATAGATGATGGCATGATTTGCACGGAATTAAATTGAGACTTTACTTCTCGGCTGCTATTATGTGTTTAAATGAGGGTTGGAAACGGGTGTTTTTCACATGATGAAAAAAAAAAACACACACACAGACTGCCATCCATAATTGGATATGTGAAATCACAGAGGCGTTAAGTGCTAAGACCGCATAGGATGCCAAAAGACTCGGCATAAAGCAAAGCCGAATATGTTATTAATCTTGCATTACTTTTGAATTACTTGCATTGAGAAAGGTACGTTGATATGTATTCACTCTGCCTGTCTCCCTGCACCTAGGGCTCCATTTGAAGTCAAATTGGACCATCACATTCCTCATCCCTCGCTTGACTCGCCTCTCTCTCTCATGTGGAAAATCAGTGGCTGAGACTCAGCTGTCAATCATACGGGAAGACTGACTTTTGCTTGTGATGCTTATCAATAATGAAATGGCCAATTTAACAGCCTCTAGGTCTCTCTCTCTCTCTCTCTCTCTCTCACTCACTCACTCACTCACTCACTCACTCACTCACTCAGTTTGATTCCTTCACCAGCCCATGCTTTATCTCCTCCATATGCGAACACATGTCATGTTTGCATTGAGCTTGCCCCTGTCTTAGGGTGAACACCTATCCTTTCGATGTGAGCATTACCCTTGTCATAATGCAAAAAAGCCTCTTTAAGACTGGCAGCTTGCTGCGATTGATGCCAGCTCCAGTAGATCAAACATTTGTGTTCCACTGGAGAAACGAATGGCGCTCCTCATGCTCAGTAATGCTGGATCAGACCATTAACTGTGATAGCGAAGAGCTTTTACTTTTCCCTCCCTTTTTTTTTCTTCAGGTGAATAATTGATGTTGTAGTTAAATCATTCATTTAAAATCTTTTTTTTTATTTGCTATTCTCAGTATTCTCATCGATAGGTCAACAGGTTCTTCGTGATATACCTCTGTCATGTGTCATGATTGCCCATTGTTCGCTACTTTGTATGATCCTACCACAACTACGGCTGCTGCTTGATCGTGGCAAAACTCATAATCGCCATTCCTTTGGGCAATATTGAGAGCGTGGATCATTGGAAACAATTATTCATTTACTTTGGAGACTTTATTTTTTTTTACATTTGAAAGCAAAATGAAGAGGCTAGATATATGAAGAACTGTGTGTACTTGTAGACAATGTAATCATCAAGACATGGAGACCTTTGCTTTTCAGGAGCAGGGGGCCCCCGTCCTTCCCCGCAGGGAGAGAGAGGACACGCAGAGCACGAAGTCTGTGGCCCCAGGAAGCGACGATGGGCTGCTTAAAAGCTTTTTGGCCGGTGCTGCTGGCAACCTTCACCCCCAGGCTAGAGATGAGCCGGTGTAAAAAGTTTTCAAAACGGTTTGATATTCAACTAAACACCGGAACTTGGCTTTGGGTCTTGAGGAGTTGTAGCATTTATTCACCCAACAGCCTGAACTCTGTACACACACACTACGATCACAGTTATAACACTACTGCTAACTTCATGCTCACGGTCACACACTTCATCACTCTCTCTCTCTCTCTCTCTCTCTCTCTCTCTCTCTCTCTCTCTCTCTCTCTCTCTCTCTCTCTCTATCGTGACGGGATGCAAGACTTGCAATAGCTTGCAGATACCCGTCTTGTCTGGTCACCCCCAAAAAACAAACACAACGTGTGCTGTGCCCTCCCACCTGTACCGACATGTGATTTCCTTCATGTTAATATATAACACAAGTGTGCGAGGGGATTGGGACGGCGATTGGGGGCGAAAGCGCACCCCTGTTATAGAGATTTATAGACAAAGGCAGATGAAAGCACCATTGCAAAACGCAATAGGGCACAATCATCGCTTTATCATTTTTATAGTCCTTAGAATCCAGAATCGTAATTGGAAATATAATTTAATTAATCCCCCAGCCCTGACCACCACAGCCATTCTTTAATGGCTTCATGTGGGGGTTCATTATATTTGTCAAGGGGTGTACCACGAGAATAATCCCAAGAGAATTTACTTTGAAAAAAAAAAAATCTAAATTGAGTTTGCATGACCATTTTTGTTCGGTGTTGGGCTAAGACTTAAGTGTCCATATTGAAGCAAACAAAGGGTATTGGCAGTGTTGGCTGAGCAGCCTAATGTGTTTTCCCACGGCCGCTGAAGTGACTCGTTCATTTGCAGCTTGAGGGGCACATTCGTAAAAAACTCCGGGATTTACCAAATGTTGGCAAACTCACAAAGCGGTCTTGCTTCCGTTTCACTTAGTGTCTATTAAGCTTTTACGTATGCTCAACGACTTGGAATGCCTCTTCACTTTCCCCTGATTGAATGTGAAATGACTTGAAGGGCAAATAGAAGATAACCGCAAAATGAGTGAGAGATATTCAAAGAGTGGTCTGATCTTTCTTCAGTGCTATCCTTCTCTCCGGCTTAAAGGTCCCCGCGGGGTGAGAAAGGCGTCTGGCGACGGTCCTGACTGAATACGTACGTCAGCAGAACTGAGCTGTACAAACGACCGGGGGGGGGCTTATTGGAATGTATGGATGGGAAGGAGCGTGTTAATGCGTGCGAGTGTATTGACTGCAGCACCAAAACATGGCAGACCAAACCTTTTTGTGTTCTGCATGTCTGACTCGGCTGACTAGTGTTTGCCTTGCATTAGCTGGCTACACTCTTTGGAGACTGGCAGCACCTGTGCACAATGTCTCGCTCTACAGAGCGAGACAGCAAGAGGACGTGCTCAGGGAAGGATCGGGAAGTTAGCGACACAGGAAGGATACAAAAAAAAGGTAGAAGTGTAAGACAGGATGTATACGCTGATGACTTCGTGGTCCTGTCTCCTTATAGCGCTGGTTTACAGCAACTACTCAGAGTCTGCTCACGCTACGGTCTGCAGTATGACATTAAATTCCACTCTTAAAAAGAGTGTTATCTTGATAGCTAAAACCAAAGGAGGATCAGAAGCTAAATTCCTCTTTGTTCCCTTCGGCAGACCAAGAGCTAAATGTGGTAAACAAAGTGAGATATATCTGGGTCACACCATCAGGAATGACCTAAGTGATGATGACGATGTGCAGCGCCAGTGTTGCAAACTGTATGCTGAAGCCAGTATGATGGCGTGTGCGTACGTACAGATGATGTTAAAACAGCTCACTTCAGAGCGTTCTCTGTGCTCCACTCTGTACAGCCCACTCGTGGTGCAGTCATAGTAAATACAAAATAAAAAAAAGTTTCGGGTGGCATTTAATGATGCTTTTAGAATCTTGCTCAAAGTACAAGTAATATGTTTGTGACTCGTACTGTTCCCACCTTTCATGCTGTGTTGACGAGTTTTATCTACAAATTGAAATGTCAACAGACTAAATTAAAAAAAGTCTTAACTGAGACAACACAAAGTGATACAAGGTATTCTTCTTGCTTTTAGAAACATCATGGAACAAAGTGACTTCTGAACTGCAATGATTATACCAGCGTCGTGGTGTCCTCGTATTGTTTTTGTTGTTAATGTTTTTGTTTGTTTTTTTTATATGGACTCGTGTGGAAAATAAAGTTGCTTTGATAAGGAGCAAACATGGTGGGAAGCAGTTGCAGACAGCTTGGCTGAAAGGGGAGGGATTGGAGGGAAAAGTTTTTTAAATTGAGCTAAATTGAATACATAGAGAGGGCGGTGCACGAGAACAAACAACAGAGAGATATATACAGAAAGCATCTAAAGTGAATCCCCGAGGATCCTGATAGGAGTGTGGAGTTAATAACTGACAGATAAAAGAGAGGAAAGGTCTCAGATCTGACTCCAACTCTTGTAAACCAACTCTTGATTTAGCTGCCATACAAAGACGCACACACAGGTGTTTGATAGAGTGACATTGGCCCTTTCTTGTGTGTGTGTGTGTGTGTGACACCGCGTCAGACTCATTGCAACAGCATCACATACTTGCGCAGCTTTTTTCCTCTGCGATTGTCTTTTTATTTGGGTCAAAGGAGTGGAAGCCGAGCCTGAATAAAGGGGGTAAGAAGTGCCACTGGAACTTCAAAGAGGTTCAAACATGATGCAATTGGATGCAATGTAATGCCAAACTGCAGCAACTGGGGGCCTCGAGAAGCAGGTAGTTAAACAGAGGGCAAACAAATTCAGCTCAACAGCGTGGACAGAAACCGCTGGCTTGTCATTATCTTACACTGATCCTCCTGATATTCAGAATTAGGCCTGGGACGTGACTTGATTTATATTCCATTACGAGCAGCTCCTTTGCAAGAGGAGTCGGTGTCGTAAGACTAACATTTGTATGAGCTGAAATTGGGGTGCAATCGTGTAACACCACATAAATTGCCTCCACAGATGAGAAATGGAACGATAACATGAACTTGTGATTACAACCCACGACCATTTTAGTGTAGTTCTGAGAATGGAATGGAAGGAAAGAGGAGACAAAGCACCGAAACAAAGCATTATTTCACATGCCCGAAAAATACCGCCGCATATTTTCAGCACGCTTCCTTATTTCCCCAATGCGATTGTCCAGAGGTTGCGTCACAGGCGAAAGACTTGAATCGTTCAGAAATCATCTAAAGCAGTGTTGTTTAATTATAAATGAAATGCCTGTTTCTCCAAAACTGCCTCTAGTTATTACGTTGAGGAATTAATTTCACGTTCAGGAATTAATTTGCAACATGAAAAAGCTGGTATCGTTGACGCAGCCTGCGAGAGGTTCGCCTTCCTCAGAGATTAGACATCTATCAGTAGTTGTCGGAAATTATTAGTTCCTCCATCTGCAACTGATTGATGTTGCAGTAAAGCAAGGAAACGGAGCGGGAGGAAATGAAACACAACATTAGACATGTCAGTGCTATTTGCCGTGCCCGCATGCATCACAGGACTTTGTTGTTTGAAACATTGTAGGCTCCCCTTTTTTGAAGAAAGCTGACCTGCATATACACAAGGAGAAGCTTTTGTACACTTATTTACGAGAATTAGCTGCAAGCTGTTTTCTAAGGCTGGGGGAAAGAAACCCAGCCCTTTGAGATAAGCGTCCCTTTCTTTTTAATCAAAGCCCCGGTTTGAATGAGAAAATGTTCCAAATGACTAGAGTCAAATGAAAAGGAGGTTTAGGCAGCCGCAGCCCTTTTAGGAATCAAATCAAACCTCAGAACCACAGCCTATGTGGGAGAAAACTGTGAAAACACAATTAACTTTTCAATGCTTTTGCACAAAGTTTTGCCTTCTGCCCTTCCTAAAACAAGGTTGACTGTTGATAATCTCTGCATGAACTGACGGAACCGTAACTCAGAATAGTTGGATATGATGCTACTGATCTGAAAACAAACCTATTTCAAAGTGCAGCAAGGTGTAAACGTGTGTGGAACTGAACGGAACTGTCAGTGCAAGTTCTTTTTTTGTTTGTTCCTGTGATTTAAAGTTATTCTTTATAATATTAAGGTAGCAGGTCCTCAACAGGATGAATACACCATGTATGTCGGTCTTCATAGTTGTACATGATTATCTAGAATAAGAAGGTTTGGCTCAGGTTCCTTATGAGTCACATGACCTATGTATTTGTCACACACAAAACATATGGGAAAATAGTGTTGGCTAATTTTATTTCACAGATAGAGAAAAATAATGGATTCACTGTTTCAAGATTCTAACTTAAAACTTGTTCATTTCACTGAGGACTGAGGCAGCTCTTTTACGTAAATAAGCACTCCGTTTCCTTAGCAACCAGCACATCATCGTCGCCCTGGTGTTGTGAAATCCTCCTGACTGTGAAGCCACAGTTTACTTTCCAATATCAGACTGCTGTTTGTTTGTTTGTTTGTTGGATTGCTTGGTTGCTTTTTAGTGGCAAAGGTGCATCGCGTCGCTTCTTTTCAATTCTTCTGAAGGCTGCCTCAACCCCGGGCCTTGTTAGGCAGTGGTCATTTTTAGTATTCGACTCGTTAGTTTAACAACAAAATACAGTGTGTGTCTGATTAATTGCTTCAAGTGATGCCACTTGAGTCCGCAGCGGTTGAGGCTAAAGTTTACAAGTTTAAAAGTCAGAGACATCGGTGGGTGTGGAGTTAGAAAGAAGTGAGTTTACCAGACCTCTGTAGTTCACTCCTCCTCATCTCTGTTCAAGGCTACACTAGCCGCTGCTAGCATAACACACCCAAACCTCTGACCAAACTGGCAGCATTCCAGTTGCATTGTGGGTAATGTAGGCACCGGGCTTTTAGACGAGGGAGGAAAAAACACATATAAATATAAGATTCAGGGCCTCATGCAGAAAGCGATATTCAAACAAATGTCCTTGTTTTTTTTATCACGATTTGCTCTTATTTTGTCAGTATCGATTTCTGGGATTCACCAATGTTTTTCTTATTTTTGCTCTTGTCTTATGAAACATTTTACGAGTGGTCGCGAGCACTCTTAGAAAGTTAAGAAGGAAACAAAATCTTGTTTTCACAGTCCACAAATTGTTTGTCCCAATGCAAGGAAACGTAAGTTTTACATATGACAATGTTATACGAGTGCTAAACTAAATCTATGGACTACTCTCTTAATGGACACATCGACATGCGACCAGTGGAGCCTGGGCCGGGGATCGAACCGCCGATCCTCTGAAAGACGGCCCTGCTCTCCACTTAGCCACAGTCGCCCTCAACTTCGACTTATTTATCGACTTATTCACCTGTCAACAATTTAAATGCACATATTTCTCCATGCCTCTCACTGCATTGCATCCTCAACATTACTGCACATGGCTACTTTTTCATCAGTATACAAGCAGTCAGATAAATCTGAACTTCCTTTTTATTTAGAAAGTGCTTACAGAAAGACTACAGCAGTCTATAATATAAAAAAAAGTTGCATCTTTCCAATACCAGTATTTGTGTGACCCAACTCGGGGCATAAACAACAAAACATAAATCACCACGGTTGAATTTCAGCTTGCATGCACATGGTTCTTCAGCCCAACATTGTTGAAACAGAGCAGCTAATATTGGTAATGCAACAAGTAAGCACACTGCGACTGCTGAATGTGCCGAGTGCGTATAAGCTCCGCCCTCGTGAAACCCAGAGATCAGAGGAGTGAACAGAAAGAGGAGAGAAGAGGGAGACGAGGAAGCGTGACAGAGAACGACAGCGAAACGCCGCAAAGGCTCGCGCTGTGCTGAAATGAAACCAAATCCCGACTGTGTGCCGACACCGCATCGATGCAGAATCATTCACGTCTGCATCGCAATGCATCTTTGAATCGATCAAATTGTTTGCTTTATTGGAGCAGCAGAGGGAGTACAGCCGAAGCAAAATCCAAGCAAAATGTTGAGTTGAGTAAAGACGTATCCCGGGGTTTTATGAATCTGCTACATTAGCATACGGACTGGAGGGAATTAAGACAAAATGTGGAGTATCTGGCGAGTTCTGAGATCAATCAGAGGCTGAGCTGAACTGAAGCACACAGGCCACCGTCCCGCCACATACATGGTTGGTGTGTCTCTACGATCAGGACTGTTTTCGGCTGTTCAGGCCCAACCAGTCAAATAGTGCACGAATGATGTAAGCCAAACTATTTTTTCTTTTGTTTCTGTCTGAAAGCACCTTAAAGGCATTTGAGTCTCAGTGAATCCACTTAGAGAGAAGCAGGAGGAGGTACGGAGTGTCAGACAGATTGATTATGCATTTTGAGAATAAAAAAGAATCCACTGCTAGGTAGCGTTTCCTCTCCACGACGCCCACAGCTGCTGTTGGACCTCGGTTGCTCTGTGCTAAACTCCTTGATCGCTCAGCAGCCGTCTATGCTTTTGGGATGACCAGCTTTTTTTTAATTTTTTGTGCCCCAAAATGACATGGCCACCCCCTGCCTCTGCATTTTAATGTCCAGTTACTGTATACATTAGGTTTAGTAAAGCCCTGCACGTTGGACTTATCTTCATGCTAATGAGGTCCTATCTCCTCAGAGTGAGCCAGTCTGGAGCTCAACACCTCGGTGTCTGGCAGGATGATGTATCGCTGTGCTAAACGCTGGACCATATCAACCAGTAGAACTGAATCAGTCCTGTTGTCCCAGCGGATTGATTCAGCTGTTGTTAACTGGACGAGGGCTCTAATACTAAAGCTTTTTTTTTTTTTTTCATCACATTTGTCCACTCACTCAACCCAAACCACATTCAAGTACCATATTAGGGCACGGACAGCATCCCTTTGAACTGGCCTTCACAGTCCTGTGGCTCCTGTTTAAAAAGGTGTATGCATGCTATCTCTCTCTCTCTCTCTGTATCTTTGAAGGTCTTTTAGAAGTCACCACTAACTAGAAGCTGGGGAATAGACTGTCTGGCTTGACGGAGAAGAGATGGGCCCCCCCCCCAAGAGGCTCCGGCAGTCCCCGATGCTCACACCTCATACAGATTCACTTTCATGTGGACTATTAGCATCAGGTAATGCTGCAGCCCACCGCTTTGAAGTCAAGGCTGATATCAAAGGATCAGGGGGAGACGAGGAACGGGGACGTAGACGAGGGAGTACGTTTGGATGTGACTGGTACACTGCATGTGAATGAGTAGAATGTAGGGTAAAAAGAACGCATGGATGCAGCATTAATATCACCGCTGACAGCAATCAATACTCGGTGCTGTCCTCTCATTGAAAGATAATCCTTTATTCTCATTGCTGTGTGGTTTTTAAGACATCAATTTTGCACAAAATGTAACGAAACAATCGGCACACTGAAATTTGAAAGAAGTGAAAAAACACACAAATAATCTAATGATGTCGGTGTTGAGGGGAAGGGGACATTTATGACACTCTGCTGTCACTGTGAAAGTTGATCTGCCGGTGCTGCATATTCGCTGTGTTTTAAAAAAAAAAAAAAAAGAAGAAGAGGCTCATGACCCAGCACACTCCAGATGTGTTACTCACACACCACTTTGTGCTAAGACTCTCCTCTGTGTGTTGAGCTTCGATCCAGAGCAGTCCAAGCAGCACGAGCGCTGCAGGGGAGGGGAGATTTAGCTGAAGTGCTTCCACCCTGCTATGCTAATCCTGTGGCTGCAAAGAGAGAAAGGATAATAGAGAGACGGGGCGAGGGGGGGGGGGGGGGGGCAGGGGACTTGCATCTAACCAGGGGTGGTTCTGCAGGTTTAGCCAAGTGGGAAGACCACATATGTAGGGTGTTGGAAGGAAGCCTGATCGCCACGAAGGGCCTCAGCAACAACAACAACAAGCACAACTGTACAACCCCGCACACATGGGCCATGCCCCAAAAGGAAACTATCCATTCTATGGATGTGCAACAGTTGAAGGTTGTATTTGAAATGACATATATGCTTTCCCCCTGTATATAAATACTGTATACGTATTTGCTATTTTATTTCCGTTTCCATATTGTAAGACTTTTTGTCAAACATCCCACAGTACATTTGATACATTTGCATTGCATAGATGTGTAAATGAGTTAATTAAACGACCAGGTGTGTCTTATTAGGCCAGCAACAAATAATTATCAACAATAATTATAATTATGAATTTTGATGACAATTATTTGCTTGCATAATCTGTTCATTTGTTTGGTAAAAAGGGCAGTAAACAATGAACACCAAATTGGTTAATTGAAAATGTGTTTTAATGCGACGAATATTCCAAAAACGCAAAATAAATTTAAATAAATCATATTTCAGACAATCAGCAAAGCTACAGGGGGCCGTTTTTTAAATTTTGCTTGAAAATGACTTGGTGGTCACACCCGTGGTTACCTTGTTGACATCCGCTGCGGCTAAATACTACAGCAAACACTCGTTGAGCAGCTGCTTTGTCAGAAGAAGAGTGCTTTCACACACACAGTGAGTGACAAGTTGGAGGTGTGAAGCCTTGTTTGATTGCATTGTTAACTTGTGGACACATTCCACGGTTTCCAAACTGTGGATTTCAACATGCTGTTCAGAAATTGCAGCGCGGCTCTCCCGCAGTCACCACTCCAATTTCCTAATCGCTTTGATTAATAAAGATGATTGGGGTCAGAAATTCTAGGCTACTGGATGTGAGTGTGCGTGAGGAGGACATTGAGCGCTGTGTGTCCGTGTGTGTTTTTTTGAGCTTCGCTCATCTGTCGCTTTGAACAAAAACATGCAGATAATAATTTTGATGACTGTGATGTCAACCACAACTGCATTAAAACAATGAGTCATTCACCAAATGCTGCAATTATTGGTATTAAAACCTAGTGCAGCTAACCCTTCCACAGAGTGGTTCAACAAGTCATCTCAGGAAACACTGTGCACTCACGCGCACTATGTATAATTCAAGTGGCCCACTTGTAGCACTCTGAACAAATATATAGTGTATTTAAAAAAAAAAAAAAAAACAGCAATAAACAGAGCATTACTGAAAACACTGGCTTTCACTATGTGGTAAAAACAGCTCATGTCCTCTGCTGTCTCCCTCTGAGTTTCTCTTTGGACCCCAAGCCCCCACTCCTCCCCCCAAAAATGCTTTAGTTAAAGTGATATTAGGCGAGAAGTGAGTGGGTGGTGATTTTTGGTTAAATGTGGGGGTAATCAGCTTAATGCAGAGTTAAAGGGCCGATGGGACGCGGGCCAAATCTCTGGGCTATTAAAGTCGCACTGTGTCCCCGGCAGTGACCTCATCCTCAGCTTTAATTATGGCAATAGTGTCTGTCTCCGTTGGCTCCTCTTGTCCCCACCCTCTCTCTCTCTCTCTCTCTGATTCTTCGTCGGGCTCGCTCATTCTCACTTCATCTCTGGCGCTCTCTCTTTTCATTCCTTTGCAGCATTCCTTCTGCTTTTTCGACATTCCTCCCTATTTCAAAGAGTTGTGAACCTCATTTAGACTCCCGCAGCACTCACTTTTATTGCAGATGTTGCTTCTCCTCCTTTGCTCTCTCATCTTCCTTCGTGCTTGTGTTATTTCTGATCCTTCCCTCCCTTTTCCACCCCCACCCCCACCTACCCCTGCTGTCTCCTTCTGTTCCAACCTCTCCATCCTTCTCTTTTGAGTGTACAGCACAACCCCCACACCCCAATCCATTTTACTCTCATACAGTGTCTTCCATCAAGTCTTCCTTTTTTTTTTTCTCCCACGGCTTCTCTCCTACCCTCCCTACTCCTGTGCTTTGTTGTGCCTGTCATTTTTGTCAGCAGAGTGGCAGCAGTGAGGGGTGAGAAGTGTGCCGCTGCTTTGATCCTCGGGCGGTAGGCCATTGGGTGGCTTGGTGCTTCATGACCAATGTTCTGAGGAAAGGTTTCAATAATTACATTTTATTTAACAGCGTACAATGTCAGAGACAACATTTTTGACCATATACAGAAAAAATATAAATAAATCATAGGCCAGACAGTATTAAATGCATAGCAGTGTGTATGTATCAGAAAACCCCATGAACCGTAGGAACATTATTTTCAATCAAAATAAATATGCAACTGGACTAAACAGTTACACGTTTCACATTGCACTTGTCCATGCCGATGTGTCCTTGGGCAAGACACTGAACCACAATTAGCTCCGCTGGCTGTTCCTGTGGTGTATGAATGTTAGTTAGAGTCCTGATGGGCAGGTGGCACCTTGCATGGTAGCCCCTGCCATGTTGTGATCCATGAAGACTAGAAAAGCGCTGTAGAAGTTCAGTCCATTACCATTTACCAAGTACATGTAAGAGTAAGATCAAGATGTAACAAGCACAGGCAGTGCTATGCTAAAATATTGACGGTAAATGTAATCGACGTGTTTAAACTAGGATTTGCGATGTACATGCGGTGTCATTTATAATGTAAAATGAGGCTGTAGTCTGGCCACCCTAGCTGAAGGGTTTAGGGTTAGGGCTTCTTAGTTCTCTCTCTGTCTCTCTCTCTCTTCTTCTGTCTCTTGGCATTTCTGTGACCCCCCCCCCCTTCCTGTGCCTGACATGGCTCAGTCTTCATCTATGTCTCCCTAATCTAGATGCAACCTCATCCTGATCCTTGTACTCTTTCAGAAAAAACTCCCCCTCACAATGAAATGATATAACCTGTCTCTAATTCCTTCTGTATTATAATTCCACCTCTCCACTCCCTTGCTCCCTCCATTTTCATCACCTTCGATCCCTCCGTCAAACTCTATCTCACCCCTTTCCCACTGCCGTTAGTTTCTTGTTTTATCTCCCCCAATCACGTGCTCCGTCTTTACATGCATTTTACTCTTCTCTCTATTTTACTCCACCAAACGCTTCGCTTGCTTCCTGTTACAATACGGTATCAATATTGCAAAGAGAACCACTGGTGGCTACTCATGTTCAACCACTCACATAAATTCTTAATTCCTCTAATTCATCTTCATGGGCTTAACACGGATAGATACACACACACACACACACACACTTGCATACTATCCCTCAAACCCATGGGAAGGTGAACACAAATTATATATACACACACACACACACACACAAATAACTATCAAACACAACATTCAGTAAAACACACACAGGCAAATGCAAGAGTGCATACAAACACACGCTGGAACATGTATCCATACACAAGTAAACATACAGAAAGTGTCACTCAGCCATAACATCACTGCCAAACATCTGTTGGCACATCTATAATTTCAACAGAACCCCAGTATGCCATTGAGATGCACACATTGCCAGCTGGGCTAACACTTCTGCCAGCCTCACAGCTGCACCGTGTGTGTGTGTGTGTGTGTGTGTGTGTGGACGTGCGTGTTAAGCAAAAAGAAGAAAAAAAAAAAGAAAAACCTGACTACTCTTTTTATACACCGTGTTATTGTGCTTGTTACTATACGATGGTATGTGTGTCACTTACCATATATCTACATCCAGTCACCCAGGATCAGAGCCAGATCTTGACTTGTTAGCAACGCGTTCTTTCCTCCACTGAAATGCTTTGATGTGTAGCCAATCACTATGCAGCGTTCCAACATGACAGCCAGTGGTAAATGCCATGTAAACAACGGCATATTCTTTATACTCCGCATGCAGTATTTATTCACTTTCATCATGTCAATATTAAATCTCCCATGTGTAACATAATGTGGTCCGTTGATTAATCGAATAATCACATAAATAGTACTTTCTCCTTTTATTAAGGAACAATAGTGAATATACAAAAGAGAAAAATTAGACTGAACAACTACTTGGTTTCCTAGTCTTATACAGATATTATGCCAATGTGATGGGGGGGTATTTTTTCTATGTGGTATTCTGAATAAGGTCTCATTGATTTGCACGAAAAAGTACATTGCTTCATCTATCGGTTGTAGAGGGGGCCTGTGAGATTGGATGGTCGTTTTCAGAGATAGAAATATTGATTTAATATCACACCTTGAGGTCCTTGCGAAGATTGACAGGCTCAGTTTAATTTTAATTATACCTTTAGGTGCTGCTATCTGTATTTAATTGCAAAACCTCTTAAATATTACATGCAGCAATTTGATCTCAACAGACCATGTTCTATAATTGGTACATTTTGGTACTTCCTGTGCTAACGAGTAGGGGGTATTGTCCAACTTTTTCGACAACCGCTAAGGATATGCTGTACATTTGAAGGTTTATATCCTGGTACATCTAGGCCCTGTTTGTTTCAGTGTGGTTCATGGATGAAAACGGTAGTAACTACAGAACTGTGGGAGTCTCAAAGGAGCTGTGAAGTCTGGGCAGACAGATGAAGCTGGAGCAGGAGATGGAGGGAGACGGACCGTGGGTGGAGCGTGAGAGAGATGGAGGGGGGGGAGGGGCATTTTTTTAAAGCTATTACTAACCTCTAGATGTTCACTATGAGGAAATGTGCTGCAGCCAGTAAATCGTTTTTTTTACCAGCCTCACGTGTAAAGGTTTCAACTCGGACGCCAAAAAGCACATTCAAATGTGTGGAAGCCATCTTCATGTCAGAAGTCGAGCAGGAGATGCTGCATTTCCTGTGAGTCCCGTTACGTTGCATCACGCTCGTCATCCTGCTCTACAGCATGGAAAGAGAAAGAGAGAGAGTAAGAGAGAGAGAGAGAGAGCAACAGACAGACAGAATTAGAGAGAAGAGAGTTAGAGAGAGACAGGGTTAGAGAGAACGAGAGAGAGAGAAGCTAAAATGTTGAGAGGTACAAACAGCATTAAGCCATATTAAAGGAGATTAGGGCAAGCAATCAGTATTGGTCGCCATGGAAACACCAAGCCTAAACTCAGTCATTAAGTGGAGCCGGCTGGCTATATAGCCAAGACTAAGATTCTACAATGGGGATAAGCTAAATGTTATCTACCTCCCACCCACCCCACCCCACCCCCTCCCTCAGCTTTCTGCCCGTAATTCGGGATAACATGACAATCTACATCCCAGATAATCTTTGTCCTCTACATGTATTTATACTTGTTCTGCTTATTTATGGCAACATGGATTGTCGAAAGAAATCGTCTGGTGCTTTCCATCACAACTGTCCACAACTGTGGTTCCACGAGCACCACTTAAAAAGTGTGAAGGTGTGAAAATAAGGCTGGTTCTGTTTTTTTTGTAGGATTTTCATACCATTTGTAAATTTTAATCTCCAAATTGCCCGATAAACTGCCATAAGAGATGGCCCCTTTATTTAGCATTTTGGTGTGAACAACCGCCATGACAAGAACTGCCCCAGTTCTTGTCATGGCGTGCCAAGCGGGGAAAAAAAAAAAAAGGGTTGAGAGGCTTTTCAGCCCTCCGATTGGGCTCTTGAAAGGTAGTCGGCTAAAATGCAGGCTTAAATATGAGCGCTAAGCCAGAGAGCTTCACGATTCGAGTCACAAGCACAAGAGAGAAAGAGAGCAAGGTAACATAAGGACATTATTGTTTGTAGTTGTATAATTTGAGGAAAAAAAAAGCAACGTTATTTCAAGCTAAGCACTCGTTAAGGTATTTTACAGCACATTATACACTCATTATGCAGTCTGAACAATAATACGCTTCAGCTGGAAGCTGCATGATTCAGGTCTTTTCGTCCACACATATTGTTTGTATAGAAACATCCTTTGTTTATCATTCTACACTCACTATAATGATGACATGATGAGGACATGGTATCTGTAGCAAAATGTTAAATCAATTTAATGCTTCACGGTGCACATAATATATTCACAGAGATGCAGTAGAACAACAATAATGTGCTAAAGGACCATTAAACAAACAACAATGAAACAAACAAGTGCATTTAAACTAAAATACTTACTACTGGAACTGTGTTCCATTGAAAAATGATAATACAATTCTGCTAAAATAATTGCTCCAAATGTGCTCTAATGCAAATCCTCTGAGTCAAATTTTTCTTTTTAAATCAGTGGGCGACTCCTCTGGTTGCAAAAAGAAGTCTGACTGTAATTAAGTCTATAAGAAAACTTGCCCTACTTCTCACTTGATTTATTACCTCAGTAAACGTAAACATTTAGTTTGTGGTCTCAGTCACTATTCAACAATTCAAGTCTTCTTCAATACAGCATTTAGCAAATGACGGTCCCGTTTAGAGTACAATAGAGAGGCAGGGTATTGCTTTAGGGCGGGACTGCATGGTGATTGACAGGTTGTACTTATCGCCACCCTCTCGTGTGTCTTCTGATTGCAAAAAAAGCAAGATATATATATATATATATATATATATATATACAGGTATATAGCCTCTGGTCACCTCCTGCCCTTAACCACCTGGAGCTGAGATGTTCTAATCGAATGTTATGATCCAGAACCCTGTGTATCAAACGTTTCATATTTTGTCTGTGAGGTATTGCTTATATATGCTTTATTTTTGTACTCAAAATATATTAGGATGTATACGTATATTTAGTCATAGGCTGCATTTGAGTAGCAGAAAGAAGAATTGACTGGAGACGGTTACGCTATTTAAATCAATACACACTGCTACAGCAGTATGCCTGCCAAACTCTGCAGGCAGCCAGGAATAGTATCCACAAGTCTGACAGACACAATGTCACTGACACTGGTACATTATGGTATGTACAGGAGGTGTCAAGGGCAGTGAGTATGAGCTGGTATCACCAACCGGTACTAAAAGCTGCTCTATTGTTTTTTTTTTCAGTTATCATCCGACTTTTTAGTTCTACTCAACTCTATGAAACTATTTAAAGCATATTTCAGCTCACTGTTTTGGTGTCAAGGCCCACCCGCTGTTACTGTATGGTTCACTCAAACCCACTCTACACTTTGTGCTCAGCAGTAAACGGCACATGGATATAGTTTTTGAAACTAGCTACCGAACACAGTGGAGCATTTAACACCTAAAAAGCCAAATCTTTCCTTCAGGAGTTGGTGGAGACCAAAACGGAACCAAATGTTGGGCCTGCATACAAATCAGGTGCACACAACTCTCAATGAACGCTCACGCTGCTACACATCCAGTCAGTATTTAAACAAATGTTTGCCAACAAGTTTGCTATATCAACTTTGTAAGGTAGTAATATGTCAATGTTGTGTTTGCAGCTTGTTTCCAGCGTGACATGCATTTTTTTTTCACTGTTTAAGGTTGCAATGCTCGATTGCGGGCAGTTAGCTTAGTAATATACACAGGCCTAGGAGGTGGAAGGCTTTTTTTGTTTATATCCTAAAGATACATATCAGTGCAGACCTGGTGTGTATCGAACTTGAGGCAGGGTAAGAAAACAATGAAATAAATGTCCCATGGAGAAGCGGCAGCTATTCACTTTATTCAGCACATATTCTTCGAACTGATAGGGGGGAAATTCAACAGCACCAGCAGCCATGGTTTATCGAAGCTTTTATTTTCTACTCCTACCTCGGTATTAGGTCAACAACACACAATCCCTGCATGCTCGTCATCCATTACACAGAAGTGTCGACACTGCTCATCCAGGATGTAGCTTTAGCTCCTACAAATTGAATTGGGAACATTAATATTCCGCTCGGGGCTCCTGTGCGCTCGGGCGGGGCTCTACACGGGGAAGTGGAGAGAGAAGTATAATGTTCTGTCAGCATATGCGCTGGGCCCCGTCCATCTGTGTGATGGGGCCCCACAGCAGCACTAATATCCCTCTGCACTGCCCTGGAAGCCAGTACAGTCGAGGGCCCCCATTTGGCAAAGCAGGAGAAAATGTTCCCCATACAGTACTTGGTGTGTGGTATCTGTGTGTGTGTGTTTCTGACCTGTGCTTGTGTACATGTACCAGCAAGTGCTTGTGTCTGTATTACACAAGCCCACACATGTAAATTCTGCCCTTTCGTGACCATGCGAGTACAGCAGCACACACTACAGCGCCCTGTCTGCTATGTTGTGACAGAGGTCACCTGTCTGCAATCTGGGGACTGCTCCGTCATCCTCTCTCCTCCCCTTCCCTATTACCCTATTAGCTGTTTCCCCAGAGGCACCTTATCCTTACTGCCATCTGCTGGCACGGCATGCATACTGATTAATTAACAAACACGGCTAAAAACAGGCTGGGCACTCATTCAAACAGTCATTATATAGGACATGGAGGGGGCGAAGGGGTTGGGGGGGGGGTTGTTGAGTGTCAGAAGTTTGTCGCCAGATTTCTTGATCGTTTTTTTTTTTTTATCTCACTCTTTGAGGTTCATCAAACTCGTGGTTTTGCCTCCCTCGCCCTCGTCCTATGATACCATTGGGGAGAAGAGCTGGGAAAAAAGGGAGACGCTTGGGATGTGCCATCTTCTAATAGAGGCCAAGAAGTGAGGATAAGTGAGGAGATGAGACTCAAGGAAAGGTGTAAGTTTTGAAATCCAGCCGGGCATATTTAGAGCAGCAGCGATGTCAGATCCGACAGAAATACAAGACGATTAAGAGTGAGTTATGAGCCTCGGGGGAGTTATTGGCTTTGGGATTTTTTTTATGGGCGTTGTGATAGACAGAAATTGGTTGGCCCTCAATCAGGATCTTAACATTATTGGATGTATTTTATAAATATGTGCGTCGGGGTGTGCAGCAGTGAGTGCACACATGTGCGTGTGAGAAGGTAACCCCTCATACCCCCCCTGCTGGTCCTAGAGATTGGGATCAGGGTTAAGTACTATCTTGCGTTTACACACAAAAACACACTCTTACACACACCGTAAGATAAAGCCTTGTTCTTAATGTAAGATCAGTGGATCAGCGATGAGGAAAGATGGATTATTTACAACTGATGCGACCTGGGGCCATAAAGCAAGATGTGAAATAAGAGAGAGAAAAAAAAAAAAAAGAAGTGGGAGTGGATCTGAAACCAGCCTGCTAGCATTATCCCCTGTGACACACACCCCCACACACACACAACCCATTATCATGAAACATCTGTCCGCCCTGTTGACCCCCCTCAGCTCAGGTCAAATAAGGCCGATTACGCTGTAGTGAGATGGATGGGAAGATACAGATTGATATGTGTGTGTGGGGTTAACCCCGTCTGGATTTTATGTTGCGTAGTGTTATGTGTGCCCTAGGCCAGAGGGCTGACGCTGTGTAATCCTGATAGTCACATATCTTCCACAGCAAGGCACATACCACTGGGAGGATTCCTCCAGTGTATTCTAAAAACAGTGTTGCACTGTAAAACCAGTCTGCATTGTACTTTCATAAAATGTTGCATAATCTGAAGGAAAGTAGGCGATGGACTAACTTTTAATAACATATCTGGGCACCTTGTCATGTATTACTCCTGAATCAGTCATACCTGCTCAGAATTGTCAAACAAATTCCCTGATGACACATAATGCTATTGTTAAAATAATTGAGATTTGTTTTAGCCAAAAAAAAAAACGGGTTTGTGTCACCTTGTTTCTACACCTCTGCACTTGAGCTTTAACTTTCAACATTCATTCACGCTAAGACAGTCCAAGAACATTAGTAAACGTGAACAACTCTCTCCCAAATCCAAAAAAAACGAGAGTACTGAAACTCAAATTTGTGATGTCATCAAATGTAAAGCCTGGAACTGCTTCATACAGCGGTTCCAATAATATCTTACAATAAGTTACTCCTCATTTTTTCCGAAAGCAAGCGACGTATCAATTTGCGCTCGTTACGTGAATACGGTCTTTTCAAAATAAACTTCCGTCTTCACGTAAAACTCAGTTAGGTTTAGTCAACAAAACTACTTCGTTAGGCTTGAGACTAGATCATGAAATGCTACTTGTTTCACACGAGGAACGAACAGTGCTCTCTGGCTGAAAGATCGCTGTTTGTTATATGGGTACATATCGTCCCTGTTGGGCGGAAACTTTGTATCCATATTTCAAAATCAATGCTATTAGTCACCCTTTACGTCTGTCTGTCGGAGTTTTTATATGTTACCCATAAAAAACATTAAACCTCATAGCTTTAACCCGCCGTCGTGAAACCTCTCCCCAACACTGGCTGCATCTTGCCGGGCACATATTCTCGGGATGAAGGTGGCTCACAGCTCCGACTGTGAACTTGCCCAAGCCTCAGTTTTTACCAGGGCTGTGTACTTTTTGCCGGGAGTTTTGCTAACATTATTTGCTAGCGTAGCGTAGCTAGCAATGCGACCTCAGTGGCTGTGCAGCCAAACATCAAAATGATACAGTGTGGTGTTACTATTACAGACGCCAACATCCAGAGAGCATATTATACATTCATATGTTAATAAGCTAAAGTACAGGGGATTTATTTTCTTTTTTAACTTTCATTATTTTAGCTGGCAAAATAGTAGAAGAAAACAATTACTAAGTTGATTATATATATATATCGCTAAATTGGATAAATGTTATTGTAAAATTGAAAATGTCATTGGCTAAATGTTCAATGTAAACGTCTGTAAACATATTAAAATGTATTTGCACAATGTTAATACATCGTTTAAACGGGCTAAAAGTTGTTCATGGCTGTCGTTACAGAAGAAGTGTTTTGGCAGAGTTGTGTGTGCTTAATCACAACTAGGATGAAATGTGTGAGGGGGGGGGGAATTCATTATGCCAAGGAAGCTGTTTTGTATCCTGTTTGTCTCTTTATTTGTTGGCATGGAACTTCAAAAAGTTGTTTACATATTTACCAATTTAATTTGGTGAACAGTTGGGCCAAGGAACAAATGAATACTTTGTGTTTCTTTTTTAAGGTTTTTTTTTACACCTAACATTGTGAGATTTTTGAGACATTTTTACTTGTTTTTTTTTCTCACAAAAACTGCAGTTAAAAACATCTGACATTCTAATTTTATAATAGGCTTTTCACTTCTTTTATTTTGTTGCTATACAAATTCATGATTTCTGAAACTGCTCTGATATTGAAATAACACATTTAGATGCTTGTGCAGCCCTTAACTGGACTCATTTCAAATGTTGGCAGTCAAATAAAGTCTTTCTCCGTATGCAAATCACGTGGAATGTAGAAATGTCAATGCCAAGTCAAAGCACTCAGAGCACTGGCGATCTGCCACAGGTAGGATTGGACAGTGCAACACATGCAATATGCTGCACAAACATCCTGGGTTGTCCCTTACATGGATGGGATTTTTAGTTTAGGCCACAGGTGGAGGAACAATTTTCAATCCGAGCTTTGTTAAAATGACAACAGCCACCTACATAAACGCACATAATGACATCATCATTATTGCTTTACATTTGTCTCCGTTAATGACACTTCTACCACTTCTTTAAATAGATATTAAGTTGTCAAGATGTTGCTCAGACTGAAATGCTAGAATAATGAGGTGAAGCCTCGTGCTGCTGTCATTAATTCTGACTTTAATGGTTTTCGTGTGACTTATTATTCTTTGAACAGCTATCCATCAGAGATATCAAATGTGTCTTGCCGAGTTCCCCTGCGGCTCAGCTGTCTGGTGCTCCGTGTTGCCAATACCATACACCCTGACTGCAGTGTTTGACTACCAGCTCCTGCTGTGCAGTCACATCTGTCTTTATTTCACCTTACTGCTGCTCTCGTGAAACGCTAATAAAATAACAAGGAGAGCTGAGCGCTTGTTTAAGACGCAGCGTTCAGCCCACATACAAATGCAGCGGAGCACAAAGTAGAGTTCAAAGAATCCACTGTACTGTATAAGCCAAACGTTAAGCTGCGCCTAGTGCACTGGCCTCCTTGATTGTTTTCACTTGAGTCTCACGCTATGTGAGCTGTAACCCCTCAGGCTCAAAGCTGTGCATTTGGAACTGTTCTGCTAAGTGATCCCTACTGGCTAAGCGGCAGTCCTGTCTGTGCCTATAGACATTAATGAGATTTTGCCTAAACAAGATAGTAAGTGTGTTGTCTGTGTTCATTCACATCAACTTTTCTCACGACACAAACCCGAGCTGTAAATACTGCAGTCAAAGCCCTGTAAGTAGCATGCGGCTTGTATTTCATCCAAAACCCCCTTCCATCATGCATCATATTGATATTGTTTCAAAGCGGATTAATTTCCTCTGAATGTGCATCATCGCTCCTGACGTGCCCTTACTGTAGGATTCTGCAAATCTGCACTTTTTTCCTCATCAAGCCCGCAGGGGTGAAGTTAGCTATGTGCAAGTCAATAATATAGCTGATGGATTAAGTCAAAAGGGTATGAGGGAGAAAAGAACAAAGAGACAGAGATATATTCTTCATTATATATTTAAAAGGTGCCGCAAAAGGCCAACGGAGCGGATGAAAATGATCCGTCAGTCACAAACCTTTACGGAACCCACCAGGCAGAAATCCACAGCTGCAAAGCTTCAAGTTTTATCATTGCAATTTACAGTGAAGCTTTTTTTATATGATCTCATATTGGAAGGAATAATTTATCAAACGCATTGACCTCTTTGTCACCTTGCCGGATGTACCGTTGAACCCAAAAAATCCATAGTCACTAACATTCATAAAGACACACACACACACACACACACACACACACACACAGGGACAGTCTTAATAAGAACATCACATGCCACTTGCCTCGTCTGCCAAAAGCCGCATCAATATTTCATATTTACCACAGTATTTATCCACTTCGTTTATCATTTATGAAATGTTTTTTAGTGTGGCACAGGGGCGCATGCAGGAGATCGCTGTGTGTTTATACGTCTTTTGTAAGTGTGCCATTTAGATAATGTCACAGGCATTCCATAAGCTCCTCTGGCTTCTCGGTAACGCCGGTATACAGCCACCGACAAGGCTATTCTCTGTGAATAAACAAGTGTCCCCTTTTCTCAACACTCCAGCCTTAATTATTCATATGGAGCTGAATGAGACATTGTTTATCAAGGCTACGGCACCAGGGGACCTTGTGCTCTGGGCTCAAACACCTATATGTGTGTGGGGTGCAGTATGAGAAAGCAAGAAGGAGAGTGGAAAAGATATTGAAGTAGCTCTGGCATAGGCAGCCAACTTTCTAATTGGTAATTAAAATACCTTTGACAGACTAGCTTTAGCTGTCTTCTCGCTATTGGTATGGTAATGAGGGTTGAAGAGGTAAACTGCGTTCCCACCAGAGGGAAAACGAGGGTGAAGAGAGAGTGCGAGTGTGTGTTCTTGTCATGATGCACACTGCTTATTATAGCAGTGGGTGCTGACATCATTTGACCCCGAGCATTCGACATACATCCACACGGATATGCAATCGTAAAGTGATTGTCATTTCAGTTGTGGATTAACTCATTTTGTCAGTTGATTAGTTGTTTAGTCTATTAAATGTCAGAAAGCAGTGAAAAATGCTGATGAAAATGAAAAAAGAAATTTACAAAAATCCTCACAAAATGGGAAGCTGGACCGGTTTCTAATAATTGATTATCAAAATAGTTTGCCGTAGATCAACTCGTTGATTAATCAACAAATCGTTTCAACTCTAAGTGTCAGTTTATTTGAATTATTTTCAATACAAGGTTGGGGCAAATATTTCCATGTCAATTCATCTGACAATTCAATCAATCAATCAATCGGTCCAAATATATTCAAGTATATATATATTTGCAATCAAGTTGCTTGGTACGAATTCTTGAAATGAGACGTAATATTTAGGCCTTTCAAGATCAAAATGATGGTGAAATTTGCTGGGGAAGCTCTTTTTGAGCACAATTTCACTCGTATGTCTATCATAATGAGCCTGTGATGCTTAAAAGTTGTACTTTTTTTGCAATTAACATGATATTCAAGATGCATTCTCTTAAAACCAGACTCTATCTCTCTTAGTAACATCTTTCTGTGGACAGAACCCCTTTATTTGTTACCACAACGCTTTTATTCTTAAATATTTGCAGGACAGTGTTGTGTCTTGCACGGCTCCATAAATGAATAGAGTACTGACTTTTAAACCTTGATAATTACTTTTTACGAATGAGCACATGCCTCTTAACCATTTTTGTCTCTAATAAATTTGACTGAAAATGATAATGAAATTAAAAGAAACACTGTGGCCATTATGAAAGGCAAAGCTTTAAGCCCCGTGTGGAAGAAAGAAGGCAGCTGCAACATTGTCGCTGTGGTCTCCACACTCGTGAGAGACACAAGAGTTCAGCGAGGCAGCCGCCACGTGATGCTCACGCAGGCAGCGTGACCTGGGCATAAAACACCTGCTGAAAAACAGGCAGAATATCTTTTTTTCATAGTATGAGAAGAATGTAAGCACAAATAAAAAAAAGCTGAAAGACCCGCCTGCTTTCCAAAAAATACCTTCAGTTTTTTTTTTTTCAGAGTGAATTTGGTAAAAGTTGATGATTTCTTTGTATTTGTGGGCTCAGTTTGTTTTTAATAGAAAAAAAAAAATAATCAAATTGTAAATGGGATGTGATGTCAAATAACCGCCAACCCCTTAAAGGCATGTTAACATCTCTCCTGGGAATCTTGACTTTGTTGGATGCATTTCATTGGTATTGTCCTCGTGTGCATGTATCCATCTTTAGTTTGAAGTTTCCCTGACATCCTCGAGGTGTAGACCTTGAGCAGGCATGTAATACCCCCCCCCCCCCCCCCTCCTCCCCCTCCCCAATTACACAGCACTGTCAGCGGGGTTGTCAGTGTTAAGACCGAGTGCGGGGCATAGGCAGACGCATGGCTGTTTGATCATTCCCTGCACATCCACGCAGAAAGCCACCCTGGATAAGCACACCCTTTTTCGAGATAACGTCCTTGTATCATTTAAAAGTTAATAGGCTTTCTATGGGCTCAAACCTACATTTATTATTGTGCAAATGAGCCAATTTCCCCATATCTGTGCTGTCGTTAGAGCTGGCATGTTTAGTTGTCTGAACATAATTAGAATTATTGTACTGTAAGGAAGAGAGAAGAGGATGGGGGGGGGGGGGGAGCTCATTGTCTGTTCTATGGAGAGTGGGGACAAGCTCTTTGGTGAAAGTTTCCTTTTGAGAAAGAAAGAAACATCTCGTTTTCTTATTCTATTCCACAGATTCATGGATCGTCCCAATATTCCCCTTGCTTTCGCTTTCTTTTCTTTTTCAGACGAGACTTTTTTGCACAATTGGCTTCTGTGGAAGTGTTGCTTTCCTGTGGTCAGGGGTGGAAGAGTGAGCGAGAGACAATAGCATATAATGTCGCACAGGTATACAGTTGGTACAGGGAGTACAATCAGACAAATTGTAGTTTAGTATAAATGCATCAACCAATCGCATTGTGCGGATCGGACATATTGAAAAGGTGCAGTACAGTGCACATCAGCACGGAGGCTCCATAGTCCGAACCAAGACGGGAAAACTATGTCACTCCTTTCAACCTTGACAGTGCAGCTTCCTTTCTTACTTTTTTACAATGAAACAATCAATTACTGTATTATCCTAATCAAAATCTGATATTGGATTCTGTAAATTGTGTTTTAAATAATTGGGAGTAGTAATATATTTGAGGATAAAACATTTCTGTATTACCAACATCATATTATTTTTTAATTGAGAGATGTCATGTTGCATTATATGGGTTGTTTGTAGGCGTAATGTTTGCTATAGGAGAGTCTTACATGTTTTGCATTGTGTCTTTTATAGTTAGCACCATCACTGACGAGTACAAACTAGCCTGCATGAAACTGACAGGCGACTGAATTACCAGTTTACATGTCTTAAAGGGAGAGCTTGTACGTGGAATTGTGGAAAACACAAGCAGAATTGCAGAATTAAATAACATAAATGGAATCAACTGAAAATGCTAAATATTGTGGGATTTGTAAAAATCTGCGTTTTTCCCATTATAAGTGTTATTTCACAGTGCCTACAGCAAGCCCTAATGAACAGAAAAAAATATCTTTTAGTGTCATTTACGGACACACTGCTTCTATCTTCTGCCCTCTGTGATGGTGTTTAAGCTTCTCCTCCACACACACACACACACACACACACA
This sequence comes from Leptoclinus maculatus, assembly GCA_032191485.1. Lineage (NCBI taxonomy): Eukaryota > Metazoa > Chordata > Actinopteri > Perciformes > Stichaeidae > Leptoclinus > Leptoclinus maculatus. Next base: position 6,357,716 of record JAVDOI010000009.1, read on the forward strand.
CACACACACACACACACACAAGTCTGCAATCATCTGACAACAAGGAGGCCATTGTGCTGCTGTGTTATGACTTTGTAGACTTTCCCCACCACCCAGAGGGGAGAAACATCTTTTGAATCAAAAGCATACACATGCCACTCAGAGCCACATATCACAAGCCAAGCATGTGAGGATGAGGAGGAATACACATCTAGCCACAGAGCATGTTCGTCAGCTGAGACACCTTTCCTTCCCCTCGGCCTAGTTGACCTTCGCCGGGTGCCAGATGGACATAAAAGGATATTATGGAGTCACGGGGGGGAATGTTTAACACGTTTCCTCAATTGAACCCTGCAAGTGGTGGGAAATATTTTAGTTTTCTCTCATTGACACGTTAAAGGACTACTTCACCTTTTAAAGACATCAATGTACATCAATACTCACCGCCTGTTTCCTTAAATTACTTGAAGAAAACTTTGATTACTCGCATGCTCCCAAGGTGAACAGAGAATCAAAAGATGGAGTAAATACTTGATGATTTAAAGTAAATGTTGTATGCATTAACAACAGCAAAACTATATCAAATACCTGTTAACACAACTCACGAATCTCATTTATCCAGTCATATTCCGAGCAATTCCAAAACACATTAGTTTTCTCTATTATAAACACTTCACATACTCTATTTTTAGCTGTTGTACAGATTCTCCGTATACCTTGGAGGCATGTGAGAAAAACTTCATCAAGAATTCAAGGCATCATGCGGTAATTGGAAGTAATGGTCATTTTATGGGTGAAGTGTTCCTTTAAAGGCACTGGCAATTATGCTGTTATCTTAAAGGATAGACAATGGCATAATTGTTTTGAAAGTAATTCATCTTTGTCATTGATTAAGTTGTGTGTTTCCGCACACTAAAAGCTATGAAACAAATTGCTGATAATATGCAATCAAAAAGCTGAAGTAAAACCAAAGGTCTCATATTTTCCTGCTAAAGTATGCATGAGGTGATGTCATGGCATGTGCCCTCATTGAACTGCAATTTTAGTAGGTGATGATGTTCTTCCAGATGTTTCCTGTACGGTAAATATAAAGCTACTGGCAGCCGCTTAGCTTAGCATAAAGAGTGGAAACCGGTAGATTTGCTGACGTTCAGTAAAGCTGTCATTGGTCATTTGATTCTGTTACACTATCTGCCGGCAAGCATGCGCGCCCAAAGCTTACAATAGTGTTCACTTTTATCGTTCTAACCACAGCCATCAGTTTCTATTTCCAAGGCCATGTTGCTTCTTGTAGCTCATTGATAGCATAATTCAACATGGGGTGTAAACAAATTCAATAAAAGCCCATTTGATCATACATAAAAAGCAAGAATCACTTTATTCTGTTCCTTTTATATGTATTAACTGGTGTATCAACCAGATGATTGAAGCAACATGGGAGCTCTGACAATAGTTGGCACGGCGTCTTTATGGAATTATTCACGGTTCTCTTATAAAGAGATCAAACGCACATAGTTGCTCTGTTTGCTCCTTGTGAGAACACCTGTGACAGTTAATCACAACTCGTTCTTAGAATAACCTGCTGAAACACTGCCTATGAGATATTTAGTTATTCAAGATTACATGGAAAGAGTGACTGTGTTCCCTCTTCTAAATTGGATTCTGTGTCACATGTAGAAGCGACGCCAGGTTTAGTAATAGACAAAGTACGCAGTATTACCTTTAAGAGCTTTAAGACACTGAAGGCAATTATCTTTAGATGGAAACTGCAGCTTGAATGTCAACATTTTTAATAACGAGAAGGGAATCTCTCCTCTCTTAATCGAAAACGTACCTCCGGAAGAAACTGATATGAGCAAAGTTGATTGGGTAGTCGGAAGCTGTTCGAGTTTACCAATGACACACACTGTGAGCATTTTAGATGCACCGTCGATATTTGGTTTGAGCTGTAATTAAGGCAATCACTTGCAAATCATACAATCATGGAAGCCCTGGTTCTAATCTTTTTTTTTTTTTTTTGTGATGTGAATTCCAACTTCACATAAAAGCAAATCAATACAAAGCTTTTCAGCAAAAGCAGCTACTCAGCCATGTTAATTGCCAAATCAACTAATTTCGAAACCGTCACCAGTGGCTTCTGGGGGTGTGTTTTGGGGTTTTGTTTGAAGTTTGGTTATCATTTGTGAAAGTGTTTGTGTGTGAGAGTCCCACAGAAGTAAGATCTCATTGTCTTTTCTCAAACCAAACCCCCTTTGTTAACAAGCTGCCTCGTGTATGAGCAAGATAATCAATGCTTAATCAAATCCTTAATAACATTATGTACAGTCTAATATGAATAATGGAATCTAGTCAATCTCTAACTAGGTAGAAATACAATAATACAATACAATAATAATAATAATAATTGCCTGTTACCTGCACGTGTGACTCATTAGCAACGGAGCGTCGTCGTTCACTGGCTGTTGTTAACATTAATTATGGCCAACATTGTGAGTCTTGCTGGGAATTGAGACTGAAGGTGTCAGTATGCCTCAACCAAAGTGCCTCAAACACCCCCCCCACACACACACGTTTAACATCTCTATTCAGGTGGGCTGCATCCAACAGTTGTTACTTTTTATCTTACGAGCGTGCCCACTTCACGCAGCGGTTCCCTGGGTGTGATGAAGTGTGGAGGATTCGACCTTGTCTCTCAAAATCTTTTTTATTTTTTCATTTTTCACACAACTCATCAACTTAATAATTTTGTACAAACAAGTACGACTCAGGACAATCATCCCAGATCCTTCACTTCCCATAATGCAAATGGTTGGCATCTCTCCGTGCCTGCCTGGTTTCAAACCCACTGCTCCCAGTTTATGAGTGGGGAACTTGTAGCCAGGTCACTCAAGTGAGGCGAAGAGGAGTGGCCATTTAAAGCAAAAAGATGGTGCTCCTCCCAGTTTCGCTGACTATTCCTCACTCGAAGAAGCTGTTTTGAGGGTCAAGCTCTGTAAAACACTAGATCCTCCATTGCCCATAATGCAACTGTCCTTTGGCCCTCTGTGTCTGGTAAATGCTGTTAAAAAAAGTATACCCTAGTGTGTGATGCAGTCTTTTTGTTAAAAGTCTCAAGCCCAATCCAATATATCCTTGATGACATCATCGGGGTCATTTTCTCAGTTCCAGGGAGCTCGCTTCCGAGGTACAGAAGACGATATCCAACTGCTTTTACGAGCTGAAGCTGTGATAATGCATCTCTGGGCTCCACTCATACGAATGTACACAGCAGTGGCTTATATCTGTCCACGTGGTTTCTTTTACCCTTGTATGTAGTACATTTGCATTTTTTTTTCATCTCTGTTTCAGAACTGCCTCTCAATGGGAGTTAAATTAACCTATCTATTTGCTGGACGTGGAGGGTTGTTGAGCTGAAGCCTCTGTAGCCTGCGGCTACCCGTAACATGCTTCTATGCGTAGGATTGCAGATACGTTTAATGGTTCTTCTGAGAACTATATATATATATAGAGAGAGAGAGAGAGTTCTCCAGCTTGAGAATTGCATCTCCTGACGAGTAAACTAACCTCCATGTGAGAAATCCCCTTTGTCAAACAGACTGTGCAGCCAGTGTAAACTCATACTCCCAGAGAAAGCCATTTTTTGAATTTGTTAAATGTACTCAACTTACAATGTGTGCCAGTTGTTTGTTTTTGGCTTTTGTATGCTTTTAATTTGTAGCCATATGCATATTTGCTTGATCCATGGTCTGTGTGTTATGAAGGAAAGCAGTTCTTTGGCTTTTTAGGTTCGGCTCCAGAAACCAGGATTAACACAAGAACACTGATTTGGTTCACAAAGCATTAAGCAATTTCACACCTTTTTGCCCGGCTAACCTGATTGCAAAGGAGGGAACGGACACTGTGTTAGTGTGCAATACTTTGTTGTCGAGGTGCTCCTTTCTTGGATTGAATGTTGAGGAGAGAGGAAGGATGAAGGAGAATGAAGGGAAGCGAGGACGAAATGAGTACAGGAGCTATTTTCTCGTCCCAGATCGATTCACCTCATCCTTGTTCTAAACCACAATCCATCTTGAGCATCTTCGCCAGATGCCTGCAAATTAACAGTCAGACAGTTCATAAACACAGTGTGAAAGCTGGCTGTCTGTTTGGCTGTCAGGTTGCCCTGCCACAGCCAGACACTGGACTGTGCCAGTGCCAGTGGTCACTGCCAGTGTTCCAGCCACACTCAGCCCTGTCAGATCAGCTAACAGATGGCCTTTAACGGGCTGAATCCTGCCTGAGCGCTTCCAGAACGAAGACGAAATGCAAAAAAAAACCAAGTGATGCCAACTTAAACATGCAGGGAGAGTAGAGTGGGAGTAGAGGCGCAGGTAGTGACGCCGGAAGGGAAAAGAGAAAACCGAGGGGGAGGAGGAGATGACGAGGGGGCTTTGATTGGATTAGGAGAACAAGAGGGGAAAAAACCGATCTGGGGTGGAAAGGGAGATACTGAGCAAGCAGGTGAGCCGAAGAGGCAGAATGATGGAGAGAGGTTGAAAGAATGACAGAGGAATAGAGAGAGAATATGACGGGAAGGCAGAAGGATGCGGTTCAAGGGAAGATGGTTAGTGACAGGCAAACAGAGAGGGTGACAGCAACAGAGAGGAGAGAGAAGTGCAGTACAGATACAGAGAAGAAAGAGGGATGTGATAGAGGTCATGTGTCTCTAGTGAGACGGATGATTGACATCTCTGTGGATTGTAAGCTTTGACAGCATAATCTGATACTGTCCTCTTAGCTTCAGCCTTCTGCAACTCACGTCTTAATATGGACACGAGGAGCGTGTAGCTGTTAAGTCAATCTGACAAACCAGTGCCACCGGTGTACCCTGTCTTTGGTGATTTTTCATCTATGTAGGTATGTTTGTGCATCATCTTGGTTACCATCTTCAATGGGCAATGAGCGTTATTGGAAATTGTCATTTATTTGTCTGTCTATTCCATCTTTCCATTCTCCAGTGGCAGTACGGTAGCTCAGGCATCCTTTTCCCCAGCCGCATCCTTCAGCTCTAACTCGGGAATCAAATGGGAGATTTAATCCCTCGAGCATGTTCTGGGTCTGCCCCAGGGTCTCCTTCCCCTGGGACAAATACCCAGAATACCTCCACAAGGAAGCTCTCATGGGGCACCCCATTCAGAATCCAGAACGTATGAGGCTGGTACTGCATTGGCATATTTGGCCCTTTGAATTTTTGAAGTTGAGAAACATTGCTCAGATCAGTCCTGTTAGGCGACAATACTATGAGTCCAAGGAGACAGTCCACACCCTGGAACTCTTTGAAGTTCATCCATCTCATCAGTCTCATAGTCTCTCCTGGTTTTTTTAGGGCCCTGTGAAATCTGTTTTGCTTTTTCCACATTCTGTTTTTTTATTTTTTTATTTAAGTGCATTTTGTCATCAGAAAGAGTGTCTGGTATGGATGACTATAATTTTAACAATTCAATAAGCAAATATCAAAGTGCTTCAATAAATGTATAAAGAAACATGTTTTATTCTCTTGTAAAATCAAGTGCTCTAATTTAGCTGTTCGTGTTGATTTTCTCAGTTTTATGGATGACTGAACTCTTTGACATGAAGGTGTGTGTGTGTGTGTGTGAGAGAGAGAGAGAGAGAGAGAGAGAGAGTTAGAGAGAGAGATAGAGTTAGAGAGAGACAGAGAGAGAGAGAGAGTTAGGGAGAGAGAGTTAGAGAGAGAGATAGAGTTAGAGAGAGAGTTGGAGAGAGACAGAGAGAGAGAGAGAGTTAGAGAGAGAGTTGGAGAGAGACAGAGAGAGAGTGAGTTAGGGAGAGTTAGAGAGAGAGAGAGAGGGAGAGTTAGGGAGAGAGTTAGAGAGAGACAGAGAGAGAGAGAGAGTTAGGGAGAGACAGAGAGAGAGAGAGAGAGTTAGGGAGAGTTAGAGAGAGACAGAGAGAGAGAGACAGAGAGAGAGAGAGTTAGGGAGAGTTAGAGAGAGAGAGAGAGAGAGAGACATAGAGAGAGAGAGAGATGTCTAGTTTGTCTGACAGCAGTTTCAAATGACAATACATGTCAGAGCCGATGAATAAGCAGTCTGACTGGCAGAGCCTTTTGTCTTCCAGACCTTTTCAATAGTGTGTGAGAATGTCAGTGTGTTGATTAGGGATTTGCCTTTAGGGGCACATATTGAGAGGAAACTTAGCTTTAGTCAGGGAAAAAAAACAAAGCTCCAAAAAAAACAAATCACTTTTTTGTCTCTCATCTAAAACGACTTTGCTTTTTCCTGTGTAGAGTTTGTAGGTGTATGTTGTTGTCAGAGGTTATTGTTAATGACAGAGCGTGTAGCCATCAAAGACAAAGGATGAGCATCTCTCTCGTTCACACACACACACACACACACACATTTCTCTGCTTTCGCCTGCATCCCCCAAAACTCTCCTGTGACTGATATTTCTTTATTTTCTTCATCACATTGTGATTTTTTTTTAGGAAGTAAAAAAGAAACAAGACTCAGATAAACTCAAATCTAGAAACAAGCAGCTAATAACTGTCTAAATACTAATTCACTCGTACTTGTTTTGCAGCAATTCATCGGGCATTATTACAGCTCAAGCAGCAGCAAATTAGGTTGGCGAAGGGTAAGGAAAGGGCTACATTGGGGGGGGGGGGGGGGGGAAATCCTTTTGGGAGACAAACAAAAAACGAGAAGTAGAGAAAGAAAAGAAAAAAAAGGTGAATGTGACTAATTGGATTAAACACAGCTTCGCTTGAGGGCAGATACAGGGAAGAAGTGTGGAACAACAGGATGTGAGGGGTGGAGCTGGGAGTAGAGGCAGGCTATTTAACTGCATATCAGGTCATGGAAATCAAAGCCCTGGGGCACAGCCGAACCAAAACGTCCCACCCGATGAGGTGCGAGCGGAGAGACGAGCTCTGACCTTTGAACCTCAACCTCTCTGTGCTTTGGAAGAGGTCAGGGAGTCACATACCTCTCTGTTTGGATTGTCTAGCCCTGAGGGGTGTTTTTAGGCTGGCATGGATGTATAGGCAGGCAAGGAGATAATGGTTCATAACACATTTGTTATAGTGTGTCGTTTTTTACACGGAGCCCTTTAGGCGGCTCTGAAGGTGGCCTATTTTGTATACGACAAGGTAGAAGGTCCATGCCTTGCTTGTGTAATGAGTTGTAATGTAGTTAAGGTGGAGGGTTCTGGTAAATGTGATTTCCACGCTTTTCTTTTCAGTATTCCATTGCATTGTTCCCACTAGTATCTGTATTTTACTCTTGCTATATCAAATTCACTGAAGCAGAAATATATACGATGTAGGCCACTTAACCAGCATCACCTTCAATTTATTGACTTTGTGAATGTTTCCCCGTGGACAGTCCCACAGGACTCCACTCGAAGGAGACATCCTGCACGATTCGGAGCTAAGCACTAAAATAGCAAACTGAGATAAAGTTAATTTATTTAAATTTAGTTTCACGTTTTTTTTTCTCTATATCTAGTAATGACCCCCCACCACCCTCTCTTCTCATTTCCATTCTAGTTTCGGTCTCCCTTTGAATTTTCGCTCCACTGTCTCCATCGCACATACCTGGAATCACCCATGAATGTCCAAAACAATAAGATTCTCTTCTTCTTTTTAGCGAAAAAACGAGGCCAATTAGGACTGCTGAATTTTACTCTTTGGCAGCAACATGTCTGCTACAGCCTCAGGGCTTTTTCTGTTATGGATGGAATTATTATAGCCCTGACGTGTAGCCGCTCTGTTCCTGCACAAATATGCACATCCCCAAAACAAATACACACACAATAAATTAGCAAATAATCATTTTTCAGAAATGATTATTGCCACGGTGTGATGCTACCTCATTTTGGCACAATCAGTTATCTGCTGGGTGGGCTCAGAGGGGTAGAAGTAGGCCACAAGAGACGGTGTGTGTGTGTCGGTGAATGCGCACAGGCTCCTGTGTAGGAACCAATAATTCAGGTTGCAGGCCCAAGGCCACGTTTAGCCATCCTACTTAATACACTTCCACTGAGCTCTCTGCATGATATCTGACCCGAAACAAAACTAGAAAATAACATTGTCAGGAGGAAGTTAATGGAAATCATTTGCACAGAGGTTAAAACTGGGCTAAATTGGGTTGGAAAGTCATTTTTAAAAGAATTAATAGCGTAGGGATCGCAAACAAGGGGAATTGGTAATTAAATGTAACAAAACTGAAAGACAAAAAAAGTACCTCAAAGCTCACTCATTAAAGACATTGTTTTGTTTGTTCAATCCATACAAAAATCAAAGTGCAAAAAATGCAAATTTTGTACAGTTTTATGGGGGGTTATGTAAGTCAGTCACATTTGTTTGTATCGTGCTTTTCACAGACAAAAGTCACAGTATTTCAAAGAAAAAAACATAAACAACACAATGTGACCATACAAGGGCCAATCATTCACAAGAACAGCTTTTAAAACATGAAACGTATTTAAGAAGGCACAATAAACAGTAAAATACTCAATAAAAACATAGATTAAAAGCAGGCCTAGAGCATGACATTCACCCTAAACGCCACTCTAACCAGGTGTGTCTTGAGCTGATTTATAAACGAAGTCACAGACTCGGCGAAGCTGTAAGGGTGCAGGCAGAGCAAGCTTTGGTGGTATTGCCTCAGAAGCTTGGTCACCACGGGTCTTAAAGTGAGTTGGTGGAAATTCAACACGTTTGACCTGAGAGCGCGGGGCCGGTAAATAAGGGCGAAGTATAGTTCAGCCACATATGCAGGCGCCTGACCGTGTAGTGCTCTGTAAGTGAGAGTGAGCATGTTAAAGTGGATCCTATATGCTACAGAGAGCCAGTGAAGAGATCATAAGTATGGGGGAATGTGAAAGACTATTTCTTGGCTTAAAGCTAGAGCCAAACTGGACAGAGCCACCATCGCTGTGTCCAGCCTGTATGCTAAGCTAAGCTAGCCTGCTGCTGACGTTTCATATTTGCCCCACAGACATAAATAAGAGAGCTTGCTATAACTGCATGTTGTACTTTAAATCTCTGCCATTTCTAACTACGATTGCCATGTGGCCATACATTTGAAAGTGAAAAGGGGATAACAACTGTGGGTGTGCAGCATTGGTAACTAATGACCAGAATAATGAATAGTCAGGGGTGAAATGCCACAGCAAGAAAGATAAGGAAGAAAAGAAGGGGGGAAAAAGATCATAGCTGACTCAATTTGTAATTCTCAGGTCTTCTCTCTTTCCCTCTCTTTCTCTCTCATGTGTCAGTCTCTTTTAAAGCCCTCTCGCCACACGTCCACCTCATCCCTCATCTCTTTTATCTGCCTACCCACTCATCTTCACCTCTGCCTCATTTACAATTGCTCCGCTCCTCCGGGGAGTGTTAGCCTCGGTCGTCCGTTTGCAGGGCCCTAAGGCCATGATTAGAGAGAGGGGAGCAAGAGAGACGGATAGACAGAGGGAAGTGAGTGCTGCTGAAAATGTATGTGGGTGGGGGGTGGGGGTGGGGGACTTTTGGCATGTCTGCAATGCGCACAAGGCAGAAGTAGCAAGTGACCCACCAATCAACCTTAAAACTGTGCTGTGCATACGCCTCACATGCAGAAAGCCCTGCTCTCCAAACGTGCCCGCAAGGCCTGTTATTTCACAAGCAGTTGATTCCAAAAAGTGGATTAAAGACGCCATTTCAACATTCACACTGCAGTTACACATCTCTAAATAGCTGTGACAGAGCAATTATTGTAAAACATCGCAGGATGTATTAGTCAATTATGTGCCTTGCTCACAAGTTTCCTGCTTCTGGCTGTCTGTTGGCATCCTGCTGGACAAGAGTAAAACAGCATCTACAACCACACACATACTCGAGTTTGGGATCATGGATAATCAGGGAATCCAATGTAGGCTGGTCCCAGTGCATGTCAAAAGTGCTTGATATTCTGTTTTAGTACGACTGTCACAGTGTGCGTTGGTGCAGTGGGAGTGTGATGGACAGCAACATTCCCAGAGGCTCAGGGGGTGGCTGAAGTTTAAGCAAATGAGTTGCTACAAAGGAACAAAAACTAGGAAAATAAAGTTAGCAAATATCCAGAATTAACCGTTTACAACTATGATGTCCCAAAACTGACACAATGTAGTAAAACATTAACAGACTAGTGATTCTGAAAGTGGTGTATGTATATGGCACTCTGCCAGTTAGTAGTTTATAGTTTATCAAATTAAACAAATCTGTAACTCTTAGAATCTGCAAATATATTAAATGCATGTCTTATATCTGTCTAATACATTTATCTTATGTTGTCAAAAAAAAAATCATTGGGTGGACTTCTATTTATCATAAGCTACCGTACAGCATATACAATATTTACATTATGCACACTGGCTGGATTAGTTCTATGATGGATGGTAGCTTCAGCTTTGTAGCTAGCCACAAATGCTAGTGCTTGCTATCATGGCTGCTTTAGAGACCAAGATGGCGCTGGTTGCTGTGGTGTGTTGGTGTTTTGTGTTGATTGTATTGTCAGTTCATTTTTTGGGGCAGCTGTAGCTTTGGTTAGAGCGGTTGTCGTTAGCCAAAAGGTTTGCGGTTCGATCCCCGCTTCCTACTGTCTGCATGTTAAAGTGTCCTTGAGCTAGACACTGAACCCCAAGTTGCTCTCCAGGCGCTTAACAGCAGCCCACTGCTTCTAAATGATTAGAATGGGTTAAACCAGAGGCCAAGTTCCATGTACGTACCTCTATGTATATGACCATCGAAATATATCTTTCTTTGGTTTTGCCACTCGTGTTTTCAGTTAAGCTAGCTAGCGACAAACTCATTTTGATTGATCCACATGTTAAACAGACGCACAAATCTTTACTCCTGACATCCTTCATTTCATGGATCATTTGACCTCCATACTTTCTCTTTCTCCCTGCTTAAAATATAAAAAATGTGATAGATCAAAAGATGGATAGATAGTGTTGCCTCTTTCATCAATTGTCTCCTTTCATCCCTTCTTCCTATCATTTCAGAGACTGTAATCGAGACTGCTGCAACATACACAGTGGTGTTTATGTCGAATGTTGTTTTTGAAGTTAAGAATAAGATGTAATCTGGAAGACGAACTGAACGCCTCGTGTCTTCATTTCTGCTGAACTTTACCTGTGTCCTACAGGATATTCATTTTGTTGCTGTGGTACCATTCCTGGGACCCGTAACCCATGTCAATCCTTCACATCCATCCCTCAGTCTTGACCTATGCCCTATTTTCTTTCTGGTCATCATCCCTCTTTCCTCACGTCTCTGACCCTCCATCCATCTTTATAGATTCCTCCATCCCTTCCTCCTCCTAGAGTCTCTGCAATTCTCTCTCTCTCTTTTTCCATTCTCTTGCGCTTTACCTCAACGTTCTTCACCTCTCCTGTCTGCCTACATACCCCTTGCCCTTCCCTTCCCTCTGATGATCCTTTTTCTTTCCAGATATCAATCGTCATTTTAAACATCTAACATCTCCTTGCCTGCCATCACACCGCTCTGATCATTCCTTCCAGCTTTCGTTCTCCTTCGTCTCCCCCCCCCCCCTCCTCCCTCCCTCCCTCACTTGCTGGTTCCTGACCTCCATCCTCCCTGTGATCATCCCTCCAGAGTTGAGGCCATCTGTTCCTGCAACCAAGTGCATGCTAGCCCCCAATGACAGCCAGGATGTGTGTATTTATCCATGTGTGCCAATTTGTCTGTGTGCGTATGTGTTTTAGAGTGTGGCCGCATGTTCCTCTGTGAGCGACGGTAAAAAATATATATAAATATTGTGTTGCATATTCATGACACTCGGGGTGGAGTAGCATTTTCTACCTTTTATGGAATTACCTTTCAGGCATGCCCCATCAGTGATGGATTGCTGTGTAAACAAAATCACTTTGATGTCTAATGCATGATGGATGCATACGGATTATATGGAGATGATTATAGCTAATAAAGCTGATACCTGTGCATTCTCAGTTGCTAAGTATGTGCCTGTGTATGTGTGTGGTGTTGTTTTTGCACGTGTGTGTGTGTGTGTGTATGCATGCATGCATGTGTACATGGCTACAGTGAGAGTTCAGGTCCTCAGTGCTCTCCCTGCTCGATTAGGAAATAAACAATGTTTATTCAGGAGCAGCTGTCTAAGGGAGAAGGCTGCATGTGCACACACACACACACACACACACACACACACACACACACACACACATTCAGAAAGATGAAGATGAAGATGAAGGCTTGGAAAAGAGAGAGACTGATTAGTGGCTCTGTGAAGCCAAGGAGAGGCCCCAGAGGATTTTACACATGCATACACAAGCATTGCACACACACACACACACAAAGAAAATAAATGAATGCAGTAATTTCGCATGGATTAACTTCTAAAAACACAGGCCAGCACTTAAACTGACCATTGTGAATAAGTTCCAATCCTTGTGTATGTAGAATCATCGGTGTTGTTGGAAGGAGCCTTTAACTGAAACAGAATGTGGAACTCAACGTGAACTCTGCCCAAACCATAAAGACAGACATCACTGTAACTTTTACGCTCCATAGAATCATGTGGGAAGCTCCTGCAAACTGCTCTCAACTTTTATAAGACACAAATGTCATAAGCAATATGTTATAGCTATAGTGTTTTCATTTTTTTGCAAAAATAATAGAAAACTATTTGATATATGTACCAGATGTCAGAGTGAAGGTGCAATAAGAAACCTTCGCTGATTTCTATTCAGAGCCACAGTTTAGACTTTCATCAGAAAATAAATCAAATAAATCACAAACCTCAGAAATCTGCCTTCTAAACCAAAACTGCCACGACTTTTTTTTGCCGTCCAATCCACCCACCTCTCTCTCTCTCTCTCTCTCTCTCTCTCTCTCTCTCTCTCTCTCTCTCTCTCTCTCTCAGAGAGCGTTCCTGATTCTTCCCTCTCGTCTCAGCAGCAGCTGTGCGTATTCCTCCTCGGGGTGAATCCGCCACTAGCAAGAAGGCCTGCTTCACAAGAATGACCCAATTTATGAGACACAGCACTTACACTGTTGATGGATGTAATTAAAATCTGTGTACAAATCGTATAAAGGCCAGCGGTAATCATATTTACGGTGTGAGCTTTCAGTCATTCTCTCACAATGTTAAACCGGGATAATCCGTTGCATACAGTATAAAAGGGCCTTTTTCCCAGCAAGTTTGATCCCGTCACTGTCTACTTTTGTGTTTCTTTTTTTGCTTTAATTGTCTTTTTTTATTGTTTTCAGTTTTACATAAACTCACACTAATTGGTTACCATTGACTCAGGCGTGCTTAAGAATACAGCAGTTTAAATACACTACTGTAAACATGATTCAGTGTTATATAACGCATTTTGAAAAAAACAAAAACTGGCATTATATAGTATGCATCTGTTGCTCTGGCAATAATCAAACAAAAAGCTGTTGCATTGTGCACAAAGCAAACAATTGATTGGACTCAAAAGCTCTCAGTGTGCGTCTCGCTGTGAGACTCATATTGGAAAACAGAAGGGCAGCATTAACCAATTCCACTCCCTGATCTAAATGTATTTTAAAGGCATGCAATTATTTAAACAGTGCAGACCTACCCCACCACATCCTGCTATTAGCACGGTTATTGTGCCACAAAATTATTCTGATAGAGTGAGCCGACCCATGTCAATATATTATGAATATTGTGTGTGTGTGTGTGTGTGTGTGTGTGTGTGTAGTCTTTGTGTGTTGAGACTGGAGGTACTTTAAGCTCATTTCTATGTTGAGTTAGTTTCGTCATACCCGATGTGGATCAAGTTGTTTCTAATGGACTCTGAAACTATTGCTCCCAAGCTTCAAATAAGACTCAGCCACCCTGCTGCCTGCATCTGAAAATATCATTTTTTGTTGGCGAAATATCCACCGTTCACAAAACGATAGACGTACAATCTTGTTAGAGCAAGTGACTCCAGGCAAATTCACATTCACAATGGCAGTTCAAAGAAGGAAATGAACTACAAATGCACAGTGAGACAAGAGTTTTAATGTTGATTCGACAATGCCTGAAGTCAGTGCTCAGTCACGGTCCAGTGCACACTGCCGCCTTCAGACAACGCAGTATGTAGATTAAAGCAGGCAATGCGGAGACAAAGTTCACAAGCACTCGTTTCATTTGGGAACTTTTATAGCAATGGCTCATTTTCTCCTCATTGACATTGTTGACCTTTTGACCTGATGAACATTGCATATACATCAGCAAACAAATACATAGTGACACTTTTGTACATACTACATGTATTTATACATCATAATCACAATTTATTTAGAATTATTGGTAGTACATTAGTTTCTGTCGGTAGTGCACACATTTAGTAAACTTCTGTAGTCCCACTTAAGTTCGTCTTTAGATCGTTTTGCCTTCAGTCATTGCAATTTCTATTTGAGTTGCCAGTGCTGAGGGGGCCACTGCTGGTTGCTGCTTCAGGAGAGATATCTTGTAAGGCTAAAGAAAAAAAAGATTGTCCCTCCCCAAAGCAGACATCTTAAATACACTAAAAAAAACGATTCTTGGCCCTCATAAACATTAAATAATATTTTTAAATAAAATGTAACTGAAATGTATGAAATCAAAAGTTTATTCATTCAAACACTTAAACATTACGTAAATATGCTTTAGTATAACCTGAATGTAATCAAATCAAGTAAACTTTACTTGACTGAATCATAAACTGACGCTCTGCGTAAGGAAACGTCACTTCACCGACGTGACACGTGACCTCTGAGCCGTGGACTTGGCATTTGAATCAGATTTTGACTGACTGAGCAGGACCAAGTTATAAGGTAAGTCCAATCATTTGCCATCTTAAGTAATATGTTATTTTAGAAGTATTTGTTTTACGAAGACGAATATGGTTCTTTTGGCAATTATATTTGAGAGGTTGGTGAATTTAGAATGGCCTGCTATGTGATTTAGCACGAGCTAGCGGCTTTGGCGCCGGTTAGCATCGTTGCGCTGATTGTGAAATACGTCTGGCTTCGTCGCGACGTTGCTTCCAAAGCAGACCTACGGTAGAGAACACTCTGCATGCCAAGCTGCTGCCGCGTTCGTCAATAGCTAACTTCCACCATGTGGCTATGTGGCTAGTCTCACCATGGTTCGCTAGCACTTGCTATCTGGCTCAGCACTAGCTAGAAACAGTTTTACGTGCTGACTCGCTTGACAGCGTGAAAGGTAACAACACTGGTTGTAGTGCACTGCGGGGATTGTCGCAACCCGCGTCTGATACAAGGCTTCGTTTCACGATGCCCGAGGCGGAACGCCCTTCTGCTACTAATGGTTAGGCTTTATGTGTTTCATTTATGTTTGACTAGCAAATATACATCACATTAAGTTTATTAGTATCATTTATGTTAAAACTATGTAATCCAAATGGATGGAAATTGTATATGCAATTAAAATACATAAATCTTAATCATTAGGCCTAAATATTTCTGTGAGTGTACAGAAGGTCTGGTTCACCCACCTGCAAAATGCTACCTCAGCCAAGATTATTTCCCCCCCCCTGTCTTTGACACGTGCACTACTGTCTGATGAAAAGAAATGTATCTTAAGGCTTTGTGTTTCTTCTCCTGCTGTACCGAACTCGCACCAACACATTACTTCTGTTTACCACTACAGCCCTAGTGCTGTGCCGGTAGCTTATAGCATAGCTTAAAAATGGCTGCCTGCTGTAGGTGGAAACAAGGCTGCTCAGAGCCGTGAGACTGAACCAAAACAGTAAAGTGGCCAGCTGTAAAACCAAGACAATGAGCCGAAAGAGGCTAAAACACACGTTTGATGATAATTCTCTCTGCGTGACAGTGAGATTCACCTCTCACATTACATAGTCATTTGATCCACTATTTTACGATATTGATTAGAGCAGCTTTTAACAATTTTAATCATTATTATAACTGTTCTCGAAGACCCCAAAACACCTCCGTAACAATTTATATTACATACTATAATATTGGGTTGTGCCAGCCTACGGTCAACAGAAAACAATTGCTGCTCATCATTTGAGACACTGAACATCAGGTCAGACTAGTAGTTTGCATTTCTGCTTTGCAGTCAGAAGATGCAGTGCTTTGATTCAGTAATGAAGGGTGGAGTAAATGCTTACCTTTGCTGGCCCATAGCTGGCCTTTTCCTTGTGTTGACATCAATGATGGCTCAGGATTGTGCAGCCTAGATAGTTTCACGGCATGTACAGTAGGGCTGTGCAAAAATATCGATATACCTTACTAGCTGTTTTTTAATCGAAAGTGTATCGATTCATAAAAAAAAAAAAATCCTGTTTTAAACGGATTAAATTACCTCCAATCACTGTGGTTGTCAAACAACCTGCTCTGCTCCTGTAACGCTAGATGTTGCTGCCTATTGCCTTCAAAGCTAAGGCCAGTGACCTCCCGGCCTGTCACATGATCCGGCCAAAATCCCAACATGGCGTCTCACAAGCAAAGCGGCCGTATACTGTATACTGTAATGTGATCCCGACTCAGCCACACATGATGGATGCGGCAGTGTAGTGCCCAGGAAAAGGCTACAAAACATGTCAAAACACCGCTCCCCCCCTGCAGAGAGAGAGGCAGCGATGTTGGACGACTAGACCACAGAGTCTAATGTTACGATGACGTCACACCACATCACGACACCACAGCACGGAAGCCGTACAGGCAGCAACATCGCAGAGTTACTGAAAACTGAACCTGGAAGAATGGGGACATAAATGGGAAGGACCCAGCCGACAGACAACTTTACTTAATGCATTTTATTTCATGTGATGTTTATGGCATTTACATGTAAGTTAAGAGTCACAATAAGGAAATAATAGTGTGTATTTTATGTTCCAATGAAGTTGTGGCAAGTGCATTTTAGTTAAAAAAAAACAACGAGAACACAATATGCATTTTATTTTCACATTTTGTTCTTATGGCAAGTTTTATGCAGTTCAGTTCAGTGTGTTCTCTGCTGAGGGACTATCTGCAATGCAAATACCTTTTGAAGTAGTTTTGATGCATGTAGGTATTAGCATACCCAGCTGGTAGACAGCAAGTGATATTTTCAGCTCTATTTTTTTTACATTTGCATAAAAAAAAAAGGAAGTATTGCAATATGTATCGTACCGAGGTGCTTGCCAACACACAGCCCTAATGTTCAGTAAGCGTGCCGCTCACCCAACTCTATGAGGAAGCTTTTTCCATTAATCGAGATGGCTCGTCTGGACATTCGCATGAATATCAACTCCTACGGGGCCCTTAAGGGCTCACGTTTGCCTGTTCTTATTGTCATTCCCTCTGAACTAGTTTAATTGCCCCGCAAAATGATCCATGGGACTGTCGCGCTTTTCACCGGTCAACATAGTCAAATGCTCCTAGCCGATGATAGCTGAGCACACACTCTGGCCTACATTTTGTTATTCAGGTTAAGCAGCAGCATGGTCGTCCATACACTTGACATGCAGTTTGGCTCAAGTTTAGTTGTTATTTTTTTGAAAGCGTTTAACGTATAGCTGCTGTTTGTTGTATGTCAGGCTTCTCTCATAACTTATGTATCCTGTTGACTGCAGTTGGCCAGTGTAGCCACTTAATGATGTGGTTTACAAATGTGAGTTTTGTTTGCACACATTTGTGACAGAAAACTAATTGCAATTGTAATTTTTCCACATGACTTATTAGAATGTTTAGTAATTTTCTGTTGCTGATGCTTGATATTTTTTGGCAACAAAGCCTTGTGCCTTTTTCGCACTGCTTGGCTTGGTCTCATCCTGTTCATTTAAATGTCCCCCCCCCCCCCCCCCCGTCTCTCTTGTTCTTTCTTGCATAGTCTATTCCACCCACACCCTTCAGCAAATATGAGCTTGGAGCACAATTGAACATTCTTAATTAAAAGGGTTGTTTGCACAAAGGCTAAAAGTCCTGATAACATGATGTTTTCCATCCGTCGAAAAGGAATGCTGCTCAGTGTGATAGCACGGCTCAGGCTGAAATTAAAAACTATTGTTATGGAAGACATAAAGACAGAATAATAAATAGAGGAGTTAGTGGCCCAACCAACAGGTGGTCTGTATCTACACAGCACACTTGGGTGCCAGTTAATTAAATCCAAGCCTTATTTAAAATGTATATAAATATTGGGATTTAAGCAAAAAATAGTCCAGATGTCCTCCTTCCTGGCTCCAGGAAGAGCTCCAGGAAGAGCTGGAGGATGCATGTATTCACAGGTCAGGTTTGATATGTAGGGTAATCACTCCAGTGTGGATTGCCCCCCCCCCCTTCACCACCCCCCGCTTCCCATTCGTGGGTCATCTGATGCCTTGCCAGAAGCCAACCAACATACAGTACATACATAATATATTGTTTCTGCCCAAGCTTATTCACTCCTACTCTGAGCTCAACAAACACCCCCAGTTCATCTTATTCCAGCCTCATCTAACATTGACTGGTAACCCCATTAAGCATAATTTACCTCAACCCCTCCTCTCTTCCCTTTTTTTTTTTCTGCTTCGCACACTCAGCCTATAACGGATTACTAATGAAGTCACTAAGGAAGAGTGATTCTCTTTTGCACACAGGAGTACATCTTCACCTCTCACATTCTCTCCCTGCTTCCCTCTCTATCGTTCTTTTGCTCTCTTGTTCTCTCTGTATTTTACCGTCTCTCTCTATTTCGATGTCGCGCACACAAACATGTACACAGTTCAGACGTACAAGCAGGATTGTAGGATCCTTGCCTATTCACTGCAGAAGATTCTCCTGAGTATTGAGGTATGTATGTATACGTGCCGGCATGATGTCTGGAACAACAGATGGGGAAAATTTCTCCCAGGTGATTCAAATGAGGTCTTCTCTAAGAGAACACGGAGAGAGACACAAATGAACTGAGGATTCCACAAGTAGACAGAATTGATACGTTTGAAAAATCATATTTAAAGTCACTACTCACCAAATTAAACTTGTATTTTTACAATCCATTACTTATCTGTTTTTGGACATAATGTTCACAACAAATGTGCTTTGAAGTTACGGTATGAAGGGGTCATTTGGATCCGTAATTATTTAAAAAAATAGGGGCAACACCGAATCATTTGAAAAAAAACCATCTAGTCCTCAAGACCATATTCATGTATAAACCAGAAAATGCCCAGAAACACAAAAAGCATCAGGTTGTTACCATTGCTAGACATTCAAATGACTTAACACTGCAGATAAAGCATATACAAACAAACATGGGGGGATCTCAAAGGATAACATTATCTGTCCAATAGCAGACTCCTCAGCTGGTGTTCCCCGAGGGAGAAAAATACACAGCAGGATCTACGAGCATTTTCTACACTGACAATAAGTTATTCCCTAAGCTTGTAGGATTCAGCAACATTAATCCTCTGTAGAGTAAGCTCACAGCTACAATGCCTTAGCCCTATACTCTAACCGGATTCTAAAATCTAAATCCTGTAATAAAATCAGCTGTTGCATGTTTGAGACATGTTGACATTTCGAGATGCACATTGGGCTTTCAATCAACTTCATTTCCTAATGCTGAATGTCACAACATCCCAGTATTTTAATGTCTTAATAACCGTGACCTTTTCCTTTCGCCAGCTGGACGCAATGCAAGAATCAATCTGCTAGTTCTGGTAAAGCAAGTGATCTATGGATTTCTGTGAGAGGATAATGGCCAGTTTGTCCCTGT
The DNA here is from genome assembly GCA_032191485.1 of Leptoclinus maculatus. Taxonomy (NCBI): domain Eukaryota; kingdom Metazoa; phylum Chordata; class Actinopteri; order Perciformes; family Stichaeidae; genus Leptoclinus; species Leptoclinus maculatus. The sequence goes on from JAVDOI010000009.1 coordinate 6,377,419, forward strand.
GGTCACTACTGTGGTGGTGGTGGTGGTGGGAGCTGCGCTGTGTCGGTACAACCTGCATTGATGTTGGATTATTAGCAATAAGGACTGTTTCCCACATCGGAATGACTCATCCGTGTGCACATACTCTTGCCCTACACACGGCTCCAATCACAAGACAAAAAAAGACGGACAAAAAGCTTATGTTCTGATTTAGTTCGCTTCTTTTTAGCCATCAAGCAATATTTTGGGATCTTATTTACTTTCTTGCCGTGAATTAGAAGATATTAGACAATTGATTGATATCATTGTCATATCTTATGTGCCAAACAGTTTTTTTGGGCCAGTTTATTTATTTAAATCTTTGTACAAAGCCAGACTTGCTGTTTCCCCCTCTTTCCGGTCTTAATGCTAAGCTAAGAGCACCGTACCAGTGTGAGAGTGGTTACACTCTTCTCATTTAGCTCACGGCTAGGAAGTCACTAGACATACTGTATTTCCACTAATGCTTTAAGCAGCGTTATAGTTATGGTAGTGTTTATCCCAGCAACAAGCTCTGACTCCGGCAGTCTGAAGTCACAAGGATAGCAGGTAACAGTCGTTACCTAATCATTTCCAAGACAGGGCCTTAGATCAATGATGAGGTATATACTTTGATATGAAATTAATTTGTTAAGCGTCAGGGACATTTTGCCATGGAATAGAAAAGACAGTATCTCTGGTTTAGGGCTGGACAATATATCGGTATTGTGATATGACAGTAGATATCGTCTACCGTAGCTGTGCCTACGGTGTAGAAATGTGATAGAATCTGAACTGTAAGTCGCTTTGGATGAAGGCGTCTGCTAAAATGACTGTAATGTAATGTCTTATATGACATGAGTGTTATCTTTTCCTGGTTTTCAAGGCTGCATTACTGTTAAGTCATGTAATTGTCTGAACTTACCAGACGGATCCAGCGGTTCTTGCCTTTACCCAATTAGTCATTATATCCACACTGATTATTTATTAAAATTGTCATTACGTGAGTAATTTGTCAAAAGCACCAAAGGTCAACCCTACAATAAGTGTCGCGATATCGATATCGAGGTATTTAGAAAGAACTGTCCATCAATGTTATTGGTGCTAAATTGGTGGCGTATGCTCTTTTACATTCATTACAATTCATTACAATAATAACAACATCCTTTAGAAAAAGAATTTAATTCTGAAAATAATTGTCTGATGAATCAGTTCTTAAAATAATTGTGTGCCACATCCCTGCTACTGTACTGTTCTGCACATCTAATTACATTTCTTATCAAGAAACCTCGTTATTGGACTTGTTTTTCCAGCGATGTGTCTTTTTTCTGCCTGGCCCTGTTTTTGTAGCAACATGTGAGATCAAAATAATCCTGTTTTTTTGTTTTGTAAGAAACAAAAAACTTTTTGTCTTTGGTATTAGATTAATAAAGAGCTCAAGATGTTTGTCATTGACACTCTATTTTAGTCTATTTTAGCATAAAAATGAATATTAACCACATGGGGGGGCAGATGGTAAATCAAACTGTGGCATCAGACATATTTATAAATTTCAGGGGTTGAGAGTTGATTCCTCATTAAGACACCTAACCAAATAAACACAAAATTAAAATAAATACAACAAAAATCAAAGGCAGGACTATAAAAGATGCTGCTTGATTTGATTGTGACAGTCGAGTCAAACGGCTTCAATAAGAAAACCCAAAGACAACCACCCAGTGTCAAAACTCAGATGTTGACTCCATTAAAAATGCAAACTCCACTTTTTTTTCATTTTTACGTGTCTTTGTTTCCTGCAGAATGTTGTTGAGTTTTTTCCTCCTTCTTTAACCTCTCCTCACCTCGCACAAGTGTTTATCTTTGCAGTCTTAAGTAGACTGACTCGCAGGTCGCCATGAAGTGGATGTTTTTACTATCTCTCCCTGAGAAAGATTATTCAGTCTTTGCATATTTAGGTACTTTGTTCAAACAGGGAATTTACTTCGTTGGTAAAATAGGGCAAGTGCAAACAAAACAAATCTCTGGATGCCATTCCTGTTTACCCTGGGAGTAACAGCACGGTATAGTGAGGGAACAAACTGTAATCATGCCTTTCATAAGACCAATACATTTCATTAGTGAATAATCTGGTCAGATAGTGTTATTAATGCTGCAAGCTTTCGTTTTAGTTTGTCAAAGTCAAATAATTGTATACAAATAACAAAGCATATTTATGGGAAATATGCATGCTGCAAAACACACACAAAAACACATAATTACTCAGGAAGCTGCAGTTTTCATTATTGCCAAGTCGTGCTGTTTTTGAATGGCATCAGTGACAAAGAAACTGACACTTGGCTGAGCTACAGTTTCCTTATTGCAGCGTTTATCTTGAAATACATTTGAAATGTCTCAATCAAAACCCTTCAACTGCTGAAGAAACAATTTCCTCATAATAATATGGTGGGATAATAATTATTTTTTCCCCACAACTAACTTTTGGATTTCGATTCAAATCGCACACACAGTGCCTAAAACCCTCCGTGTAAAAGATGCTTTCTGAGATGTGTGGAGTGTCGGCCTCTGAGGGAAACGGGGTCTACGGTTGGCAGCTAAAGTACCGTGTACGTTGCAAAATGAGGAATACAACACACATAAAGACACTCGCATGTTCCAACTTGACACACTCGGTAACATCTGCACTCTCTCGCAAACAAACAAATGCAAAGACAGGTAGTTGACAGGTGAGGTCATGTCCATGCACGCACACACCAACACAAAACACTTCCCCAGCTCCTGAGTTGATCAGAGACTGTTACAGTGTCACCTCGCTCCCCAGCTCAAACCCCCCAGGAGATCGCTCTCTGTCACTGACGCCACTCTGCAGACAGCCTCACACAGCACCTGTCTGCTACCTCTGTGAGTGTGTGTGTGTGTGTGTGTGTGTGTGTGTTTGTCTAGCGAAGTGAAAGCAATGCTTCCTCCCTGTGGAAAATGTATACTGTTCTATCAAATATCTTCTTGCAAGATTTTTAAAAGCATCCGTGGGATGAATCAAGCAAGCAACGAAGCGTGAATATCACATCGATATCAGTTTTAGTGCCTTTTAAAATGAAAAAAAGTAAACTGTTCAAATGTAGTTATATAGCATTAATGCTTACTTTTGAAAAAGCTGACAAAGTCAACTTAAAATGGTAGAAAAAAACAACAAATGTTTCTCAAAGCTGCAGTTCAAAGAGTCTAAATTTACATCTTGTTTTACAGTTCTGGCTCCATCAACCAAAAAATATAAAAAGGCTGGTTGCAGTTAATATTACATTGTTTCCCAGCTGACAAGGACATAATTATTTTTCTCTCTCACGGGGCCCAGGGAAATGTGGATTCTACGCACAGAGCAACAAAGAAATAGCTTAGACTCTTGTAGTCCCTCTGTTTTGACATCTCCAGGCAGAATGCCACAGCTGAGCTAATGGTGTGCTAAGCGATAAAATGTAGGTTTATGAGGGATTAGTTGACTGTGTGTGTGCAACAGACACACACACACACACACACAGACACACGCAGACGCGCACAGAGGTGCACGAGATTCCCCAAGTTTAGGGATGCATTAGTGGTGTTTACGACAGCTTTGAATGGAGCTTACCCCATGCTCTAGCACAGCCCGCCCTCCCCCTTTCGTCCCCACCACCAGCACTGCTTCACACCCGGTAGCCGCAGAGACCAGTGTGACGGGGGTGTAGTTAAAGACTGGAATTCTGATTCACAGATGGTCGGGTCACTGGGATTGGAAGGGGTGCTGCTCATCCATGTTTTCCTTACTGTTGGTTCAAAGTGAGAGGGTGCATAGGGGAGATAGTTCTTGCAAAGATGGATGAGAGAGAGAGAGGGCGATGTGGATTTGGGGAGGACAAAAGTGGGCCAGGGATTGGGAGAAGGAGGGGGGGGGGTGGAGTGTTGATAAGGAGGAGGAGGAGAGGGTGAGGGTGAGGGTGAGGGTTGCAAACATAAGGATGCCTGAAGAGAAAGAAAGCTCAGAAACTATAGACAGAGGCAGGGCCAGAGTGCACCCTCTACCAGAGTCAGAAGGTGATAGGAAGCTGGCTTAGTAACAATGAAAGATTATTGAGCAGGCCGACCAGCCACAGGCTTCTGGCCCCTGGTTACTTTACACATATCTTGTTGGAAAGTTTAATACACCATGAAGAGACACAAAAATGACCTCAAAGAGACACAAAAGTACCTCAAAGAGACATAACGTTGTGTATGTCTTTTTTAAGTCTGGGTGTCTTGCATCTATGCAGGAGAAGTGGGGGGGGGTACATGACTGTCGGCTATTTGGAGTTACAAATACCAGATATTCATTGATATTATTTCCTATGTGAATAGTTCAATTTGTTTGTATGGCATTCATAAACAGCACGGACTACTTCATACATAATGTAACTATTAATAATAGTTTATTATTGCTTTAATTTTGAGTTTGAACACATTTTGACTCCAGTTTACAAATGTGGCCCCCGAACTACAAAACTGAAAGAATCACAGAGTGAGATGCACACGGGGAAAGAAATTATGTTAAGTAGAATTTAATTGGCTTTTCCAGTTTGCACTTCAGTAATCTTTACTGCATGTATTATTGATCCATTATTACAATCCCAAACAGCCTGCATTTAGCGGGGGCACACACACACACACTCATATAATCTGACAGTCCAAGTCCTCATCCCCCAAGGCACTTCTTAAAGCAGTCTCCGTGCTCAACGCCGCAACGCGTCTCATTTATTGTAACCATCAAGAGATGTCTTCTCTGAGCTCAGAGCGAGTTATGTAGCGCAAAGTACATTTTGACATGTTCCCTAATGAGATACGGTGACTCAATTGGCATGTATGCATTATTGTTTGTATGCATTTTGGGTATTTTAGAGGTGTTTATTTGTACATACCTGTGGGGTATTTGGGCCATTCATTTCTTCCTGGAATGGCAATATGCGTAGCAAAAGGTGTGTGTGAGCGTCAAGTCTATGCAGTTATTCTCACTACAGAAACATGGCAGAGCACCCCCCCCCCACCCCCCCATATCAAGTGACAGATTAAACATGGTGTCTTTATAATGGAAATGTTTTGGTTTTTTTGGATCAAAAAGATTAGCTGTGCTTGATATAGGACATGCACACACACGCACACACACACACACACACACATATTCTTTAATCCATACTAATCCATTATCCTCTGTGTGTGCTCAGTGGGAGGGACCAGTATGTGTGTTGTGCTGATGCTGATGTTGTTTTGTGTTAATGTGAACCATAGTTTATATGCAGTGTATGAGTGTGTAACTACATATATGCAGAATATGTAAATGTGTGTTCATTGTAGTCTTCACTGCAAACACACAAAAACTCTGTGAAACACATCATTTTAAATCCAAAAACAACAAATTTTCCATCACGCCCCCTTCCTGTGCTCTTTCTTGCGTGTGTGTGTGTGTGTGTGTGTGTGTGTGTGTGTGCATTCAGACAGGACTGGGTATGGGTAATGAGGCAGCATCTGTTGTGTTCTCCGCTGCGACGAAACACCAATCAAAGATGATTATAATGTTGACAAAGTTACCCAGCAGATAGCACTTATTCAGCCTCTGCAGGAGTCGCCTGTTTTAAATGGAACCACACAAAACCTTTTTATTGGGGAGTTGGTATGTTTGGTGTTATGCTGTTGAGGCTGTAAGCAAAATAAGGACTTTTTGAGCTGTCATAGTTCTTTATGAATTCAAAATGCAGCACACAAATAATTGATAGTATGTGTTTGATTGCTTCAGTGATGAAGAGGACTCTACCTCCCTGAACACAAGAGGTGATTGAATCATCCTGTTTGCATGTCTTCAGACTCTAAACATTGCTGTGCCTCCCAACGACCACTAAGACTGACAAGGTGATGATGCAGTGTGTGATTTACCGGATGATTGTGCGATTTGTGTCGAATACAAGCACATCTTTCACTTTTTCCTGACAATTTATCAACAAAAATATGTAACAGACTCATCATCAATTTGAGGACCTGTAATCGTTAGCAACCTGCTATCTTTATCTATTTATAAGGGTTGTACATTTTTGAGATTAGATAATGATATATGTAATAAGTGTGATTAATATGATGTGTTATAATAAGTCAGGAGAGTACAATGATGCTTGAGTTAGCAGGTGCTGGCAGCTAGAACTGCAAAAATCAGTAGATTAATCGATCTGTCGGTTGTTAGAAAATGAATTAGAAACTACTTTGATAATCGATAAATTGTTTTTGGGATTGTGGGAAATTCTAAGTATTTGACTAATTTGCAGAATAAACTATTAATTAATTCATTGAGAAAATAATCAGTAGATTAATTCAAAGTTGCATCCTTACAGTTCAGTTACTCAACCCAACTACCTCTTTTCATGCTTCAAAGACATGCGCAGTATTCTGCTCCACACACTTCTGTTGCCTGTATCTTTGTTACATCCTGAACTTCCTCTGGTATCTCTCTGGTGTTTTATTTCGTCATTTATTTTTGAAGGTGCAATGTGCGAGATCTGGCCAGAATTTTTGTTAAAACATTCAAAAACAAAATGATCATTTCAACTAAATGTGAAGAGGTTACAGTGTTGACGTTATATCAAAGACTTCCATTTATTGCGTTGCAAAGATATCTACTGGAATTAGCATAACCAGCTAGCCCCAGCCCGTCTATATATATATATATATATATATATATATATACACGACCACCAGTGTTAGTTTAGTTTTCACAAGATAGCAGAGATACATCTTAAATTGTTATGGTACAGAGAAGCGAACAGATGTATGTCCAAATGCTTGAATATCCTCAGGACTAATGGTCTGATTCCAGGAGCTTTACACGGATACATAGTAGGCCTAATTCCAGGAACACATGTTGTTAAAGGATTGTAGTTCTATAATACCCAGGAGTCATCTAGGGATAATGTGAGCCTCTTTATCGTTATGGTGACCTTTAGGCCGAAGGTAGTTTGAAGAAAAGCAACTTGAATGCATGTTTTCTTTTTATTACTCAGTATGCCTACTTTCTCTTTTTCCTTCCCTCTTGACTTTGTCATAGCATCTACGAATTCAATCCATTAACTACGATGCACACCGTACGCATGACATCACCCATAAACGTCTGCTCAAGCTGAGTGTGTTTAAGGCCATTATAAGGAAAATATGAACACTAGGATTCATTAATCTCCCCCCCCCCCCCCCCCCCCATCCTGCACCTATCTGTTCTTCAACCCCTGCCTCATCCATTATTCATATCCTTTTCTACTTTATCTGTCTCTGACATAAAGGGACTCCACTTGAGCTGTAAACAAATGCACATCACCTCCCCGTACATCTATTTACCCATATTCTCATCATGTCGTTTGTAAAAGTAACACATTTGTTTTGTATGTAATGTAAATCAACTTTTTTCCCCCTACATTATCGGCCTAATATGACTGTCCTGTATACATTTATATATCAATTACAGCCCACTGGGGCCAGAATGCTTTTGCCACTTTTATCGCTTTCATACCCTTATCATTACATCTGATGTTAAAGGAAAAGCAATATGAAGTAAGACGAGGCTAAATCACAGTGCCAAGATGGGGAACGCCAGCTCTGCATAACCCTGGATATCTAAAAGTTTCTAAATGTTTGACAGACATAAACGAGAACAACTCTAATCTTTTACTCGGGACATTGAACGATAATCCACTTGAATCTCCATCACACCCCCCCTTGACATGCAAAACACTCGACGTGCAGTTGAATTTGAAAGTCAAACACCAGTAGCTTGGGTTGGGTTGACAATCTGGTTCATCAACTGTGTATTGCACTTCACCTTTTAAGCTCCAGTCCTATTTTGATGCCTCTGCTCGAAAACATTGTGGGGTTTGTAAAATAAAATAAAACGGCACTTACCTCATGATGAAGACAGATGTATTTTATATTAGAAATCATATTGCATAGGTTGACTTCCATTGTTGTTTTTTCCCACCTGGACCTGTGCGCTCTGCCATTTCTCTTCCCGCTGTGAGTCACTCTGTCAGAGTGCTCGCACACCCATACACAACCACACACATGTATAGAGTTTATTTAGAGGCCTGCATTTACTTTGACGGCCTGTTGTGTAACAAAGACTATCGCACATTCACACAGGTCACGTCTAGCTTCACATCGTTTCAGATTATATTTGGGGCTACAGTCGAAACATTCAGGGCTTTAGCATATGTGCCAAGTCCCGGACAGCATCAATCCAATGTTATCCCCTGAGCAATATGTACTTTATTATGATTTACAAAAGCCGGCAACAGCATTTGAGTCCATTTCAACTCCTTAGCTCTCTTTTTTTCCTCTCTCTCTCTCTGTTTTCCAATTTTTTTTAAAGAAAGTGGTTTTGGCATCTTCACTTTAGCTCTTCAGTAGAGTCAGTCAAGAGTGAAAAGAGCACATGTAACGGGGTACAAAGATGCACAGAAGACAATGAAAAGGAGTGTGGTGGTTCTTCAGAAACACAGCGTCCTGGAGTTTTCCAGCGTTTTGATGTTTGCCTCTTTGATCTTTGTTTGCTGCTCCACTACACTAGATGGCATTCAGTCAAGTTCCTACCTGTGCCAGTGCTACCTAATTGTCAGAATATGCCAGTTTCACAAGTCAGAGTTTCACCACAAGTTAAATATGTTTTTTTTCCAGGCCTCATTACCAACTTGTTTCACATGTCTGTTAATTGATTACCACGACATAATAGGCTAGTTCACACCACAGCTGGTGGTGACCTTGTACTATTCCCGCTTCTCAGCTTTCCACGGTGTCATAATGATTGGGCAGCTGCAAGGTTGCCACTAGAAATACGATTAAAAAGAAAAAAAATACATGCAGCCTCCGTCCAGCTCTTTTAGGCAGAGGTAATATTCCAGATTGTAGAGGACAAATCCACAGTGAACCACTATCAAGGCACCAACTGCTGCTGCGATGCTCTCTGTTGGCTAAAACGTAGCAACATGCTGTACTGAACCTATGGCAGCCCCACCAGTGATGCCAGCCACAGTTTTGCATCATCTGTCAGAGGTAAAAACGCCTGCTGTGGTATCACCCGGAGGGGTATTGACAGCGAATATCCATCCATAGAGAGCAGTGCAGCAGCTGGTGTGATTCATAGCATATTAAGGGAAACAAATATGTGACCGTGGAGGAGACATGTTTTCCTTGTCTCCAAGAGAGGGAAGAGAATGTGCAATTTGTCTCGTACCGACAATTATAGACGTTTATTAAGTATACAGAGAACATCCCATGCAGTATGTGCAGCTGGGGATTAACTGAACAGTAATATATTTACTGTAATTGCATTCATTGCATTGTATATGTATATAATGTGTATGTATTCATTTTTATTCTTTACATTGAATCTGGCATTAATCATTAATAACTTTGTGCGTCACTCCTGACAGGTGGAGAGTTGCACGGCTGTAGTTTTCACACCCACCAATAGTTGTGTTTTTGTTCAATTGCCAAGCTAATTTCAAACAAACTTTTGAAATGTTGCAAAAAAAAGAAATGCAAGTTAGATTTCCCTCAATCCGTTTCCATCACCTGGTTTGTAGTGAATAGACGCCGTTGGTATCACAGGCTACCCCCCCAGCCCTGTAGTAGCAGAAGAAGGAGAGGTACCTTTTCTAATACGATAGTTCAAAATGCTCATAAAGAATAGGTAGTTGAAACACGGCTAATGTGAAGCATTGCATTATTGGATTGGAAGCACAAAGTAGCATTCATGCCTAAACTTGTTTCGTTGCATTGTGCTTTGTTGCACTGATCATTTTCAATCAAACTTTTTTATTTAGCAGATTTCCCCTGAAATGGACTCAAAACAGTGTTGGGTCTCAATGTTGACATCATGCAGTGCCAGCCCGTGTCTTACTCTTTTGTTCATACTAGTGTCCTAATTGACCTGACCTATACATGTCCACATATATACAGCACATATGCAGACATACAGTCACCTGTGACACACTTTGCTAGTCACTTTTTAATTCATGGGAACCTTATTTGGTAAAAGGATGCAAGTTCCCAGTATACAGAAATGAGAAAAGCCAAAGAAACTCTATGCCAGCGCAGCCTGAGTGCGTGTGTGCATATGAGAGAGAGAGAGAGAGAGAGAGAGAGAGAGAGAGAGAGAGAGACCAATTTAAAGGTCATTGTCACAATGAGGCCTACTAAGGAGTGTACCGCACACAGCATGACCCAGCATAAAACCAAGGCAATTAAAGCCCAGCCCAAAGACAGGGGGGGAATCGACACGGCACAGCAGTGGAGCTATCCAACATGGCCTCGGTCGCACAGTAAACAGAGACCGAGGGAGAGGCTGAGGCGACTGGCAGTGAGAGAGGGGAATAGGTTATGCAAATGACCATGGCCTGCAAAAGAAAGGAGTCAATGGAGTTCCCCCCACGCTGACGGGGGAGCAGAAAGTTAACTACACAAACAAGTCGCCGGAGTTGCGAACCCCATTCTCTCCTTCGCTCCGCCTGTCTCTCTCTCCAGCCTGACTCGTGTAACAGAGCTCACTCTCTGCATATCTCTCTGTGTTGTTTGTAGAGTTTTGACCTGGATACAAAAGACATCTGCTAATCTTTGAATTGCACCTTTTTGATTTTGATTCAACCCTACCACGAAACAAATCCATCTGGATGCATGTTCAAGTATACATTTAACCTAAGAAGCCACATCTTGTGTCTCCAGTGACCGATCAAATCCCCTCTTTATTCCATTCAACCCACCAGCCGTGTTATCTTTACTTGTAGTCTGCGGCTGACTTGAGAGGGAGCGACAGGACTATATGCGGGTATGTTTTCATGCCATTCTGGTGGGAGAGACTTGGCCTGGTTTTCAAAGCCTGCTTCCAGATGGTGGGAGCAACTTGCGAGGCAAAGGAGGAGAAAAAAAAAAAAAAGAAAACAAGCTTGACTCCATAATGCCAAGACCAGATGAGAAGATGTAACCCAAATCACACACATCTCATTGACACACACACACACTTGCATCCTTATCACAACTTCAAAGGCCACTCTAGGTCTTCTTGCAGGAGCCTAAGATACGCTGAGGCATACTATTGTTGGAATCTAAACATAAACCATCTGTTCCATCCCACTTAAGTCACACATTTACAACACAGATACTTCAGTAGGTACAACACATTTACATTTTCTCTTTACATGTACAGTAGCATCTGTTTTGAAGTATGTTAGTGCTATTTTTAATCTATATTATTGTCATGGCATGTTTCTTCCTGTTGGAACAAAAACATACAACGTGCTGTAGTGTTCTATGTATTCAGTTGTATCTTCTTCTTCCTACTGCAAGTAGATTTCATTCACACTGGCACTAGAAGTTGTCAATGATTCTATAATCTGTTGAATCCATTAGTTGGCGGAATGCCCCGCAGGTCTTCTGTCGGGCACAGTGAGACCATAATGGGAACTATTCTGGCAAAAAGTAGGAACTGTGACGATTGGGTTCAATTCCGAAACGTGGAATTACAATAAATTATAATTTTGTTAAAGGTTACGTTTGGCTATTTGATTTTTAGAAAACATTGGACAGAGGGACAATTTCGTTTTTTGGTGAGTGAAATTATACATACAGAACTATTTAGCAGGTGTCGGTGTTTGCGCTCACCATACCTGGCTTTTTAGCTTAACTTGTTGAACTAAAACACTCTGTAAGGAGTCGGCAGTTCATTTATTTCTGGTAGGTACATTAATAAAAGCCTGTTCTTCTCTCTTGCCAAAATTAGCATCCCAATTAATATTGCAGTTGTCAACCGGAATTATAGATACACCTTGCCAAACCAAGCTGGCAGTGACGGGGGCCAAACACTTTTAGCTTCACTTTGGCTCTACATTCTGTTTGTTTAACTGATAAGAGGACATTACATTTGATGAGATAGTCAGTTAACTTTACCCAGGCATTTTTTTTTGTTCTCATTTATAAAGGATTTAATATGTTTTCAATGAGACATGCATAAAACAAAGTCGTGATTTCTCAAATGTATCTTCAAAATGACTGGTTTACCTATTCAAGATAATAAAAATGGCTGTAAATATGGTCAGGAACGTTCATTTGGGACACAATTTTGCTCTCCTCGTGATTTATAGATGAGGCCTTTGGGTATCCAGAAAAAAATAAATGAAATGTTTTGGGAAATACTGGACTATGGGGTTGAATAGAAGGATATTGACTTTATAATTGGGTCACTCTGTCAGTCCCAATGAAAAATCATTGGAATATCTTCCGTCATGCTGACACTGTTCCCTAGTGATATAACTGTCTTCACCTCAGCAATAACAGAGGTACATTTCACTCTGGTTGCAGTGATGAAGTTATTTACTTTTGACAGACAAGATGAAGGTTTTGACGAGGTGATGGCCTTTTGCAGGACATATTATGTGTTGCTGTGCTACTCAGTAGAAATGGATGCGAGTGCTCTTAATTGTGTTATAACTATGTTGACTGCAGATCTGGATCCTGAGGCAGGGGGTTGGCGGGTCCTTGGTGGCAGAGGTGTTAGTAGTCAGCATATGGTGAGGGCCAGACAGCTTAGACCTTATTTGGACCACTAAAGGAGGACACATCAGGTCAGGCAGCCCAAGCACAAAGATTGTGCTGACATGACCTCAGGAACAGATGATCCTGACTTGCGTGCACCCTTCAACCCCCCTCCCTACACACACACACACACACACACACACTGCAGACGGGCTGTTGTATTCAACACTGTGTACTTTAAACAGCCTCAAAACCCACGTATGTTCATATGTGGGATTCTAAGGCCTGACATGAACTTCTTTGTCCACAGAAGACTAGGATCAGACAAATCGGATGAGGCCGGCATTTTGGTTTAAAGTTGTCTTAATGCTGGTTTAGGATGAAACAGCCTTGACATGTACGCGCGTGTGTCTACAACTGTGTTCTTTTAAAGAGGTAATTGTATTGAGTAATTGCATTAGTTAATTGCAGTCTATTGCACATGTGATTAAAGATTACATTGCAAAATGGATGAAGTTATTTCAATCTGCCACTCTGTGTAACAAATGAAGCAAGAGTAGCGATGCAACCTGAGGCTCACGATTCATATTATGTCCATGATTTCACAATTAGGATTACATCATGTATCATGCTGCGAAATTGCCGTATTGCCAATTGTTTACACGTACTCCTTCATTCAGAATGTAAATGTTCGTGTTCATTGCTCTTCAGCACAGAGATCAAACGGAGCAGATTCAATCAAAGGAGCTCATTGCCACTGGTTTCTTTCTATTTGTTCAGTAATTGGATAAGAGCAAACCGAGACGATTACTGAACCCATTCAATGGTCCATATGCCACTCATGGCAACTATATATACACTGTCTATTTACCACATATAGAGCTGTTAACAACAGAGCTGAACCGAACGAATGGATGGTGGTAGACTAAAGAGTTGTCAATCACATCAAGGCTGCTTCTGACAAGCTAAGACTTTAAGGACATTCAGAGTGGAAGTGAGGCCATGTAGCAATCTTCTTGTCAAGTGATCAGGAAAAGTGCATGACAGCATGATGGCAGATTATATGATGAAACACCAGGTGAAGGTTGTGGCTGGCCAAAGTCTAACTGACCTACATGTTGCTGTTCAAGTCTATTCAAAATGATGATGAATGCCAGTAGTGATCAAGTCTCTTCACATACTATTTGATTAGATTATCCTGGTGCAGGCAATCAATAGTTAGTTGCACAATTGGGAAAATTCCTTTCACATTATGTTACTCTTCAATGTCAGTTTTGGACTGAGGAGTTAAAATTGAACGCAACCGATGTTCAACATCGAAGTCTATTTACAGGTCTTGGGGAGTACTACTGCATATTTGAAAACAGGTTGTTTAACACCTTTTGCGGCTCCAGACGGAGCTTCACAAATCATCAACAATAAAGAAACATTGACAAAAAGGACAATTCACTGTGATAGATTACTTAGGCTTTTACTTGATTTTACTACCATACATAAATTAAGGGGAACAAGTAAATGCCTGGAATGGTGAACACATTTAAAATGTATTAGAGAACGGTTAGCGAATATGTGAAATATATACATGATTACTCCAATTGTTCATGACTTTGTCAATCAATTTGTTCCTAATTGGCTTTTATATCATTGTTTTCTTTTTTTTCTGTTTAAATTAGTGGTTTTTAAATACAATGTTAGACACCGCAGCTGGCAGTGAGCAGTTTTAATAGATCAAATCAGTGTTTGATGCAATGTTTGCACACAGATGCATCACATTCCCTCATGTGCTCTGTCCAATTTAGTTTTACACACTATGCAGATTAACTAGCTTTCCTATGATAATAATGATCTTTTTTTTTTTTCCTTCAGATGACATTAATAACATAATTAATATTGTTTTGAGGAGAAATAAGTTAACATTTTGCAATGGGTGTTGGTGTCTTACAGTAGTTTATTCTTGTGGTCCCCGGGGGACAACAGTTGGTATGTTGAATGTGTTGGTAGGATGAGGGTTAATAGTTAAAACATGCCAACACACTGCCACGGCTCTTTACAAATCCATTCTTTTAGTGATGAGTTCAAATAAGGTTCATATGTCTAACAGCGGGATCTACTGCTCAACTGCTTCATTTCCATTTGAACAAAGTCGTGTAAAAAAAGGTACACAGCCAAAGGCGTTGACACATCTGAGTCTTGGAGACGACTGTAACAAATATCCCACTCAGCTGTGCTTGATTTGAGAAGGGGCTAAGTCATTACCGCCTCTTACTGTTATGTCTGTTGTCAAAGCATTCACGTAATTTATTATCAATTCATAGCTCTGCTGTGAGAGGGCTTTGTCTTAATTTCTATTCAAAGTGGGCTTCTGTGTTCAGCAAGGCAAATACAGCCCGAGCTGAGAGAGACTCTCCAACCTTTCCTCATTTAGCTCAATACGACAAAGGGAGATGAGTTGCATTTTTGGATGCATTCATTATTTCTCTCTCTCTCTGTCTCTCTCTGTCTCTCTCTGTCTCTCACACACACACACTCTCTGTCTCACACACACTCTCTGTCCTTGCTATTAAAATCTGTGGGTATTTTTGTTCCCATTAAATGAATTATACCCATTACTCTCTGTGACAACTATGCATTGAGTGTGCGCGCCCCGATTTAACATTGTTCTAATTCCTCTCACTATTATTGCAATAAAACATTCATCATAATAATTAACCATTTTGACATCTAATTTAAGCTAATTAATTTGAGAGAAAGAATGCTTGTGTTATATGGAGCTCCGTGATTTGCCATGAAACTTCTGCTAATCATGGGACCGGCAATGAGCCTTGATGAATTTTATCATGCTTTGGGACTGAGCAGACACACACGCACGCACGCACACACACACACACACACACACACACACACACACACACACATGTTACATGGGTCACCTATCCATTAAAAGACAATGACAGTGATCCATCTTGATAATGGCTTTAATGGCCGATGCCAGTGAAGATAGCTGAGGGTGGCCATTCTTCTGTGTACCAGCGTAATGATAGACACTTCACTGAAATGCTCTTATCTTAGAATATTAGCGCTGTAAACTATCTGGATGGATGCAATCTAGGTTTACAAAGTCAGGCTATTGGTTTTCTCCTTATTGCTCTTCTGTTATAGATCCCTCTAGGCAGTACATTGATAGACTATAATTTGCGTGTCTTTGTTCTCTGCATTTGGCCCGAAAGCTTTTTTTTGTTTCGAAGATAGGCCTACACGCAAGCGCAAACACCAATAGGTGGATATTGTTATTGGCACATTTGGTTTTCTTCATTATGAGGCAAACTCATAGAAGTACATTTTGATTTTGTCTTTGAAACTCCAGCCCAGAGAACTTACAGTTATTTTGCCAGCTTGTTTGTTTGCTTTGTGCTGCTTGGCATTGAAACAGTGCACGAATAAAACATACCAGGTGCAGTCATTTTTATATAATTCATCCCAAGTTCTTAACATCCATCCATCCAAAGGAATTACATGCAAATGAAAAACTAACTTAAAAAGAACTATGTTCATCAGAGTTATCTAAACTAACTGCCATGCTGCATCATATTGGTGAAGTCAGTGACTCAGCAATATGTCTAATGTTGCAGTGACATTAGGTAGGAACCCTCTATGGATATACATCTTCCACCACAGTGACACCAATAGGTGATATTTAGTGTGAAATGTCTTCAGCGGTAGTCTGACAGGTCTATTCATCATACATGTTAATAGAGAGTGGAAACACTCATTTTGTCTCGCGTTGTACAAGTCGTTAATTAAACTCGCTCCCAAAAGTGATTTGTTAGTATGCTCTACGGATGCGCACCAGTGACAAATACTAATGTCCCAAGCAGAACAGATTGTCAGACTGCAAATTTGAATTCCTATTAAAAGGTGTATGAAAGTGAGAGCTTGGGTAACGTTTTATGACACAAGAAAGGCTTATAGATTTCGTTATTGAAGTTCCCTGGATGATGAGAAAAACAATTTTTTTGAGCTCTGCTGGCGGCATGTTTCCGACATGTCAGCCAGTCAATCCAGCACTTTGGAGAAGACTGAAATATCTCAAAAACTATTTGAAAGGTTTGTCTTGAAATTGTGTAGAGATATGCATTGTCCACAGAGGATGAACCACAAGGGTTTTGATGATACCCTAAGTTTTTTTATCTAATGCCACCAGCAGGTCAAATGTTTTATTTATCGAATGAAGTAGCTCAACATCTACAAAATGGATTTGCACAGAATTTGGTACCCGCCATGCATGGTCCCCAGATGATGTATCGTAATAACATTCAGGTTCCCCTGATTTTTCCTCCAGCACAACCATGACGTTCTGCTTTGAGTGATATGTCTCAAAAAACTACGTTGATGCTTATGTTGCGAGGTTTCTGCTGTTTTAACCTTAGATTAAGGGGAATTGCGAAAGCAAGGTTGCTGTGCTTGAAATCAGTTATTAGGAGCTTTTCTGAATTTGAATGCCTTTTTTTCTTATTTTTTTCTGATCGTCCTTCTAACTGGTAATGCATCAGTCACTTTTACACGGCACCCTGTGCCTCTCACAGGTTCTTCAAAATTTAAATTTTTTAATTGTCAAGTTTTGTTTGAAGGTCCATCAGAAGCAAACAAAAACACAGGACCAAGTCAACATTGATTTAATTTACTTTTGCTTTGTTACGTAACTTCCGTACTTTACTCAAACCGTGATTTTTTTTTCTCAAACTAGCCAAGTTGTTTTGTTGTGTAAGTACAAAAACTAAGTTACTCCACATTACGTTATAACGCTATTTCAAGTTTATTTTTTAAAAAGAGATGGAAACTGACAAAACTGATGCTAGAGGAAAGCGTCGTAGTTTGAGGCCTGCAGTAGGGCCACGGCCCAAGGTATTTGACGAGTTCGGACTCAGGATTTGTTGGTTTATATTTAGAATAGAGACACTGCAAGCAAGGATTAATTAATTTCTTTAAAGGACATGCAGTTATAAACAACCTGTTTTCTCTCCCATCACATCAAATACCACAGCTTGGTCAGTGTTCCTTCGTGCTGATACCGACACTCTTCTAATTTATTTTTTCAATCTAGGTTTACTCTTGGGTTGTTTTGACACTCTTCTCCTTCCAAGTTCTCACTTTCCAATTCTATTATTTCTTTCATTGTCTCTCAGGCATTGACACATTTTTATAAACTTTTTCTTACAAACTGGGAAGTAGTGAGTATTTAACAGACAGGAAGAGATGCTATTTGTTGCATAATGGGAAATGTAGGTTCCAGGTTTTTGAAGGTTAACCCATACTAGAGACTAAAAGACAGATGTTCCAGACTGCACTGATTTTTACCATTCTTTTTTTTGTTAAACCGTCTCCTGTGAGTCCCCCAAACTTTATAAAACTGCAACACTAAATTGCTCGAGTACCCATTTTAGGGAGCCCTTCTAATTGCTTTAAACATGTTTGTCCAGCTGTGGTGTGCACAGGGCATGAAGGGTTGCCGCTGTTTTGCTTTAAGTGCTAAATTGCCTGTTTTAACACCCTCATGTATTAGACATGTGCGTGCCTCGTGTGACACTGGCTCCATGCTTCATCTTTGCCTTAATATCACATCAGGTGGATGAGAGGTGGCAGAGAGGCACCTGGCGTGGTCAGGTTAAGTACCCTGAAAGTGCTCTCTTCATTGACCCAAGTCCCTTTTCTCAGTTCAAGTGCTGTTCTTGTCTAACTTTAGAATGAAAAATAAAATAACCCTAATCCAGCACAGCAAAGAGGTGTCTTTTTTATATTTTCTGTGCACACCACTGGCCCCCCAGTATATAGCTTGTATTCATACTTTTCCGTATAAATTAGAAAAATCATCCCTGCTGAATTTTTTGCAGTTGTGACTAAACTCAAATTCACCACACATATCTTCAGAAACATCTCTCAACATGTTCTTTTCAATGCAGTGTCCTGTTGCCATTTCCAGACAAGCTTCACCATTAGTGCCAGGGAAATTGATGTAATGCACGCAAGAGGGGGGCCCCGCACACAGGTACGGAACAGCATAACGTTTCATGGCTCTGTCTGCCAGACTTCCGTGGCTAACTGCATTAGTTCTGCCTCAGTGACAGTTTGAGACCCCACAGAGGAAGAGACTTCGCGGCAATAAGCCACCCGTCAGAGACCGAGTGATCAACTCTACGGTGTTTACCTCCGCACACGTTTTTTTGTGCATTGGGAGAGGAATCTGAGTATTCATGTGTGTTTTCAATCTGTGGATACACACGTGTTTGCTGGAACAATGCTGTCAATGCCTCCGTGTGGGTCTGCGCAGGTGTATTATTGGGAGGCGGTTGAGATGTGGGGTCGGTTGGGATGAGTATTCCTGAAACGGATATGTGAAAATGGTTTGGCATGCCTACGTGTTGATTTGAGTGTCTTGCTGTGAATGTTTTTTCCGGGAGATGATTAAGGTTTATTAGTATGGGACTGTAAAGCCTTTCTACCTGATAGTCAGATGTCGCAGCGGCTGTTGCATGAAATTCATTGACTTTATAAGGAGGGCATGCTGGGTTTTGGCTGGCAGGGGGGCCCCGACAGCTTTGTAAATGTTTGGGAGATAAAAGGCTGTTTGTCTGTGTGCTTGTGTGTGTCTGTCTGTGTAAAGAAATCTGCGTGTCAGGCTGTGGTGTAAACAATAGCTAAAAGAGTCTCGATGAAATGTCACCAGGGCGTTTGACCTTGTTTGACAAATTAAGGAGCAAATAAATAAATCGGCTAGGATTGCATCGCCGCAGGGGACTAATGCATAAGAACACACACACACACACACACACACACACACACATATAGGCACATGTGAATACACAACGGAGAGTTCTGGAATTTGAGGATATTGTGTCTCGGATTAGTTTCAGACAACTTGGTTGATGGAACACCTGGATTTATAAGGCTAACAAATCTGGTATTCATCCTGTGTCTTGTTTATGAGCAAAGAGCAAAATAGAATATTCAGGCTTTTCATGTCTAGCTTTAGCTGGTTGAAAAAAAATACCACCGGTGGCAGAAAACGTTATATTAGCTGTTGGGGATCAGCGTTAACTTAATAAGCGTTTTTGATGAAAGGCCAAAATGAAACTCTTGGCTGTTGTCCAGATAATGTGCTCTCTACAAGATGCTGTCTGTACTTTGGCCAAGATTGTTTGTTGAAAAAACATCAATCCACAGTCACAAGATGACGGGGCTTTTTTGCAGTTCAAAAAGAGCTAGAGTGGTGACCCTTCTCAAATAAAATGATCATTTGATTGCGTCACATCACTTTCAGTAGTTGGAATCTCCTCGTTGAACCTTTCAGTATTGCACTTCTATAAAATAGTCCTGACAAGAAACAGGTTACTAAAAGGATGGTCAAAACAAAATCCAAGCAGCAGAGTGTGAGACATTCTGACTTGCGTTGACCCTTGTGATCCTTGAACCTACTCTTCCCACAATGCAAGTTGATGACGTCTTTTTCTAGATTATCCCTGCCAAAATTGTCCAACACCTAACCAAAAGCTCCCCAACAGAGCGACAGAAGATGTTATACTACACCTGAACACCATTATGACGAGTAGACATGACTTGATATGTAAAATCAATGGAGTGCCTTATCAAGTCATTTTTGCATTTTACAAACAGTTGGAAGCTGAACCAAGCTGGACTTGATAATGGTTTTGTTTCCCCTAGTCAACCCTTGCGCCCTAGCTTAGTCTTTTACTATATAGTGAAGAAAATAACATATTTCTATTTATTGCATGTTGTTTATATGTTCCAAGCAATTCCATTATGGATGAAGCTCATGTTTCTTCCAATGTTAGTCATTCTGTGTTAAGCACCTTACTCACCGGCCCACCTTCCTTCTTTGTCTGCCTTTTTGCACCAAGGACTCTTTAATACAGCATCTCTCTTTGTTTATGTGGTCCTTGTGTCCCATCATTCCCCCTTGAAACTCAGGCTGCCCTTCTCTCGGGGTCGTTAACTGGCACAATACCTTTTCCCCGCCCTCAAACATGATTTTCCCTTAACATTGACTTCAACACGCAGAACAGTTACTCAACAAATGGCTGAATTTAATGATCCGGGTTTTCTGCATGAGTTGTTTGCTGTGTGATTTTTCTTTTTGTCCACCTGGGGATAATTAAGTGAGAGGTGTGCAGGACCGATTTAACATTGTGGCCAAAACAGAAAGAGCTGTCTCATTTAGGCCTACTTGTAGCATTTTAATTACGCATTCCAGATACTGTTCAGTCCCACAGTGCCCAACTTGGTGTGCAGCATGAATCCTGTAACCACACACTGAAAAAGAGAGTAACTTTGCTATCCAACCATACCACAGT
Source organism: Leptoclinus maculatus (assembly GCA_032191485.1). Lineage (NCBI taxonomy): Eukaryota > Metazoa > Chordata > Actinopteri > Perciformes > Stichaeidae > Leptoclinus > Leptoclinus maculatus. Next base: position 6,398,340 of record JAVDOI010000009.1, read on the forward strand.
GCATTAGCTATATATTAGTCCTTTAGCTAAAATGTTTCTTTAGCAGTATAGATGTAATATGTAATTATCTGGCTCAGGGTAGCTGCGATATTCACTAACTGTATTTTGTCACACATAGATTATAAACCCGTCTTTTGTGCGACAGTTGGCGAAATAGTGTCACAAAGAAAAACAATGACATTTTAAATCTGTACACCAAGCGTAGTAGATGGAACTTTCAAGTCCATGAAAACCATTTATCTCCATAATGTCAGTTTGATGGATCAGCTCTGTGAATTTCTTTGAGATTATCAAATTATTTTTTTAATTTTTCATTAAGCCTGTGAAGTAGGGGGGATTTCCTTAAACCCCTAACAGAACAGGTAATCCTTCAGTCAGTGGCAGACTCGGGCTGTCTGAGGGGCAGGGAAGTAAAAGATAAAAAAAAGGGCACCAGTGCACAGGAAGTTGTGATGCATTTATGCTGAAATAGTTCCACAGTTGGTTCAGATTGTAAAAGAAAATGTAAATAAAACAACATTGTGTGAGTATGTAATTTAAATCCCAGGAGGGCACATTGCCTCTCACATAGAGGCAAACTATAAACAGCCTGTATGGCACTGCATCAACTTTTCTCCACAGAAAAAGGCATGTTAGAGGGAACTTCATAACATTTTCTCCGCTGAAAGAGCACCCTAGAGGCACTTTATTAGGTCTTATTGTAGACTGGGCAACCATGGCACTTCATGTTTTATCTACCATAGGGGCATCCAAGAAGGCACTTGCTGCGGGTTTTTCTTTTTTCGAATCCCCCCCCCTTATGTCCACTAGTGCCCTCAGTTTAAAATCACAACATTTGGAGGTATATGTATTACACTGGACGGCAATGAAGTTCTCCATATACAACTACTAACGTTACAAACCTAATGTCACAGCAGCACTTATGTGTCCACTATGTTTTGTCAGTTACTAGGCCATACAGAAAGTACTTTGGAACACCAGTGCCAATTCCAAATTGTTGAAACAATTAATAATAATATGGGTGTACATTCATGTAGTCAACTTTTCAAAATACACACAAAAATTGCAGTTTGATTGATCAGTCAATTAACATCACATTAACCAACAACAGTTTTGATAATGGATTCAGTGTGTAAAGCTTTTATTAATAAGCAAACATGACAAACATTTGCTGGCTCCACCTTCTCAAATATGAGAATTTGCTACTTTTTTTTTCAGGGTTTTATACATTTGGTGGAACAAAAAAAGCTACGTTATTTCATAGGCGAAATGATTAATCGAATAAATCTCAACAGGTGAATTAGTAGTGAAAGTAAACATTGGTTGGATCGCTTGGAGGGATAAGCAAGTCAAGGCTGCATTGCTTTATTTGTTTGTTTTTTCTCATAATGCAGGAGCCATCACCACTTCCATGCACAATTCAGTACACTTTTCTCAGCTGTCGGTAGCTGGGACGAAACACTGTCCATCAACAAGTTAGAAGACTGCTGAATACCAGCAACAGCAATTTCAGCCCAGCACAAGACAGCAGTACTGTGTTGTTCCCCATCACAGCATAAATAAGATATGTTTTACACATGTCTCTACACTTAACGATGCTGTCACCGTGTTACAGCCCAGCCAACGTCTTCATACAAGAACTTCTTAAGTGCGTGGTAATCAAATATAACAGAGAAGCTACTTTAACAAACACAAATGACAGTGTTTGAGTCCTTTGGGGGATGTAATTCAGAGTTTGATAAAATTCCAACTCTGTGAATATGCTAATAAAAACTGTAAGATTCAGTTGTAAAGAAATGCTATTAAATTTAACACCGACTTGCCTCTACATGGTTGTGAATTACTAGACTTCGCTTGCAAAATTAACTTTCTCACAAATAATGCACCGACACAAGACGAGCAGCTAACTGCCAAACCTAAAATGAGTTTAAAATTGATTGGATGTTATAATTACTTCAAGTTCAGTACTTAAGAGAGACTTTAGATGCTTGAGGAGAACCGAGTGGAGAAGCGACCATAATTTGTACCATCTGCGGAGTAGCGGCCGCTTTGAAAACTACGGTGTAAATTATGCACAATCCTCTACTCATCTTTCAAGTTCATGGAAAAAAATGTGCTCAAATACACACACGCACACACACACACACACACACATACACACAAAACCCTTTCCTCTTTCCCAGGGCTTCTCCTTCTTTATCTAATCTGTGTTTTATTGAAAATGGTAATTATAATGAAAGGCCTATCTTGCTCTTGGTTTAATTTGTTTCTTGGCTTTTTTTCTTCACTCTTGCACCTCTGGTGTGTGTGTGTGTGTGTGTGCTTGTGCGTGAGAGAAGACCCGACATGTCCTAATGAGTGTGTGTGTGTGTGCGTGCTTTGTGTATGTCCATGCTCTGACACACTACGTTACAGTGGGACCTTTGTAATAGGAAAATAAGACATGGCTGCTGATGTCACTGAGGTTTAACTGTGGCTCGGGGGAGAAAGATGTACGCACACATGCGTGCACACACACACACACACACACACACACACACACAGCATGCAGACAACCCAACATCAACAAAATTATTCCAGCATCAGGCCTGTGGGGGGTTCAGTGGATTAAATACAGCATGTAACCTTGGAGACCTGCCTTTGGTTGGCTGAAACATTTTCGGTGCGCCTGTGGGGTTGTTTGTGCTCTCGTGTTTTGTCGATAAAACCTAGAATGCTTGATTATTGTGAAAAGGCTGAACCGTGGAGTTCCAATTTTCCCACCCAGGTAAGGACACAATTGACGTACCATTTTCTTTTATCCTTCTCTCCGCATTATTCACTCATCAGGACCGCAAAGGCGGAGTGAAATTAAATGCAGAGAGGGAAAACGTTGTCTTTTGTTTTTTTTTCCAGTTTGGTTGCAAAACAGATTATGTGCTAAAAAAACATAAACAAAGGCACAGAAAAACAAAAATGCACCCAGAGCCTCGCTTCCACAAGAATACCAAGAGCATCGATTCATCCTTTATGGCCCTTATTTTTGTACCAAGCCATGATTCTAATGAAAACAAAGTCCCTTCAAAGAGTTTCTTTGAGATCCACACTCCACACCAAGAAGGTGGCTCCCTCACCCTATCCCTTGTTACTATATATTTAAGTGGCATTAAAGTGAGAGGACGCAGCGGGAGCCGTATAGTGACTGCAATGGGGAGTCTTTTGATATAATGACTCCATTTGACTGGGGTCTGGGGAGCCTTGTTTGAAAGCATTACCTTTAATGTGAGCCGCAGTCACTCCATCACCTCTGATGCTATAGTCAGCGTTAATAAGTAGAAGAACTTCTTATCATTTTTTACCGTGTTTACTGCAAGTCACACTGAATGGCTATGCATATAAAAACCAGTACATTGTGTGTGTGTGTGTGTGTGAGTGAGAGAGCAAGGGCATAAGAAAGGGTGCGAGAAATATAATATTGCAGTAGATGGCCATAGACTTCAGTATGAAATTACTGGGACCGTACTGTGGATGAAATACTGCACAATGCACTCTCTGAAGTAAACCATGCAGCTGAGTATGCCCCCCACACACATAAGAGCACACACAGTGTCTCACTGAATATACACTCATATGAGACCTCTTACAAGATTAGACCTTAGAGAGATTTATTCATTGTGCATGTAGTCTAATAGTTTACTTGTGTCAGTGTGTGTGTGTCTGTGTGCGTGCTTGCGTTTTGCAATCTAAATAAAAGAACCCCTCATATTGTGTGTGTTTTCTTTTTTAATTCCTCTCACACAGGTCACGGTGGATCTCACCCCACAAGAAAAAAAAAAAAGAGGCTTTGGCCTTGTGTGCATGTGTGTGTGTGTGTATGAGATAGAAAGACTATTTTAACCGCTGTATTTGCCAGAACCTGCCCAGCAGCAGGAAGCTTCCTGTTCTGAGGGCGGATGTGGTTTGTTTCCACTTTGTCTCCACATGCTGTGTTGAATGAAAGTGCCACCACTGGTGTCAAACCAGGGGTTTCCCCTTGTGACTTAAAGTGTTCAATTTAAATGTCTTCCTCCACTGCCACTGTCTCATTCTTCTTCCATGTATGCATTTGTTCACTATGTATCTTGCCTCTGTATACAAATACACAATTTATTTGAGAGACAGCTTTCAAAAGACACATTTATTTCCTCCCGAACATAATTGCTAAGTCAACAAGACCTGAATTAATGTTTGACTGAACAAAGACCCAGCATTGATCTCCAATTGGCATGTCTTAACATTACATTGCTTGTCATAAATAAAAAAAAAACGAGCTTGTTTGGATTACCCCTCTGCAAGCACTTTTCCCATCAAAGACGACACCCAGGGAAGGGAAGAATGAGCCCTCAGCCAAAATCCAAAGAAGTCCACAAGGAAGTGCACATTACTGTTGCAGAGTCCTCTCTCTGGATTTAAGTATTTCAAGAGTGGGATGTTATCCACAAAAGGAAATGACTGCAATTTAAGAAAGGAACAATATGCTAATACCACAGTGAGGCATCTTTAATTTTACTGTAGGTGTAAGAAATTGCTGAATTTTTTTTTGTCAACTGTCATTACAAGAAAGGTTTTCTGGCTCATAAAACGTTTGGGTTGTGACAGTATTTGACTGAAATATCACACTGAGAGTGTTAGATGAGAAGATTGTTCTTAGGCTGATGTCTCTGGAGGCAATCAGCTTAGTTTAGCATAAAGACTGTAAGGAGGACTAAACAGCTGGCCTTTATCTTTCCAAAGTTCAATAATACAGCTGCCAGAACCATTAATGAACGTGTTATATCTTGTTTGGATAATCTGTACTCAAGCAGAAATGTAAATGTGACAACCTGTAGTTTTTCACGAGGTGGATCTATTACTTTAAGAACAGCAGTTTCATTTGTATAGAGTAATCTCTCTGCTCTTTGTCTTTTATAATACAGTCAATGTAAAAAGTCAGTGTTGACAAAGAGAGACGTTTTCCTACACCCAGTTAACATTTAGCTTTAACAGGGGTGTCCTCATGTGACTATGCCCAAAAAAATAACACGATCGGCAAACTGTGAAACAGCATGACAGTCAAATTACCAGCCAGTAAAAGTGAGAATAAAATAACAGCCTTACAGTTTTTGTTGTACTGCTCCCAGTTAAGCTGATTTAGGGATACAGTATGTTGTGTTGGCAGTGTGGGTCTGCTTTTGATGAGGGAGTAAGCCAGTCTTACTCTGGCTAACGCACGCTGACTGAACTTTCCACACCGAGAATGAAACAAGTCGCAGAACAAAGTTCAGAGTCGGTGTGTACGCTTTCTTTTGATCTTGTCAGCGTATCACACTGATAATGAAGGGGCTGTGTTCCAGCTGGATAGATATTCCCATTTGATGTGATAAATCCCAGTCCATCATTTATCGAAAAAAAAACCTGCAGTGTCACTGGTAGTTCATGTGTGGCTTATAAAAAAAATGGTTTATACATTATTGCATTCATGTGCATTTTTGGTAGATAATTGAATGAAGAGTTTGACCTTTTTCACTTCCTTGCCTATAGTTAGATGACAAAATTGATCCCACTCTCATGTCCGTACAGTTAGTGTGAGTCAGCAGGTGATTAGCTTAGCTTAGCATAAAGTAGAGAGTAGGGGTGGGGGAAACAGCTAGCCTGGCTCTGTCGCAAGTAAAAGCAAAAATACAAGGATTTAGGTCCTGAAACTGCTTATGCTGTTGCCTATAGCCACACAGTGATGATCCAGGAAGTCATGGCCCATGGCAAAATACATCCAAACATATAATCAAGATGCATTTGTAAACATATCATACTATTTGAAATAAAATGTGATTCGCTCCTTTCGTTTTTGTCGTCCTGAGAAGAAGCTCGTCACTGCAGCACAACTGAAAAAAACTTTGGTCGCAAACTTTCCTCTGATGTTTCAACCTCATCATCAAAATGTTGATTGCAATCAACATAAAATATCTCTGTAGGAAATTTTGTTTTTCTCATCTTTTCATATAGATGCAAATATGGGGCCACTCTCAGGATCAAGCTACAACAAAATCAAGGGCGCTGATTGGCTGTAAAATCCAAAAAATGTTTAATGTAGGTGCATTCTGGGCTTTTAAGGTGAAAACTCATGCCTTCGTGTGAAATGTCAAAATATGGAGGTGTTATGCAACATGACCACAGGTTGGCAGGTGCTTTGTGCTACACACACTACATTTATGTGTGTGTGGTGTGTGTGTGTGTGTGTGTGTGTGTCAGCACATGTGTGCCTGGAGGCCTCGGTCCTCTCTTGCCCATCTCCCCAGGCAGAAGACCCCTGTCTCGCCTGCCATTTCTCAGTCTGACAGCTGAGAGCTAGACAGCGGAACGAGGGAGGGAGGGAGGGAGGGAGGGGGGCATGAGGAGAGGCAGGGCTTGAATTTGAGGAGGGTTGAAAGAAATGAGAGAGAGGGCAAAGAGGTAGACATACAGAAGGAGTGGCTATCGCTAGATCGCCCCCTCCCCTCCCCTCCCCATCTTCCCCTCTTTGGGGACCAGGTGTTCTCCTTCTGAGAGGGCATGACTGGAAAGAGGGGAAAAACAGCCTACTCTCATGTTTCACTTGGCATCTCTGCACCTGCATCTGCAGGGTTGGGAGGTGAGGAGGGGGCCGAGACGAGGCATCCGATAAAGTTGGTCTCTAGAGGCTACTAGCCTTGTTGCTACACCACCCTAGAGCAGACCTCTATGCCCCACCAACACCCTCTCCTTCAGCCTGACACATATCCTTGAAATGAATGTCAGGCTTTGAGTCAGCAACTCAAGCGTTTCTCTTTTTCCTCAGACCAAAGTCTTTCTCTGTTTTCCAGCTGGTCAGGTGTTTTATGTTAGTGTTTTTAGCTGTTTTTCTGACAGCCGGGAAAGAGGCAGACATTCTCTGTTGTTGTTTTTTTTTTTGTGGCCAGCTTGCACACTCTCTATTTGGTTTTGTCTTATTAAGCAGCGCTGTGTTCGGCGGTCAAGTCGCAAACCTCACTGTTTTCATGTTGTTGATTTTGAATTCAGTTTTAACAGCCTTTAAAATCGAATTTGTTTTCTCCTGCATCCATGAAAGCTGTTTTCTAGTTCCAGCAGCGTACCAGCAATAACCTCATTTTCTTTGGCTCTGCGGTCAGGCAGCTGTTGCTCTCATGTTTGTTATTTTGTAGCAGTCATCCTGGCTCTGCAGTTAGCTTGTTTGTCTCTGTCAGCCATGTTGTGTTAGCCTACCGCTGGAGGCTGAGGTCTGTCCTCCACTGGGTTGTTCCCCCCCCTTGAGGTCAGGGCGTGAGTCAGAGGCCTGATTCCGTCACCCCAGGTTACCAACTCACTACTTCCTGTCCAGAATATACAATGAGAGGGGATGGTGGCTGAGGGCAAGATGTTTCAGGCCCTGTGAGTGGGTGTGCATGAGCATGTCTGTGTGTTGTGTTATTGGGAAAAAAAAGAGTAATTGTAATCTAGGCCGGAAATCTTTTTTCTTTTTTTTTTTTTTGCCCTGGTTTGACAGAGCCCAGAGGAATGACATATCCTGTCTTCATATCCAGAATTGTCATTTTCACATACAGTATGCGATTGTACTGGCCACTGGCATTTGTATTCAAAACAAAACGTAATTTTTCTTGTGGCAGCACATGATCTTCAGAACTAGAATTACCAACATGCGGTTGTATGCCTCCACCAACCTGTCATGTTGCAGTTTACATCCACGTCTGTGCAAAATGTCATCACTTCACCATCTTATCCTAAATTTGTGTGAAATTCTTCAGTTATGGCCTAAAAGCACGTTTTGTGAGTTCACAGTGACCTTTGACCACCAAATTCTAACGTGAGGAAATTCCCCCCAGGCGTTCTCGAGATTTCCAAATCACGAGAACGGTACAGAGAGAGCTCACAGTGACTTGACCTTTGACCACCAAAATCAATTCAAGGGGACATTTGTAACAAATTTGAAATTCTAAAACTAGGCGTCCCTGTGATATCACATTTACAAGAATGGTATGGAGGAAGGTACGGACAACCCGGAAGTGTAATGCTCCTTTTAGCTCTGGTTTGGTCTCCACCATCTCTTGAGGGAATAGCTCCGTAGCTGATCAATGCGCCACTATGTTTGTAATCTAGTTGCAGCAAGCTGCCTGCTGCAGCTGGAAACATGGCAGCAGTGGAGTGAACCCAAAAACCAAAGCAATGAACTAAAGCATGGAAAAACACTCCATGGAACTGAAGAGGACTGCAGAATAGAGTGATAATTATGTGGGTTTGCATCACTACGAGGAACACCTTTCACATCACACAGTCCTTTTATCTACTGGTAATATAAGGACATCGATTAATGCAGCTTTAACATCAATGCAAAATATGTCCTTCAACACTTGCTTACTTAGCCTTAAGATGCTTAACGAGTATCGGACAGCATTTTAACAAATATGTGAAGACAGAAGTAACTGTGGCCTAAGTGGTTTGGAGAAGGTTATCTTCGGAAACTGAAACAGAAAGTACCTGACTGTTGTTAATTTCTGGGAACAGATAAGAAAAGCACAGATGAGGGTAATTTTGGCCTGGATGGCTTTCTGGTACAGTCTGTCCACACTATTGTGGAGTTATCAGACTGTAAAAGATGCTGTCGACAGCACCTTTAATAAGACCTGGGGGAAAAAAAACAACTGTGAACATGAATGAAAGTAGTGTCTGTCTTTGACTCTTCACTTTCTACTGAGTCAAACCACAGATTAATTAACCACGTTGTGTCTAATTACAAACTTAATTAAAAAGGTTTAGTTCTGACTTTGAAAACATTCGCATTCAGCGGAGTCATTTTTCCGGAAGTGATTTAATTAAATCATTTTCAGTAAGATGCCTTCAAATTACTGTTTTGCAACCAATACTTATTTTGAAAGGTTGTATGTTTGAAGGTGTGATTATGATATGCTGTTATTGTGTTTGCAACCACAATGTCAATCATGCCTTACCCGAGGTGAAATGAATAAAATGAACAGTTGTTGGATGGAAGTTTGGCAGATGGAAAAATTGCAGGCATTCCCGTTAAATTCACACAGAGTATGTCCAGGTCAACGGTGCGGTGAGGCTATGTCTCGGGTCAATAGGTTGTTGCAGACCTGGCCGGCCGGCAGATAAGGAGAGAGATGGTAGGAGAAATAGGCATCAGAGCGCAGACTGTAATAGCTGTCTGCTCTGGCCTGATGAGGTGGCTGGGGAATAGAGCCCAAGGATGCCTGAGTGTGTGTGTGTGTGTGTATGTGTGTGTGTATGCTTTGACTGATGGGGTGGGCGAGGAATAAGACGGCAAAGGAGGAAGGAGAGCTGTACGTGCGTCCACTTAGTACATGTGTGTCTGCATGGGCGTGCCATGTAGTGCATGTGTGAATGGCAGGGGTGCGTATGTCTGATGAGGTGGCCGTGGTGAAAGGTGATAGGGCCGGGCTGTGTAAATGATGGCTGATGGGGTCTCTTGAAAGTCTATTTAGCCAGAGTAATGAAGTGCGTCTGCCAGGGGAAGAATATGAGGGACAGGCTCGGAGGCTCAGACAGACAGCTAGGTCACCTCACTCAACCTTGTATGAAGAGAAGAGGAGAGATAGACGAGATGATTCGGTTGTAATGACTCCTATTCTGTTCGTCTGCCAAGGAGGCACCTTGGAGGACAAACAGATCAGGTCAACTCACAGCCATTGATAGGATGTCAGTCTCCACCTGCAGGTCGTCTGGCTTGCCCTGCGAAGTCAACACGTTTGCCTATACTTTCTTTCTTTAGTAGCACTAGAGCTGGGTATCAAACCTCAAGATCTTTAATATTTCAAGAGCTGAGATTCAAGCGGGATCATTCAACCATGTCCCATGGTCCATGGCTGCATCGCACTCCAAATAACGCTGGTCAGTGAACCTCGAGCTTAGAACATTTTGTAATCAAAGATTTTCAAGTACTGTCAAGAAATGTGCCCTTTGGCATCGTAAACTGTGAAATATCTGAAGCTTGGGCAGATTTTTTTAATTGCTTGCTGATTATTTCAGCGGATATTTACTCAGGTTTTGGCACCCATATAAACGTTGTTTTACCTAGTCCTAGGCAACCACTACATTACAGCTCACGAGGGAGCAAGGTGATGAGCGCCGTGCTACCATTAGGTTAATATTGTGGAAATTACACATTTCTTGATAATAACAATGAGAACATTTTGAAAATGAGGTTTAATTATGTAGGACATAATTTTTTGTAACAACAGTCATGCCCACTTCACACAACGATAGGCCACGTTTCTGTGAGGAAGAAGGCAGGGTTTTTCTCCCTCCTGCTCTCTTTTCTTCCCACATTTACGAATGTCAATGTCCCTATGTACAAATGAGTGCAACACAATGAATCCCTTCTGAAAGTGCCCCCATTATCCCCATTTGAACAGTAATTGCATCCTGCTCCTCATCAAAAGGCAGGCTTTTCACGCTGGTTTCAAGTGTGATGGTTCAAAAACGACCATCAACACTTCTCAATTAGGTTAATCATAGGGTGAGAACATGAGTGTTATGCTAGGGAAAGGTAAGGACCGAACACCAAAGAATCAAACTGGCAACAACACGGAAATAGTAGGGTAGCAATCTGATTATCTTCTCACAATAAGCAAGTTATGTCAGTGTAATTCTGTCAATAATAATGAATACATAACTGGCTGGGACATTGACATGGCAAATATTTTAATGAAAAAGGGAATAATCAAGAATTCCACAGTATTACCCTGTTATTACCAAGTTATTACCCCCTCATAACCTGGTTATTACCAAGCTTAATCAAGCTGACCTCTTTCTTTCTCTTTTTCTCTTCCCCCATTTCCCGGTCCTATAAATGACTGCATTGTTTATGGCTGAGATTTTAATCTGAACCCAGAAGGTCGTTCATTCACGAAGGCAACCACCAGATAAGTCACATGGGCTAGTCACATGCATCTCTGCTTGTAAAAGAAGGCCATCTTGCAATAGGCACAAACAGATCTTCTCTGTTTCTAGGCTGTCAAGTGAGGGACTGCCTCCCTCATGACCCCAGACTTTTGCAGCAGTCTGCATCCAGACTCCAGTATTCTTCTTCTTCTCCTTCTTCTTCTTCTCGTGTCTATGAACTTGTGCCAGGCCATGTGAAGATCACACTCGAATGCAGGGGTGGGATTTGGGATGTAGGGGGATGGTGATCAGTGATTAATGAAGGAAACGGACAGAAGGCTAGAGTGACAGGCATCAGAAAAGTTTTTTTGGTGCGCTATTGAGGTCAGGGAATGAGGAAAGTAGAGCAAAACTATGGTGGTTACATCTTGGAAATCCATGGGATTCTTTTGGGATAGCTGAATGTTTTTTTCATGAAAATCCATGTGCTAAAAACAACAGTGAAATCAGTGGCTATGCTCCGTGAGGACTTTAAGCAATAAGCAGGTTCTTGCTTTGATTAGACAAATGCTTCACAGCTTTTTGGCTGTGAATGTTTGCACAGCACATCTCCTCTGACTGTTACAAAGGAGCCGCTGTAATCCAAGTTTTCAACATTATTTTTAGCCGTGCCAGCGGCATGGCTCTAGGGATGGCAATGTCGGTCCTTTCGGTCAATTAGTTGGTTCATCGCTTTGATCCCCTGACTTGTCCTCTATTCCACCAGCAGGTTGACATTGCATGGCTTTAAGTGAAATGTCTCAACAGCTATTGGATGGATTGCTATGTTGAATCTATTCAATTGGTGAATACATTCATGGCCACCTCGAGATGAATTGGTATTGCTTTGTTGACTTTTCAACTAGCGAAAAAAATCACGTTAAAATTTTGGATTCAGCCTTTGTGTTATAACCGGATACCTGCAAAACTAATGTCCTTCCCTTCAGCTGCACTTTGTGTTTAGTGCTTCTTCGAAAATATTAGCATGCTAATGTGCTATACTGAGCTGATGAAGCAGTAAACAAGTACACCTGCCGAAGCATTGTACTTGTGAGCGTGTTGTGATGCTTACGTTAGCATTTGGCTCTAGAAGCACCTGTGCCTAAGTACAGCCTCACAGATCTGCAAGCATAGCTGTAGGCTTAGTCTTGTTTTCTGATCAGTTACATTTATTCTCAAGGGAACGCAACAAAACACACATTAGAAAACTTCAATGACACTGTTTATTTATCACCACTTGACCTGTGTGTGTGTGTGTGTGTGTGTGTAGTACTTTGCGACTCACCATGTATTGTCTGTTTATGTCCATATGTATCTGTGTTTGCCTCTTCTGTATGATTGTAAAACCTTTGATATCTAGCTCGATTGTGATAGTCCCCCTTCCTGTACATGGACACATATTCTGCTAGTAAAAATACACAACAGGCCAAAACAACTCAACTGGTGTCTTCGCTACACACAATAAGGCCCAACGTCTGTTAACCATGAAAAGTAACAATCAAATAAGAACATCAACTTAATCCTTGGTTGGAGTGAAAGTGTTTGCTGTCTAGGCTGAAATACTCCTCCTCGTTTTCATTGATACATGTCTTGATTTTGTAGCACTTGGTATTATTCGATTGAATGACATGAGGTGTAGAAACTAACCAATGGTTACACAGTTTTTTGAAAAAAAGTATATTGTATATATATATTTATATATATAGTTATATATAGATTTATGTTCATTATAAGCTTTTTAAAATAGCACAGTAAACACTTTTGCACACATGATAAAAACCACTGAGTGTGTCTGATTGTTTATGTATAGGCCAATGGCATCAAGGAAACCGCATCCTGATAAAGGGTCATTTCACTTCATCCGCAGTCAGCTCAGGAAGGAACTTGAGAACTTTTATTCACTAGTTTAGAAATGAGAACATTCATTTGTGATATTTCGTCGATAATCTAAACATTAAGATTGTTTTATCTCCCCTTTTTTCTACGCAGTGTTATTCGTTAACATCTCCTTCCTGAAGTGGCTAAACTTGAAAGAGGACTGAACCCGGCTCTGGACAGCATGTTCCTGTCTGTAACGGTAAGTTGGAATACTTTAGAGTCTGCACACTTTAACCACACAGAAATAACAACAGAAACGTAAAAGAGAAGTTATATAAAGACAGTCAAGTCAAAAAACCGGAGATACAGAATTTATAATACTGCACATCATCTCTGCTCATCCCATTTCTTTCCTTTTTTTTGTAATTTTATACCTGTACAACACCTGCTCTCTCTTTCTCTCTGTGTCTAATTGACAGTATCTTACTTCCTCGCTGGCTCTCAGTCTCCATTTTCCCCCCCAAACAGTCTCTGTACAGTTGGCTTAGTGGTGACCATAGAAATAGCTAAAGGGTTCCATGTGACATTGGTTGAAGTTTGTACAGAAACATTAGTTTTTTCTTCATGTAAACAGGCACACACAGATCTCTAGAGGCTAACTCCTCAGTCCCCCAAAAAACAACCCACCTCTATGAGTCAATCGGTCCCTCTCCTTCTTGTTTTGTATTCCGCCGTTTCTTTCAGTTCCTGTCTGCTGATGACTTTATAATTTTCACATGTCGAGTATGTCGGCCCCGTTCTCAGTCCTGCTGAGAGAAATAAGGCCTTGGATTGCTCCTCGGATATCTAGAGGCGTACAGCTACTCAGTATTTAGTTCTCCTCTCCTCCCCCCCCGGCGACCACTGCCAAGGCTTTGTTACAGTTCGCCAGCCAAGATAATGAAGCTTAAACCAAGGTTGCTGTTGTCCAGGTTGCTGTTTGTGAAGTTGTATGTCGCTGTCTCCAGCATCAGTGTTGGTGGTCTAGTAGAGAAGTTCACGCCGTCTCCGAAAGGTCTACGTGGAACGAGCTAACAAATCCTTTTGCGGGCTGAAAAGACAAGAGAACACACTCAATAAGACAAATGGCACCCGATCCCTCGAGACTCTTTAGTGACACAATCGGCTCGAAATACCATCTCTTGAAGGATACATGCCACAAAGGACTCTCTGTGAAGTTATTTATATACCCTAAAGGCTGGTCCTTGTAGTATAATGGTAAAACTAATTTGGGAATAGGGTAAAAACATGTCCATCAGTGAAGATAAAGGTTAAAAATGTGGTGGCTACATAATGCATGCATAGAAAATACACAGAGCACTAATTGCTTCATTAATTATCTATAAATGGATCATTAAATATGTATAAACCCTTTATCAAGGCAACCCATACTGATCAGAGCGTTGCCATAGCCAGTAGTAGCATACAGTGCTATTTTTATAAGTAGAACATGATGCCAATTGGTTAATAGAGTCTCAGCCTCTGGGACTATTCTCATCTTTTTTACAGAGTGATGAACAACAGAACCTTTGCCGTGGCAAAAAAGATATTTCTAAAGAGTGGGGAAAAATTGTAAATCTAAAAAATAAAATGAAATATAATACAGCGGAGAGTTTTGGACAGAGGGATATGGAGTGCATTTATCCTAACCCTTCGAGGCAGACGGGATGAGCAGACGCGCAGGCTGCTATATTTGGAGCGAGCTCTAGCAACCTAAAGGCTAAATACAAATTATTTTTCAAACAGACCTGATGTGCAAGAGGAAAAATTGCTTGGCTTCGTTTGCTAAATTGCAAACAAAGAAAAAAAAAAAAAAAAAAAGCAGGTTATAGTGGTCATCGTTTACCTGAGAGACAGCCCACAGTCAGCATGCAGTATCATGGAGGATGGTGGTTAGCATGGTGGTGACTGGAAATGACTTCTCTACTGAATGTGTATATCGAATCCATTCTCTACTCTTAGAGCTAATGGAATATTCATGTGATGTGGGAGCTTGGAAAGCGTCCTGCCGTCATTTCTAAAGAATCTCATTCTGCTCCTTACATTTTTTTTTTTTCAATATATATCAATATCATTCATGTGCCATATTAAGCTTCCCTTACATTGTAATACTTTCCTTGTTTTCTCGCACGCAAACTTTTGTGTGCGTGACTTCTCCAACTGCAGAATCTTGACCTCAGTGTTGACAGCCCACCTCTCCCCACCCTTCTTTATGTCGAGTATTGATCCACAAGCAAGCGAGTATAGATACTCAACACTTCCTTTTTAGAACAAAATGGACTTCAATCCTTGTGAAAAAAAGAAGCGTGGGTTGTGCGTTTCACCTTTGGAGCTATTCAGTAGGGAAGCCATCGTGCTCGAGCAGAACTCCGTTTGTTGAGCCAATGGAAAATAAAAGATGTCCTTTAGAACATGAGATGATCTATCTTTCATTTCCTCTCTATACACTCAGAGCATGTATTACACCATAAACGGCATTTAACTGCAGGTGTGTGAGGATGTAAGTAATAGAAATGTGAAGTGTGCTGTGTTGTGTTGGTGACCTTTACTTATATGAGCATCAGATAAAAAAAGGCTGATAGGAGAGGATTTTGAGGGGGGGAATTTAGAGAAAGGCAAAAAAGAAAGAAAAAGGGGCAACAGCAGTTTAAAATGTGTCCAATTCAATTGTTGTTTATTTTAATAATTAGTCACATATTTACAGACAGCATTTAGCGTTAGAAAAGGTAAGATTGAAGTTTTCAAAGTGGGTTTTGGAGAAGGGGAGTTAGCAATGGTAGATTACATTTTACATTCGGTGAGAGAAATTCAAATTGACAAAGTAAAAACAATACAACAAAACAAAAAGTCATAGTTTTTTAAAACTCTTTAAAAAATATAAGAAATAAAAGTTGATGAGCAAAAATAAAAAAAGCCCAGATCATAATCAAAGGGCAGATTAATCGTCCCCTCCTCTAGTCTCTGTACTGGACCAGACCGAAGTCATAGGGTCCCAGTGAACTTTCATACTGATACTCACAGAGAAAGGTAGGTTTGTACGGTAGGGTCCCCCTATCATACTCTTTCCTCTCTAGCGTGCTGGAGCTGTACTGCTGCTGTTGCTGATGGAGGTGATGGTGAAGGCTGTGGTGTGACTGTGACCTTTGACCATCCTTGCCAAAGGTGGAGAATGACCTATCGTTGAACGAGGCGGTGGTCGAGGTCATGGTCAGTTGGTCGGAGAGGTTGACGGAGGAAGGTACCTCAGTGTCGGGCAGGGTGGCGTCCATGCCGGGGACGTGTAGGTTGCTGCGGTAGTCCGGCCCCTGGCGCCCGTCGGATGGCACAAAGGATGGCATCCAGCAGCGGTCAGAGTGGCCCAGGGCCTTGCACTCCTCCGTGCAGTTGGAGAACAGGTCAGCGCCTGCAGGACACAAAAGGTGGAAATGTGAATGGAAGATTACAGAAATTTTAAGGGATTTTAAGTAAGAGGGGAAAAAAAAACGAAGAGGAGGCACAAAAGAAGAGGTGCGGATATTTGGAGTGGATAGGCAAGATGGAGGAGGAGATGAGAGAAAGAAACCAGCAGAGAGAACACAAGTTTGTAATCATTTGCCAATGTCGCAAGCAGAAAAAGTGCAGCAAAAGCTATTCATCAAAGAGACAAGGCCAACATTGATGAAGCGAATTGTTTGTTTTCCTCTTCACCTCATTCATTCCGAATGAAATGTGCAATCAAAGTGATGTGGTGTCGAGAAAACATTTCACCCCCTCTCCACATCAACATCTTCAGACTCACGAGTGATTCCCAAACACCAAGAGGCACAATGTGAATCCATATTCCATCATCCTCACAAACAAATAAAACACAATTACTTTAAAAAAACACGCCACAAAAACCAACAAAATACTCACTGGCTGCTTACTCTCACGTCAATCATCCCTATACAAATTGACAAAGTGTGTAGTTGACATGAAGATACTGCCAAAAACTAAATATCAGCATAAAAAAGGTTAAATTAACATCTGAAATGATATAATAGAATAACACACGCAGTCCTGCAAACACATGATCCGCATGAAAGACGTACCAGTTATGTTAATTACTTTCTCTTCGAGAGAATAAAGAGAGGAGCGCGGGGACGGGGGGGGGGGGAAGAAGAGTACGGGAGCGATTATGAAAGGGAAGAGAAAGGAACAAGAGACATGAACAGAGTCATCATTATAACGAGTCTCTGCAGCCACTCTCTACTCGTGTGCAGATTGGATTTGTAGTTTTTCCGGTTTTCCCAGTTAAGCGCCATGTGGGAAAGCGTTGTTGGCGGGGATCAAAGGGGGGGAGACGAGCAGTTTAGGGTCACGGGAGGAAAGCGATACATCAGCAAAGAGGCACGAGGAAAAGAGGGAGAGAAACACAAAAAGCAGACGATCTGTAATTCCCTGAGGCTGAGAAGGCTTCAGATCACAGGGTCCACTTACACAAATCTATTCTACTGATCCATTCTACCGATAACACCGCTGTTCCTCTATTACTAAAAGCAGACGTGCACACACACACACACACACACACACACACACACACACATTGTAATGTAAGCATATACATATCAATAGATACTAGGCTAAAGAGTAAGTAGTATTGAAAGTTATAATTACAATAAATCAATACAGCCATCCCAGTAAAGTAATATGATGACTTAATATTTTTTTTTTTTTTTTTTTTTGTCTGCCACGAAGGCAGTAATAGTCGTCGTTGTAATGTTTTGAAGCGAGACACAGGAACTCCACTTAGGTGTCGAGGAGCTGCAGCATTTATTGATGGGCGAACTGAAATCTACACTGTGCATCCACTACCACGTGACAACAGCGACTTTCGAATGCGTAGTTCTATCCAATCATACGCTAACCTTACTAAACGCGTCTTTCTTTCTGTCGGGCGTTTTCATCCACCTGCATTTGATGGGTGCTAATTTCTGACCCGATCTGCCATAATATAAGATAGTAAAGAGCTGGGTTTGTTCTATTGCAGTTTGACCTTTAAGGCCTTCACACACCAGGGACGTTTCCTCTGTGCGATGAATTTGCACGTGACTAAATGGAACACACATATTACGCAATGAAAAAGGCGCTAGGGCAACTTTCCTGAGTTTTCAAAATGCTAATAAAGGCATCAATTAATTACATTATGTGGAACGGACGTATTCAGTAAAAAAAAACAACACAGAAGCTCTGTGAGTCGAACCACCATAGCAAGCTTAATTCCGTTCTTACCTTTCACAATAAAATGTAAACAAAATTAAATAGCTTACAGTTGCTTCGGCTAAATAACAATTCACCTCACACAGACTGCCACACGCTGCTTTGGGTCGTTAGGATCCCGGTAGTTGGTCCTCTGTGCAAATTTGCATCGCTGCCGGTATGAATAGTTTTGATGTGAATTGTGCACAGCCAAATATTTTGTATTTTCGTGTTGTTCATTCGTCACATCCACGGTGTGTAAAGGATTTTACCGGAGGCTTTAAGGAAAGACAAATGGTGTCCTATGTCCTGTCCACATTCCCCCCCCCCCCCCCCTGCATATAAACATAAACATAAAACCACATCTCAAAGTATCAGCCTGTCGCAGATTATGGATTATCTTTACATGACGTGAAAGAGGCGGGTACGGAGTTAAGTGTCACTGGTCATAAAAGTGATGGTGCACATTGTTTCTCTTATTTTTCCCTTTTGTTTCTCAGATTGGATGCCCCTGCTCTAGTGTGATATACAATTTCTTAATACTTTATTATGTAACTGTGACTAAAGATTCAGATTCAATTATATCTTTTTACCTGCAAAACAGCACAGGAATCGGACATCTATTGATTTAGGTGTATAAATATTTTTGGCTTTAATTTACTTCAGAGTAAGCTCTGAAACAAAAAAATGCACTCTTGAAACTAATTATTGAAGACCAAAAAATATGCTGAATGTTGTATTATGCCATCCACATCCCTGCACATGTAAATATGATGTATTATTAACGACAGCACTGTCAACACATTGTCTAGGACCTACCACCGCGGTGGTGGTTTCCATTGTGTGGATCTAATCGTGTTGCTCATTCAGGCCTCACGGGGAGCGAGACAGGCAACAAAGACTGTGCAGTGGCCAGAGAGCCAGAGGAGACACGAGGCCCACAGACAAGGGCCAGCGAGGGCCAAACAGACGGGGGGGGGAGTCACAGATTTCACAGACAGAGACAGCAGGAAACATAAGGAAGGAGAGAGGAGACCCGGGCAATCGCAGATGGAGAGAGCAATGGCCAGATAGACAGTGGAAGACCTGGACCTCACAGATGGGGACGGGTGAGGGTTAAGATAGAGGTGGGTAGAGAAGGTACCTTAAGTACCAGAAATGAAAAATAATCTCCAATTTAACATTAACATAACTATTCAGGGTCGTGTGGGGCTGCAGGCTGTTCCGGTTTAATAATGACTAAGAAGAAATCTGTGATCAAGTTGAGAACAAAACCAAAAATCAACTGCAGAAGTAGTAATCTGTAAATGCTAATTGAGATTTTTGAGTGGCATTTACCCTCTGATTTAACCCTGGAAACTAATGTATATTTGTATCCGTCTTTAAATGTTGGGGGCATATAAATCAAAGTGTTTCTGTTAATCCCCCCCACCTCACAGTTAGCCTTTAGCCTTTTAATGGACTTCTGGCAAATTAAATTCCACCTCGGACACACGAGGGTGTAGACCTCACGCCCTCCAATCATCTCTGTGCTGTTTATACCGGTAAGGCGGTTGGTCGCCAACAATGCTTCTAAATGTACAAGCAAATCATCTGAAAGACTGAAGCACAGGTGCAAAACCAAACGCTCATGCAGCTACGCAGAAAGCAAATATGCATACTAATAAAGATAGAGTAAACGTCAAAGGATTAAGAGAAAGATCTGTTTGTTCCATACTTCTTATATCTCAGTATATTATTAAGCAGGCACAGGGGCATATTGTACTCTGGAGATGCTGTATAAATATAGTCTGCAGCGTTCACCGTTCACCGTAAATCAGGCTCGGAGAAGCTCTTGTCACTGGCTTCCAAACTACTCAGTGATTTTTTTTTTTGCCTGCCGGCTCACTCTACACATATGTTTGCAAACACACAACTTAAAAATACTCTCTTAACACCGAGATATGTAAATGTACGCAAGCAAACAGACAGACGGGCCATGTGTGCACATGACACCCGGTGGCTGTTGATTCCCGTGAAGCACCTTTTTTCTTCCTCGGGCAGAAAAGCAAAAACAACAACCAAAACAGTGACTGGCAATGACAGGCCCTGCCAGCAGCCCCATCTCTCATCGTGACCTCATCAGACAGGACGAGCACACACGCACACACACACACACACACACACACACACACACACACACACACACACACACACACACACACACACACACGCACACACAGGGAGATGTAAACGGCGCTACACAATGCAAACACAATCTACTTGCTAATAAGCAATCAGCACTTCTGTTCATTTTTTTCCCCATTACATCTCAGAGTGTTTCCGAAAATCCCACGTCGGTGTGATTTGACTAATTGCGCTGCCTGACATACATCCACCGACTGGGAGAGGGGGAAATGAAGGACAACAAATCCAGAGAAAACATGAGTCCCGTGTTTGAATATATATCTGCTGTTGTTTCCTCCGTGCACTCATCCGTCCGTCTGTCTCTATTAGTCCCTCTGTGTCTATTTCCCTCTCTGTCTCTCTTTTTTTCTTCACACTTTTAATCCTCTCTGCCCATTTCATCCTCTCTCTTTATCTCTTTTTCTCTCTCTCTCTCTCTAGAAAAAACAATTCACAAAGCAATCCTCGTGCCCCAGGTAGAGGGATGTCTTCAATCCCTACCTCTGTTTTTCATCTTGTCCTCCACTGTTCCGGAGAGAATACAGACACAAAAATGTCAATATTTGGACAGCAAGCTCGGGACGGCGGGGGAGTACCACGGCTTCCTCAGGTTTGGCCAGTGAGGCTGTGATGAGTAAACCAGAGACCTCCCAGGGCCAAAAACAGAGAAAGATGGCTCCCACCATATCCAGTAATGACAGACAGAGAAATTGTTCAGAGTCTTTGAGAGGCAGCTACCATTTTCCATGTTTTTTTTAAACTGTGACTGAGCTGGCAAGGAAAGCCAAGATGGCCGTTTGGCCTGATGAATCTTTGATTAACAATGCCCCTAGTTCGACGCTTTTCATTAGTTAGTCCCGACCCGACTTTGTCTTAGACATTCACTGAGAATGTCGGACTTTACCTTTTAAAGGATAATTCTGGTTTACGACAACGGTGGTATCATTTTCTGATTAATCGAGCTAACACGCTAATCGAGCTAACACGCTAATCAGATTCGTTAATCTGATTAGCGTGTTAACCATATTGTTGACTTTCTTACAGACAGGCCAGTGCTGTTTATAACCACCAAAAATAAAGGTTAGGATGATTTTTGTAAGCTATATATTAGACCACATCATCTCCTGCCTCTTCCAAATAAACTCTACACTTTATTTGTTTACTCATGTTAGCTTGCTAGTTCTTCGGAATACATTTTTTGCTAACGTGGGTCTTTGGTTAAAAACTTGTGCCATTGTTTGACTACTTGTGTCATACTTCTTCGTAGCCACATGACTGCATGCCCACATCTCAGCACAATGTTAAAAGTAAAAGGAATTCATGTCGTTTTTTTTACCACCAATCCACATACTTGTTTATTTATGTGATGTAAAATGTGCACAAAAAAGTGATTCTGTTTCAGGTTCTGTATCCCTTTAGAAGGCAGTGTAATTAAAGCTACTGGTCACGGGTCAGATTACCCAAACACCTGAGTTTAATCTGAGCATTATCAACAGATATCTTGACATTGTGTTTTTCTGTAGGAATGTCAGCGTCGCAGCGTAGATGGAGCAGATGTTCAACTGATGGCTAAATCTCTGAGCAGAAAGGATATGTGTATAACTCATGGCCAAAGAGCAGATTTATGAGTCCCATGACTGAGATTTCTGCTTACAAGCCTAAAACTAACCTAAATATCCACGGCCTCTGTCTTAGACAAGAAGAGTGCGTCTTTTTTTTTCTCCACTTTTTGATCTTAAGTCTTTCACCTGATTTGAGTCGTGTGCAAGAAGGCTTGTGTCCTCTTTTTCATCCATTTCATTGGGAACACTCTGTGCTATTCAGTTCATTCAGAAAAGCACAGCCTTTTCATACCAAGCACACATTCATCAAGACACTCAAACGAGATGTTTCAGTGTACCGGTAATCATCGCATTACAAGCTCCTGATTGTGGTTTTGATTCATTTTCCACACACATCCTCTCAGTAATTCTGGAATCCACTCCTCCACCCATCTTTATTGTGTTATGAAAAGGCCAGATAAGAAAGGCATGTTACAGGAAGTAGACTAGTCAATTAGTTAATCAAATTGATGAATCTCTTCTTTTCTCTGCTATGACCTTTATTGATATTCAACAAGAGACTCGGCTAAGAAGAAGTAGTGACATCTCCACCTGTTAAAAGCTGAATTCAAATTGATTTTTTTAATGAGGCTATGTTTTTATCCTATTTGCTGTAATATATTTTTTACTTTTTGATTTATACATTGAAATACCTCTCTGTGTAACGTTCTGCTGGTGGGGTTTTGAATACTTGAGTGTGCACATATATACTGTACTTTCTGTGCTATTTAACAACCCTTTACAGGTTTTACATTTTAAGTGTTCTAGTCTCCGTACTCCTTATTGAATGCTTTAAGTTGAGAGGTCTGTGCTTGTTAACATACAGTACATCTGGGGAGTGACTACCAATCCACAAACTGGGAATCAAGACAACCCAGTAAGTATTTTGACTAAAAAAGAAAACATGTGATTCAACAAGCCATTCAGATACAGCCACCCATCTGATTTATATTTACCCAAGACAACAATCGTTGCAAAGGTGCACCATATTGTTCTCGCAAGACAATAAGAGCTGACTGGGATTTTTTTTGTGAAGGGGCTTAAAGGCACAGGCGCTAACAACTGGGTGTTTCAGAAAGAAGGTGAATACAGTTATATTCAGACAGACAGTATGACAAATAATGTTTTTTGAACATTAAAGCATGTCACTTTCAACTAATTTTTAACTATTTTAACAGGCAAAACACTTGATCCAGACATTTTAAAATGAATAATGAAAATAATTGCTCCTTGCAGCGATAGTCTAATGTGCGTCTTTACAACAGAACTGAATATGTTCTCCTACATTAAAGGTCTTCTGCTTGGTGACCTGTTTGTGCCTTTCTTTTGTCACTATTTAAGCAACAGTGTTGTATTTTTAAGCATTCAGCCTTTTTTCAACGTATTACGGTTCATAGTGAAGGTCTCTTTATTTCTTTTTTCATCGTGAGCTTTTGATATAAACCTGACATTTTTCTTTTTTTTTTGGTCTCATGGATCTTAGACTGAGGGATCACGGCTTCCAGTTTTGTCAGTATCTAGGGCCTGAGAGGAGGGCGTTTCAAAAGCCTGTATGCTAAATCCATCTGACAGCTCCCTGACATGGGAAACTGCAACACGGTGCCCGCCGCTAATTCATAATCAGCCATCTAATACACCGTTGCCACAGTGATTTAATTGTCCCATTTGTCACGGCTGTTGTTCTCACCAAAACAAACGTCATGATAATGATCGTTTCCAGTCTCCCACCCGTCACGCAGCCTTCCACAGCTGATTGAACGTTTCTGAGATGCCAATTTTTTTTTTTCTGATGAATATTTAATCCTCTCTTATCTGTCATTTTTTTTTTTTTTTTTTTTTTATTACTCACGCTTGCTGCTATCTTCTATTAAGATGATGAGGGAAATAATGAGCGGAAATGGTGTCTAATTTGAATCAAGCAACCTAAAAAAAAAAGGCAGTGTGGAGGGGGGTGTGGTTGTCAATCAATAGCGCGTTGGCTCCTGGCGCAGCGGTGGATCACTCCAGGCACGCTGCTTTCAGAAAAGCCATTTGCCCACTTTTTAAAGGTATCCGGTGATATCCCAGCCTCACAGGCAGTGTCCCTTTGATTTAAAACCACGTCAGGAGACTTATTTGCTAAAGTGTCAGACAAGCGGCCGAGCGGGAAGCTACGGCAGGTGTAGTTGATGATATGCCAACTGGAAATGGTTTTCCCCTTGATTTGAAATATTCTGAGGTGCACCAAAAGGGAGAGTGTTGCTGCGCGGTCCCGTGAGGAAACCTTGCCTGTAACCCTCCTTTGATAATTGCTATGCAAAGGTTCTAGAAATGAATTACTGATCAGCCGAGTGTTGCGGAGAGCCAGCGTGTTTGGGAGACAGAATGAAGGATGAGACCCTGCCAAAAAAGCCTGGAAGAGAATGTGTGTGTGTCAAACACACACACACACACACACTCACACAGAATGCGGGAATGGATGCTGTCGGAGGATGCCAAACATATGTGTGTGTGTGTGTGTGTGTGTGTGCGCTCACATGGATTTGCTTGCTTAAGCACACATCGCTACAAAAGTGCATAACAAATGCACGTGGTCTATACATAGTCTTGGCTCAGGCGTATTCCTTTATGCTCTCTACCGTCTTTATGCTAAAGTGAAGAACATGAACTCAGCATTGAAGTCGTACGAACAGACCATAGCATACACCGATGAGACAACCAATACTAGTCCCATCCCTATATAAGGGAAGTCTCACATATACATAGAGAGAAATTAGCAATGGGGTATGCCTATAAATAGCGGCAATATACACCTGGCATAGTGCCATTAGCTACCACTCCTCTTAAACTGGATCTCATTTAAGCCTTCCAGAGAACCACCTCAAAGGAAAACTCTTCCTTTTCAATACAGATATCATCCCCTCGCCTTGTTTTCTCCTCTGCAAAACACACAAGCGGATTACATACAGGTATCATGTATCCGCCTACATATTGAATCATGAAGGTTCATACAAAACCTTCACACACTCACACACACACACACACACACACTCTCTCCATCTGGTTTTGTTGTTTACCGAAGTCTGTGAAACCCAAGTGTCCCTCTTTCCAAATACCAGTCGTGTGATATTACCTCCCATGGAGTGGTAAGCTGTTCCCTTCTAAATTCAACATGAGGAACAAATGTTGGTTTCCATCGTAGAGAGTACAGAGCACAGAACCGACTGGGTACACTCCCAGGCCAGTGCCAAATGAGCATGCTCGGGAGCCAGATAAAAAGCTGAGGAAACATGTTATTTGTTCATAAATGTGGTCCTTTAACTGTGCAAGCCAACCAGCAAAGAGGGAATTCAAAGGCATTGCATTTTAAAATACAGTCGCAGGCCAGAACATCTTGTCGTGATGTATGTTTAACATACTATTTACTAATTAAAACCTTGTATTCGTGACAAATAAAGGGGTGAGCCTTTGGATATCTTCCAGGTGTGCGTTTTTGTCTTGCACAGATACACCTTTCCCAGCCTGTTTGTTCTGCGGGGGCAGGCAGTGACAACTGCCACTGCTGCATATATTGGCTCTCTATTTTGGCTCCGTTTATTAATAATACCAAACACTGTGGAGCCTGATGATGAGGACCATTCACTATCCTACAACACCCATCTAATCTGCTCCATTTGTATTCCCTGCACTGATATGATATTTGGCAGGCTCCGGTCTAGACAGGGGTCTTACATGAGCCGTGTGGAACAATCCCTCAGAAGGAAAAGGGCAATTCAATATGAAATGAGATTTTGTGTTGCTCCACATTTTGTCTGACTCCACTTTGATCAATAAACAGGTACTAGCCTAATGGAATTTTAGAGAGAACAAGGCGAGGCTTAGGATAAAAACTAAAGCCTCGTCTAAAAAAAACCTACTGCACTGTAAAATGTAGAAGAGAGTCAGTAAATATACCTGAAGAGAACATTTTCCCTAATTCCAATGTTTTCTGTTTGCCTTAACTTATGCCAAAGCTTTGAAAGATTTGGCCGACAAAACCAAAGGGATCCAAAGCTGCTAACGTCCTTGATCAGCTGGAACTATAACCGACAAAAGGCAGTACAATAGACCAACTGCGAGGCTGATTGAAATGCATCTCATTACATCAATTTAGCTCCCATGCCATTTCCCCGCACTTGAGTGAACCTATTGATTTGAGTCACTAAAGCACTATAGGCCTTAAAACTGCCTCTCCGGTGAGTTGCTGTCCTTTCAGCACCACTTGGCGTTAGGAAGAGAGAAGGAGAACAACCGAGAGGCAGAGAAAGAAAAGAGATTTCCTCAAATATTCTTCCCTTTCACCCGGGTGTGAAATACAATCAACACCTCGGGGGCCTGCTCATGCCAGCCAGCCAGCAAACACCGGAGCCCGGGCCTTTGCACACTCTCAAATTAAGGAAATTAAAAGTCACCGGTCCGCACCAACAATCCAGCATTATCACATTCACATTCGCAAACACTATGGAAGAAGCGGATTGTAGGGGAGGGTGTGTGAGCACTGAAATGACAGTGGAATTACGTGATGTTCGTGTGTGTGTGTTGGAATGGGGAAGGGGGGGGGCTTACCGGCCGAATGACCCCGGTTGGTGGCATCGTGGTCACTGTCGCCTTGTTCGCTGTCACCGTGACCGCTGTCTTTGGAGCTGACGATGTCCGCCTCTTGGAATGCCGAACTGTCAGAGGCAGGGGGGAGATGAGAGCGCAAGACAGTCAGAGAAAAGAGACGGAGAGGTATGAAAAGAATGGAGGGGTCAGAGAGAGAGAGGTCGAGATGCAATATTGGGGAAAGGGGAAGACGGAGAGGAGACGGGGGATTAGATGAGGGGGGGGGGGGCAGAGAAGAGGAGAAAGAGGGGGAGAATCAGACATCAAGACCGCGTTAATACAGTCACGGTGCCCGACAAGAGGCTAAATTGGATGTTACACATGGCATGTAATGAAATCCAGCATTAGAGCTGTAATAGGCAATACTATGTCAGTTATGGGAGTGATGCCAAATTGAAGATGAACGTTATGGATACGTTGGGAACCATGTAGCCTCTCAAAGCCACAATTATCGATGCGGAATATACGAGGCTCACACGGATGGATGTAATATTCAATTTTATAGATATGTGAATAACCTTGGTGCCATGAGGCCTATTGAATGTTACAGGTCCTCTGGTGGTGGCTGGTGTCTGCCTCACTAGGCTTTGCACATTGGTAATTATATGGTGTGTGTGTGTGTGTGTGTGCTTTTGACTACCTGTTGACACGTCTTGGTCTGTCCACCAGATAGCCGAGTTCTGCTCGTTGGTGTTTTGTCTAGAAAACCCACAGAAACACACATTTGATCACGTCGAATGCCAAATAGGCACATTCATAAATACACAAGGAGGAGGTTCACGCTGGAGAAGAGGAACATAACTGCCAACATTCATTGCCAACATTCATTGGTTGTCAACATGTAACCGCAACAGAAGAAGCTAAGGGCAGCGCAAGGCGGGGGGGAACCGACAGTGAGCGCATCCACTAGGTGAGTGAGTGGGCGAGAGGAGACGAGAGTAGTGTGTTAGGGAGGCGATTGAATGCGTAAATGATTGAGCTGCGCGATGCTGAAACTGAACAACCTTTGTTCACGGTGCTGCTGTGCCGGGTCGTGCACGGAATACTTAACGCACAGGAAAGACAAGGCTGTGACTGGCTGTCTGGCTCCACTCCAGCCACACCGCAATCAACAGAAAGCCCCGAACTCCACAGCTCCCCGCGCAGAACGCACAGGCTGAACACAAAACAGGACCGTTACGTTACTCGCCTCCTCCTGGTGAGGTTTTCCACCGAAACTTTATAATCTATAATAAGGATGCATCAACTAAATGTTGCTGTGCTGAAGAAGGCTGCTGATGTAACCAAACATAGTAAATATATTTCACACACAGAAATGCTCTCTTGGTGGGATTTTTCCACAAAGTTTCTGACACTTAAGCATTTTGTGTGTTTCCCCTTCACTCAATGTATAATGTGGACTATAAGAGCCCCCACCATTCATTTGGGGTAACCCAAATATGCAAAGGCTGCTTATTGCTCATTTTGAATTCATTTTTCAACAAGAACTGCATAGCTTAATATATCAGTTATATCAAAACTGCACCAAACAAAGAATAAAGAAAATAAAAAAAAAGCTTTTTCCAACTTCGTGGTTTGACTGGAAAATGTATTTTATGCTCAAAGTCATTTAGTCTCACAATGCCTATTTGCACACGATCTAAAGGTTGATCTGATAGCAGTCTATTGCGAATAAAATTAAAAGGCCACATGAGATTCAACAATTGACATGTCGAATCACCATTACGCTTGACAATGATTAAAGGCCACTGAGCAGAACAGCCAAGTCAATAGTAGATACCACTTCCATCCTCTCGGGGACTTTTGTTGCGCGTGACCTGAGTGAATAACACACTTTGACATGAAGCAGACACAGCTGTAGATTTCTGGGGGATCTTTAAATGTAGGTTAACCCTTCAAATCGCGGTTTTGTGCACTTTGAATACATCTGAAGTGGAGCCGTGGGCGATAGCAGCTGATTCGGGCTTTTCTTACCTCGTTAGAGAGAATACTGCCGTTGGATATGATGTCCGGTTGTTGGTCACTGTAACCCGTGACTATGGCGCCGCAGGGGTTGGTGTGATCCGTGTCAGTGCTGCGGGAGGGGCTGCACGGTTTGAGGAACATCAGATCCGTTTTGGCGGACTCCGGTGTCAGACACACCTGGTAGCAGTAGGAGTTCTGGTTCTGGTGGTGGTGGGAGCCGAAGCCCCCCCCCACACCGCCCACACCAGACTCCTCCACGGGCACCTGGCCCACGGGCCCGACCCCTGACGTCACGTTGGTGCTCTGAACTAACATGATGTCAGATTTACTCAGCTTCTTCTGTTTCCGTCCTCGAGCCTGCCTGCTACAGCACGAGCCGCAGCACAGGCAGCACTCACCGGCCAGCAGGCAACTGTACAGGTTGAGCTTCTTGTCCTTTTGGCAGCGCACGGCCAGCACGATCATAGCCAGGAGGAAGATGAAAGACACGGAGCCCAAGGCGATGATGAGAATTAGGGTGAGGTCAAGGGAGGTCTCCTTTGCCTTGGAGGCAGAGCCTCGATCCCCACTGCGGCCTTCGACCACGCTGTCCACTAACATTACACTCACACTCGCGGAGGAGGAGAGAGGGGGCTGCCCGTGGTCCCTGACTTCGATCAGCAGGTCGTAGAAGCCCTGCGGGTCCCGCTTGGGAGAGATCCTGCGGGCTGTCCTCAGCTCCCCTGTCCTCCAGTCCATGCGGAACATCCCCATCTCGTTTCCCCGCAGGATGCTGTAGGACAGCCGTGCGTTCTCGCCATCATCCGCATCCATAGCCACAATGCGCGTCACCAAGTAGCCGGGCTCCGCGGAGCGCGGCAGGTGCTCTTTGGCTGTGCCGTTTTTACCGATGGGGGCTATGACAGTGGGAGCGTTGTCATTTTGGTCAACTATGATCACACTTACAGTGGTATTGGAGAAGAGCTCTACAGCACCAGAGTCTTTCGCTTGGACCATGAAGCTAAACTCCTTCAGCTGCTCGTAATCAAAAGAGCGCAGCGCGTAAAGGTAGCCGGTGTCCTGGTTTATGGACACATACGTGTCCACCGACATGCCCTGTATGTCACACTCCAATATGGAGTAAGTAATAAGAGCGTTTTGTCCAATATCGGGGTCCATGGCGCTCACGGCGTGAATGAAAGCACCGGGCACATTATTCTCAGTCACATACACATCATAAACAGCCTTCGTAAAACGGGGCGCATTGTCATTCTCATCGGAGACGTGCACTTTAATGGACTTGCTGGTGGCGAGCGACGGCTGACCCTTATCTTTGGCCACCACAGTGATTGTGTAGGAATCTGTGTTCTCTCTGTCCAGCGGCCCGTCCGTCACAATGGTGTAGTAGTTTTTAAAAGACGATTTCAGCTTGAAAGGAACGTCTCCCAGTATATCGCAGGTCATGTGTCCATTCTCACCAGAGTCCCGGTCTGAGACGCTAAAAAGTGCGATCACGGTGCCCGGGGCGTCCTGCTCGCTCACGGATTCAGTCACAGTGCTGAAACCGATCTCTGGTGTGTTGTCGTTCACGTCTAAGAGTTTGACCAGCACTTTGCAGTGCGCGGGGACCGCATTAGCCCCCAAATCCTTAGCCTGGACATAAATCTGATGCGTGTTGCTCTCCTCAAAGTCCACCTCACCCGCCACCTCTATCCTTCCTGTTCTGGCGTCAATGTTGAATAAGTCCTTTATCCGCGGGGCGTTGTGACTGCTGAAAGAATACACGATTTCCCCGTTTTGTCCCTCGTCAACATCCGTGGCGTTGAGCTGAATGATCAGAGTGCCCACCGGAGAGTTTTCCCGCAGGTTAACGGAGTACACAGACTGGTCAAAGGTGGGCGCGTTATCATTAGAGTCCAGAACTTTGACGACCAGGAGAGCCGTCCCGGTCCGCTGCGGGATGCCGCCATCCACAGCAGTCAGCACATACCGGTGCACCGCCTGCTGCTCCCTGTCCAGCGGCTTCTCCAGCACCAGCTCCGCGAACTTGTTCCCGTCGCTCTGCGTCTGCACGTCAAGGTAAAAATAGTTATTATTCGTTATGGCGTATGTGCTGAGCGCGTTTGTGGCCACATCAGGGTCAAAGGCATTCTCCACTGGGAAACGGGTCCCGGGGATGGCGCTCTCCGATATCTCCACGGAAATGTCCGTCTCGGGAAAGCTGGGCGGATTGTCGTTGATATCCATCACCTCGATCTCCACGCGAAAGAGCTCCAGTGGGTTCTCCAGAAACACCTCCAGGTGCAATAGGCACGGGATGGTCTGCTTACAGATTTCTTCTCGGTCAATTTTCTCCTTCACCACGAGTGCACCGTTCTCTAAGTTCACCTCCAGATAAGGTGTCCGTGAACTAGGCACCGTCTGAAAGCGGCGAGCGGAAAGTTTGGTAATGTCCAGCCCCAAATCCTCTGCAATATTCCCAACCACAGAGCCAGGTTCCTGCTCCTCTGGCACGGAGTAGTGCAGCTGAGAGACCGCTCCATCCAGGATGGAGAGCAGGATTATTAACCAAATCATCTCCTCTCCCTCTGACAAAGTGCACTTCAAGACGATTAAAAAAAGTGTTATTCCCTTTTCTTACAAGAAATGAGCATTTCCCATTTTCTCTGTCCGTAAAAAAGCAATGAAATAAACGGAAACAAAGCTGTCCGCTTGTGAAATTCCTCGCCTCTGCCTCGGGTCAGTGGAACATTGTGTCGTTTCAGCTGTGAGAAGCACAGCCATTTGATCCGAGCTTCTCTGTTTTAATCAATTCTGCACCGGTCTGTGAGTTTTGGCGTCGGCGCAAACATTGCAGGCTGGAGCCAGGACGCAAAGCCAACACTCCCTGTGCACAGAACAGACTGCCCGTTCTTCACACAAAGTCACAGAACAACATAGGAAATTCCACATGAGTAGAAGAAAAAAAAAAAAGAAGACAGCAAAAAGTCCTATTCACGCTCCGACGGAATCTATAACAAATGCAACTTCTAAACGAACACTGGCGAATAACAGGACTTTCTCTCTATCTCGCTCTGAGAGGATGTAATCACTGCGCCTAAGCGCTCAAAGCGGATGATGTTCACAGCTCGGCTTCTGTAAAGCGAGTGTGAGCAGCGGGGTTGGTTTTGCGCACAGCTCCTTTCCCCACCAGCCAATGGTATTCTCAAACACCGGGTGTAATGGCACCTGATTGGGGCTCTGCGACGCCAGCCAGAGAGCACACAATCGGGCCCTCATAACAAAACCAGTTAAATGCCGCTGCGCTCCTCTCTCTTCTCTCCTCCCGTTTCTCTCCTCTCTCCTCCAGGCCCAGCCTCAGTTGTAGCAGCAACATTAAATGTTTTACACATCTAGCGAATTAAAGAAAGTCGAATGGAAAGTGGGTGACAGTTGGCATCGGCGGGGCTCTGTGCAGATGATATTACAGCTGCCAGGGAGTGCTGGTATTTCTGAAATATTGAAATAATGTTGAATATTGTTTATTGGAAAAAAAAAAAAAAACTGCCAAAAGTCATTATGACCATATTTCGTTCTTCCTTTCTTTTCAGTGTGACACATTGCTCTCAATATTCAATAAAAATATCGACCCTCACAAGGTTGCTCTTGACGCAACTATTTAAACAGTTTGCTCTGATATTAATGCATGAGTCAGAATGTAGCAAGGATGCCCACAGCCGAAGACCACCATGTAAAGAGCCTGCGCAAGTAAAGATAGCTAGTGACGCAATACCCCGCCGTGCCATGGCCATTCTCTCTCTCTCTCTCGCTCTCTCTCTCTCTCTCCCTCTCTCTCTCCCAGTCTCTGAAACATGAACGCACATAGGCACGATAGAAAAAAGAAAGCATTTCAAATAAAGTAATATCTCCAGTGTGTTTGGTAGTGAGCATCAGGATGATACAAGGTTCCATCAGAGCAGGATCACACATGAGTTACTTTAATTCAGTGTAATGAAGCGTCGTACTTCATTCAGTCCTACCGTGTTGCTAATAGCCTGGAGTCTATTAGTTCCCCTATCTTCCCATTCTGATCATTAACCCCCTCTCATGCTGGCCATAACTGTAGAGCAGTTGCATCATGCGCTAATTTAATTCATAAAGCATGAATTAAATATGCAAATGGATTGTTGCGAGGGAAACACAAATGGCGGGGGTCTAACTTGCATTCGGAGGATGACGACAAAAAGATGAAAAAGAGCGTAATTGAAGCCAATTAGCATAAGTCTCTAATTTTATACGCAATAGACAGAGCGCAACAATATCGTCCGTAATGCAAAGCGACGTGCCCATTGTGCAGTGGATTAAACAGCGAGCGACTCGCGATTCTGCATCTCGCCATACAAGTCAGAAGAAACAAAGCGGAGACGTTAGATGGATTTCCAGCCCATGTCTGAGCCGTAGCTGTGTGACTGAATCGAGCTGACACTGAAGTCGGATCTCCGAGCAGAGCGCACAGCAGCTCCCCTCTCTGTCCATGTCTCCGTCAGGGTGTTACAGAGACCAACGTCGCCCCCTCGCGTCTACCCGCTTTCTTTCTTTTTTTTTTAATTCCTGAAGATGAAGAGGGATCTTGAGAACTGCTTATTTCATCGTTAGAAATATCCGAAAAGCACACAACATATTCAATTGTTGATTTTTGTTAGTATTTGTTTAGGTCATTTATGTCCACTGATACACTAAATTGCTTCTGAATACTTTCTTCACCACCGTGGACAAATGGCCCCAGGAAGTGTCCTGTCATATATTATACTACTGAAGCTTATTATTATTATTACTGGCACATCAATGTGTACGTGTAATTGTAATTGTCTATTATAAAAGTGATCATGTGTTTTGTATGTAATCCTAATCCTAACATCCAATGTATTATATGGATCAGGAAAATAGATCAGTAAAAGTACAACCACCACCCCTGAAATGTAGTGCAATAGAAATAATTAGTGCAATAAAATGGAAAATACTCATTAAGTACTGTACTTGAAAAACTCCACTTAGTTTCTTTCCATGACTTTCTATGTATATTGTTCCTTGAAATCTGCTTATCGTCATGATGTGATCAGGGCCGTAGCCAGGAATGTAGAAACACAGAGGTCATGATTTCAAATTCCCCTGGTGCCATCCAACGCGCCCAACAAATATGTCACTAGACACTTGAATCTCATACATTTCGATTTTAGTTTTGGAGGAGAAATACTAATTATCTACATTTCCTTTTGATTTAACTTAACATTTTAAGATTGTGTTGCCTAAAAAAAGTTGCATTTAAAGATGTTGACTTTTGAGAAATTCAGAAGCCCACATTGTCTGTAGCTGTAGAGTGCAAAGTCGTCCTCGGGTCATTAAAATCACAAAATTCTCAGAAAGAAATAAACAATAAATAACTTAGGTGTCCTCTGTGGTAGCTACGGCCTTACCTAACCTCTGACACTAATTACCTGCTACTTAGTGTCAGAGGTTGGACTGTGGCAACGATCGAGCCTGCACCACTATTAGCTAAACATCTAGTTGTACTTGTTTTGGGGAAATTCTTTTTCTTCTTTTTGTCGTGTATACGTGTGTTGTTATAAAGGCCCTGCACTCGCCTACAGATGTTCTCAATCACTGTGGCTGATTAGACCTCTGCTCAGATCGATCTCAGGTGGAGCTATGCTTTCGGAATTACGTCACAGAACTCTTTGTACTGACTGCATTCTTTCACCGCAGACATGTTGAGTTAATAGTAGGAAAAGCAGGTGTTACTAACAACATTAACAATGTCTCAGTGACAGGAAGCAAGCGCTGTGAAATACGGAGCAGCAAAAATGAAGTTTAGTCACAGTATTACCTACAACTGTGCTTTTCCTACTGGGACATGTTCAAAATAACTTCTGTGAAAATGGCCTATAAGAATAATAAAGGTGTAATATATCCCATGTAGCGTAAGGGGGCATGTCAATCATCAACAGTTTGTACACAAAGGACATCCAATCAACCAAAATATGTGGAAACATCTGTGTGGGTGTACCATGGATGTGCAATTTATAGCTGAAACACACTTAAAGGGCCAGCATGTTGAATTTTGGGGGATTTGGTGGCAGACATGGAATATCATATTCATAACTACTATGTATAATCCCCTGAAACTAAGGATCTTTGTGTTTTTGTTAGCTTAGGCCCCTCCTTATTTACATAGGAAGCGGGTCCTCTTCACAGAGTCCGCTCCAATCTGCAACTACACAGCACCACACCGGATGAGTGTATTTTCCAAAACGTTGAGCTATTCCTTTAAAAAGTGCCTTTACATAGTGCAATATTACTTTCCATGTTGCATCTATTGTATATATAATTCATGTTGACATAAGAAATATAGTGTATATTCCAGCTGCCTTTCATTCCTGGTTGTTTTGTCACGAGCAAGAGCAACATCAGTGGTCATTCTCCTTTTAACTGTTTCCACATCTATAATTAAGTAGCTCCCAACTGACAAATGGGACATCAATTTTGACAAATTATGTCATAACCTGCCTTGATGTGAGGGGCTAACAGACTATGGCTGGGTCTGTAGGTAAAAGCTCAGAAGGCCATTAAAATTTCATAATATGAACAAAAAGGCAATTAAGATATCATTAAGAGGGTTAGCACCCAAAGGATAAACCTCAAGCCTATTACAGTGCCCTTCGATAGTCTTGTACCCAGCCGCTGCTTACAAACTGTACTTCAGAGACTGTGATAGAACTGAGTTGTGGCCAATTGACAAACTAGTAAATGGGAGGTATAGGTCGTCTCAATATGTCAACAGGAGTCGGTGTTGTTTTGGATTTAAGCACGCAATCACTGCCCAGGAAAATTAGTGCAAGCCTGGTTTAAATGTACTCTGGGTGATCAGTACAGAAAGAAAACAACCTTGTTAATTTCTGTGATGTTAGAGCATTGGCTCACTGAAGCCCCAGGGTCGTAAAATGCTGGGGAAACTGTAAAAGAGAACAGAATAAGTCAATAAACAAACCATGTAAATGTGGATAGCGGAGTCAGTCCCTCTTATTGTTAGAATAATCAAGGTTGAGGAGAAAACTGATCAATAAACAAGTACTATCTGCTGTTAATAACTGCCGCACTCCCACTTGATTCAGCCGTCTCAAACGACTTCAAAGTCAATTGTACAAACAGTGGGGATTCAGTTGTGCAATAAAAAAAAGCACAATATATTCAACCTTTCACCTCAAATGGGTGTGATCGGCCTCATCCGTACCATTTTGGGCTTCTGTAATTGCTTCAGCCTAGAAAGTACAGTGGCCTGTGAGCTGGACGAGACCATGTACAAAATGGATGGCTGTGCCCTCAGCCCAAAGTGACTGTGTGTGTGATCAGTGTCTGTCCCAGACAGCTGCAGGGTGACTCTCTGCCCTGATGGCCATTACTCAGTCTGATGGATAGCCGAGGGAGTGGTGGGGAGAAAAAAGCAAGGGCTGGTAGGAAAGGAAAGGAGGGAGAGAACAGGCTCAAAGGAAGAAGTGGACAGTAGATAGGGCAGGATGAGCGAGAGAGCGTGAGGGGAAGGCCGGTATGGATGGAGAAACAGGGGCCTCGGGGAGGTTGAGGTGTTAAAGTGAGATGAGGGAGGTGGATAAAAAGGGTGTGGAGGGATGGCGATATGGGATCTGGGCTTGACAGCAGTGAATGGCACTGATAAGAAATGGAAGAGGAAGAAGAGAAGAAGATGAAGCTGGTGCTACTTTAGTTAATTGGTTTATTTTTACAGAGAAAATCCATCACCATTTCTGTAAATACATCAGTAAGTGCCAGCAAGATAATTTTCAACTCTTGCATGTTGTCAGGATGCCAAAATAACATTATAAAAAAAAAAAAAACAGTCAATAATGAAAGCTGCTGTCATCTAAAGCAATGTAGAGCACAAACCTATCAATATAACACAGTGCAGACTAAAACAAGTGCAAGCAATAGGTAACTATGTAAAGCATGATTTTTTAGGACAATTAGGTGATATGTTATCAAAAATAACATATCACGGAATGAAGGAGGCAATACAGAAAAGCAGCATTTATTTCATTCTTCCCGTCCCGTGATAAGATCACAACACGTATCCGCTACGTGACAACGTATCAACGATTGCAGATTACCCTATTGTTTATGTCTCACAGCAGCCAAAAACCCGCTTTTGGCAAAGCCCATAAAATCCTCACTCTTAGAACTGAGCTGGCAATATCGGAACGACTCAAATGCGGAAACTAGCATCTCGACGAGGAGAGCGGCAGATTTGGGGGGCGATGATCCTCTGTGGGTTGATCAGTACACGCAACTTCATCCACTTTACATACACATTGTTAATATGGACAAAAAGATAAGTGCAGCTTTAAATTTGCTTTGGGATAGATTGATGCAACTGCCATTTATGTGTGATGCACTCCATGTGAAAATGATTTATTGTCCATACAAACAGAGGGTTAACACTTTCTATGACAACCAAGATAATGCATTCTTATTAACATACTTATAATGCATAATCATCATCTTATATCACTGTATAATTAAAGTATAATCACTCAAATATCCATGCTGCTTCATAACAGTAATCATATCACATAATTACCCATTTTTCTGGTGACTTATAAAGTCAAATATCATAACACTTTATAACTGCTACTTACTCGCTGACATTTTTATTGGCAAGGATCATATTGTATTATGATTCCTTTAATTGTAAGACATCATAATCTTTATCTTCATTACTATTTAAACGCATTATAATCTCTGTTGCATTATATTGTGATTATATGTTACTCTTAAGTGATCATTGTTTGCTTTAAGTAAAGAAAGGTTAAAAAAAAAAAATCATAAAATCTTATGCTACAACAACACACAAAAAGTTGTTGAATTACATACTTTATTTTAGTATGTTTATAACGGATTATAGACACGGTCGTCTGAGAAAGGGCAACAAAACAGAGCAGCTGATCTCTAACAAAAAAAAAGCAATACAACACCATGAAAAAGTTACGTTTGTCATGATGATGATGATGATGATAAATTAGCAATTGATAACGTGGACACAACACCTCATGTGGCTATTTGTACTAATGATGATGACAACAGAGAATATGGAGGAGGAAACTAAAGATCATCACTAATGCAATCAACAAGAACTATGCAATTAGAATACCATTGCCATTATCTAACTCCAGGCAAATTAGCGTAGACAATCACCATCTCCACACGGCCGACCCTCCACACATTCTATAGGCTGTCAAAGCCACAAAGCAGGAGATATTGTGAGAAAAAAAGATGATCCTCTCAAGCCTATGCCGTTAATACCGTCACTCTAAAAACAGCTAAATAAGCAATCTGTATCTGTCTCAGCTTGGCCCTTGGCTCTGATGTGCTCTGCTCGGGGTCTGTTTGGTTATGCAGTGATTGCCTCCTTCCCTGCCCTCCTCACTTGCGGCCTCCGTGCCTCGCAGCTTCGGTGCACACAAAACTGCTTTTCTGAATCTCCCCAGACAGTAGACCAATCTATGTGCTCATATTCATTTTAGCTGGAACTGATCTTTTCTCTGTCTAATGCACTGGCCTTCCCCCGGAGGTTAGGTGAGGCCCCCATCATATTCCTCCCACTCTGTCTCTCTCTCCTCCTCGCTCTCTGAGAAAAATGAAAGATTTAATCTAGGGAAGACAGCACGGACACTTAAACAAATATCGTGGTCGATATATTCGTGCAGGTATACAGTAGGATGCGCGTGTGAAAAAAACCTAAGGGGCTCAAAGTGACTCATGGCTGCTGCTCTGGATTGATTGACAGTGAGACAGGGAGGTCCCTCTCATTGTCGGAGTCAGGGGAAATGCTTGGAAGATTCAGACAGAAGGATTGGTCTCTATCAAATCCCTTTTAAAAATGGATGATTCGTCTAAATGACCCGAGAGGCCATCTGCCCCACCCAAGCCCCCCATCAGAAAATAGATGTTTATGCTCAATATCCTTGCTCCCCCCCCCCCCCCCCCCCGCCCCCCCCATCCAACCCTACTCATCCCCCACCCCAGCCTCATTCAATTCTGAAATTGTTTTGTTATGTGGTCGGCATAATAAGTTATGATCGATCTCTAGTGAGTGTGTGTGTGTGTGTGGCTATAAGGCCTATATCTGAGGCTGTCCATATTATATCTGCTAAGCACTCCATCTTAGCCGGAAGACAAGAAGATAGAACAATAAATATAACCTGATACTCTTGCCGTTGTGATAATTGAAGGATTCACGGTCTAATGGATGCGCAGACTACAGCAGTGATAGGGCATTCGAAGTAAGCAGCAGCTTTTTTTTGTGGTTGTGTTTTTTTTTTCATATTCAAAGCAGCCGCCGAAATACAAACGCCTTCAGCTTCAAACTGCTCTGCTGAATGTTTTCACCTTCCTTTGGGCTTTTTTGGAATGTTTGAGCACATATTTGTTTATTCGAGCAGTGTTGCCTTTTCGAAGTTCGTGACATTGGATTGGTTCTGCAAGAATGTAATGCTGTATATCCCCAAACCTCATAATCACCAAGGTACAGCTTGCTTCTTTGCTGTATTAAAGCCTCAAAACTCCTGGCAGTCAATTAGGGGGCCGCTGTGCGTGTCAACGAAGCGAGGAGAGTTTGCTTGCTGATATTATGGCTAATTAGCTCAACTCAGCTCCCCCAAGACGGAGAGAGGGAGACACCGAGGTATTGTTGTGGTTCCACTGGCGTTCCAGGCAGGATCTCTTAAGTCGTCACTGCATAATCCCCTCCTCAACATATCTTCAACTGAAAAAGTGGATATTGTTTGACTGCCGAGACTTGGATGTCTTTTTGGAGACAGAGGCAAAGCTGAGATGATTGAATTCAATAGTTTCCCCGCATACTTTATCTGTTTGAGGATTCTTAAGAAGCAGTAAATACAGAATTGAATTCCGTGGAACTGCAATGGGTTTATTGAAAGACCTGTTTCCATGCCGGCTTCATGAAGCCAGTATAGGAAAGTGATTTCTTAGACATAATGTTAATGAGAAACGATGTTTTCCTCAAATGAAACCGGGTTAAAACAATTAAATTCCTGCTTGTGTTTTCTCTTGACCAATTTTCTCGTGGGTTATTTTAAATGTGTGCACGTGCAGACAGGACAGAAAAAGTATCGCGGTTGCATCACTGTGGTGGGATGAAAGGAGAGATCTGCTATCTGGTTGTACGTCATCTGAACCCAAAGTGAAAAATATTCCCAGTCGAGTAAAACCGATCATCAAAAACATGCGTGCTCTCTAATGACAAACACTGTCATCGCTGCCCAAACGCTCCCACTTACACGGATGTCTCCAAGCTGCAGTGTCATATATCACTAAATGGGTTTCTAATGTTAGCTGCATTTTTAATGTATCTAAAATGTGCCAATCTTGGGGTCAAAAATGTAGTCGGGCCTAGTAAAGAAATGTAATAATCCACCAATAGAAGGTAAACTGGTGGGTTATTGCATTGCATGTGAACAGGTTCTCCATCTGTCATGGTCCTTTGGTTTTCAGTATAGTTTGTTATGTCATTTTATTTTTGAAGTTCACTATCAGGTTTGATCTTACTTCCTGTCTTTGTGAGATTTGGTTCTCTGCGCTGCCCTGCTCGGATCGGTTTCACCTGTCCCTTATTAGTCCTGCACTTACCTCACTACCAGCTCACCTGTGCTCACTTCCCTTGTTAGTCAGTCGCTATTTATACCACCTTATTTCCTTTGTTCTTTGTCGGTTCGCCCTTTGTTGTCACATGGATTTTTTTGTTCTCTTGTAGCCTGCCTGCTGTTTCCTGCCTGCTTTTTTGGACTCTTGGCTTGTAAGCTTTTTTGTTTTAAGTATTTTCTTTGTATCTGCACGTCTGAGTCTGCACGTTGGTCCTTTGTGCTTGTGCTGCTCCCTGCATCGTGACACCAGTGGCGTTGCTAGGTGATTTTTGCAAGGGGCGTAAACCCGAAATGTTTTAAGTGTAGCCCCCATGATTTTAAATGTAAGTCTGTGAAGATCAACACAAAATGTAATATTTGTGAATGCGCAATAGTGTGTGTGTGTGTGTGTGTGTGTGTGTGTGTGTGTGTGTGTGTGTGTGTGTGTGTGAGGCAGGGGTCTGGCGGTCAGCGCAGCGTGAGGAGGAGAGAAGAAATGGCAGAGCGTACAGGTCAAGGTGGAAAAACAACAACTCGTTCTTTTTGTAGAGAAGGAAGGGTAGGCTAAGAAGCGAGCCTACGTAGTATGGTTCATAATATGAAATGGGCTTAATTTATCTTCATCATTACTGCAGTTGCCGTTTGATTTGTTTTTAAAAACCTCATGTTGCATACCATTAATTCACATTAAGGCATGGCTACATATAATGCTTGGAATAACTGATTTTGCCATAACCGCCCTTGTATAAAATCCCTAGTTATATTATGTCACTCTTTCTTCATAATCTCTCTGTTAACGTCTGTATTAGAGACAGTTAATTAGTATAGTTTGGTGGCACGGGACGGCTTGTTGGATCCCAAGTCATTCTGTTTACTGCCAGCAACTTCATTTTTTTCTTCTTCTTCTTTTCTCTTGATAGCCTTGATAGCTCTCCGTCTCAAAACTACACCGCAGGAGAAAGTGTGATTGATGGAAGCCCCAGACTTCTGTCTTGGTACATTTTATAAAGAGAGCAAGAGAAGAAAATCTTTGTTTTCACACATGTAGCTAAAGTCACACAAGATATGCATCATGTGTCATCTGCAATATTCATCAAAAAGGTTACAATTTCCTCCATGCTGATATCAGATCAGTGATATGGCCTTAGTGTTGTTCAGAGAGGGAAGCGAGAGAGACGTGAAAAACATATTTTTATTTTTATTTTTTTTACTTTGAAAGGGTGAGCATAAAATGATGAAACAGGGCTGACACACTGTAGTTTTGGTTGGCTGAGTGGGATGAGGGAAGGGTGAGGATAGAGTACAAAGACACAGGTAGACATAGGGCTGTAATGTGTGCGAAAGATAAAGTAAATGCAAAAAACACACACACACACTTTCTGCGACTGTAGTTAAACTCTGTGGTAGGGATGGCATTGAGGATGCAAGTAGGCATCGTTTCCAATTAAACACACAATTACCACACCGCATGCACGCTTGCACATAATGCACACCATTCTGCACCGCTGGTGTCGCCACTAACAGACCACAGCAATCACCCTTTTTTCCTCTTCAGTGCTCCCTACTCCTTCGCAACATGGTGTGAGTGGACACACCTCAGCGTCCCTGAGCTTGTGTGTGTGTGTGATTACCACAATAGTAACAATCAACAAGAGGGCGATCCATCAGCTGTCAGTCCTGCTGTGAAGTTTTAATTAATTACATGGAGGGAGACAAGGTCAACACTGCACACCACAGTGGACTGCTAGCCTTGCCTCTCTACAGGGGATCAATAGGGCTTTACACGCGCCTGTAGACTTCTATACAGAGAGTTATTAAGGAAGTGCGACCAGGCCTATTGTGTCTCCGGCAGCCTTGTCAGAGTGAACAGGCGTAAAGGATGTCTGCTTGGTTTAGGTTCACAGTAGGGGAGATAGTGAATGGGGTTTAATGGAGCTAATGGATCTGGGAAGGTGGAAGTGTTGAAGAAGAGACAGACGGGAGAATGAGAGGTACAAGAGGTGGGCTAATGTAGTGTGGCGCACGCAGAGAGGCATTTTGTTGAGGGTGAGTTGCTCTAGCATTTCACTCCAGTGCCAGCATACAGCATGCAAGAGTGCAGACTGTGCATCCGCTTGCTTCCTTTTTTTTTTTTTTCCTACACAATATCCAGTGTAGAAAGTGTACGAAATAGTTGTTTAGCATTTGTTTCATGGCTGTGCATAGTTTTGAAAGGGCATGTACCTGCACGACAAACATCTCTGGTGCTTTCCTCATCAGTCAACGTAGGAGGATCGTTAAAAACAAGAATGAAGCACTTGTGGAGAGGGGTTAAAACATCCACTTTGTTATGAAGTGCAAAGGTGTGAAAACACTCGAGACACTGTACAATGGCGAGCATCGCAAACACCGAGCAAGAGGGGAGAGTGTGAAAGGACGGTAGTACGGGAAGTGGGATTGAAGGGGGGGGGGGATGCATTATTCATCACGGTAAAGCACACAGCTCATTGATTTAATGGAAATACGATTCTTATCTTTAGATCTCTCAAGACAAAGGCCTTATTTCTCACCATATGTCACAGTCTGATTGGCTAATGCTCTGACTGACAGGCAGAGACAGTAAATGTCAGCCCAGTGTATACGGTGCTTGCCCTGTAATGGGATAGCAACCTTTTTGTTGTAAAGTCCATTTCATGAGCACTTAATCCAGAGGTTTCACATCTAACTTCATCTGTTTTTCCACTAAGAATTACAGTTCTGAAATATAAAAATGATACACAGCACATGATACCTTTTATTACTATAATGCACACAATTTGTGACTCTGCATTTTAGTTGTTTTTTAATGCTAAATCTATGAAAACCAGAGTTCCAGGATTCGCATTTTATTTGAAGGTACAGCTATTGTCTTTCCAGACAAGGACTTAGATATCCTTTCATCTTTTAATAGGTCCAATGATATGTTTCAATTTCAACCATCAGTCACTTTGTAAGTGTAGGAGTTACAAAATCATGCTTACTGTGTACAGACAGCTCAAATTGGTACGATTTAAACCAATACCGGATGTGTCTGTTTTGCATGAGCGCAGTTGTGAAAGAAGCCACCTGGGCTGTTGTGAAGGGTTTTAATCTTCTTTTTGTGACTTGGTAGCACCTACTTGTATGGTGCTTCTTTTTAGATAAGGGGTTTTAAAAGTCTGATACTGTGGGTCCCCCCCTCAGACAAAATCAAAACAAACATGCCCATTCGGGTATCTACTGACCCCCATACTTGTATTATTCCCATGCAGTGTCTTTGCCTCACAGCCGTCCCTCACCCCCAGACCACTCTGGGGAAAATGAACCTCACAGTATGAAAAACTCTGTTTTAAATGGAAAGAAAGCCGATATGTCACAGCATTGTGGCAAAAGTCCTTCTACTGTATGAGAGAACACCTTGGAAAGTTTAGGTTAGGTCACGGATTTGTATTGGGAATAACAAAGCACGTCGGTTTAAATGGTTTATTCCTGCATGACGTTTTTGAACATGAAGGGTTATACTTTGTAACGACGGTTATGGGTAAAGCGTGTTTCGTCTGTTTCAATATTGGCAGATCCAGTGAGATGTTTGGCTCCGGGGGGCTTAGCTAGTCTGAGATGCACTAAAGCGAGAAGAGCCAGGGGGCGACGCTCAAGTGTCCGTCTATTTATTGCAGACAGAAATGCGCACACACACACAGAGACGGATACACTTCATCTCTTTCCTACAAAAACACACACATAAAGCGGGCGCACACACTCCACACCAGTCATACACTCGCACCAGCTCGCTGAGGCGAATCAAACCTATACATCTCGGTGGAGTGATTTTTATTTTTTATTTTTTAACCCCTTAAGGTGTGCAGTTGAGAAATACCTCAATCCTTTTCCTCTTCCCTTTACATAGCCCCAAGGCTTTCACAAACAAGGCTTAACCCTTCCACAACAAAACACACTTAACTCCGTTTCCAATATCACTCTTTTCCTCTGGTTACCCAACATGGCCCTAGGCGGTCGATGCAAAAGCAATGTGCTTCTTTTGATTCTTTCGCGAGTTCACCCTCAGGTGGGTGTAATTCTCTGGGTGGCAATGACTTCTGAAAGTGGCGTGAAAGGTGAAGATGTAGGTGGAGAGTGGGGGAATGAATGATGGGCGCAGGATATATCAAGTTGGCGGTTTTGATTCAGAGGCATAGCACTGGTGATTTGCAGTCTGAAAATATGGAGCTAGAAATCAAAAGGTTTGACTGAAGTAAAATGTAAAAGATCAAGGTTACATATTTTAGTAAGCGCAAAGCCTCAGTGTACTTGATGCACAGCTTGGATTACAGGTATGGAGGCTTGGAAAAATGATTGTAACACGGAGATAGGCTGCATCAGATTCTAGCAGAATGTAGCAGATGGCTACAAACTCATTGCAAACTAAAATTGGCAAAATGAGAAGTCTGTTACACTATGGTGCGATCTGCTGCCCCAAATGCTAGATGAGTACGTATGTGGGTTGGCGGTACATGGCAGAACCTGCTGTTATCAGGTA
This sequence comes from Leptoclinus maculatus, assembly GCA_032191485.1. Lineage (NCBI taxonomy): Eukaryota > Metazoa > Chordata > Actinopteri > Perciformes > Stichaeidae > Leptoclinus > Leptoclinus maculatus. The sequence continues at coordinate 6,442,898 of JAVDOI010000009.1, forward strand.
TTATACAAAGGTGATTTCAGTCTGGTAATCTTGCTGGATAAAGACACACTTGAATGGTTTTGATCACTCCTGATCATCTCTCTTTTTTTTTTCTCACCAACTGGGAGTTTGTTCACAGGATTTTTCACTTTCTCTTGTTCGCAGAAGTATTACAGTAACACACACAAGTCTACCCAAAATGTCAGTTCAAACTGAGAGAGTTTGGAAAAAAGGGGGTGTTTAAGAGTTGAGGCTGTCTTCACATTAATATCTATTGTTTGTTCAAATGCCTAATATGATCTATTTTTATAACTACACTTTAGAATGACAGTGGGTGTTTTGATTTGACGCCCCCATTGGCAGGATGATCATTTGTATGCTCCTTCCGAAAAGAAAAATCTGTTTTATGATGGGAAAATACTTTGGTTAAGTTTAGACACACCAACTATTTGGTTAAAGATAATGGTTTGAGTTAAGTACTTAGTTAAGGTTAGGGAACGGCCGTGGTTGTAGTTAACAGAACGTGGACTGTTGACTCTCCTGTTTTATGTCCCCATCTATCTGTATCCAATCCATCCACCCAGACATCTTCCCTTTTGCACACTTTGCGGCTGTATAATATAACGGTGCCCGACTTCATTCTCCTTTGCTCCCAACAGACAAGATTCATAAAAGTCGTAGGAGGATTTGTCACTGCATGTAACATTTTGCACTATTTTGGAGCTTTCGCAGAAACAACTGATGATATTTTCTCGAGAGGATTGGCGTCCTCTTTTCTGTAAGGCGCAAAGGTGGAAGTAGCCTTATATTACAAGTGCTCGTAGGAAGGAGGTCAGGATGGATGGATGGGATTATAAAGCATGAGACTTGGACACAGGAGACTGCTGTCCACTTCCCACCACCTATAGCAAAAGGATGATTTCTTTTTACCATCACGATCAAGATCTTTCTCTAATCCTTCTTTCAACCATGACAATGAAAGTTTCCAAATCTGAGGTTTGGTCAGAAAAACAATCCCCCCCCCCCTAACTTTAACCAAATTGTGCCTGAACCTTACCAAACCCGAGCACAGAAGTCGCACTCGCATACGCTGTTTAAGTTGTATTTTGGAGGGCAATCGCAAGTATTTCGTCATGAAGAGGACTTGTTGAAAGAGTGAATGTTTGTGCATGATAGATAAACCGATACTATCACTTTTGCTTGTCACACATGAAAAAAAAAGGTTTTCTTTAGGTTTAATCATTTTTTCTTCTTTTATATCTCATTACCACAACTTTTAATCAAAACACCACTGGCAAGTACACAATTGTGTTCATCACTACTATTCAATCATAGTCATGGAGAGTGAGTTCAAAAGTATGAGCTGCTACAGCCAGGCAACTGGGAAGAAACTGTTAACTGACAGAGGCGATGACAACCTGATTATCTCTTTTAGGCCGTGTTCTTTGTTCCTTTTTAAGATCAATTAATCTGCACTGCTTTGTATCCTCTGCACTGGGCACTGTTCAGCTTCCCAGACAAATATCAAAAGTATCAAAAGCTGAATGCTTTCCAAATAAATTAAAAATGACACAGATAAAATACATCATGCACAGGTCTTTGACACAGTGAATCAGACCACTCTGACTGATTGTATTTGATTGGTTTGTTAGTTTGTTGGCTGAGTAGCGTCTGTTGCTGAGAAAAGAGGCACATCAGTCCAAAGCAGTGTCTGCAACATCAGCGTTGTAAATCACCATGGCCTGACATGCCGGCTAAAAGGCAGCGCTTGAGGTCCAGGAGGACCAGGATAGTAGAATTACACATACACCATTAGAAATAAAAATATAAACACTATCTCTGAAAAACAAAAGAGACCTTGTTTATGAGATGTATATGTAATACACCCACTTGTGTTACTTCCTAGCCACACATTGCTTCCATTTTTTTTGCATTTTATTTACAGACATACATTAATTGGAAGCAAACAAGGTTTAAACAATTCCCCGAGATGACTGGTGTGAAATAAATCGCTTCCTTTGAATTTCTTTATCTAAGAACCTCACAAGCAGCACCCACGTTGCAATGTTGCTCTATTTAATTAACCAGCACATCGAGATGAATCGGCGTTGTTACCACTTCGCACCCTTTCTCTTTCCTTTCTCTCCCATCTCAACTCATCTCGCCTTTCATCAGGAGCAGATGTTGAGGTCCACTTGACAGATAAACAGCAGCTCTCATTGAGGCTGTGAAGAGAATAAAACAGCCCCCCCCCTTCGCTGTCACTTTGAATGTTCATGATCATACTTTATCCCGACTGTCACGAGCAGAACGCAGTTGTCTCCTCGGCAGAGCCTATTAAAGACGACAGTGTTGGTTGGTTCTTACATGCTGGCCAGAAACTAAAGAAACCAGCTCGGAGCAGACGGCAAACTACGTCTATCCCCTGATATGTGTTGCATGTTTGTAATTTAACCACACACACACACACACACACCAGCTCCGAGCTACAGTAGGAATATGTGTTAAAGAAAATGAACAAATGATAGGTGAATGTAGTCATTTACCTAACAGTTGTGTTGTAATTAGATTTTCACAAAAGATAACAGAAGTGCACTTGTGCTGCTTGATTAGAAAGCTTGGAATCTCAGCCTCCATTGAGGTAACAGTTTATTTAGTAGGATTGATCAGTGAGCCCTTTACTCATAAATTATGGTCATGTGTGTAATTTATGCAAACTGTTCCGGGGATAGAGAATAGATAAGGACCAGTGCTCTTTCGATTTGGATGACGCAGGCTCATTGATCACATGTCAACATTATACGTATACTGTAGATTCGACACTGATGGAAGTCATGTATCTTTTATTTTAGTATCGTATATCTGTCTATAATTACTATATCGTTTTTTTGCTTGCACATTCATGGTTGATTCCCAGAGTTAATTTTCTTGGTCCAAGGGCCCACAATGAGTCTTTTTTTTTTTAATGAGACAGTATGTATTCTATTTTGATACAGTTATAATTTTTAATTAAAACAAGTTTTCGGCACTTTTTAACTTTTTTTGCATTAACAATCTAAAATGTAAAAAATTAAGCCGTAAAAAGAGATGCTTTGTCAAATGTGCCCCTTATGAATACACCAGTAGATTCAATGCTGCAGCACTTTGTTTCTCTTTGGCTGCATGCAACTGGGCTACAATGAGGCCAACCAGTCTTAAAGTGTGTCACTTGGTTCACGTATACATTATTGTTTGCTTGTTGGGTTTGATTTCCGTTTTGATATCACCATCATATCCCACAAATACAAAAGCTATTGCCTTAGCTCTCTGATCAGTGTTTCTGGAAACAAGCAGCTGCTGACTGCCACACACATTGTAGGGTTAATTGCTCAGACAGATTTGGAAAACTGCCATGTAAATGTGTAATAACGTCACCAAGCATCAAAGTGATTGGAATGGAGATGGTCAGCCATTAAGGGTTAATATCATGTGTCAGTTTCCACCAAGCCACAAATGCAGCTCCATAACTTAAGATCTAATGCATTTTTAAGAACATTACTGGCATAAACAAACATGTAAGCACATAAAAGCACTATTCATTTATTTCTCATCTTAGCCTGTGAGCTGAATGATCTTTAAATGTCTATCAATGTGACAGTTAAAGCTAGTTTTAAATGCTGTTTTGAATATAGGTGGTGCCTCGATCCCTTTGTTTACATTTCGATCTACGCATTGTATCTTCAAAGAAACGAGGCCATTTATGTTTAATGGAACTGCATGTTATAAACAGATGTGGAAGAAAGAGCAATCATGATTAGTACCGATCCAGGCATTAACGTGATTGCAATTCAAATCATGCACGGACTCATTCTGGTTTTGTTTTTAGCTCTCGTGAGGGCAAATCTTCTCAATCATCCAGCTCAATTATACACTGATTGTTAGTTGGGCTTATATCCTCATCATGTGTTGCTCATGATGTAAAATCACATGACCCAAGCCTAATTGTATTGGCATGCCAGCATTGGTTGCGATAAACCATCGACAACCGCACCATCACAGCAGCAGGCTTGCTTGTTTTAATCGTCCAATCAGAGCTGTGGTGAGGGAAGTGTTCCTAATTCATGAAGCAATATGAACCCCATTCACATGTAGGGGATCATTTTCAGTCTCATAAACAAACAAACGGATAATAACAACAGTTTAAGACTGACTTTAACAACAAAATAGAGCGTGAAACAATTACAATCGCAGATCTTGGTGATTGTGACGCTTTTATAGGATTACTATTAAACAAATAGCGGCAGTAGCTTAGATCTTGTGCCAGTGGTACTGTTACAGCTGGTGGGATCAAAATGACATTTCCCATAAACACAACTGCTCCCTTTTACAATATGGTCAGCTCTGTGTCAGACAAATGTGATTAATCATTTGGTGTGGATCGTTTAACAAGAGAAGTGAAAATTGATTAATTTAATCCTGGAAATCAACTGTGAATCTTGCATCAATACAAAATATCCATAGTGAGTGATTTTTTTTAAATACTGAGGTTATGAGTCCAAGTCCCTCCAATACGCCGATCCTTACCTATAAGATTGTTCTTTTTAAAACATTACTTTGGATTTTTCTAATTATTTTTATTCAATCTCCGGTGTTTCCTCACTCCCAGCTCCTTCAGAAGCCTCCTTGCTCCTCGTCTCTTCCAGGTGCATTCAAGAGATTGAAAGATCCTCCATGATGGCGGAGGGGGAACCATTTCCGGAGAACCAAGTGAGGAGAGAGGACGTGAGGAAGCATACGTTAGCATATTGAAGAGCACATAATGTCATCAAAAAAGTGAGTGCATTTAGTGCTAAATGAAGTGCACAGAGGGTAATGTTTCCTAAACAAAATAAGTACCGTCCTTTGTGGTTGTGGTAGGCAGAAGCCGTTTAGTGGTAAGTGATCTGGGGGGCTTGACAGGTTTGGAGCAGGAGACCTGAGGCTGCCAGCCTGAGGGCTAGACACATAGGCAGAACATCTCCTTAGGGCAGCCTGTAGGACAACCGGGCAGAGCGTCTCTGGAAGAAGGGAACAAGGTTGACGACGGAGGCAGGACTACTATGGTGAACAGCCAGGAGGCAGGACCACTCTGGAGGCCGGCGTCAAACTTTAAGATCAGGAAAAGCTGCTGGCACCAGATGATTTGGCTCCGGGATGAGGCAGGCTGCTGGACCAAGTTGTTGAAGTTAAAGACCGTTTTCAGGCCATTGGAGTTGAGGACCGGATTCAGGCAACTGAAGATCAAGACCGGACCACGTCGGAGGACAGCCATTGAGATGAGACCACACTAGAACACAGCAATGGAGACATTAGGCCAGGGAGGGCTGCGGCCGAGCAGGAACAGGAGGTTGCTGCAGCCCAACTGGACAGTAGACGTGGAGCAGGTGTCGACTGGACCCACGAAACAGAAACTGGCAAGATGTTGGCTATGGAGCTGGACAGCGGAGACTCTTGTTCTTTGGGCGGCTTGGAGTGGAGGCTGGTTGCTAGAAGACTGGGGTGAAGACAGGTTGCTAGCAGAAATGTGATTGTGCAAATAAATTCCCCTGCTCATTCAGGCAGCAATTTCCACACCAAAGTCTTAGTGGCCACCTCCTGTTGTGGAACATATGTGACTGGCTCCCTTTCCACTCTACTGGAGAAATATGCGCAGTTGTTCTAGAGGGAAAGGAGGGTATAAGTTACCCCATTAAGGTCCTGGCCAAAAAGTATTTCTGTATTTGGTCAATTCGTTCTGTCACAGTGCTAGAGAGTAGCCAACAGGACAGATCAAAACTCAGACAAGGTATAGGCAGATTGAGCAGATTAATGATTTGATTACCTTACAACGCAGAGTCCCAAAACAGGAAGGAACAACAGCAACCAAAAAAAAAAACTCAATTTAAAAAGGAATTTAACAGGAAATAGTAAAACAGGAAAAAGTTTGTGAAAAACCGGTCTCCAACATACCCAAATACACAAAACTAGTTGCAAATAGTATAATAAACAACTAGATGCCTTGGTAATCACATACTGCTCCTCTAGAATGAAAGCTTTAACATGTTTTCTATTTGTCTTCTGCACAGTTTTACAGTTTTTCTGCTATTTGAATGTAAAAATGTAAATTCCAAGTGGACTGACTGGTAACTCTCCTTCTTTTGTAAAGGGGGTTTTGTTAATCATGAACAGCCTGACAGATCCAGGGCTTGAGCTCATTGTTCAGAGGCAGAGGCAATGGAAGCTTCTTTACCAGTGCGCGGTAATCTGACTGCCTTTGTTGCTCAAATTAAACGAAGAACAAAACATGTTAATCGTGAAAGTTTCACACTGTTAAATTAAACGGCACTTTCCCCGTGATCTGCAGGCTAGTAAGCAATAAAAACTCTTTGACATAGTTTGTCCCCCGTCTTCCTTATTGAGTTCACCTTCGGTGCCACTGTTTCGGGCCCATCTTTGAAATAAGTGTTGCCAATTTTCCCTCATCACTTTCTGTTGAGTCGAAATCGAAGTCAGATCAAAACAAAATCAACTTATTAGAGGCTGCATCAAAACGGTCTCCTACGCCATCCTTGATCCAATCAGCTTCACCTTGCTTTTCTGTCTTCATGTGTTCTCCAAACAGCACAAATTCCCACTGGTATTCAGTATCTGATTATATTCATTTACTTTCTCCCTCACTCTTTATTTTCTTTGAATATTCTCCTTCATTCTCCTTCATTCTCCTCTACCACCCACTTGCATTACCTGCTAATAACCTGAAAATTGTTTGTCGCTGTGGTGATAGAGGGGGACGTTGCCCGTCCTATTACCCACCCAACCTTACTTGGTTTATAACGCCTCTTATTGAGTGTGATCAAAAGCCAATTGAATCCCAGTCAAATATTTGTATTTCCCCCTCGTCTGTTTGATTAAACTGCCGATTCTGTCAAGCTCGCCTTTGCTGCTACCTTCCTGAACCCTGCCACAGCTCACTGCCCTGCAATCTAGTTTCCAGATTTACTGTGTAACAGCACCTAATGACAAAGAGAGTCCCTGGATCCCCAAGTGGTGCATTCAATGCCAAGGCAGTCAAGGTTATTCAGGAATATAAAGCAGGCATTTGTTGGAACAATAGGTTTTATTGAATCAGTCTGAAACAATGTGCATAGTATATCAAAATAGCAAGTGAAATTGTACATGTGACAGAAATTGCATTATACTGTACATGTAGAAAGATGTACTCGAGGTAAAGCGTGGAAAAGTTGGGAGGCATTTCATGTCATTTACTTTGTAAAAACTTTTTGCATTTAGTCATTATTTCAACACACCTATGAAATATTGATTCCAATGACAAGATAATTAGAACTGCAGAAATTCACAGAGCAACATGTCTGTTTTGTATATGTATATTGTACCCTTGCTGTTTTTCCAACTGCTGCTCAAGAAAGCAGCAACATAATACAACCACTATATGGCAGGCCGAAATGACTGTACCTGAGTTTTGAAGGATCTTCATGTGTTTCCTTTACGAGCGGTTGAAACAGTGGTTCTACCCTCTGGCCAGCCGTATCACTGCTCTCTATTACACTCTGTAGACTCTGAAGTGGAAGAGAAGGAGTTGGGTTATAGCTGTTAAAGCCTGCTTGTACCTGGTGTTACCTGATTCTCTGGCCAGTTGGAGTGTTGGCTGTAGCCATGGTCAAAGACAGCCCAGGGAATACCGCACATACACTTACACACACGCACACATAGAGTATTTTGCCAAGCCCTGTAAGGGAGCACACTGCAGGTGTTCCCACGGCCTGAACATCAAAGCAGAACTACCTCACCTCCACTGCTGCATTCAACAGATGGTGTGGGTGTAGGGTGCTGGCTGACCATTTAGGATGCCGCTGTGAATGAACGCCGGTGTACTGTGTGCCATTATCCCATCCCCAACCATCCTGCTGATACATAAAGTTAACACTCCCATCTATAGGCTGCTTTGCAAGAATTGAAGAACTTTCCTGATCTTTCTGTTACATTTTGAGGGTTCCACAATGCAAAGACATTCTTTTTGTGTTCACCTTCAAGGGGTTTGTCTTCAAATGCAATTGGCCGTCATTCAGCTATTCCTACTAACCAAACACTTTCCCCAAGTGTTTGTGGACATGGCACTGGAATTATTGAAATACCAGGGGGACAACCTCATCCCTACTGGCTGATGATGACAGTAGGTGAGACGAAGGCTACATATGAGGCTCACCACATCAACCGACCCAAAGTTATGACAGTATAGACACTACTGAAAGTGTCTCCCCCTTCTCAGAGGCGTGGCTTGTGGATAAAAAAAAAGGTCAAGAAAATGAATCTGAATCTCTAGATTTGACGCAGCTGACATGCAGTCGAGCCAGGCAGGAGCCGTGCTGCTCACGTGTGAGGTGTGGCTTGCTCTAATCTGTTAATGCGGTTGCCGAAATAAAAAGCAAGAGATTACGCAATGCACTGCTCACGCAAGCAGTATGGCCCTTGCGTTACAACCCTGTGCATGCCATATCATGCTCGGTTGAATGCACAGCTGTACTATGCAGCAAGCAGCAGCTCTTCCTCTGTTATGCTACCTCTAAAAGGACTTGCTGTAATGAGAGACCACCTGAAACACCCATAGCCAGGCTCATGCAATGTCTTCTCAAGAGACTTAACCAAGGTGGTGTTATTACCAGTGCTTCATTGGGTCTGCAGAGATTTGCAATTTCAGTTGTACACCCATCAACGTCACAAAGAAACCAGCATAGCAAAGCACAGCACAGCCTATTGTTAAATGGATGTGTCACTATGAACCATAAAATATAGCAGAAGGTGGCAAACCATGGGCCACAAAGATTCAGCTTTTATTCCAACTGATCCCCGAGCAGTGGATCTCCTGTTAGTCTTCCCCCTGTACTTGAGGGAATGCTAATCAGTGGGTGGAGTCTTGAAAACCTGCAGATGTTTGGCTTGATATGCCTTGCACCCTTGCAATGTATTGTAGTCCATAGTGACCTATCCATACGGTTTACAGGCAGTGCAATGGGTGTACATTGTCACGGACACAGCAGGGGGCTCAGGTACCAGGTTTCACCCTTAATCTCATAAGGGTGAGACTACTCACTCAGAGACTACTCCACTAGTCTCTGAACTTCAGTGGATGCAGTTTTGAGTTACACTATGCAGGGCTCAGATTTAGGGGCTTATCGTGGGTTTGCTGGCTTAGTGTGCATTATTCAAATGTTAAATGTGTGAATCTGCAAGCTGGAGATTTAAAACCCATAAAGCCCTGTATGCCTGTGTTCATGCAAGTAGAATTATAACACCTTATCATTGTTACTTAGCAAACCAGTACAATGGCTGGGATGGGGATCCCTTGCTTCAAAGTGATCTTACTGGACATTGAGGTAAACCTTACTGGGAACTATTACAAATATGCTTCCATACAACCAACAGCATAAGAGGGAACTCAGTGGATGGAGAGAACTACCATTAGCTGTTTAGCTAGGTCAGCTTCAGCCTACCCCAAATCAATTCATCCATGTTATCAAACTACAGACCATGAACATTACACATACCAAACCACATTCATCTATATGTCTATAGCATCTGTTATTTTTAAACACGTTTCATATTCACTACTTTGTTCCTACTGTACATAGTAAGTGAAGTGAGAGTAGCATTAGCATAGTCTCCCAGCAGACATTGCTCTCTGTTGAGAAATACCCATCCCTGACATTTTCATCACCAGCCAAACCAGGCTTTCTTATTCTACTTTGATTTAATCGTTACCATTAAACTGCAGCTTGTGCTCCTCCCAGAGGATCTCCATGGGGTCTCAGAACCCTTCCTACTCCTTTTTTTTTTTAGCATCCCCTCTTGTTTCAATCCCTCACATTTTAAATACACAGATAACGTAATTATCAACCATCAAGGTACACGGGTCAGCACAATTACACCATTAATGTCACCCAGGCCGCTTTCATGGAGTTAGCCCCTGCCAATAGTGAGTTGGCACCTGAGCCCTAATGAGTAGCTGGGTAATTAGAGGTTGGCTTGATCCTACCTTACTCACAAACAAACACACACACACACACACACACACTCTCTCTCTCTCTCTCTCTCTCTCTCTCTCTCTCTCTCTCTCTCTCTCACTCTTTCTCTCAGCCTAAATAGAAGGGCTAGCCATTTTCCACAGCAGTTGTGCAGTGTTAGTGCAGTGGGCATATATGCTTTAATGAACCTGGTTCTGAGAGGGAAAGAGGAGGAGGTGTGCTTCTGACATTTAACATTTTTTTTTTATTTAATGTCAAAGTTTCTGGAGGTGGGAGAGTCAATGGCGGTGGGGGACATGTGAGCATATTAGTCAGTTGTTAACTAGAGTGACTGGAGGTCTGAAGATGTGAAACCTTGTTGATTTAAAAAAGTATGCTAAATTATTGCAGCATCAAGAAAAGGAATTAATATGTTTTTTTTCTAAATTTGAGTTGATTATATCGCAGTTGTCATATTGGACCTGGGAACTGGCACCAAGACTTGCGACTTCCTCTTGCAAGTGCAGGGTGTTTCACTTAAATACATGCCTGATTCTAGACCTTATCATTTCACAGGAAAATTGCCACCCTCCGGATATCATAACAGCTTGACTGTGATATCACATGCAGTTCCTGGCCCTGGCGTGTCATTAGAGGTGGAACAAAGGAAGCTCTGCTGCTTAATGTTATGTGTCACATTCTCTACAGTAGCTTATACTTGTCACTTTACTTTTTCTCACACTCAATCCCAATTTGTTCGGACTGTAAAATATGTAATGATACAGTGTGAAATTCATTTGAAACGCGTGTCACTGGGATTCCCAGAGGCAGTGAGAATCGAAAGGATGCAAGGACACAACAATGCAAAACATACAAATAGCATAAAAACATATTGTACTCAGTGTTTCCCACAGGTGGTGCGATAAAATCCCAGGCTGCCCCTTCTATGTAGTAAAGAGCTTCTGTGATACCGTCACACTACACTGAGTCGGATTCATCACTAGAGATCGCTCAATATCAAACCTAGTAAGAATGAAATGATTTGTACAAAATATTGAAATATGGGAATGCTTGGCTCTGAAAGTGTTCCCAGTGGATAGGGAAGCAGAACTCGGTGGAGCATGCGATGACTAAAATCCAAAGGGATGCAAATCAAAGACAGTAAAAAATGTAAGAACTTATAAAATAACTAATTTACTATAAAAATGCAACGAGGGAAATTTACACAGATTATCGTTGTATACTATTTTACCGCTACCATCAATGTAGTAAAGCTCTAAAAACACACTAGTAACTGCCAGGCCTGCACCAAAACAGCAGAGATACAAAGAGAGGGACTAACTGGTGGAGCATTTAGCAGCTAAACAGCCAGCTATTTCCTGAGTGAAGACAAAATGAGAGTGATTATTGGACATGCATTCATCAGGTGGATACAAACAGGACTCCAGCTGAATCCTAATTTCTCAACGTCTCAACGTCTGCTCGATGTGCAAATAAGTCACTGTTTGCTAACACGCGTTCACCGTATCGATATATTTATAAGATGACAAAGTCACTGTTGTGTTTACAGATTGTTGCACTACCCCAAGTGGCCAAAACAATTCAATGAATACAGGTTTAAATGGAAGCAGTAATCCCACAGTGTGAAAACTGTTACAAGCACAATATAAGACCTGGGTTTATGGAAAGTGAAAGTACTTATGAAGAAGAATGGCCCCCTTCAAGAGGTGTATATAATTATTATCTTACTTGTCGTTGAGGTGAGACTTATTTAACTAGTCACTGCATCTGCCACATAATTGTAGTGCAGTAAATATTACTTATAAGCAGTATATGCATCCATTTGTATCAGGGCATGATATGCATCAATCATTTTGTCTTTCGTGAGTCTTTCTTTCTTTCTCGTTTCTTTCTTCTTCAGCCCAATCAATCGCACTGTATTTGGGTAAATGTATTTATGAGTCATCTTTGTTGAAATCTGAGGCTCATCTCCTGTGTGAATACCTCATCCTCATCAAACAGAGAGCAGCTCTCTCCAGTCATATAAGTAGGTAACCTAAACTGCTATGAATTACGGTTATTTGTGAACACGGGGGCAGAGAGGCTTTTAATGCCACCCTTGCCCTCTTTGTCAACTGACGAGATGGCTCATTGCTATGCACACACGCATGCACACAAATAAAACAACATCAACTAACAAAAATGCGTGCACCATTCGTGATCAAACACACAATCACCTGCACTAACATAATCTCACACAGACACATTTTCCTCTGAAATAGTGATTGACAGAGCACACAAATGTCAGCGCTGACATTCTCCATCCCCTCCTTCAGATGTGTGTGCACCTCATGCTCTGCAGTGGGTTAGTGTTTATGTGCAGGCTGTGTTTGTGTGTATTTAAACCATTTCCCTTTCTGAGATTATGCATATGTGCCTGTTCATAAATATGCATATACCCGTGTCTATCACTGTCTTTGTCTCCATGCCCGTCTCTCTCGCTCCTCACCCTCCGGATTCACCAGCCGTAATAACATTAGCCTCTCCATATGCTGCGGGGATGGGACAGATCTTAGCCAGAGACGAAATGAGAGATGGGATAAATGAGGGGGAAAGAGGTCAGCGTTGTCAGAGGAGGATGAGGGTGTGAATATTGTCATGCAGAGAGCACGTGGGAGTGGAACTTTCGTAGCCCGAGATAAGGATAAAAAGAGGAGTAGATGGGAAGCCAAGCGAGCGACTGTCAAGTAGGGAGTGAGGAAGGCAGTGGCAGGTCTTAGCAGGGGCATGGCTAAGTGGAGGGGGCATGTCTTGGTGTCACTCAGTTTGAGTTGAGTCAAACCAAGTGTACCATGTGAGGTTCAGGCTTAGGTTACACTGTCAGAAGAAATATCTCCCCTTTAAAGCCATTTTCTATCAGAATATTAACTGATTATAACATCTTTTTAAATGATTCTGGTGGCTTCATTTTTTGTAAATCTTTGTTACACACCTACGTGTCAGGGTTACAGCAACTGTATTGCCAGACTTTATGTGAAAATGGTGCGATTTGCATCAACAATCCAACATTAACGAACATGTTATCAAATAATTGCTCGTCCAGCAGACACAGAGCAACATTTGCATTTTTTTTTAAAGTTTGGATTTTGCCCCTAAGAATGCAAGCGCAATATCCGCTTTCATTTAGCTCTGTTTTTGGTCTCTACACCAACTCCTGGGGAAAATGTCTGTCTCTTAAACTGCTATAATCCTCCACTATGTTCACCAAGTTGTTTTGCTGGAAACAGCCGCCTGCTTCAGCTACAAACAAAGGTTGATGAGAGCTGCGAGAGTGAACCAGGCAGTAAAGCTGCTCCACATGAAACCCAAAACAGTAAACCGAAAGACGCTAAAAAACTCACTATAATCTCGACGTTTCCCATAATGCTCTGTGAGTCATTTGATCCAACTCAATATAAAAACGGTATTAGTGCAGATTTATATTTGCTTCACAATGGATACTATTGCCACCATTATGGATAATGAATGACGATGATGATGATGATGATAATGATAGTGAAGTTGTGGTAAACCCAAAATAATGATCTTAAAGATGCAAAACGGCTCTGTAGAGTCAGGTGAAAATCCTTCACCATGGGTGACCCCTTTCCCATTACACATAGATATTTCATCCATTGTTAAGTGAGCTGTATTTAACAAATATTATCCATGTAATGGTATATAGTGGATATCTACCTGAGTGGAGAGTGAAACACTGTGTCTCTGTGTGCGTTGTTATCCGAGCTTCAACTCATGCACGCTCACGTGCGCTAAAGTGCACGTGAGCGTGCCCGGCTGGCTAGGTCACAGCAACTGCTCTGCACTGCTCTCATATGGCGGTTACAGCTGATAATGCCAACCTGCCTGACTCCATCGTCGTGGAAGCATAGCACCCACCCTCCGGTTGCACCTCAGGCAAACATTGTTAGCGCCGTTAGCACCGTCAGCGATGAGCCGCCGGCTCGCCTGGTGCCATGTTGAGAGCCATTGAGAGGCAATCAAAGTTCTCAGAATCTCGTCTCTTTCACCTTTAATTTAAAAATATTGAATAAAGCAGCTTCAAGGTGTTGACAGGTTTGTGATAACAGCCCGGGGCCCCCCATGTGATGGGGGCTGAAATAAAATTAGCAGGGAGAAAAAAAAAAAAATCCTGCTTGACTTTGCGTGGTACTCCTCACTGAACGGGAACAGGACAGAGGGCTCTGCGCTACCGGCAGCGCGAAGGGATCCCCCACACGTCAGCACATAACAGCAGCAGATTGTTTTGCTCCACAATCTGCCATGAGAGAAGAAAATAAAACTTTTTCAAGCAGCTGTTATCAAACTGAGATCTGTTTCTCATACTGACTGACTTGAAGAGCGAGAGGTGACTGACACTCGTAGAGAGAAGGAAGTTCTACATTGACACTGGTAACGACTCTCCCTCCCCCTTTCTCTGTGTGTGTGTGTGGGGGGGGGGGGGGGGGAGTTGGGGTAAGCGTGCATATGCACACATTAAGCGTGTAAGAGAGATCGATATTTGCTTAGAGTGAGACGGCCTGTAGCTTTTGTTGACACAATTTATGTATCGCATCTGTATGCATGGGCTTATAATGATTACATGACCTGCATTTGCTGCTATAACAGTCATAACACTAAACTGCAATCATGAATGACTGTTGATTTATTATTTGATGCAATTTAAGCTTAAGGGAGGGCCTTGAAAAAGTCCTAGCCCAGGGGCCCCATGGTTCTTTAATACGGCTGGTTCCGACAGCTAGACCATAAGGGAGTCTCACTTAATTGAACAGTGTTGGTCTAGTTTACCGTTAGTTAGGATTATTTAGTCAAACTACTATTTCTAAGATGAAGAATGAACTCTCACACTAAATGATGCTGATGCTAAACTAAGAAGTGAACACTAACTACTAGTACAGTATCACTTACTTATTAGCATGACGCTATCATGTGTGTTTATTGCTGCCTGGCTGATGTCAAAAGCTGGCTCTTGCTAAATGTTCTATGCCTCAATGAAGGTAAAACAGAGATCATGCTAATAAATTCCCTCTCGCCTTTCAGCTGCTATACCGGACAGTCCTTCATTGTGTCTTGGCCCCGTGGCAACCCACTGCAAATTCCATGTCAAAAATCTGGGTGTGATTTTGGACTCATCTTTTATATTGGACCTCAAAGTTGTGTCCGTGGTCAAAGTCAGCTTCCTTCAGCTAAGACTCTTAGCTAAGGTCAAAGCCTTTCTATCCTCAAAAGACCTGGAGAAAGGTATTCATGCTTTTATCACCTCTAGACTGGACTATTGTAATTCTTTGTATGCTGGAATCGGCAAAAAAACTTCTATCACGCCTTCAGTTGGTGCAGAACTCTGCAGCGAGACTTTTAACTGGTACACGCAGGCGTGAACACATTTCACCGATCTTAAAATCCCTTCATTGGCTACCTAGAGTACAGAATTAATAAAAAAAAATTTGTTATTTGTTTTTAAGCCCCAGTCTATCTGTCTGACCTGCTGCAGCCCTATACCCCACCTCGCTCACTAAGATCTCTCGGCCAACAGCTTTTAGTTGTTCCGAAAACAAAAATGACAACCTGGGCCGAACGGTCCTTCTCTGTTGCTGCCCCTAAGCTCTGGAACAACTTTCCCCTTCATATTAGGTTGTCATCCATCTTACCAATGTTTGAAAGCCGTTTAAAAACCTATTTCTTTTCCCTGGCCTATCACCTTTGATCTTAACATGGCACTTTTGTGTGATTTGTGTCAGTTTGTCTTGATTTTAATGTCACTTACTGTTATTAATCCAGTCTTTGATTGTATGACTGCTTATCTACTGTATGTGCAGCACTTTGGCCAACCTTTGTTGTATTTTAAAATGTGCTATACGAATACATTTTGATTGATTTATTGATTGATTAATGTTAAATAAAGGATTGCACACGCCGTGATTTGACATTGAAATAACACTGTGGAAATAATTTTGTTTACTTCTCAATTTCTGGGACCTGTGCTTGAATTCACCCTTTCACTAAGTCCCACCCTCGAACGCAGACTGGCTTAATCATAGCGTATCATGGGCCAGCTCTGATCAGTGATAAGTAACCGGAGAGGTTGGAAGGTGATATACGTTTTGTAAAATAAGCCTGTGGAGCTAATATTAGCAGAGTACGTTAGGACATAATTAACTAGTGTTTGCACTTCTATTGAAGGTAGTGTCTTCTGTCTTGATCGCAGGTGATGTGGGGGTTCACTTTTACACTGTGATCGACAGGCTTCAATATTTATCCTGTTTTCACTGCTGAATCAGTTTAGATATATCCTTCAAACGCATATTATATATCATTCTGTCTGCTTCCCACTATCAAATTGCTTTTCGATTTTCCAAGATTTAGATAACTTAATTTAAGGACAACAGTTATAGTGAAGGTGTGGGCTCTATGGTAGCTCTGAAAGCTTGAATCAGTAGCAGTGGGCTTTGTAGGGGGTATATTCCACTCCTTACAAAGGGATTTAATAGAGTAAGAAGAAAAATCACACACCAATCACTATAATATTAATTTATTAAGGGAAGCATTGGGTCAAGGACATTTTTTTAATCAATTAATCAAATTTTCACCCAACGAGGCAAACTTTGGATGAGGCTTTGTATTCATTCACCTGACCCCCCTTCAAGCATGGAAGAAGGTCCCTGACCAAAAGCTCTTACTCATAATAGAGGATCTCTTAGCTCCAGCTCTTCCACCAAGCCTTTATCTGGGCAGCATTGAGATTCTTATATTGAGGTCATACAGTGCATGAATACAATTTTATCTGACATTTAAAAAAATTCAACCATGGTCTTTGATTCACATCCGTCTTTTACTACATTAGTTCATTTTTTTTCCACATTAGTTACTGGTGAAAAGTCGTGCTCTGGTTACAGTATCCAATTTGTGTTGACATACTGTGTAGCGTGTGTCCACAGAAAACTATTGAATTGCCTGCTCATGTCCACAAATGACATCCTATAGCAAATGACTGTGTATGCCCAGAGTGTAAGATGGTTAAGGTAAAATACGACGGAGCAACGTGGAAAGGACATTGCAGGAGTAAGTATGAATTAGAAGGACGAGAAGAAAGACAGGAAGGTGAGACAAGGTTGTGAATTAAGGATAGTTTCATCATAAAGGTGGCAAGAGGTGCTTCCACTAATTAGTGGAAGTGAGAAGACTTGGCTAATAGAAGGCTGGGAACAAAACCCAAAGGTTTGAGAGGTGTTTGAGACTTAGGTAGTCAGTTGAAGTCTCTAGACAATCGAGGAAAATTAGGTGGTTGAATAAATCGTTCCCTCTATCCGTCGAATTTACTCGAGCACTAAATTTATATTCTATTTGTGTGCTTCTAACCTCATTTTGTCTTTTCCCCTGCTGTTGCTGCTAAGACAAAGTTATTTCCCTATGGAATTCATCTTTAAATCTCTTGATCTTATTTGAAGGTTACCAGAGTTAGACATACATTAAGGAACACCTCACAAATACGTAACAGAAATCTGTCACAAATGATACAGTCCATTAGTAATCAATACGAACACAGTAGCCCCCTCTGGATGACATTAGCATCACTAGGTGAAGTCTGGTTTAATTTACAGATTCAGACAATCATCCAGGTTGTAGATAGAATTTGTTCACACTCCCGCCATACAACTTTCCACGACAGTAAAGTGCAACACTTGTCTGAGTTATATTAATGTTGCTCCTGCACATGACCAGTCCTGTCATCTAAATGAAGGTGTGGTACACTTTCTTTGCCTATAATAGGCTGATGTCCAATACAGAATTATATATG
This sequence comes from Leptoclinus maculatus, assembly GCA_032191485.1. Taxonomy (NCBI): domain Eukaryota; kingdom Metazoa; phylum Chordata; class Actinopteri; order Perciformes; family Stichaeidae; genus Leptoclinus; species Leptoclinus maculatus. The sequence continues at coordinate 6,460,745 of JAVDOI010000009.1, forward strand.
TCAATGTCAAATAACAGACTCAGGCACGACTGTGAGTTTTGTGAAAAAAGCACGACATGGTTGTGCCAGATTAGACAAAAAAAATGGATAGATGTAATTCAAAGTATTTTTTCTGTGTGGAAATCATTGCTTCATAATTTGGGCAGTTGGTCACCCAGCAGTCTTGTTCCCGACCTATTCTTTTTCCTGACTTCTGTAAGAGGTTGACAAAGAACTCCTCTGGTGGAGGTGGAATGCTTTCTCAAAGTACTGTAAAGATTAAATAAAAGACGAAAATGAATCAGGGAAAAAAGTAGTCCATAAACTGAATAGATGGCCCCTCACAGTGAAGAGGGGAAATTAAAGGAATGTTGGACAAGATGACTTGATGACTTGACACGATGAGTGCAAGAGCTGTGGCTTTGACATGCAGCAGAAATGAGGGCGATGTCAAGAGACAGCGGTGGTGTCAGAAGGATTTACATAAGAAACGCAGCGATCTAAGAGCAGCCAGAACCCGGCTTTAGTGAAAGGGCTCAGCCAGGGCTGCCACTGCATGACATGATGCACAAAACCTGATTTCAATGCAGAGGGTTATAGGCTCTTCTACCCAAATCGTGAGCACACAGAGGAACATGTGAGTTGTAGATCACCATTTGGGGGAAAAATGCAGTTCTATGTTGTATACCTATCCATCCATGTGGCTACTTTCTGTCACATGTCCATGGCTGGAACATGGTAGCAGAAGATCAATACAATTGCCCAGATGTGCTTCTCCCGCGTCATGTTGTCCAGATCTTCCCTGAGGTGTTCCTAGGGAGGTGGAATATTTGGTATGATTAATTTCAGTTGAATCAGCAGTGAATTCACTCGGCACGCAAAGTAAATCTCTTCAAAAAAAGTCTGTTTTGATCACATTTAACTTTGATGGACTTTGGCATGTGAATTTTTGTTGTTGTTGATTTTACCAATCGGAAGCCGTGTTGACATCGCTGACCTTTGAAGGATCTTAGAGCCTGACAGTCCAAAATGGAGGAATCTATCGCAGCTTATTAGCTCTGTTGCACCATTGTATTCACTTTCATTCACCCCCTTCATTAGGAGTATACACTGCTCAACAAAACAGGAATAGTTTGCAGGAGTCTGATAAATATGTCTTTTGGTTAAAGTGTGTAAACGTGTTGTCTCACAAGTGGCCACGCTAACAATCTACCTTACAGTCAGCAAGTCATTTGGTTGGAGAGCGTCTTTTTCCACTTCAATAACTCTTCATTGAATGAAATGATGTCCAATCCTGAGAACAAATGTCCAGGGAGGAGTAAAAGGCCCAGTACTGAGAAAATAGAAAGAAACTTTAGAGAGCTATTACTGACTTGAATGTTTTTCTGGATGACTAACTGACGCATAGCTCGCCCGCTATACTTTAGTTTGCCAATTAGCCCTGTGCGAGTAGTACAGTATCAGAACTTTGTCATTTATAGAAGACATTCTGATCAGACTCCTACTTCATTCATCCATCCAGCACTCGATCATCCACCAATGGTGCCCGCTTGTGTCCAGATTTGGGTCGTGGTGACAGCAAGCTAAACAAAGTAAACCTGACTTCCTTTTCTCTAGCCACATCCTCCAGCTACAAAGGCACCATCCTTGACATGCTGCAGAAACTAGTTCTAGGGACATCGGTGACGGTTGGATTAGCTGGTAAATTGAGACCTTTGCCTTTCCGGCTCAGCTCCCACTTCAACCACAGTGAGTGCCGGACAATGAAGCACATTCTGCACTGCAGATACCACCTCAATCTCATCTTATCCTCACTCATGAGTGAGAAGACACTTTTCCTTGTGGCAACATTGTCATGATATTGGGCATATAAAACTGTAAACACACAAGCTGATATAAAAAACTTTCATTTCAAATAAAAACCGTGAGCTTACTGATAACATTAACAAATTCTCACTCCCAACTTGTCAAATACCGCTGCTTGGTCAGTGGCCCTGCACTTCAAACTGACGCTTTGATACCCCTCTACCGTGAACTTTGGATAGGTCAGTTTCTCCTCTTTACATGCATAGACTTATTTTCAAAATAAACATCTGTGTTCACAGGAAACGTACAGTTTGGGCTCATTACATGCACAGTTTTTTTTTTAAATAAACTTCCAATGTAAATTGGCTTAGGTTTAGGCAACACGAGATCTGGGTTAAGGTTTGAAAAATATTGTGATTTGGTTCAACATAAGTTTGTATAAAAGTCAAAAAGTCAAAAAAAAAATGAAGTATGTGCGTTACCTAACCGGTGTTAAGTAGGCTTACGTAACAAAACTATGGTAAATAATCAACACTTATTTGGTTTCACGCGAGACATGAACAGCGGTCTCCTGTGATGCAAATTTGCTTCGCCACCAGGAGCGGATATTTTTATTTGCCCCTTCGCTTTGTATAGAATTGTGTGAACGAAGTGAACGGGAGGCTCATTTTTGCCAATGTTAATTTCGCGCATGTGTGACTGTGCTCTAAAAAAGGACAAATATTTCTTCTTTAAGGTCTCTTACACATGTGTAAAATGCGATGAAACATTGTTGAATTACGCACACACAAAGACACACACACACACACATACGGTGTCGTGACCGTATTAAAAACTTTGCCGGGCTTCGTTCTCCACTTGAATGTGAGAAGCTTTCTGTATTGCTGTGTGTCTCTCAGTCTCATACACGAGGTTGCACATACAAACGCATGACATAGATGCATATGTGTACACCAGCATCAAACTGTACACACAAAACTAAGTCATTCTCTCACACACACAAACTCATATACACACACCATGCCGCGCCCCACTTCTGTTTAGGGAAAAAAGTAATTACTTTCTCTCCCTGCCTCAATGCCTTCAAAAGCCTCAGTGGGGCGATTCCCCGGTGAGCCAGTGAAATTCACTTAAACAGCTTTTGAGAGAGTAAGCAGTCTTATTGTTGTGCACTGAAACTTTGATTGGAAAGGGAGAAAAAATGAGAGGTGGAAGAGGAGGGGGCAGAAGAAGATTGGTAAATAAAATTGTTGGCCAGTATTATTTTTCTATGTCTTTTTTTTCCACTTCTTTTACCTCTCGCAGACTTTGTTCTCCGTGACACGGCTAACGACTGTGAGCAGACAACAATGGCAGGTTAAAAGGAGCTGCATAGTATCATGCTGGGTTTATTCTTAGAACTGGTGGGGCACAGCGTGTGTGTGTGTGTGTGTGTGTGTTTGTTTCTCTCTGTTAGCGTTTCTGTCACAATTCCTCCATTTACAATCCATATCTCCTCAATGTTTCAGAATCAATTTCCATCACAAGTCTTTATGGGCAGACGACTCTATTTGTAAGACTGCTCAACCTTGACTCAGAGCCGCTTGGTCCACTTGCTTTTCCTTTACTTTTCCTGTAGCGGCTCTTTAAGTGGCATCAAAGTCGGCACGCAAAGACGAGTAAGATCCCGCAGATTCCCACTCCTGGTGGCTAACAGGAGAATCCCAGCGGTATGCCTCAGGGTGAAAAAAGGAATAAATAAATTAACAAAGCTAAGTCTAAGGGCTCTGATGATGTGTCCCGTGGTGGACTGGGGGGAAGGGGGGGGGGGGGGGGGGGGGGTTCTTTGAGCACGTTATTATGTACAAGCTGTGTGACGCACTGTAGAGATTTGCAGTGTGGCGTTAGAAGTTTCATCACATTGCTGTAGAGCAAATATTTTTGTGAAGTTGTGCGACCAATGTCTGTTCACATGCAGCCCATATGAATACATTAAATGGACATTCCAAGTAGCACACACACACACACACACACACACACAGTCTCTTGGTCCTCTTGATCATGAATTGTATGCGTGTATCTTAGTGCGTTTGGAGAAAACACTCAAGGGAAAATACAACGGATGGATGAAGCGACTTGGAGAACAAAGAAAATCTAGAGGGACGTTATTAACATATAAAGAGTTTGAGTGTATGCAGGTGTGTAGTTGTGTGTGCCTTTGGGTACATATCGTTGTGCATGTGCAGACTGTATGCCTATATTGCTATTTGTTTAAGTTTGTCCTCATGTTTTGTGTGTGTGTGTGCTAACAGCTAACTCCCCTGCTTTATGGTTAAGAGAAAAAAACAATAAACAAAGACACCGACACTAATAAGGCTGTTGAATTATGAAGAGAACAGAGATGCGCGTGGCCCCCTCGGCAGCTCCGGGGAGCTGAGCATCTCTATGTATGTGAAAGCTAGTCTCTATTTTTTTTTTTTTCCTCCCATCCCTTCTCTTCTCTGTTTCATCTTGCAATCTAGTGAATCTTTCAGAGAGAGCCAGTTTATCTTGTGCATGTTCCTCATGTGTCAGGATGTGTTTTGGATGATCCCCTGAACTGACGTCAGCTGTAACAGCATATATTCAGATCAGAGGAGAGAAAAAAACAAGGAGAAACGGGGTAAAAGAGAGATACAGTGCCATCGAAAGAAGACAGTACAAGTGAGAAGGCAGGGTTGGAGAGTGTAAGGGGAAGAGGATAAAAGGGAGGAAAAGATGGAATGAGTATGTTGGGGAAATGTTTAGAGGAAGACAGACTCTGGGTGTGAAAGAAAAGAAAGTGCAGGCAAGATATATACGTGGGGGTTAGCTTTGCCTTTTCCCATCTCTTCCTCCCTTTGATCTCTGTGACTTCTTGCCAGCAAAGGAAGTGGGAGAAAGTGAGAAAAGGTAAAGAGGAGCAACGAGAGGCTGAGTCGTGAAGGAACAGGGAAAGATGAGAGGGAAGGGAGCAAATTAGAATTTGTGTGAAAACAGAAAAGAGACAGTACAGCAAGAGAGAGAGAGGGAAATTCATCAAGGAGAGGTGAGAAAGAAGTGAGAACATGTGAGAGAGAGAGATAGAGAGATAGCTTGAGTTAGAGATATGGAGAGTGAGAGAGAATGAGAAGCTGAGTCACAGAGAAAGATGGAGACAGATGAGACAGCAGGGAGTAATGTGTGAGATGAAAGGGTGAGGAGAGATGGTGAAAAAGTTTCACGGCAATAATTACTATTAAGCAAAGCAATCGAAGTCACTTAGCATTTCAATCAGCGTCAGATTTGTAGGTGATGGTGTCGGTGAGGTACTGTGCGAGAAAACACTAAAAAGAGGCTGTGACCCCTGAGGAGGAGTTGGAGGAGCATCATGAAAACACTTTCAGTATGCCACACTTTAAATGTATATTTAATAGGAAGGTGAGCGCTGGTTTGAAAAGAGGGAAATGAATGAGTAGCCACTGAAAGTCAAGCAGTTGCACTAATTGGAAAGATGGCTTTGGTGAAAGACAAGGATTTGATATTTCCTATGAAGAAATTAAGAATATTGTAGAGGAAGGAGTTTTGTGGACGTCCAGGTTTATCAACGGTGGGTAAGACACAGCAGGAGCACTCCCAAGACAGAGATAAATATGTAAATAAACACTTTAAATGCGAGACGGTTCTTATCACCAGATTCTGCACTTCCCCACACCTCTATGGAGCGTTTTAGAATCGATTTGTGAGTTGGGATTTAACCGTGGGATTAAACTCTTGGTCAACAAAGAAAGGAGGATGGAGTTTGTCTTTAATTAAGTGATCAGCATTTGGTAAGTCAACTGCGTTTGTTTTTTTACATCTAATATCTGAATGGCCCTCGAGTGTGTAGCAGAATGCGTGTTGCTGCAGGTCTGCTGGATTGATTTGGTGCTTTGTTGTCATATATTCACTGGTAACTGGTTCTTGTGAGTTTGTTGTTGTAATTGTGTTAATTATATAGATTTGGACTGTATGCATTGTCCGTTAATTACGAAGCATACCGTCATGCGCGGAGTTATTGTTCATTAAGCTAGTTTAGCGTAGCCTCCCAGAAGTGCGGGGCCTCAGCTGTGTTTTGTTATTGTTCTGGGTTCAGAGGTCACACAGCCCGTTGTCTCCTACGTGAGCGCAGTCCACCGAAAACATTATATTTCCCACAATTTAAGCTTCTGAATTTTCCAAATGCACTAGTATTATTCAAACGTATTGTTCGGTTCGTAAGCCTCGTACCGAACGGTTTAATATGAATACGTCTATTGTTACACCCCTAGAAACAAATAACCGTAGCTGTGGCGCCATCATGAGGTTATTAGGTGGTGTTTCAGCTGCAGGACAGCACTGAAGGCCCAGGTATAAAATGCACCACCCGCCACTGCTAGCACCAACCAATCAGCATCTAAATCATAAACTAAGTGGATTTATTTTTTTCTCAGGAGTTGTTGAAGACCAAAACCGTAGTTCACATCATATATTAGTGACCATTCTGATTCTGGCACAGTGTTTTGTTTCCAGTTGCAACAAAGAAGCATAAGTAATGTCCTACTGTCCTGATTCACGCCTCTGACTGGCTTCTTTCCATCGCAACGGCGCGCTAAGGGCTCAGCTTTTGAAACTAATTGCAATACCAAACTGACAGAAAAAAAAAGAGATTCATCACAAACAAAGAAATAATTACAAATGATGGGCATAATATAAACCTGTAGTACTGTCAAATTATCCAGAATATTTGAGATTCTCTCTTAAGGAACATCGAAGATGTAATTTAAGACTTCCAAATGGAAATTTCACTTACTTACTTTATAACTCTTTTAGACTAGTGTGAGGTGGGAGGCCTTCATGAAGTGAACTTTTGCTGCAGCTTCATTAGCAGTTTGGAAGAAAGACGCTTTAATCATGAAAGTGTTTCACCCCGGCCTTCCATCTTCTTCCTTTCATATCTAGACACAAGGCTTTCTGTCTCATTTTAATACCTAAATATTAGTAATTCAAAGAGAAACTGACAGTGACAGGAATTAAACAACTGTGCATGTGCTGACTAATTTCCCCTCCGCAAATTTGCCCTGTTTGAGCCTGTGTCTGAATATTTGCTTTCATGTAAAACTCTATGGCTTAGACTCTTGGGCTCAGGTGTGCGCATGACAATTTGCCCTCACTTTGTTGGCACATCCGACAAACAATTGATCGGCTACTTGAACTTGGGAGCTCTTTCATGTTTCGACATGTGTTCCTTGGATAGATGATGGCGATAGGACGTTTGAAGAAGAAAGCCGCCGCTGTAATCAGGACGCCCTGTCAGCTTCAAATGGATTAGCGCTTGATTTGCATGCTGACACTTCAGAGTTCAATTGTGAAAAGGGGGTGGAGGGATGAAGGGGTTGGGTTGGAAGACCGAGGAAAAGGAAATGCATTTTCAGAGAAGGTGGCGAAAACAGGATGCATGCTTTGCTCATTAGCAAGAGGGAAAGCTGTTTGATGTCGGGATGTTTGGCAGTGTTTTCAGCAAATGCGACAAGAAGGCTTTGTAATGAAAGTTAGGTGCTCGTTTTCTGAGGAGCTTCAAGGAATGATAGGAACACAGCAAAATCCCCAAATGACAAAAATCCTGTGGCTAAATGTTTGCTTTGAATACAATTTTCAATTTATTATTATCATGATTTCTTTTGGTATCTCTTCACATGGGTGTGCGCTTGGGTTTACAGCAATTTAGCTGTACGGTAGGTATCACTGGAGCTGTAAATTATACAGTGTGAAATCTCAGCATTGCAATACTGTGCCATCTGTTTGTCCTGACGTATTTAATATGCAGCACTGCCTTACACATTTTACATGTACACGGAGGTGTGATTGTTTTGTGATTTTTCTTTTTTAATTTTGACTTTGTGAGTCTACATTTTTACCAGTAAGACAAAAGCGTTGGCATTGTTATCATTTTTTTGTATGGTTAACATTACTTTGATGTTTCTGTCAAAATGTACTTAAGTACGTAATTGAATAATCATTTGTCATCATTCAAGTGCACATGTTTACATTTACTCAACATCTATACAGGGTCAAAACCGTAAACTAGCATTTTGACAGGTAAAAAGGTCAAAACTACAACATAAAGAACTACAGATTTAGTTTAAACGTTTTGCTTTAGGTTATGTTTAAGATGAACAGTCACTTGACACATGATAATAAAGTACCATAACTCTTTGTTGAATACCTACTAATGTAACAAACTGTTGATTATGACTCTGACCATCGCTCAGAGGACCTCAGAGTCCACGTGGAGTATTTTAATTAGAGCCAGCTTAGTAACCGATGAGACTGGAAGCAAATAAAGGAATATAAATAAATGAAATGGAAAAAAAAAGTTATGAGATGCAGAGCTGTAGACTTGACCGATGAATGTGGCGCAGGCTAGTGCGTTAATTAATTTTTAATGTGAGTCATAATATCAAAGCAAATTATCCAGTGTCATGAAAGAGGGCAGCAAAACCGTTTTGTTAATTACAGGGTTGCAGTGTCGGATGTTTAGCGAGTTAAAATGCAGTGACAGTTGGCGATGGGGTTTGTCAAAGTGAGCATGTGCTGATTAAAAAACAGGAAATACAAGGTTTCTCATGAGGTTTAATTCTTCATTTTGGAAACCGACACAAACCTTTTTCTGTTCTGATAGTGTCAGATAAGTCACTGACGGAATAACACAAACAACTCGTGCAGAAGATGAAACACACAAGTAGAAGACACCAAAATGTCTTAGTGTGATTGGTAAAAAGAAAACAGGCATCTTCCAAGAACATTTTAGTACTTTTATCCTAAACTTCTTTTACAATGTTTTTTTGTTTTTTTTCACGATTGTTGCTCAAGCAAGTGTTCCACGTGGGATTTAGCAATCAATCTGAACTGCACCCACTTGTACTTAATCACACATTTCAATCTCATGACTGCACCTTTACGTTAGTAGCTGCACATTCATGAGACGTGGTCATTGCCAGAATCAATATTCTCAGACTAATAGAGATTTGTGGGCCACGGAATGTCACTCCAGAATAGAACAAAACATGTCTCACTGCAATGTTTGAAGTCTTGAACAATGACTACAGCTGCCAACAGCAAGCCGTCACAGTGCCATAGCATGACAGAAATTAAGAGGTTTGGAAGGAGGTATATGAAAATGTTAGGTTCCTAAAAATATAAACCTGTGGAGCTAACAGTAGCAGAGTACGTTAGCACATCATTAACTAGTGTTGGAACTTCAATGCTATACAAGCAACTGGAGGTAAACTGAATGCATACACATGCTGCTTTTGCCTTTTAATGATTGTAACAGTAAAAAAAGACCTACCCGGCTTTACAAGAAGTGTTGTTACCTAATTTCATTGTCTTCCGTCTCAACCTTTTTTCACTTCTGAATCAGTTTGACGTCCTGGATATGTCTGGTTCTCTCTCAAATCTCTCTTTTTTCTTTTTCCCAAAAATTCATATTTATACGGGGAGTGCAGTTGGTGATAGTCGGGGCTCCATGGTTGCTCCGACAGCTTTATGGAGCAGCGGGGCATTGTAGATACGTGAAAGATTGGTGAATATGGCAAGTTCCTACATTTCATTTTCACAAAGTGAATCTGTGGTTTTGCCTTTTCAACCAAAATGAATGAAATTCAGTAAATGCGCTGTACTCAAAGCACATTCTGCAAAGATGTATTGGTCCTTCATCATATTAACTTAAAAGGAAAGGAAAAAAAAGAGAAAAAGAACAGCCGATCTGATGACTTCAGTTCTTGTACATTGATAACAGCATCATGTTCCCAGGAAGACAAAAGCGGTTCTGATATGTTGTCTTGTTTTCTTTTCATTTGTTGGCGATAGACCAGAAAGAAGGAGAAAACAAAGTCCTGAATTTCTCTCCCCCCACGAGAGCACTGACGTGGTCTTCCCCTGGTGCCACCGGGGACGTTTTCCATCCTCCTTCGCCCACTTCAGGGAGCGTCGTCTGTCCCCAAAGACTCCATAGCATCCCAGCTCCCCGGAAATAACTAGGGCATCTGGGAGAAAACTTCAGAGCATAATTAAAGGAGTGTTTGTGGCCTACACCCTCATCTCACGTTGTGTGTGTGTGTGTGTGTGTGTGTGTGTGTGTGTGCGTACGTATGTTTGTTCATCGCAGCACAAAGATACTTGTGGGAGTAGAGTTAAGTGATTAGTCGCAATGTACAACCCAAATGTGGATGACAGTCACTACCTGCTTTAACTAGCATACTTAAACCTTGATGATTAATGCTTTAGATGATGCAACTGTACGCTTTACAAAATCCAAAAAAGAACATCTCTTTTGGCTTTGACTGGTATGAAATGTCCCCAAAACTAACAATAGAAATCTGTTGAAAATGATAGAAGCCATTTGTTTTAAATCAGGACTACACTGGCGGTACATTGTCTTGTTCTCATACACCCTTCAGTCGCTCCCTTTCTTTTGGCCTCATTACCTTTTGTACACTGTTCTCCATTTGTTTTATTCTGAACCCCTGCATCTCTGCAGCTCGCTATTCTCTCTCCACCTCATAACTATAATGACCTTCCCTCCGCTCTTTTCTTTTCTTTTGCTTGGTGAGGTGTGGGTGTGTAAAAAGTAAAAAAAAATAAAGGAACACTGAAAGAAAGAAGGAGTAAGAAACAGAAAGACACCGGAAGTGGGAGCAGCTTCAAAGAAGGAGAGACCAGCTGCGTGAAGCTCAGTCATTTTCCCGGCCAGTCGGTTGTTATTAAAGGAAGTCACTCTGCCCGAACAGACTGTACCCTCGCAGTGGCTTCCTCCTAACTCTCCATTTCATGGATGTAGACGAAGAGGCAGCACTCGCTTTGCGAAACATGAAAGAACACTTCATATGTCCCCTCGGATTCGTTCTTCTCTTCGCACTTGCTGTCAAAATATTGACACAGGAGGGGGAAAGCAAGCTGCATTTTATTCTCATGCATCAAACACGTTGTCCTTTTGAATTATTGATTTTCCTAGACGGGGGGTTTGTTCTGGACGCAGGGCTACCCTCGGGTCTTTTTTACACATCTTCAGCGGTGGTACCTGTGGAACCAATCTATGTCTGCCTTCAGATTGCTGGCTCAAAGCTCTGTTCCTGTTAGAACTGTAGTGTAGCTCAGGGCTAAAAAAAGACACTGAGTGGCTCTTAGTGAAACACCTGGCCTCAGGGCTTACAGCTACTTTCACAGAGTTTAGCTAATGATAAATCATAGGGGTTGTAGGTTCAAGTAAGGAGGATGGTTGGGTTGGGACAGTCATATTCATTCAAATCAATGATGAAAAACATTTAGAGAGCGAGAAAGAGTATGTAAGGAGATGACTGAAAGTGACCTTAGACTTTCCATGAAATGCTGTGTAATGCTGTGAGCAAACACAGATTAGTGCACTTGCAAAAAAAAATTATAGTTTAACGTATTACCATATTTTGTGGCTATTAGATAAGGTTTTGTCTACATTTGGAGTGGCTTTGTTCATACTGAGGGTTCCATAATGTTTTGTTTTCTGAGATTTTCATATCATTCTGTAGCTTCCCAGTAGTGTTCCTTATGTTTTCAAATCTGAACGTTCACATTTTGGTAGAAATACGTATTGTTTTAGTGCCAAAATGCTATTTTCTGAAGCCCTTCTAAAAACGTTTTCCCATGTGACATGACGGAGGTTTCTGCATGATGCCTTTGCAACATACATACATACAGTACATACAGTAAATACAGTACATACAGTACATACAGTACATACATACTGCAACAGAGAATAAGCTGCAAATGTGTCTGCGGCTGCAGGAGGGCAGAGCTTCGTCTGGTGAAACTCTGGAAATAATGTTATGAAGGTTTTTGCGTTCACAGACCGCTGAGTTCACAGGCCAGGGCCACTTCAAGCGAAATAAAATCAAGGGTTCAAATATGGAGTGTGGTTATAATCAAAATGTTTGTACCTCGGCATAGTTAAAAACAGTTATCAATATTAATGAATGAACCACCTGACCTGTAGGCCTACTAGGGGCAGGCTGGGTCTGGCTAACATGCTAAATGCTAACATGCTTGTTGTGTATCCTCCATGGTGACTTTTGCCTTCAGTGAGGTGTGTGTTAAATCCTGATGTGACGGTACAGCCTCATTCAGTTGAGGAGCACAATGGAAACCAGAGAGGCGGAGTGGACTGGTTAGACTGGGGTAGTGGGGCAGAGTGGATTTGTTAGACTGGGACAGAGAGGCGGAGTGGACTCGTTATATAATGCTCTTAGGGTGAAGGAGTAGAAAAGTTGAACCTGCACCTGATTGTTGAGGACTTGCGGTGTCGTTCAGACAGGTGAATTCAACAGCACACTGTTAAACTCTCCAGATAAGAATGTCAACAACCACTTAATTGTCAACATAGTTGCCTGTGCATACTACACGGTGTGTAAAGACAACAGAAATATGGTTAAAAGCTCTGCAATCTTTTCTTTGCTGTGATGTGTTATTCTACTGTTGATACTAAAAAGAAGTTTCAGGAGTTGTTTTATTTATTGGCAATCATTTTAGTTTAATAGTACAAGTTTTGTCTCTTTTTTGGTTCATTCTTGTGAGGCTACACTGAGGAAGGCAGTTGTATATTTATAATTGATCATCAGTTGTAAGCACAGACTGTGGCGTGCCTATCTATTGACCTATCTGATGCTGTTCCACTTGTGTATAAGTTAACAATTCATTTAATAGTCAAAAGATGTTCTTGACCCCCCCGTCCCCTTTACATATAGTCCCAGAACCAGTTTGTCTTTTGCCAATGAAGGATATACAACTCTTTAATAATTTCATAAACCATAAACCATAGCAATAACAAGCATGTTCCAGATTTTTTTGTGTCCCCTAGAAACTATTTCCGTTGTGTTGTCAGCACTTTTTCTAAATGCTGCACAGGTGTCATCAAATTGGTGAAGATGCTTATTCATTTGCTGGCGTTGTGTCTATTTGAATGTATCCTTCTTCATTTGCAATGTGTTGAGCTCTCAGGCCCAGCATAGGTGAAGCATTATGAAACTTTATCTGACAAGTGTTACTACTTCCAGTAGTACTTTGATGTTGGTGGGGTAGACAATCATATCTAACACCCACTTCCAAACTCCACCAAAAGAAATGTAGGCTGGCACTGCTTATTTGATGAGCAAAGACGCACTCACCCCTCAATCCCTGTCTCACATTTCTTTCGTAGACGTGTGTAATTTTGTTAAAGCATTTAAAAAATACTGTTGTGGAATTTGTAAAGCTTAACAATAACCAACCACGTTATGTTCCGAAAACTGTATTCCAAACAAGACCATTACGTTGAGTCTGGCAAAAATCAATTCATGAAGCTCTCCTAACTAATAACTAACACAGCTGATGTGGCTTTCATAAATTACTATCATTATAAGAAACCCAAGTACACTGTCAAAGTTTTACATGCAAAATATGCTCTGGGGTGTTATCTAGTTAATCAGGTGTTGTCAATCCCTGCAGTTTTTTTTTACGGTCTTGTGACCATGGAGTTCTACACAAAATAAACAAACCAAAGCAATTATTTTCACGAGAAAACTTAATTTGCCATTTTAATCTCATAGCCTGGCATTCTAACACATACATATTGCATTAAAGTTGTACAACGTTGAAAGGTGTTATGGGGAAAGAGAAGTCTGGAATTAAAAATGCAGCGCTCGTCTGCTTTTTCCCTTGTAAAGGTGAGGAGGCGACTTAGGAATTGTGTTATTTAAACTGGTCCTGATGATTCACATATTGTCATCATATAGGACTTGTGCCACATGTCTTCACCCTGACCCTTGTCCGGACAGATGTGCGGCATTGTACATTTGGCATTACACTGACCGAGGGAGTGAGTTTGAACCTTTGGACCTCAGCGGTATCTCTGAGTGCTGCCTGGGGGTACTAGACAGTGTTATGATAGGAGCCAGGTGGGGGAGCTGACATTTAGCTAACAACGAGCACGGTAACGTTTTCCCCTGTGGGGTTGTAAGGTGAGTCGATCACTAAAGCCATGTTGCAAGTGTATCGGATGAGCCGCTGACATTGTTTTTTTTTCTTCTTTTTTTTTTTTATCAGTATCACACCTTCAGTCACTCTCACTCTTCTTTCACTGCGAAAAGTCAACTCCACATCCACCTGCCGCTCAATGCATTCACAATGAGTAGCGAGATACAAGAGGAGAAACGGAGGGATGGAGGTTGGAAACCATTCAGCATTGTCTTCAAGTGTTTCGATTGGATTCTTCGTGTGTTTACTGTACTTTATCACCCACGTGCCGTGGATATAGCTGATTATATCTTTTTTTAAATGAAATACATAGATCATTATCGAAATATTAGTATTCATTGTTGTTTTTTATAAATATATAGTTATAATAAGTCAGCCTTTGACAGTGTTTATAAGTTGTAAATGCTGATTATTAAATTGTAAATTGTTTAAAGATGCTGTATAGATCAGTTTTAAGGCATTCATAAACACAACTTTGGGATTGCCAGATTATTTTAGGCTGTTGTGGCACTAGTTAAATCAATAATTAGGGGTCAAAAGTGCACTCATAAGACAATATCCCTTCAGTTATAATATGTTAAAATGTCATTCATAAATGGCACTAAACATCAAGTCTGCAATTGCAATCCCGATGCTTCAAAGTCAACTTGAGGGATCTTCGTGGTCTACAAATGATGAATACCAAACACAACCTACCAGTTGTTCCTATTGACTTATAACTGATTCATTCTGCAGCCTAAGGAATCAGAAATGCAATACACTGGAGAAGTTGTATTCCAATAATATATGTGCATGCCTGCAATCCACTCAAAACAGACTCTTGACCCACTTTTGCTTCATGACCATCCAGATGAGGACGAGGGATATAAGTGGTAAAAGAAAGCTTCCTACATACACAAAACAGTGGTAATCTAATCAGTAATTGCCTAATTTCCATATAAATCATTGCAGAAATAGATTTATTAACATATGAAAAGTACTCCTATATATACACACACACGCTATATTGCAATATCAAGGAATAAGTGCATCATCCCTCATTGTCCTATTACTTCCCCGTTTCCTCCTAGGCCATGTGCTGACACACACAGACTGTTCCACCAAGCAGCGGCTGAATCATTTCCGTTGACTTCCTGGTGCATTGGCCTCCAGAGGCAAATTCATAAAAGCAAAGATCTAAGACAATTTACATGATTTCATTAAAGATGTGTGGTTGTATTGAGCTCATTCGTTACACTGCAGCCACGGTGTGTATACTGTGTGTGTGTGTGTGTGTGCTGTGTAATTTGATTCAGGGGATTTCCGAGCTTATTTCGTCACTTAATTAACTAGAGAGAAGTACCGCTTCTTTTCTTTTCCGTTTTTTGTTTATCTCTCGGCCACAGAGGTGTGGAGTCATTTAGAGGTCTTTGGCATTGTGTGAAGATTAACGCTTGTCTACCGCTGAGGAAGCTTCCATTTCAACACTGATTAGAAGATGACGAAATCCTGCTAATGAAGCCTCGTTTCGCACGCACATCCCCAGTATGCCTTAGTGGTATCATGTAATATTCCCATGTGAAAGTGCCCATTATGACAGCAATTAAAGCCATTCCACAGTTTTTTTTTGTTTTTTTTCAAAGCCCACACAATAGGACATTTGAATATTGTGCCCAATGATATTTTTCATAATAACATCAACCTTCACAATTACCCCTGCCTTGTACTAATTACAGACAATTAGCAGCAACGACAGGTAGAGGTATCAGACTCTTTCATCAAGTATTAGTTTCAGCTGATTATGAAGGAGCACATTGCATCTCTGCACACAGCTCTCCCCATAGGCCTAATTGGGTCTTGAATGATTCCAGCATTGTTTATTTAGCCCTGATTACACCTGGGATAAAGGCTTCAATTAAAAGCCAGTTGTAATGATCGCGTCTCAAATGCCAGCCATGGATGGCCTGTTTACAGAAAGGTCACTAGCACTTACAGCAGCACAGTCGTGCGGGTATCATTCTTTTCTTGAGCTGTATCTAGTGTCTGAGAGATAGTGGCCTTGTTGCTAAACGCTAAACCTCATAAATACTTAATCACAAACTTTCTTCTCAGAGCCATCAGGGAGGGAAGACAACAAAGTTAGTCATTTAAAGGTTTTTAAAATGAGATATTTATTCTATCTGTGTTTATATCACACAGCGCCTCAAGGCTACAACCATACCAAAGCCTGATTAACATGCTGACAACAACAGCTGAGAAGGTGTGTGTGTGTGTGTGGGCGCGCGCGGTGAAGAGGAAGAGTGCACGTGAATGTTTCTCATTTGTTTCCCTTTGTTTACCTGTAGGGCATTGCACTAGAGCAGGGACATGAATTGCTGCTATTGACAAATCACCCGCAGCTGATTGCTGCATTAGCTCTGCTTTTAAAATCACTCTTCAATTTGATTGCTTCAGCGTTGCTCTGTCAGAAAGCTCCAGTGTGATGAATTATCAATTTGATATATTTATCCTGACATTATTTTTTGGAGATATCAGGGACAAGGAATGGATACTACAATTTTTGTTTGTCTCCTTTCTGACTTATGTGTGTGTGTGTTTTTTTAAAATAATAGGGTTAGAGAGGGCTGTGTCTGTTGCAGCGGGTGGCTACAGGCATACATGAGCCTGATTAGGCCACACAGGAAGTGTGCTTCTCATCTCCCATTTCTCGAGGTTGCATCAGGGAGGCTTGTCATTGACACATCCTTCCTTGACGAAAAACACATGGGGTCAAAACCAACATTTCCCCCACCCGTCACATTATTTCCTTTGTTTCTCGACAACATCATTGTCAACCTGACAACATGAATATACCTACCAACTGTCAATTTATATCATTGTGACAGTGTATGCAGCCGTGAAGCGGGTTTCCTTTTCTTTCCCCGTGTCACAGATAACCTTAGCAAAACCGTGTTTCACTTCTAATTGTCATCGGGAGTGCATGAAACGTTTTCCTGCAGCATGATTAACCCCTTTATCCAACCTCCCCTTGCGTCATTGGAAGTCCCTTGCATTCGTTGCTGTACCAGAACCAGCCACAGATTGACTTCTCCTATCACATATCTCTTATATGTCAACCTTAATAATGGAAAATTAACATAGAGATTTGTATTCCTATCTGTTACAGGACTGTTCACTGTATGATTAAAAATGACGTTCTGCTGTGGTTTGGTGTGCAAAGTAAGAAAATTGCTTTTTGTATATGGCATAATTTTCAATTAACTTGAAGGCCTATATAACCTTTTACTTAAGTAGTGGGGCCATACATGAACACAAATTATTTTGCTAAATTTAAGGCAAGTTTCTTTTTTCAAAAGAGATTTCTGAGTTTGAGTTTTTTTTTTTGTGCTCTTCTTACTGGTTTAAAGTGGGTCAGGCACCAATCGAGATTGAGCAACATTTAAATCAAAATCTGATGACATTTGTGTTGTTGTTTGCTGATTTCGCCAGGCCAATGTCAATCCGACATCATTTCATTTAAAACTAATTAGTTTTTGACTGTTAAACTCTTACTGAACTCTCACTTTGGTTGTTGCACATTTAGTAAAAATTGGGGGACTGATAGGAGATAGATGATAAACATGGATACAATTGAAGCAGCAGAGGTCAATATAATAAGTTTATGACTGTAGCTGACTGTAAAGCAAGGAATTTCTGCATGTATGTGTATGCCTGTGTGTGTGTGTGCGTGTGTGTCTGTGTCTGTGTGTTATTTGCATATCTCAAGAACTTTTCATCCGATCAACTTCACGCTTTCCGGGTTAATTGCTAGGGACCCAAGGAAGTGCAGTGTCGATGCTGGTGTAATTTGGACATGCAACACACGTTCAATATTAATAAACTTTGAAATAACAAGCGAACAGCACTCTGTGCAGCAAAGGGGGGGGGCGCAAGCTTTAGGGCTCTGTGGACTGAGTCAAGCATATTGTCCGGAGCGGGCCTTTACAGGCTGCAGCTCATTGACTGAAGTCATATTAAAGCTGCTTATAGACAAAACGTTACAACCAAACTCTACTTCAGCAATCAGCCTACTCCAAACAGGCTTGAGCTCCAAAAATGGGCACGCCTCCCCCGACATCGCTGCAAGCAGCAATACCGGAAGCCAAGCAATCAACCCGTTCCAAGCGGGTACTCGGTCTGAACGGGCTGTTTATAAATATTCATAAAGATATCAAAACCATGTTATCAGGGGCTCTAAAATTGCTCATTGAAATAATTGCGGCAGATGAAAGATTATCTGACAAAAAGTCAATATTTCATAAGTTTCCACTCAAAACCTACATTAGAATTACCTTCAAACGTTGGCATTTATTTGATGTGGCTGTTGGTACTATCGTGCACGCATACTTCTGTACTATGTGGCAGACCCCACCCATCTGTTACTCCAAGCAAAAAGCTAAGAATATTTAGCAAACACCATTTAACCCAGCTATGATTCCTACTGGCTAAGCAGTGAAACACAGATGATTTTGGTTTATGCATTTGGGGAAGGAAACAGCAAGGCATATTCCAGCCATGCTCTCACTTGTGAGGCTATCTCTCTCTCTCCCTCTCTCTCTCTCTCCCTCTCTCTCTCTCCCTCTCTCTCTCTCTCTCGCTCTCTCTCGCTCTCTCCTTCTGACAAATGCATGCCGTACTTAGACTCCACAAGTAGCACTATATGACTCAGCAAGTTAAGATTTATTACTTCCATTATCTCGCGCCCTTAGTGTCTTAATATTACAACTTTCAAACTTGCACCAGAGCGATGGAAAAGAAGAGAAAAAAAAAACCCATTTGCCTTCTTTTCTTTTCCAACACTCATAATTTATCTTGAAGCGAAAAAAAGTGTGTTTTTTGCTTAGATGCATTTCCCATCTCTCTCTCTCTCTCTCTCTCTCTCTCTCTCTCTCTCTCTCTCTCTCTCTCTCTCTCTCTCTCCCTTGTTGTCAGAGCTTGCTTGGGAAATGCGACTGACAGGTTTGTGTTCCTGCTAATGTATTTGCCTTTTTGCATCTATAAATCCGATTCTCTACGGTGTGCAGGCTGAGGCTTTTATATGTGACAGGTATCAGTGTTTGAGATCAGCTCATCTGAGGGTGCGGCACTGCTCGCTTCTTTTCCGCTAATTCTGTTAAAGCCACTGGGACTCCTAATAAGGAACAACAGCGCCTTGATGTTTGGCCCTCTGGTGTGTGTGAGGTTTATTTGTGGGCGGGTGTGGGAAGACATACATGCATATCTATTGCACACATATACACATATTTAGCAAACGCACATTTCCACTTGATTTTACACTCCGACAAAAAATGCACACACGCAGTCACACACACTGCCAAAGGCATAAAAGAGGTGGAGAGATGGTGGAGCATTCATAACAGGCTCACAACAGAAATAGGCCCTTTAATTTACTTGTGCTAAATGCAGCTTTTTAGTAAGTGCCAAAGCGACCAGCATCCTACTCTCCTCTGCTCTTACTCCTCCTCCTCCTCCTCCTCATCGCCCCTCCTGCCCCCAGATTGTAATTGTCTCCTGAAAGAGCACACGGTAAATAAAGCTAATGCAATATTTTCTCTGGAGTTTCGTCTTGTGATGTAGTGCCGTGTTTGGCTTTGCCAGAGAACTAAGTTTTGAAATTGAACTTGGAGGGCTGGTTAGATGAATAATGGCTGTGCTAAAATAGTTTTCAAGGTTATATTCGCTGAAAAGGACACACTTTCACATCTGAAGTCCATTTTCTTGTGGAAAATATACACATCTCCTTGAAATGGGGATTTTATTTTTCCTTTTGCTTTCGTGATACTTCTCGGTTATAAAGAACTCCGCACATTGACAGTCTCTCCGTTTGATTTTGCCTGTCATTCTCTCTGGCTCTCTGGTTCTCTTGTCTGTTTCTCTGTGTCAGAGCCTCTTCCCACCTCCATCACCTCCTTCCTCTCCCCCCCCAGCTGAACCCTGCACATCCACCGTGACATCCTCCTTCAGCATTTCCTCCACTCTTTACCTTGTACCAAACATCCTCTTCTCTACCTGCCATCATCTTTCTCTCATCCCTAAGTGCTGCTTTCCCCTCTCCACCCTCCCAGTCAGCTTCCCACTGCTGTCTCCATGGTGTAGTCACGGTCACCATGGTAACTGTCAGGCAAATGGAGGGTGGCATGCAGGACTGCATTGGGTGGGTGGGGGAGCGAAGGGGGGGGGGGGGGGGGGGGGGGGCGAGGTTGTGGAGGTAAAGGTACCACTGGAGTATGTTGAAAGGGTTTGGCAACGGCACAGTGAGGCAGCATATTATCACAAATCACCAAAAGCTTTCTTTCACACACACACACACACACACACACACACACACACACACACATATATGCATGCAGTGCACATACATACTCACATGCATACAGTACCACCCACTTACAGTATCAACGTACACACCCCCCCACTCTCTCACACACACACACACACACACACACACACACACACACACACACACACACACACACTTAACAGGCACAAAGAAGCTCTCAGTGCAAGAGCATTAGAGTTGAGAGGCTTATCACGGAAATTGGGCTTTAAGACTACCTGTGGATTCCCATACAAAGAGAGTGAACTACGATAAAATTGGCTTAGATGGAGAGGAAAATGCAACATGTGATTTCATGAACAGAGACTGCATCAAAAACTGAAAATGAGTCCTTTTTACCGGAACACAGTGAAGAGAGAGGGAAAGTGCCTATTACCTGTACCTGAGGAAAACTCCAAGCTATTGTTTTATTTCCCAATCTCTCAGGCTCTGTCTCCTTATTTTTCCATCTGCAGGCTTTAATCTCAGTATGCAGCTGAGCTCCCTATGAGGAGACGTTAGATTACATTGGACAGCTTGGTCAATGAAGGTAGAAGATGAGAAACACAAGCAAGAGATAAAAAATAAACAGTCGCTGGTGATGGGAAAGGGAGGAAGGGAGGGAAGTGAGAGCCAGGCTGCGGTAAAAAGCTACACATGAGAGGACAGTAAAACACACAGTACAGCCAGAGATGGACTGGCATGAGCAACTAGGGACATGGCAGCAGAAAGGTGGGAAGAAAAGTGTGCAAAAGAAGCAACCAGACGGTCGACAGAATATCCAAGAATGTTTAAGACATAATGATAATAATAACTTTATTTATATAGCAACTTTAAAAACAGAGTTTACAAAGTGCTTTGACAGAGCAAGCAGCAAAAGCAAGGCAATAAAAACAACAACAACAACAGAAAGCTCAGTGAGACAGTCCATATGATCAAAATAAACTAATAAATAAAAAAATTTAAATTAATAAAAAAATTCAGTAAAATAATTTAATAAAAGCAAACAAAGAAAAATAAAACTAACTGTAAAAATGTGTTTTAAGAAGTGATTTAAAAGAGATTACTGATTCTGCGAGCCTTATCTCCTCATGTAGGTCGTTCCAAAGCTGAGGGGCCCTGATGGAAAAAGCGCCTAAAGTCACCTTTAGTTTTCAGCCTCGACTTTGGAACAGCCAAGAAGGGCCCCCCCCCCGAGGGGCCCCCCCCGAGGATCACAAATCATTGCAATGTGACGTTAAACACGGGGTAACCAAAGAGGACGGATCACGTGTGTCCAGCCTGGAGTATTACATTTACTCAGAAACATTAAGGGTTTAAAGATGGAACAAAAAACAAACATGAAATCAGAAGATATTTATTCATGTTACAATTATACATCATATTTTTTTTGTCGTTTTCATGGTAACGTGATATGTTGCAGCAAAGTGCTGTCCCATTCCTATTTCCATCTCAAGACCTCACAGTCTCTCACACTCAACCACTTACCAGGTGACGTCAATTCAGTCCTTGAGGGTTCAGGGCTTAGGGTTTATAGGGGGGACATTTGGGATTTGGCCTGCGGCTGCGAGCTGGCACATAGGGGGGGGGGGGGGGTCAACATTTCCTCTATATATGCTGGGGCCAAACCCATACATGCTTTAAAAGTGATCAGTAAAATCTTAAAATCAATTCTAAAAAACGAACAGGGAGCCAGTGAAGAAAAGCCAGGATTTGGGGTGATGTGATTGGAGCCTAGCTGCTGCGTTCTGAACTACTTGGAGGCGTGTTAACAGGTGGTTGTCAGCAAGCCAAAAGCAGTCATAATTCATAAAATCCGTCCTCATGCCATCTGAATGAATGTAATTTGAAGCTTGTATACCCTTGTGTTAATGCACTGCAAACTCAATAAGCAGTTTGTGCAGCCCGTTGCCTCATTGGCAGGTCAAACACCGCTGCTTTGTCATGCCCCTCGGGCATACCGAGGCTCACAGACGTCACAGCCTCTGTCACAGGCGGACATGGAGGGGGCAGACAGCCCACTCTGCAGGACGAAGCATGCCTTTGGACTGCATTCATTCAAAATCCAGCACCTTCCCAAAGGCATGTGAGAAGGCGTTTGATGTGTTTATTTGCGCTTTAGAACTAAATGGCCATGAAGCAATTAGAAAATAAGATTTGTATCTTCTGATTCATGGTTTTTACTAACACAGGTCCCCCCCTCTTCATTCACTCTCTCTCCATCTCTCTCTCTCTCACTTGTTGAGCCAGAGTCGAGGGGCAAATTTTGAATGCTGTGTTTACAACAGCAACTGACAATGTGACTACAGATCATAATTCCCTCTTTATCCATTTCAAATTGCTGTGAAATCGTTTTCTTCAAACAACTGTATTCAAGTTTCCTGCTAAAAACTAAAGTTTAGTTTTGAACACATCATGATAATTTACCTTTTCACTGAATAGAGCTTGAACGCATCATAATGTAAACCAATCACCTCTTGCTGATGCAAGCTATTAGATCCATGCAGGACTGTGCTTATCGGCACTTGTCCTGTCAACTTCAACACACAAAACAAGTAACAGCCCCTTTTCAGAATTTTGGCCTTGACTTGGTACCGAAGTATCGGTTCTGGTGACCGCCCTACTCCAGAACCCCCCCCCGGGTAAGCTTTTGTAACTGTCAGACCCCATTTATAAGCTTTCGCTTGCTGATTGGAGCTTTTATTTTGAAAATCCAGCTTTGCAACCGTTTGAAACAAAAAGTAAAATATTCCGTAAAGTATGACAGCTGCGGATATTTGAAGTTTTTCCAATAATGAACTGAACATTTTGAAGGTTGATTGAAGTTTCTACGTCAAAGGGTTGTTGAAGTATTTCTTTAAGTTTGGAGTAACGTTAAATGTGTCTAAAAATATAGACTAATACAGTAAGTGGTCACTTTGAATCTATCCAAGCTAAGAGAGGACGAGCAGGGGACAGACAGACCAACAGCATCAGATAGACACAAAGAAATTGAATTTTCAGAGAAAATGAATCCACCTTGATAACATTGAAGTCAAGGTGTGCAAAAAGAGAACGAAAAGGAGCAAGGCGTGCTTGTGCTCAGAATACAGAGTGAAGCAAATGAAAGTCTTTGGTCAATCAAAGTCAAAAGTTGACTGGAGTTAACTGCTCTGCTACGGCGACAGGTTAGATTCCATCTCTTTCATTTCTGTCTGCCAGAGAAGACAATGTAGCTTTAGAGTTAAACTGAAATTCCTGTTATTATCTGTGAGGGCTGCAGTAAGGGACGAGCGACAAGCTTCCCAAATTGTGAAAGTGAGTGCATTGAATAAAGATTTTTTAATAACCATTAGTATGTGTACCATGGCACAATAGCTGTTTCAATCCATTTCCAGTTTCAAGCAGTTAAATGGTCATGATTGAGGTGACGCAAGTGTGTGCATGTGTGTTGTGTTTACGTAAGTACTGAATATGCGCGTTTCTTTGCTTGAGCACACACATTTTGCTATATATATGCAGAGTTTTGGGGATTGAAAGGATTTGTGTGGCTGTATGGTTCACACTTCCATAAAGCTTGAGCATTTTGCATATGCATCTGCACATTTTTGTACTTTTTTTTGTGACAACTGCCTGCACACTTGTGCTTCTTGAGTGTTTCTGGTTGTTTAACTTTTCTTAGTAGTTTTGTATGCCAGCATGCATGAATGACTGTATCGATGTGTGTGTGTGTGTGTGTGTGTGTGTGTGTGTGTGTGCGTGCATACGTACATTCGTGTGTGAGTGAGGATAGGGAATGAGCAGTCTGTCATGCCTGAGAGGGAGCCAAGCCTGTTTAAATTGCCTTCTGGCTTCCAAGCCTCTCATCTGCAAACTGGCACCTCTCTTTCTCTCTCTCTCTCTCTTTTTCTCTCTCTCTCTCTCTCTCTCTCTCTCTCTCTCTCTCTCTCTCTCTCTCTCTCTCCCCATCCTCTCTCTTTGCTTTGTATGTCCGCCTCTGTCTTTCCTCCTATTTTGTATGTATGCCTCTATTCTGTCCTCCCCCGCTTCTTTTTTTTTCTCACTTCTCTCTTCCTTTCTCTGTTTCCCCTTCACTGTCAGTTTCTGTCAGTTTTCCGCCACCATGCACCTCTGTACCGAAAAACGATGACACGATCAACTTTTCCTCTACAAACACATGCACATTCACACACACTCACAAACGGGTGCTGTCAAATAGGGCAGTCGTCGAAAACCCAAGAAACTCTTAGTCGACTAACACTCTGTCGACCGATCAATTAGTTGATTTAAATGGCATATCTGGCATGAAAGCAAAACGCCATTCTAAATCTTGTGTTTCCCCCGAGATGAGTTCAAAAGTTACTTGGAAAAAAAGTCATTAAGCATGACCAAAAGCATAAAGAAATTACTAATTGACGAAAGAAAACCAAAACTACCAATTGATCTACTAAGATGGGGCCGCCCTATACTGTGATCCTTTGGCTGCAGCCTCAACTTTAAATTGCACAAAACCATAGATACGGCATGCCCACTTGTTGCCCAAACTTAATTTGTAATACAGTACCAGCCTGACAGAGCTATTTACATATCAAACATGTTGCAATTACACTGAAAAGTGTAAAGAGCTGCTAAAAGCAGTGGCCTTTTAGCTCCTGTGCTCCATCCTCCATGCTATTTATCAGACATAGACTTTTGAACAGCATTTACTATCCCCTATTCAGCCTATATGTGCGTGTGTGAGGAAAGTTTGTGTGTGTGTGTGTGTGTGTGTGTGCATGCGCATGCACATCTGTTGATTCGCCACTAATAACCCCCAGTTGTTTGTCCTTCAGTGTAATGGCCTCCATAAATCACATCATATTCTTCTAAGAGATTGTCCGCTGGGCCCTTCGCTCCCTCTCTCCCTCTCATCTAGCCTTGTGTCTCCCCCTTCTGTTCCTCCCACACCTCACACGTAGTCAGTTTTTTACCTAAACCCCCCCCCCCACCAAACACACACACACACACACACGTTCAAGGTCTCTTATGAGGCTTGATCGAACCTTGTTGCTTGCGAGGCCTTTTTTGTTTATCAGCTGTAGCACTTTGACCCTCTGTTTTTCTCCACCCATTGATTGTCACATGGGCGAGGGTTGATGTTTGAGTAGATTTTTGATTGCGCGAAGGTTGTCATCGGGTTGTGGCGCTAAACGAGGTGCAAGGCCATATGTCAAATGCAGTGGCTTGTGGGGAGGTTCACCAAACCTGATCGCAAAGCAGTTTGCTTCGGGATCCTGCAAAGGGTGTGTGTGTGTGTGTGTGTGTGTGTGTGTGTATAATGGTGGTGGAGGGTATTCATGATTGTCCTTGAATACTTTAGCGTGACACAGAATTCTGAGTGGTTTAAAAGCTTCATGCTGTTTTAGCCAAGGTTGTTGCTCACACTGAGTAGTTCCTTCTCTCTTTCCTTTTCTTTCTCTCTCTCCGATCTCTCTCTTCATCTCTGTCACACACACACACACACACACATATCTCTGTACGTCTTTGTCCCTTCCTGAGAACTCCTTGTACAGAACTTCTTTGTACAAGAGACTTGCTACTGCACACGCACACACACTCACACACACACACACACACACACACACACACACACACTCACACACACACACACACTCTCACACACACACACACACACACACACACTCACTGGTCTCACATGAATTTATTCACAACCTAATGCTATTACTCAACCAATTCAGGATACCCTTTATCTGTTGAACTGCACCCACAAACACAAAGAAGACACACACACACACTCACAAACACACACACACACACACACACACTGACACAAGATAAGCACATTTACAGTTTCACATACGCACACTGAGTACCTTATACACTTCAAAGTGGGGCAGCCTATCTCTCAAGCAGGCAATCACTCTGGTTACAGCATTAGAACCTGGATAAAGAAATATGTACTGAACCTGAACATATGCTCTCAAATACACCTAAACCCGACGGTGGAGACGAGGGCGAGGCTTTGGAAGAACCATTGAGGAAAGCAAAAGATTAAAAAGGGGGAACAAGCAGGGACGTGGTAGGGCATAAACCTACCCAATCTCATTTCATTCACCTTTTATTCCTTAAATAGGGTTTAGCTGGCTTTTTCCGTCTTTTTGTTATCAACATTTAAATGTCTTAATTTAAATGCTGTGACAAATATTCATACGAAATGTTAATCAATTAGTTGCTCAAATCACACCTGATTTGCCAGTTAAGTTTTGTTCCTGATTTGATTATTGATGATCACGTGACAAGACACAGCTTCTATTCATTTAGTTTTATTCATGCCCTTGTGCTGACTGTTTTTTTGACTCACGCAAAGACTTTTACTGACATCTAATATGGTAATCAGATCATTAATGAAATGAAAAAATGAAAAAAGAACACTTCTGTTTGTAGACTTCAGAAAGTGTTGTGCCTTTGTTGAATTACATCAGCCTACATTGAATTACATTAGCCTTTAATTTCCATGGGCTGCACCTCTCGGGAATGTTGCTTTGAGCGCAGCTTGCGGCAGTTTGGTATTGTTAGCAGGCAAGCCACTCAACTGTGCAACGCTGTTGCCTTGGCTTTGTCTAGGGAATCTACATTATCTGTGTAAGGAGCACAAATGTTTTTGACACTTATGGTAATTGTTCATCACTCACTTCACCAGATCTGGAAAACTGAAGCACCTTCTCTGAATCTGACTGATTGAATGAATTCCTGATCACATCCCGAGCAGCACTTCAGCACATTGGAATCACGCGTGTAATGTAACCCCTCGTAATCCTAAACGTATGAACAAAACGAAAAAAAAACGGAATGCTTGATATCTTCATTGTTCTTTTGTTTATTTGCTGTTTCTCTTTAAAATCACAAACCAGTGATTGAAACATTTCAAACAGCAAAAACAAACTGCTGCCTGTTCGCCTCCATATCAAACATATCAAGATCAAATATTTTAAAAAAGTCTGCTCCTCATATTCATACATCAATGTCCTAAGCAATGTAGCAGACCATGGAGCAAACTCAAATCAAAAAATACAACATTGTTTGAAGTCACCACTGCAGACTGCCTCCTCGCAGTAAATGGGTCATGCCTCAATATTTCTTAAAGTTTCAAATTATTGCACCGCCTTGCCTTGTTGAACTCTCCCTTAATGTAAGGTAGAGCTGTCTGGGCAAGTGGAAATAAGAAGTATATGGCAAAAAAAAAAAAAACTCTCATGTTGTTCTGTGTGATTAACTTTCTTTCCTTGTGTTTCTTCTATCTCACTTTCTTTCCCTTTTCCTTTTTCCTTTGAGCCATGCTAATGCATGTCTCTGGGGATGGTAATGTTGGACAGTTGGTTGGTCCACCGTTTTTGGTCCAGACACCAAAAATATCTCAGCAACAACTGGATGAGATGCCATGACATTTTGTACAAAAAATGTCCAAAAGATGAATAGTACTCACTTTTGGTGATCCCTTGACTTCTCCTCAAAGCACCACTGTTGAGGTTAAAAAGTATTGCACTTTGCTACACAGCTGTGAGAGAGAATGGAACATAAGAAAGGAGATAAATCAGCAGCTGCACCAAGATATGAAGCTGCTGATGCAGCCGCTTGAGGGCAGAGCTCCGGAGAGGTGACACTATATGCTCTGCGGACACTCCGGAAGAGATACAATATAAAAGTTTGCGTTCACTGGCCGAGTGTCAGTGGGTACTAGGGGGTCTGGAACAGCGGTTGCAAACCGGGCCTATAAGCTTGTGCGTACGAAGTGGTGTGAAAAAAATGTGCTGCCTCTCTTTTTCTTTACTATGCGTTTGTGGCAACAGTCACTGTGGCGCTTGTATTGTTTATACATGTCCATGTTGTCTACTTTGGTGATGTTTCATTCTGCTGTTGATTCTATAAGAAGCATCAGGTTATATATATTTCTTGTTTCACCTGACGTGGTGTCCATAGCTGTTTTTATTCTTTGTTGGTCATTTTTCTGAAGAACTGAAGAAGAAGTTAGTTGTATATTTATAATTGATGATCGGTGTATGCACCGGCTGCCCGTCTAAGGAAGTTATTGGAAGGTAAAGGTTCACATTTAATTCAATTCATTTTGGAGCCTTAAGATGTTCTTTAACTAAACAATAATATCATATATATAATCCCCAACGTATAGGGCTACAATACATTTTTTTTATTTCTTAATCAAATTTCTTTTTTTAGATTAGTTGATGGATCTAATATACGAATTCATCAATTATTCTCAAAGTCTTTTATTTTTTATTCCCAATTATTACAACAATTACCCAAAATGAAGAGTAAAAAAATGTCTAGTTAATATCTTAATATTTTAGTAACTTATCTTCTCTTATAAACAGACGAATGTAACAAGAATAGACCCTATTCATCAGATCCCTGATAAGAAAAATACTGGACCTGGAATTCAAAAGTATTGCTGAGACACAGATTCATTTAAATGGATTTTTACTTCAGTACTTGAATTAATTACATGTTTATTAAATGGATTTATTTCATCACTGAAGTAATATCAAATCAGATCATCACGAGCAAATGTATTTTTGCATCAGCGTGGGGCAAGGAAAATTATTGGAACGACAGTAATGTAATGTTAGTGAAAGACATTTTCTCACTCATCCATGGCTGTTAGAGATAGAAGTTAGACGAACATGATGATGGGATGCTTTTAAATCCAGACGTGTTTGTGCAAGAGGTGCATAGCAGTCATATTGCTAGATAAGATAAGTTGATAAGCCATTTCCAATTTGCAGTGCTTACAGAGCACCATATTGGATCGAGGGCGAGATGTTTTAGCTGCAGCGTGTTCTCCTGGGGAATCCATCCTTTCACGGTGTGCAACCATTCGTTCGACAAGCCAACACAAGTTACACAAATCAACGTATTTTTGTAATTGATGACGTTGAAGAATTGTACCAGCCCTATGAGACAGCAATGTTTACTTTCACCTACCTTCCTCTTTACTTCTATTTAAGTCATGCTTTACACAATTCATTTCATTTTTACTTCAGTAAAACGTCTTAACGGTGATTTTACTTGGTAACAATATTCTGGTAGACTTTCCACCTCTTGTAAACATGACATCGTCTCAACATCAGCATGCATTGACACTGTGAGTGTGTAAGCACGCTGATGATATAGTATAGAGTATTCAGTTCAAAGCACTGCTGTGTATAAGTACAGTGTAGCTGTAGACATTTAGTCTTGTTTTTTCTTTTATCACATTATGGCCCTACTTGTTTTGAGTGAAAATACCACGCAACACATTTCATCTGAAAGAACTATTAACTCTCTGTTTGAGTGACACTGCTCTGATTTCTTTAGGTAGAAAAAGCAAGATAGGAAAAGAGCAATAAATAAGCAATTTGTCCTTGGACTAATGTAGTCGATGTCAGCAAGTTGGCTCACGCAGGCTGCCATGGCTTTAATTTTGCCTTCTTGGAACATTTGTACCTACTGTTTAATATATCCATTTAGTTTGTGCATTGTGACCAGGTCACAGTTCAGTGTCAGGTCAGCAACCAGCACTCTAACAGCTGCCAGTGTTCTCCCTTCCCCTCCTCATGCTGTTTTTCCATTGCTCCCTTGCCTCAGCAACAACAACATCGTCAACATAATATGCAACATCTGAACTATCAAATATTTATACAATATTACTGTATTCAGGGCCGCCTTAAGCCAACAAGACTATGCATCTTCGTGGGAAACGTTTACCGCTTTGTCATTTTTACTATGCTCTACAATGGCTGAGGTACAAGGCAACATTGCTGCTTATTGTCCATATGTGGATTGACTAGCTGTAAATCCGCTGTACGGAATATGCAAGAGCATCCAGTATGCATGTTATGGGAGTATTAAAGTAAAGGGATAAAACGGGTGAAATAGGCAACGATGTGAGGGGAGGAGAAGGGAGGACAGTGAGTTTATGAATCCTGCTTTAATGGCACCACATTATTCAGAAGTCCTCCAGGCCAAATCCAGCTGTTCACTCGTAGCCTCTTGCTTGCACTCACTATTCTTTTCCCTTTGCTCTCATTCTCCTTCTCCATTGCCCTGACGCACATTCTTCTTTTTTCCCTATATTTTCAAAAGCTGCTCCAACCCACCTCGCTCTCTCTAACTCTCTATCTCACCCTCTCTATATCTCCCTCTCCCTCCCTCCCTCCCTCCCTCCCTCCCTCCCTCCCTCCCGCTCTGTCTTTCCCTTAATCCCATCCACAGTAGTTGAGTGACAAACCTAATTGGAGTGCAGAGAGGGTCCAGTGGGAAACCAGACATGAAGCAAAAGAGACACTCACTTCTGTAAAGAAACATGCAACACATAGAGCCAGAGACAGTGATGGCCAGTCAAATAGACTGGTGGGAGAGAAGCAATCAAAGCAGATTGAAAGCGTGATATGTGTGTGTGTGTGTGTGTGTGTGTGTGTGTGTGTGTGAGAGAGAGACGGAGTCTGCGAGTGCGTGACACCTTGTTTAGAGCTGAAATGTCATGTTCCTAAAGTAAACTATGTCCCCGTGGAAGCCATCAATCATCCTGATTTCACATTTGTTGTTAATAATGTGTGTTAGATTGCTTAGTTCTGCGTGAAATACAACCCCTACCTACAAGCTTTAGTGACTTCCTAACAACTGTTGCTGCAGTGTACCTAAGTACAGATTTTGTGTCGGTGCTGCCTGTGTATTCATCCCTTCTTTCAAACGTTGACATGGAATGCTTTTGGAATTGCAGACTGATTGAAGAAATCTGCCAGAATATCGCACAGGAAGTAGCGTGCCTCTTATGTGGCGAGGTAGAAAGTAAGGGAGAAGAGGTCGTGTTGGTAGACGAGCATGTAGTTCATGCGTCAGACCTGACTTTGCATCCTGTCACGCATGAACAATTAATAATCTTTTCTGAACCTTACCCATACAGTAGCTACCATGCACAAACATAATTATTGGGTGGCTGTAGCTCAGAGTTGGAGCGGGTCGTCCTTCAATCAGAAGGTTTGATTCCCGGCTCCTCCAGTCCATGTCGGTGTGTCCTTGGGCAAGACACTTAACCCCAAAGTGCTTCCATTAATGTATGAATAGGTTTGAAAGTACAAATCCATTTATTTACCATTATAAGCTAAAATGTTGGCATTGAACGTTAAATAAACATTGTTATTAAACATATTCAAGGTTTTTTTGACAATCATCCAATATCATATCTGTCAATATGTCAGGCATGGCAGATGAAGACTGCTTTCTCAGATAGTATTAGTATTAGATTCTGGTACAAGATTGGGAACATTTCAATTGCTTCTCTACGGCTCTCAACATGGCGATCGTAATAACCAGCCAAATTAGGTTTGATTCAAATAATGCCGAGCCGGGTACGGTCCTAAAAACTAGACATATTCAATCACTTTTGCTGAAATGAATAGCTCTGCAGCCAGCTATGTGCAACATCGTTAACTCATGATTGTGATTTTGGCACTGGCGGTCTTTTCAGAAAGCTTTCAACCAGGAAGTAACGTACTGTGTATCACAGTTCAGATGACATAGTGATCCCAGTGATCAATGAGGGAAGTTCCACAGCTAATATCTGCGGTGAAATACTAATTTGCCAGTAACTGTCTCTTCCTCGTCATGGTTTAGCTTTCAGATACAATTTATTCTTGTTTTGAAGTGAATAGTCTGTATGAGTAAAAATGATTTCAATGATTCAGTTATTAAAACATGTTATTTACACATTATCTATACACATTCAATCTACTAAAAAAAGCTCACAACGAACAGCTGATTTATTTGGTTCTTTTCTAATAATGTTTTCAGTCTTAACAATGTTGTTGTTTGGGTAGACTGAAACCTCTAACACCAATTCTACACAATGTGTCTGAATGCGAGAGGCTTTTATTACGTGTGTACAGTGAAGATCGATTTTGTTATTGCATATTCTTGACAGACAAGCAGTGACAAATATAGCTCTGTTATGAAAAGCTTGAATTGGGAACATTTAGAGTCAATGGCACACGGTGTGTATGAGAGCGCCTCAGGCCTCAGCTGTGTTCAACAGAGAGATATGACAGAGGTTTTCCTCTTTGCATTTATATTAAAGACACACACACACATTGCCCCCTGGAAATGCAAACCCAAACAGTACCCTCCATCCCCAAAAAACAAAAAAAAGCTAAATCAATGCCTGATGATTAAACCTTAACTACAGTCCCATCAAACAAGGCCAATATATTCTGACAACGCTCTACACTCAAGACTGCCTGAGAACAGAGGAGTGTGTGCGTCGGTGGGATTCAAGCCAGCTAAAGTCATTGAAAGATAAATGAAAAGAGCCATCGAAAGATGTTTAATGAAATAATTAGCTGTCAAAAGGCAGGCAGTGAAGCTGGCAAGAAATCCATCACAAGGAAGGGTAAAATCCCCCGGTTTATGTTATAATCCAAGCTTTCAGGGGCCTGGGTGATACGGGACATTTTTTATTTTTTTTTTGACTGCATTGGCTGGATTAATTGACAGCTTGTCACAGGAGTGTAAGCTGTTTGGGGCGGCTGGAAAGTCAGGACCTAACTGTGGCTTAAAGGTGCAATATCCGAGATTGGGAGTATTTCTTTTGCCTCTCAGCGGCTCTCAACATAAGCCGGTGGCTCCTAGCTGAGGCTGCTAACAGCGCTAACAGTACGGCTAAAATGGTGACAGAGCTAACAGTGTTTACCTGAGAAGGATCCTGGAGGTTGGTGCTCTGCTTCCGCGACGACACTGTCAGTTTGGGATGGCATTATCAGCTGCATGCACTAAAAGCACGCTCGACCGGGAACTGCTATGTCAGCAAGGCAAGGAGAAGCTACTTCATTCTCTGCTCAGGATAAGACATTACTCCACTATATCGTTACACAGCAAATTGTTGTTTGCTGCTATATTAATTTCCAGTTAAATAAAGCTCCTTTGAAAGCCCAATATTAGCACAGCAAAACTGTAACCCTGTACGTTTACATGAGACCAGTGTGTTTTGTAGGTGAACATTTTGACTAGGTTCAACATAGCCTAAAGTATTGCACATCTGAGATGGTAGTGTTGGAATTTAATAAGTATTACTTGTAGTGTATAGTTGCAACCATCTAATATTGTTTTTTCCGGTTTCCTGTCTTCCTGTAAATGCTTTCTAACCATTGGAAGACTCACATTCTGCTGTACATATACTGTCCTTCCTTGAACTTGGTTTTATTTCTCTGGGTTTTGAGGGTGAGTGGTAAATTCAAAAGCCCAGGAAAACCTTCTTTAGCCTTTTGAAGTTCCCAGACCTGTTTGCGTGAAATCAATCACAGGCACCTATTTTCAAATGCCTCACTTCAAAGTGCTGTCCCGTCCCACTGCTGCTGCTAAGGCCTCCTTCGATTTCCATCAGTGAGAGATAGGCGCCTCTCGATTCTTAAGTAAGATTCTGCTCTGTGATTACACTTCCCCTAGTTGAGGGATTGTTAATGGAACATAAAAATAACTGACCCTGAAACTGTGGATGGTAGGGTGCATTATTTAACTGCTCCTACCATGGCCTCCAGGGAGGGAAGGAAGGAGGGGGAGATAAGAGAGGGAGAGGGAGTAACAACTAAACAAAGGAAAGATGGCAGAAGAGTGCATACATGGGAGTCTTGGGGAGACATTTCACAGCTGTGTTCAGTAGTGAAACTTTGCTTACCCATTGCAAGATACAAAAACAGTTTTGCAGCTGTGCAATGTCCTTGTCTGAAACTTCCAACCTCCTCCTGCTTGGTTATAGTAATTATTTAAGGGTCACACATCCTGATGTTGTTGTAATTGGTCTCCTGTGTGTAGATGGAGTGCCTCAAGGCTCTGGATCTCCGTGTCTGCATGCGTTACTGTACAAGCAGGTGCTGTGGGAGCGGAAGAGGTGTTAAAAAAAAAAAAAAAAAAAACAACAATAGCTGGACGGAACAGGTTCACAGAGAACCATTCCCACCGTTGATGTAAAAGCTATTTCACGTCTGTTTCATGAATTATTCACGGTAAGGCTCTTTTGTGTTCCCCACAACAAAAACAATGGAGAGAAATGAGGAAAACTGGGGGAAAGATGGTCTCTGTCTGAGAGTGTGTGTGTGTGTGTCTGTGCCTCATTATCAACAACAACCCATTATCCGTTATTTAGTACATTTACATGAACACTATTGTCCCTGTTAAGTCTTACATTTGTTCATGTTTTGAATAGAACATTACAAACTGGGATTTTTACATATTCTATATACATCACATATAAGGTGCCTTAGAACAGAGTCCTCAATGTCAAAGACAGTCTCACTTAATTATGAATTAGTGAACTACAGGTAATATCAGTATCTGATGTACTGGTGTTATGGCCACATTTAATGTCCCATCCCCCAGCTTGCTTGTGTCTTAAAATGGCCTTAATTGCAAAAAAAAAAAAAGAGGAAAAATTAAGGATCTTACAACGAAATATGAATGGGTGAAAAATATGCACTCATGTCACATCCATGCATTTAATCACATGTGCACATACGCACAGTAAGTTATTACCATTCGGAGCAGGATGGTGTTGGCCATGATGAAGGACATCAGGTGTCCAGCAGTGTATTCTACAAGTCTAATAAGGATCCATGGGTTGAATCAGCTTGACACTCTACGGACTGCTTATCCTGCTCTAAAGGGAAACCTTAAGCAGAAGTCTGGTGCTCTCTCCAGGGTGCTTGTCCACCAGGGAGTCTCATTTACATGCTGGACTTTGCTCCTCTTGCTCCTCTTGTCCTCCACCTTTCCAATTGACTTGACTCCCCTTGCTTTTCATCAAGGGGATTTGATTTGTGTGTCTCTAGACATGTTGTGGATTTCTCTGTGTCCATCAGTGTCTTCACTTGTCTTGTCTTTTGCTTGTTTCATTTGTCTTGTTGCACCTGGTGCTCTCCCTCTCTCCTTCTGTGTGCCATCTATCTTCCTCCAAATGTAGTGGATTTTGGACTTTAGAGGTACATTCACTTCAGATAGAAATGGCTGTGATTTGTGTTGCTCTCAGTCTCTCTCCCTTTTTGCTCTCCCATCATATTTGGCTGCACCTAAGCATGAAATCACATCAGCTATCTATTGAACCTCGGACATCAATGTGAAACACAAAGACACACAGAGTGATTTATTTATTCGTAATGAATTTAGAACAGCCGTCTGGCACAGTGAGACGCGTACAAATGCTTAACAGAACAAGAGAACAATCTATTTCTTCATCTCAGGTATGTATTTTGTCAATACTGAATAAAAAGTTATATTTCAATAATTAAAAAAAAGACGATTCCACATCTACTTCTGTTTAGCACCACTAGTTGACAGAGCAGGCAGCTGTTTTCATTTTTAAAAAAATGCAGTTCGCTACCTGCCCACCACCAAAAAAATAGAAAAAGCTAGCAACTAGCTGGTGAACATGGCGGAGAATTTGACAGCTAAAGAGCCAGATATTTCCCTCCTGGAGTTGGTGGAGAACAAATCAGAGCTCAAAGTAAACGGAATTTGGGGTTTTGTCATGTCACCAGAAACACAACTCAATAGGCGTGCTAATGTTGCTCCCTGTCTTTTCTAAAGCTGTTTGTTAACACTTCATAAGGTGATAATGTAACTGTGTTGTGTTTACAGCTTATTCTGCTGTCCACAAGTGGCCAAAAGCATTCTGCTTTAACATCAAGAAAATTGCAACATCCCACAAAAACACATTGTTGTGCAATGCGCTGTTTGTCGGTTGTAAGTCTATTCTGTATTCATGTGGGCGTGTTCCCATTCTTCATGCACTTACTACATTAATTGATGCCTTATTTAACCCTTCCTACCTGTAAGTCAACAAAGGCTGCCATTACAGGCTGACGCATCTCTACAGTAGGTCCAGAATATACGTCTGACATGTGGCGCAAAAAAGCCTCAGTAAATATGGCCATTAGTATTTTTCCACTTCTATGTCAGACCTTTGATAATAAAACCATAACTGGTATACATTGTTATTAGTAAGACAAAACACATACAATCCACATAAGCACACTGGGAAAGTTTAGAAGACGTTTCAAGGCAAAGGCATGCAAGAGCCTGCAGGGACAGAGTCACATAATGAGACAAATCTGAAATGTGTGAATCTGACAACAAAATCCATCAGTGCATTCTCAAGGCCCATCTCACCCCTTCCTCCCTTCTCTCTGACTATCTCTGACTCTGTTCCCTTATCTTCTGCTGCTCGCATACACACATAGTTTATCTCGTCACAAAACCGAAAATCAACTGAAACTTCTGAAAGTTTTGCCATCGCAGACGCCCCCACGTGATTTGTTGCGTGTGCACATGTGTGAACTTGTGTATGTGTATAAATATAGTCCGTCAGCCATGGCCTGATTGCAGTATCTGAGGCGGGGGACACAGCGATGTGAAGTGCTAATTTGATTTGTGTTGGCGGCTCTCTGAGAATGGCTTGATGGAACTGATGCAATTAGTGGTAACACAATCGTGTCTTTGTGTGTGTGTGTGTGTGTGTGTGTGTGTGTGTGTGTGTGTGAGTGCATTGCAGTCATGTACTCTTATGTTTTTTATTGTGTAGTTGTGGGTTTTTATACTGCACTATTTATGTTTTCAAAGTTGTGTGTTTTCTGCACACTCAAGTTTATCTTTGGTTATTTGAGAAAGAGAGTGCAGGGAGGAAGAGCGAGTCTCACCACCCAAATAAAGTTTGCAGTCAAGTGGCAAAGTAAACATGGTTGATATCCTGTCTTAATTGATTTGTTTGTGTTTGTTGATTGAGATGAGAGAAGCAGCCATGGAGTGTAAATGTTCAAATTATGAAAAGCAGACTGCATAATTACATCTCTGAATATTTCCCTATGGGAAACTCCCTATGGGGGAAGTAAAGAGAGGTAGAGAAACAGAAAGCGAGAGAAGATGGATACAGAATGTGACAGAAAGTGTCCTAACAAACTACCTAGTGAATGAGAAAATAAAACTTGATTAGGGAGATTTCAATCACTACATATATCAAGGCTCTGTCTCTCGCACTACCCTGGAGACTAATGGATTAGATCTAAACACTGGATTAAATCAAAGTGCATCCTGGGATTAGGATTATGCGAGTGGGTTTTGAGAGATTTATGGCATGTTGCATAATGGATTTACAAGATTTGAACAGGTTTAAACTAGTATATTGAGATCCCGAGGGGAGCAGAAAAGTAGAGTAGACTAAGGGAGGAGAGGCAATGAAGAGTGAATTATTTTTAATTCGTCCTTTGAAGGTATGTACGTAGCCCCCTCTCATATGTCGGGTTGAGGAATATTCTGAAAGAATTTCCATTTGGACTTGCATTTTCTGGAAAATGTAATTTAGTCTAGGCAATGATTAATGTATCATTTCATATTGAAATAGGAGAATGCCACCGAGGTGCCCAGGAGGGTCAGGCAATGTTGTATTGGTTACAAACTGTTTTACTTACAAGCAAACAAAGAATAGGGAAAACAAGGTGGCGGCTAGACCCAGGGAGAGACAGGCACGCATATAAATACATCTTTAGGTTATGTATGGTCACCCTGGTTCTATGAACACAGGCACAACCCTCTATCAGACAGAAACACATCTAATGCAACAGGTGCTCTGGGCTCAACTCTGTCACAAGCTGATAAAAGTTTAGAAATTTCAATTAGTTTATTTTATTTTAGTTTGAACTTTTAATTCAATTTAGTTTTCAGAGTGTGTTTTTTTTAGGGTTAGGTTATAATGTATAATGTCCCAGAAGTATGTAGTTAAATATACATACAAAATACATGGTTGGAGAACTATGGCGAGATGGCCATAATGTTTAAATATTTTGATATGGTAAGAACTTAAGTACACTTTCCTATTTCCACACTCAGAAGAAATCTTGTTGCCTACAATTGAATCCGGACCCCAGTTGGTTAACAGTAGACCTGAACTACTACAATATTTAAATCATGTTCTTGTTATTAAATTCTACAAGATGAAAATGTTTCCACCATCTGCTTTTACAGTGAGATCGTTAGTATCGCGTTCTATCAGTTGCAGTTCTATGGCTTCAGTGTTTTTCTTGCATACGTTGCTGCTAAATGATTAGCACG
The DNA here is from genome assembly GCA_032191485.1 of Leptoclinus maculatus. Classification (NCBI taxonomy): domain Eukaryota; kingdom Metazoa; phylum Chordata; class Actinopteri; order Perciformes; family Stichaeidae; genus Leptoclinus; species Leptoclinus maculatus. The sequence continues at coordinate 6,499,023 of JAVDOI010000009.1, forward strand.
GCTGCTATATAACAATATTCCCAAAAGCAATACACTTGCTATATCTCTACTTTAAGCAGCCAGAGTCGGAGACAAGCGATGAGTATATAAGAAACACCCCAAAGACATTGCCACTGTTTAACAGTCTGTTATTGGTGGTTTGAAAGCTTATGTTTCACATAGTGTAGGGGGCTCTCCACACATGGAGCAGAGGAGGGACAGCTGAAGGGAAGATAATGCTGTTGTTACCCATTACAAAAGTGAACAACACGCTAATGTGTTGACGGATTAGGTGTTTTTAGATGAGAGAATATTTGGTTCAAACAGATCGGTGCTGCTGTTTTGCCCTCATTGTTCTTCGTCAAGTTTGCTGGAATTACTGTACTGTACTGTAGCTCGGTGCGTTTTATGTGGAGTGAGTCTGACTCCATTTTAAAAAAAATAGCCTTTTAATTGCTACATTGTTGCAACTAAGGAGGCAATTTCACCTTTTGTGTTCTCATTAATTTGGCATGCAGTTAACAACACCAGACGTAATTATGTTTTAATAAAAATTAAACTCCTGGAATTTGCTGGTGTTCTTTACCACTAGTTTGGAAGAAGGAAATAACCAGTTAAGTACCAGTAAGAGGATTTAGAAAAGTAGCTGATAAATATTTTGAAAAGTAGCTGACCCCACACCAAGAAGCTTTGGTGTGGGGGGTTTTGCTACCTTTTAGGGCTATATATTTATTTCAGAATAGGGAAATTAGTTTGCTTGTAACTTTCAAAATAGTGTTGAAAACTAACATGAATAAGAATTGTGATCCTGCTTGAAAAGAAATTACATGATATGATATTTTTACCAAATCGCCCACCCCAAACTGCAAGTGAAAAACTATAGGGATTAATTGTGAAGAACTGGAGCATAATGGCCACTCCTAGAATCTCAAGTCTGTTAAATTGCTGTGGTTCAATGTCACGAGAGTTGACGGAAATCCATCCGACATTAGTTTTTTACCGGGCAATATGGGGTCAAATCACTGTCAGATGTGTGGATGTCATGATATTATAGGTAGACATTTGTTTTACAGGAAGAGAAGAAAGAAAAAAATACTAAGAAATAGATTTTTAGTAATTTTTTGCATATATTATATATTATATAGGTACACAACATGACTATGAAAGGGCATTGATGTTACATGCTACAGCTGTCCCCATCTTTGTCGTGCACAGTTACCATGGTTACAGGTGTTCACTTTTCACTTCTTCACACACACACACACACACACACACACACACACACACAAACAAAGCGTATCCACTTACCATTTCCAAACTCTGACCCAATCCCAATCCCAATGTCCCCCCTAAGGCCTTAAACCCTGAACCCTCAAGGACTTGCTGACGTCACCTGGTAAGTGGTTGAGTGTGAGAGACTGTGAGGGCTTGAAACGGTGTAAATAGAAATGGGACAGCACTTTGCTGCAACATATTACGTTACCATGAGAATGACAAAAAATAAGATGTATAATTGTGGCTATTTTGAACGTCTTCCAGGCTCTTTCCTCACAAGATGAGAGGTCATTTCATATAATCTATTTACTTGTTTTTGTCAAAACAGCTTCAATGACAAAATAAAATATTTGATGAATAAATAAATAACCTATGATTTCAAGTTTATTTTTTGTTCCATCTTTAATTAACCCTTAATGTTTCTGAGTACATGTAATATGAAAGGCTAAACACACGTGATCCGTCCTCTTTGCTTACCTTTTTTTTTTACGTCTCCATGCGTCCACTGGTTACCCCGTGTTTAACGTGTTCACATTGCAATGATGCTGATTTATGGAAAGGGTTCATAAAGGGCTCAAAATGTCTGCCAGAGAGCCCTCAAACACTCAAGGATTTTGACGGTGGTACAGCCCTAAGGGAGCACGTCTCAAAGTCTGTGAGTCCGTGAAAGTGGAGATTGGGATTGGGCCAAGGTGTCTTTAAAACAGAGCAGCTGTCATTCCTGCTCACCTAGCATTAGCATAAAGCAGTACTGCAGTTACCTGTTCTCTCCACTTCGTACTAGGGGTGGGCGGTATACCGGTTTCATCACCACTTTCGGCCCCGACATGGATTTTGCAAAACCGTCTTTAACATGCTTAACAAACATGTTTTAGTTTAGCACACACACACATGTTAGCGTTTAGCTCACGCAATAGGACGAGGAGAAACACCTGATAAGCATGTAACTCCCACGTCTTACTTACCATTTCGACGCCCATGGTAACAGGTTGGAGCAGCCAACACCAACCTGCTGCAACCGCTCAACTGCTGCGGCTCGTGAGCGTGTAATGTCCAAACAGACGGCGTTGCTGCTGCGGCACTGCTACTTCCAAAGCTCAACAAATGATTTGTCTATTTCAGCATTGGCATTATGAGGCAGGCTCCTCCTCCCAAACACATTTTCATTTTCATCTGTTCTTCGTAATATGTTCCCATACTTTGCCAGTGGATTGAAAATGAGTCGTGTTCGGTGGAATATCTCTTTTAATTGTGTAATTCCGTAATATAATACCGACACTGCAAAACACGACTAAAGTGATATACATTGTACGTTATATCACCCTCCCCTACTGCAGAGCAGCGACTCATTCAGAAGCTGATTCACTCGTTTGTTCACTACAATTCTGTACATGTTTCCAGGTTTAGCAAGGGAGGAGAAGCTTAGACATTGAATGTTGACAGAGGTCCCTTTTATTACGAATATTGTTTTTTTTATAGTTTTAGTTCTCAAAATAAAGAGTGATCAGTCGCACAGTCCCTCACGTTTTCAAAATGATATGCATTTAGTGCAATCATTTAGCATTAGGTTTAACATTAAGTTCTAATCGGCCCACGTACAGTATTTCCATTTTCAAGTACAACTACACCTGCTAATCTAATATGGGATAATGGGAAACCTGTTCTACAGCAGTTTAGAGCAAGGTTCTGAGCACTTTATGGCCACATAATCACTGGCATGATCTAATCACCGGTGAGTGTCTCTTGCTTGAAATTACAAAAAAATGCTGAGTGTTAACTCAAACAGAATATGAGCTTGTGCCAAATGCTGTGAATGTACAGAAAATGTAAATGTAATCAGTGTGGGGGATCCAGTGGCAGCTGGTAGTTGTGTTGGGCCACAGCACAAATACTTTTTTTGGGGGCCCCTCTTCACCCTGAAATGGATGTGCACATGCACAACACACATTAGAACTGCACAAAATGAAACCAGCATATCAACAAACTACATTATGTTGTTTCTAATGTTAGTTGGCGATTGAGCCTATGGCCCGCTGAAAGTATTGCAATATTGATATATTTGTTATATTACAAACTTGGTGTCTGTGAATCAGTGGCGGGCCGTGCATTTTATACCCAGGCCTTCACTGCTGTCATGCAGCTGAAATACCACCTTATAACCACATGATGGCGCCACAGCTATTATTCATTTCTAAGGCTGTAACTATGTACGTATTCGTATTAAACCGTTCGGTACGAGGCTTACAATACGTTTGAATAATGCTAGAGCATTTGGAAAATGCAGAAGCTTAAATTCAGGAAAATATAATGTTTTCTGTGCTCATGTAGGACAGTGGTTCTCAGCTGGTCTGGCTGTGGGACCCACCATCATCCCTTAATGACAAGCCATTCATCTCTTTAGGAGACCGTCTTATGATTTTACTTTCACAACCCAAACATTAAACGTACTGCTCTGCAATCTGTTTCCTCGTCTCAGCCCCCTGTGTCACGGTGTGTGGTACTCGAGTCAGGAAGCTTGTCAGAATGCCCATATTTGATTGGCTGAGCTGCATCACGTGATGTGATTCACACTGCCGACTAAGCCTTTGCTGTTAAGTTTCGTTTCACGATAGTCACGTGCTCGCCCACTGACCAATCGCTGCACTAATAGTGACGTAGCTGTGGGCCGGCTATTATTTGGATAGCGGGCTCTGACACGTCAAAGAATACGCCCAACATGTCAAACTAAAGATCTGATTGGTTGAACACTATGACAATCAACAATATCGTCCCCATTCACTTAAACTGCACATGGATGCAACTTTTGAGGCTGCAGGCCTGGGGCCTCTCTTCTTACCTAGAGACACAGAGGTGAAATCTGATTGGATAAAAGCTCTACTTAAAACAAGCTGCACTGGAAGCAGAGCAACAGAAGAAGACAGTAGCTGTGCAATGAGAAAATAAGATAATGGGAAAAATATATATATATATATTTTTTGTGATTCTGTTTAGGCCAGCAGAGAAGGCTTTGCAGGCCCTGATGGCCCGCCACTGCTGTGAATGTATTACAGTTGTTGTTGTTTTTCATTATATACACACAAAATGTAACTATGCACACAATTCTGAAAACTTGAAGCTCATGTATCAACAAAAAGTCTCCAGAGTGCTAAACTCTGAGTGCAATTAAATTGTTTTCACTAAAATTGAAATTATTAATCAACCAAGACTGAAATCTTAAGGATTGCCACTTTAATTGTGTCATGGTTTTGTGTTCTTATTTTTTACTTGTATACACATGTATACCAATGTGCTTCAGCATCATGGAAATGTATTGGTATGAATTTATGTTAATCCTGAATTGGGATTGTGGTAAATGATTACAACAGAGGGCACAGGGGCCAATCAGAAACCTCAATTCAGCCAATTCATATTTTAATTGATTTAAGTAGCATCTGACAGACCGTGTAACGTGTAAAATCCTCAAGAAAACCCTTAACAGTGTCTTCCCAATTGACTTCCACCTCTTATATTAGTAGATACTGTAGATTAGCCCTCTGATTCAGTGCCTCTTGTGCCATGCTCCTCTGCACGTACTCTCTGATAATTTGTCATTAAAAAGAGGCTTGCTCCACTGTCACAACTCTGACAGATGTCACTTTGCTTGGCTTGCTTCAGGCCTCGGTCATACTTCCCAGGGGAAATTATTCTGCTGTGAATTTCAGGGACCAGAGTCGGTTTGCTACGCTAACTTCAGTCAACCTACACTACTTGAACGTTGCTAAGAGAAAATCCTTCATCTGTAATGACATATTGCTCACTTGAAGAAATATATAGCATGGTGCAAACCTCTTCAGTGGTGCAGTGCATTTATTGGTGCATTTATTTTTAGATCATTTTTATTTATGTGTGAACAAAACTCCAGCGGAAAAAAAAGAAACCACACCTCTGCCGCACTGTTACTTATACGCAGACACACACTCTCTATCTCTGACCCCACAGAGTGCTTTACTCCCCAATGGAAGGCATAGTCTATTCCAGGGGTATTCAATTAAAATTCAAAGATGTTCAGAAAGAGGAAATTCTCTCATGCTTAGGTCCGGAACTAATTGACCCGCCAGAACCATCTGAGAAACCGTCATTGGAAAAGGGCAGTCACTTTCAAAAAATACTTGGCATGTGATTGGATAGATATATAAGTCGAGACTCAATTAAAAGCTCTGTTTTCACGGTGTGTTTTTCTCTTGTTACAGCACACCATGTGAAATTACTCTTCTCTGACTTGCTTATCTCTGACCCGAGTCGCAACGCTTATCGGAATGCACAGATGTGATTGGCTGAGTAGCATCGCGTGAGATGATTTAGAAGGAGCTGCAACAATATCACTGTTAAAATGTTGTGACGCAAATGATTAGGGGTACGATTGCAGATAAAGTCAATGGATGCAATCAGAAATAGATTTGTTGTAGTTAAGATACACAGGCTGCAATAAAAGCTACAGCAGTTGAATTTGCACGAATAAAACAGGGTGAAAATTCCCTTTCATTTAGTCTAAACACACCTTCCCTGACCCAGATCATCAGGGTTGAAAGCAGATACAATACAAACGCCACACTGTTATGTTCTGTCTTTCAAAGGGGAGATTATTTTTTCACTTTCACATACTGTCAACCCTGGAAGCATGTATTTGCAGTTTAATAAATAATTCTAATTCAACAGACTTTCAGCTACTAGGTGCAAAGTGACTATGCCCACCTTGAGTGAAGTCACTCATCTCCTTTTTCAACCTCACAACACATCAACTGAGCACCCGCCCACGCACACTGCTGCACACACACACACACAGCGACACACATACTTTACGCAAACACAAAGTATGACAGGCGGATGGTGTTTTCACAAACGATATGAAACGGGTCATATTGGCCACAATTTATTATGCTTAAAGTTCACGACTCTCTCTTACTGCTCCTCCAGTAATCAAAACAAAACTCCCAGAGCATTCAAAAGATGATAACTGTTGACAGAGATAAGATCAGAGTATTCCACATTAAGAGTATAGAACTTTATGGAGCCGCTCATGCTGTGAGGTGAAAGTAGAGCTACACCACTTATAATAGCTCTGGAGAAACCAAACCCACGTACACAAGGAGATGGAGGGCTGAGCCCTAAAAAAAAATGTGCTTTTCAAAGGCACAATATAAGTGACATTTATCAGTGCACAACTTGAATTTATTTTAGAACAACATGGTTAAGTATTGCACTATTGTGTAAACAAACAAATTACTGCAGAAACAACATACGATGAATGTAGTATTAGTCTATAGTAGGGGATTGGGACACAGCTGTTTGCTCTATTAAACTGTGAGACCGTTCTTTACTAAAACACTACTTATTTCTGACTTTTAAAGGAACTAATGTGGTTTTTTTAATATTATTTTTGTATATTGTATTGTTGTATTATCATGCTCGTATTGCTCTTTTGATGACTTTAGACAAAAGACAGCATGTTGATTGCAAAAAAACACATGCAGAACTGAATTAGCATTTTCCTTTATCGAGTTTCTTCGTATAAACAACAAACCTACAGTCGGCTTTTGCTGATTGCCGATCGAATTGCATATCGCCAATTGAAGGGATAATCAACCATTGTTTGTTATCAAGGCGATTTTAACCCTTACATACTGTTTATATTTTGATACCTTCACAGTTCTCGTGACAGTTTCGAGGTCCCCCTTGAACTCTTTCACCACTGTCCCATAAAAGATACACACAAACATGGCCTGTAAAGTTTCAAGATTCCCTAAAACCACCATTTTCCTTGATTTGACCCACACTGGTAGATCTAAAATCCATCTCAATAGATACGGGTCAAATTTGACCCGAAACAGCCTCAGTGTACAAAAATGTGTAGCACCTGTACAAAAGTATACAATTTTAAAATATTTTCATTTTTGTGTATTTTGGGTCACTTTAGGAAAAGTCATAAAATTTCAGGCTAAAATAATGACGTTTATGGTATTTTTACTGCTGTCAAATGTCAAAACGGGTCAAATTTGACCCTAACAGTATGTAAGGGTTAACTAACTTACTATCAGAACTAATCTCGAGAATCTGCACCCTACTGTGCATTTAGAGATGTTTCTGGTGGAGCGGCGTATCCACCCGCTAAGTCCAGTTAATCAGCAGGAGTGATGAATGAATTTTAAATCCTTAATTACAAGCTTTTGCCATGAATCCTACAATCAGCATATCTGTTCTCCTACTCACCAAATTGTTGAGCTGCGCTTTCGAATGAAGCTTCAAATTTATTTTTGATGAGACATTGCTATTATTTTTTTTTTAGATATTTGAAATAAAATGTTTACATTTATTCATATTCATTCACATAACTTTGACCATGTTGCTTGCAAAAAGCTTAAAGGTTCCATATTCTAAGCTCCTTCAGAGATGAGCCACGCTGCCGCCCCCTGGTAATAAGATTTCCCATCGCAGATCTCGCGTAACAATGATGATGATGATATCAAGATAACAACAATCGCCAAATCTTACTGCATAGTACAAAATCTATCAGAGCAGATAATTCTCAAGTTTCAAGCCAAATTCTTTGTTAGCACTGGTAAAAATAATAATAATAACAATAATGTGTCATATAAAAGTGATAAGTTCAATGAATCAATATTTTTTCATATTACCTAACACTACATCAAATGATTAGCCAAACTGTGATGTTAGGAAAAAAACGACACTTTTCCCAGAGCTTTTTCTCTCTGTTAGCTTATGTTTTGTTTGTTTGTTTGACAGCGTAGTATGTCATCAACCCCATTTAGTTACAGCAAGCAGCAATTTTCAGCTGACAGGCTCTGATAAACATGCTGTATGCCAGCACTAAAAAGCAGACAAACAAAGTTAGCAACAAGCTAGTGAAGAAAGTCCAGCATCGAGCAAGCTAAAGAGGCATATATGTTTCTCTCAGGAGTTGGTGGAGACCAGGGCCCTGTTTCAGAGAGCAGCTTTATTAAACTCTGAGCCTAACCCTGAACTCTGAGTTGACTAACCCTGAGATGGGTAACTCTGAGTTTTCGGTTCCAGAACAGCTGATAAGAGTTTTGCTCAGTCAACTGTGAGTTTGGTCACTTTGACTTCAGCTTGTGCATGGTGAATAAGAAAAGTCATCATCAATGGAGCTCCAATTCCATGATTCCCCATGGTAACAGCAGGTAAACAAAAGGCAGGCCTATAAGATATATATGGACAGTGCACATTTATCTTTTATAAAAGAGCCTGATTCCGAGTGGGGAAAGGTGTCAATAAGTTAACACAATAAAGTTGTATTCAGTATCGTCCAATAATTATTAATTTACCATACTATGATAAAGTGGATGAATCTACTGTGTGTATAAAACACAGGGGCCAACTGAAAATGAAAAATATAGTTGAAAAATATATAGATCAATAGAACTTCGAGACATTGCCAGAAACATGATTCAAAGTGGATGATAATATTGCTGCATGTCTGCTAGGTTTGAAATAGACAACTGTTTGCTTATATGTTAACTTAGACAGCTTCATAAGGCTGTGGGAAGTCAGGGCTGTGTGTCTTTAAGCTTGTTTTGGGGTTGCTCTGCCCCCAAGTGGCCATCAAATTGAATAATGCAGCTTTAAAAACATGTGAATAATCCATACAGTTTAACCCGCAGTTGTAAAAAGGTTTATGCTAAAGCCTTTATGCATGAACCTTTGTGAATGGAAATTACTGGACAGTGAAAAACATGGTGTATTCTATAAGTTTACTCATATATTAGATGACAGATAATGTGTCTTTGATGACTCAGAGACACATTGTTTGAAGTTGAGAATTGCACTGGCTTACTTTGTGTATTATTGTTGATTACATTTCACTTGTCTTTGTCTTAATCATGGATAAATGTGAGATGACTTAACACCCAAAACACTCACTCACAGCTGCAGCTCTGCCTCCTCATCTTATCCCGACCCCTCTCCCTCCTCTCTGACGTGCACTGCATCTGTCATAGGGCAAACTTTGTATAAACTTTGAATTATCTCCTCATTCTCTAAAAAGTATGATATCAGTGGGGGCAGCAGCAGATATACAGACACAGAGACATGATGTCTAGTAGACATTGCGATTCGGTGCCAGGGGAAAATAGAATTAATATCGTGCCAGCAATCTTGTTAAAACTCCCACCCTAGCCCCACCCACAACGCAATCTCACACACACATACACACACAAACCGGTACTTGCCAAGCAATCCTATTAAACAATGAATGTGGCATTTAATCTCTTAACAGGGGGGGGGGGGGCTGCAGACAGACAGAGAGACAGACAGGAATATTTTCTCTTTCCCTCACTCTCTTACTTTCTGTTTAGTCTCCACCCTTCATGAAGCATTGTATGTCCTTTCGTTTGTGCTGCAGCTTCTCATTATCGACTCACTTTATTCAAGGTGCATGCTAGCGATAACTCACAACAATGCTTCCGTAAGGTAATGCACAGTAAGCACAGCACCTTGGCTGTCCCTTGTATTATACAATGAATGGATCTATAGGGAAAATGTAAATGATATCTGTTAAAAGCTGAAATAAGCCGGTCAAAAACAGCCGGTAATGTCTGTATTCAAATACATACCCTAGTGAGTGAGTCATATGTAGCGACACACACATGCACATGACAGCAGTCCTTTCATTGTTGTTCATTAATTGCTGCACAGACAATTTGGAAAGGAGTGGTGCAATTAGTAATACAGCAAAATAGGACATTATAATGTAAGGATATCCTCACAAGTGACACAACACTCCACAGCATGCTAGAAGCTGAGTGCTTTGAGCTTACATCAATATTTACAGTACCATTTTTGGCTATTAGCATCCTAACATTTAGCATGCTAACATGTTCTAATTAGCACTAATCATAAAGTACAGCTGAGACTGACACAAATACCATTGGATTATTTTTTTCCTGAGGGTTATGTGAATCTCCGTACCAAATTAGATGGCAATCCAACCAATAGTTGCTGATATATTTCACATACCAAAAAAAGGAACCTCGTCGTGGTGCAAGACGAAAAAGTTGGGGATTACCGAAGTCGGTAAGATTCATCCTCTGGGAACCATGAGCCAACCAGCAGACCTTCATTGTCATCCTTAAAATCCCCAGTACCCAATACAGGATCATGCAATAAAACTTCATGCACTACTTATTATTAGCCCTTTTTATGTAGAAAGTGGGATATGAGAATTTAGACAAAACATGAGTAACCCTTGGGCAAAACTGACTCAATCACATATTTAATTAAACAGAAGATCTCTTGAGAGAAAATCGGGGCATTTGAGGACAAACCTGCCAATGTGAAGGTCGGCTTTAGTGTCGGCTAGTGTGCTTTCTCTTCCACCTTTACGTCTTCAGATATAACGCTATAAACTAATGTGACTACATTGAAAGGATAAATCTCTTTGTCTGAGACTCCATAAATTCCTGTGTTACACTTAAACTACCATTTTTGGAGTGTGCTCCAACATTTCATTATTATAGTCTCTCAATTCCAATTTCCACAGACCCTTATCTTGTAATTCAGAACCATCGTTAGAATTGCAAAAATGTCTGAACCTTAAAATATGACTTAATTAATGGCTAAATCCAATAAAGAAAACTATTCTGGATAATACAGCATGAGGAACATTTTATGGGTTCCTTTTTTTAGAATTCAAATAAGTGGAACTCCAAGACATTCTTCTGAGTTACTGTTCCATATAAAAGGTGGTTAATTTACAGTATCTGCCTCCACTATGTTAACAGTAAGATGCAATTCAGTTCAAATAGCATCATCGCCTTCTAGTTTACGATGGCTTGGAGTCCAATTGAGTGCTAATGTTTTTGTCGCTGCTCCTTATTCACAATAGGCCCATAATTATCTTTGTGCATTACAATGTCCTATTTGTATCTATTATTTAGCTACTTTAAGGTCTGCAAAGTAGAAATAAGTATTCAAATCCTTTATTACCCCATTACAATTTAATACCCTGCATTCAAAGTGTTTTTAAGTAAAGGTACACAAGTATTATCAGCACATTTTCTTAACTATTTAACAGTAAAAGTACTGATTATACAGAATATCCCCTTTTTGAATGTTATATTAATATACAGTCTGTGTTATATTAGTGGATTGATATTACTGATGCATTATCATTCGTCGCAGACTGAAAATTCATCTCTTCAGACTCATTGTGTTACCTTTTGTGTTTTGTAAGCAAAATCGTACTCTGCAAAGTATCTAATAGCAATAAGCTGTAAAATACTGTGGCAGGGTACATAATACATTTCCCCTTTGAAATGTAGTTGAAGTAGAAACGTGCAAAAAATATTCATGTAAGGTTGAATTACTAACTAAGGTACTTAATAATAATACTTCAGTGAATGGACTTACTTGCGACCGGTTCAATTCTGTCGGGAAGAGCTGATGGTCGTTGAAAAATAGAAAGTAACTAAGTATGTATGAGTTAATGCATCCATTATTATTCTCCAAGACTATAATGTACTGTGCATTACACTGAAGTGGGCCATTCTGCATACATGTTGGTACATGTACATTGGTTTATTTTGATTATCTTGAATCATAGTGTTGGGAAATCATGCTCATCATCATAACTTACCCCACATACAATTAGCACCAGGGCAATTAAAGCAACTTGGAATTTTTTCGACTAATCGATTAACGGTAGTTGATTTAATAGACAGATCTGTAAAACTGAGTTTCTCAACAAAGAATTAAACAAAAGCACCACTTTAAATCTTGTGTTTACCAATATATTCATACGTTTCTTAGAAATTAGTCATTCAGAATGAAAAAGCAAAAAAAAAGCAAACCTAACCGACTAAAGAAACCGTTAAGTCAACTAATCGGCTAAGAGGGAGCTGCCCTTCTAAATATCCTGTCCCCCTACAAGTTATTCCAACTTTTCTTCTTCTTCATTATCCTAAAGTACTCAGAGGCCCACAGGGAGATTTAATCCCTCCAGCATGTCCCAGGTCGATCCCAGGGTCTCTGCCCAGTCAGTCATGCCCAGAAAAACTTCCACAGGGAGTGACCAAGAGACATCTGTATCATTCACACCTCCCATGGCTCTTCTTAGTGCAAAAGAACAACGGCTAAGTACTCCAATCCCCCTGCTTTTCTTACTTAATAATGTAAAATGGGAACTAATTGTCTAAATCTTTACCCTACAACAAAGTCCTTACCTTGGAATGGTCGCAAGAAGTGAAAACTGGTCAAACTTGCATGACTTTGCAAAAATGTCCTCACTAAAATGGTGTAAAACTCAGTTTGGTTCTCACAAAGACACAACTACAGAAACACACTAAAACACTTAAATGCTGTACACAACCTTGCACATAATACTTGAAAGGGGAAAAGAAAGAGAAGAAATAGCCATGAAAAGGTGAAAGAAAACAATTCGTAGCCCAAAAGGCCTCAGAGATCAATACAAACTGCTGATGTCTTAACACTAGGCTAGACAGATAGACAAGAGGCTTGTGTGACTATCACATTTAATCCTCATCATCTCTCTATCTCATTCTCTCCCTCTCCCACAGACATACACACATTCTCACACACGGGTGATGTAAGTGTGCTGAAACTGAGCACGAAGGTCAGAGGGATGCTGGAAGAACCCAGGCCCACATTACTGAAGTGACAGGAGAGAAATTTCCTTCTCCCTCTTTCTTTCTTTCTTTCTCCTGAAATATACACACACACAGAAATGCGGACAGAACACACACACACACACACACAAACACACAGGTGTCCGTGCGCACAAATACACACACAGACACACACCGCATGGCTGATGGATGCTGTTTGAGTTGGAGTGGAAGCATCCTGTTGTTTTCTACTAAGCACTTTCTGTTCAGCACTCATTGCCAAGAGTAATGGTCAGTGAAGAGCCCCACTGCTCTGTGAGTGTGTATGTGTTTGTGATAGAGAGGGGTAGACTTCTTGATTCCAAAATCTTTGTTGTATTTTCACACAGACTTCACAGTCTAACTGGATTGGTTATGCTTGACCACTCATCCCTGCAGCCCCACACACTGAAATGTTGCATGTCTGTGCTCAGCCGAAAGAGGGTTTGCCCACTCGACTGTAAGGCAGCAGGCTCGATGTAACGACTGCATTCCCACTTCATCCACTGAGTCTCGGGTGACTAGTAGGCTGGCATTGGCAGGAGCTTGGTTCAGCCTGATCTCATTCCCAGGCTTTGCAAGGCACCCTTTAATGTATGTATGAGACACACCACGCGTTCAAGTAACTCCAATGTAAACCCATCCGCGTCAATATTAGATGCTCAGAGCAAGTTCTCCACAAGTCAGGTGAATTAGTATAGTCCACGAGAAAGTCGGCAAAGTGAAAAGGATGAGGTGGCTGGATGGGTAAAACAAAACAAAAATAATACTTCACTGCAGTCATTACATACATTAAAAGATAACCAAGTATGACAACACAATAAGGATTGAAGGCTTATTTCTTTATTCCTTTCCTTGCATCTTAGTCCCTCCCACCAGGGATGCATGGAGGAAACTATGCGAGGAGAGAGGAACGAGGAAATATGTTTTAAGATACATGAGACGTCCTTTCCTCAGTTGCGTCACGTGAAGTGACGTCTGTTTCTGATGACGGACGATCAGCTGATCACAGCTGGATCAGCTGTCAGTCGGCTTTAACAGCTGGAGAGACTTTTGAGAAGTTTGTGTCTGTTCACATGATCACTGTACTTAATAATGTTAACTAATAATACTAGTAACTAATAAAGACACACAGTTATCATCACTGTAGAGGTGTTGTCTCTCTGTAGTCTGTTAACAAACTGTGTCCTGTGTTCTGTTTATAAGCGCAGGATCGCTTTCTACCGGCGGAATACGATCGTCTTATTTATGAATTATTTGCGTCTGTACGTTTTGAAATTGTGACTGTGACGTCATTATTAAATAACCCAGAATATGATCAATTTCAATTTAATTTATTTTTTATAGCCCAAAATCACAAATTACAAATTTGCCTCAGAGGGCTTTACAATCTGTACACATATGACATCCTCTGTCCCGGGACAACATAACAGACACATTCAATGCATATGACAGAAATTATTCATATAATGAGAGTAGTAAGTATAATAATGATGGAAGAATTACGACTACTAGAAATAACAGCAAGAGTGGATATAGTAGAATAACAATGATAACAAAAGCAGTAATGGTATCGGCAATAGCAAGCAATGCGACTACTACTAATAATGATAGTAGCAGTGGGTGTCAGGCAGGACCACAGCAGGAGGCAAGACTACGGTCCAGCTGTAACCACGATCCACGGAAACCTGTGAGGCGTGAAAGCACAAAGACTCCGGGGAAGAAGCAAAGTTAGTAATGAGCATTAATGGTATCGGTAATAGCAATGTGACTAATAATAAAAATGGTAGTAGCAGTAGGTGTCAGCAGGGCCACGGCAGGAGGCACGACCACGGTCCAGCTGTGACCACGATCCATGGAAACCTGTGAGGCGAGAAAGCACAAAGACTCCGGGGAAGAAGCAAAGTTAGTAATGAGCATTAATGGGACATGAATTCATACAGAAGGAGAGAGAGAGAAGAGAAGAGAGGAGCTCAGTGTATCCTAGGATGGCCCCCGGCAGTCACTTGCCAGTATAGTAACCAGGCTATAGTTTAACAAAAATGATATCGCTGGCAAGTGACACAAGAAAAAAAGTGAGCATAATAGGCAACAAATAAAAACATGCAAGCTAGCTAAAGTTACATCCTTAACTTAACATAGATCATTGGTGTAGATGTTTGCCTTGGATGGGGATGAAAGGCTGTTGGATTGGGTGACAGCAGCAACAGGTATTTCTCCAATGACATAGTGGGCTACCTGGCTGCTCAAACATGAATCCCTGTAGGCTGTCTTTGTTTCTTTCGCTCGCATCTTTGTGTTTTTTTGTGTATTGAATGACAGCGTATGACATCGTACTCTTGACCGTTCTCGTCCAGGTCTGAAAACAGCAGACAAGACCATATCTTCTGTTTAAGGATCCTGCATTCGTCCCGGCTTTGTCTTCCAGCTCTATGATTTCTCTCGCGCGTTATTCCTTTTTTGTCCTCCTCCTCTATCTTGTCCGTCTCTTCCGCCCACTTATCCACGCTTAGCTCATCCAGTAAATCACCACAGTGATGATCACCCAAGAGTCAGCAGTTAGCTGCCTCTTCCAGCACAGCAAGTGGTGCAACAGAGGTACTGTAGGTCTGAAAAGGTTTAGCAGCATCACAAGCCGAAAGCCTCACACAGAGAGGCCTAGTCAGCCCTTCATCCAGCCTTCTCTGCTTCACAGTAAAGTGACATCAAGCAGCCCCTGTAGCGCTGAACACCAGGACAGGAGCGAGACATAAACATGGCGCGGGACAGCCAGTCTGACACAAAGCGCCACACCTAACTGTAGCCTAGCAAAAGGGGGAGAGGCAGACTGGAGCAGCCCCCTTGTATGTGTGTATGGGTGTGCGTGTGCGTGTGCTTGTTAAGTACGCGTCTTTGTGTGTGTCTTGTTTACAGAGCTTTTCTGTCATATGTCTTCATCTCTCCACTTTATATCCCCTCACTGTTCTTCAGCTCTGTGGCTAAGCCAGCATGAGGCAGAGACACACTGTGTAGGTTTCATCCCTTAGCTCAGAGGTGAGTATTTATGTTCCTATATGTGTGCAAGGGGAAGCGAAGGAGAGAGAGAGGAGAGACCGAATGTGTTGCCCTCGAAAAATGAATGTTTCCTCTCTGAAATTGTGCATTTGTGCGCCTCAATTTGCTTTCATTTGCCCTGTAGGTGTGTAGGTGTGTGCGTGTGTGTGTGTGTGTGTGTGTGTGTGTGTTTACCTCAACAGTGTGATCCTGAGCTTATACTCTAGTGAAAGGCAGCCACCACATTCAGAAGCTTCTTCTTGGGGCATAATGCATGGAAAAAAACAGGCTTAGGGGCACATCAATTTCACAAGCTTAACCAAACGACGGGTGGTGCTTGCATGCATGATTGTGGGCTTTTTTCAGATGTATTTTTTATAGTGCTCCTGTTTCTGAGCAACACCTGGGGGGTCTTTGTCACATGTTAAATGCTGTCATGACGAATGTATTGAACCAAATGTCCAATAAAAGCAAGCGATTTAAGGGGATTTCAGCCATTTATTAAACATTCGTATTGTTTCCCCACATCTGACAACTGAGACTAAGTGTTAAATACAAATGGATTTTTACACCCCAAATAAATATCACAGAGTTATGAATAAACGTGATAAAGATATCAGATGGAATGTGTTTATTTTAACATGTATTATGTCGCCACAGACGAATCCTTTGACAGCAGTTATTAAAAGATAGTTTAGAATACTCAAAGATGAGGGATTGCTCGGTCTTTTGTACATTCCTTCTGTTCCATTAGTGTAAGCAGAGCATGAGGAACATTGTATTGATATTTAAGACTTGCTCTTCACATTAGGGAGAAAAATGAAAAGACATTTGAGAGGCCTCTGTTTGTTTTCTGATTTTCCAAAAGCCTTTTTTAATGTCTTAAAAACAAAAGAATGCTGCCTGTGGAGACTTTGCAAAAGAAGAAAAACAAGCAAGCGAACAAAAAGCCGAAGCATCATAGAGAGCGATGTTTGTACATTTCACCTTTTAATGTTTCTCTTCTCCAGTGTCTGCTCCTGAATCGCTTGCATTACAGGCCAAATGTATATTTTCCACTATCTTGAAGCGAAATCACATACATGCAATGAGATTAGTTCCCCTAACTGACTTTTACTGGATTTGAATCCCACAAAGCATTCATTTTGAAGAACATCATCATTATTTCATTTTCCCAGGCAAGTGAACAACACGATTCTGCTTGATTACAAGCCGTGCACTCATGCATTATAAACAACTGAATCATTTCATTACATTTTAAGTCATTGCAACGGAGCGCCACATGCTAAATCAGTATTCATAAGTCCATATTTCTTGTTTGATGATAATTTCTCATTTCACTAGATTAAACGGCATATTTTTGATAAAGGGCCCCATAAAGCATTCAGTGTGAGTGGCAGAGGACAAAATAAAAAGGAGAGAGAGAGACAGAGAGCGAAAAATTGTGGGTGGGGAAGAAACCAATGAAGGGCATTTTAAGATATTTGGTTTGGTTGTATTATGAACTCATTCACTTTTGTTCCTCAACTAATTTAATTACACAAAGGACCACACTTTGAATGTTTGTGTGTGTGTGTGTGTGTGTGTGTGTGTGTGTGTGTGTGTGTGTCTGAAGCAGGAACGTGATTGGTTGTGAGAACTCCCTCAGTATCCACCGAGCAGACACCAGACAGAGCTCCGTCCAGAATGGCAGTCAGAGTGTCGGTTCCCTGCGAACGATCAAAGCGCTCCGTGGCTCTGTGCTCCAACCACCAAGGGATTTACTGTCCCTATGATGAGCGGGGAGAGCGAATTAAAAGGACGGACTAGAGAGAGGAAAGGGGATGAGATCGAAGAGAAAGTGGGGAAGCAACAGACAAGGGCCATGCAGAAATGAAAGAGAAGCAAGGGAGGAGGAAGAAGAAGGCAAAACTGAAAGCAGAATGGCTAAGCATGGCTGAAAGGAAGCAAGAGTGAACGATGAGAAATTGATGGACAAAAAAGGGACTGAGGGAGACAGAGATGAAGAGGAAAAGGGGGTAGAGAGGAAATGAGGCACCATTAGAGTGAAAATGAATGGAGAACTAAGAACCTCAGGACCGATAGCTTCTTAGAAGCTGAAGAGATGATTGCAACCATCGCATTGCCCCTCATCTTCCCTCTCTCCACATTGTTCCTCTGTTCCAACAACACACAGAGAACAGAGTTGGATGTCTGTGGGGGAGGCAGGAGAGAAGTGGGCCAAGCAGGAGAGGTAGCTGAAGACCTGAGGCTTCAAAGGGCTCTGGGATCTGTTAATCCTTTTCTTTTTGTCTATCCATCTCTTTTCTCACTGCGTCTCTTTCCTTTCTAGTCCTTACAGACCCACCCATCTATTTTGTTTCTCCTCACTGCTTTTCTACCACCTTTTACCCCTCTGGGCATTTGCTTTATAAGCAAAACTCTTAACATAAAGCAACGGCAATTGAAGAAAGTTCGTAATAGTTACATTCTCATGTTGTGCTGAGATAATCACAAGTAGAGTGTCAGTCCACCCTAAATCTTTTCTCTAACTATGTCATAATTAAGGAATAGGACTAAAGGACAAACACAATTTTGTGTGAGACTGATACCCTGATACTCAGGTTGTGTAGTTGTCTCTCTTTATGGCTGTACAGATCTGCTTTCCAGTCACAAGGAATGTAATGTGGAGAAATTAAGAAAATGTTAAGTACCTCTCTGTCATCCAGTGCCGGAATAAGACTTGGCTACTTTACTCAACCCTCGACTGGTTTTAAGATAAGACTCAGCCACTTGTCCACATCTACCCTCCACCAAAGGAGGATTCAAATTCAAAGAGTAGCCACTAAATCTCAAAGGGTTATGGCATGGAGTAGAGAAAGATCAGAAGATGGCAGTTGTCTGAAAGCAGCAAATCGCAATTGCTACTGTTCTCAAGGATCCTCGTCCCAACCTTTGCCAAATCAACCAATGTGTTTAGCATCTTTGTGTATTTGATGCATCTTTAGCAATGGGTAACTTAGTTTGCAGTGTACCTATCTGACTCAAGAGACTAATAACTCTTTCCTACAGATGTTAACAATGTCTAACAGATGCCCTAGTACTCACATTTGCTCTAGAGTTCTCAAGAACCCCTTTAACGGCCGATCAACCTTCACTTAAACACAACCACCTCTGACAGTCAAATGCGACAACACAAAACAATAGCTTTTACCATTACACCAGAGAATCTAGAAATCAAAAGATGGCTCTATCCCCTTGTTGCCATTTCCATCTGACAGCTAATTTGCTCTGGATTGATCATTTAAACCATACAATCATTTGTTCATGCTCCATTGCATTCTTAGCATCTTGGCATGGAATGTAAAAACATGGAATGTAAAACAAAAGTTTAGCACACCCCGGTTGTTTGTAGGGTCACTTTTAAACAAGGTCAGTTCAAACTGTCAGTTCAAGTAACCAACCGGAAGGCTTCTGAAGTATACAAGTATAGAGAGTGAGTCAACAGATATTGTCTTTGATATAATTGTTTGATAATTGTTGGACACAAATGCTGTTATAGCTGATAGTAAAAAAAAAAAGATTGCAACATGCAACACAGTTCAGTGTTGGTGGTTTAACCCCTTAGGCACCCAAGGCAGCCAACCAAAATACATGTTTGCTGTAATCATTCAACTCTATATGCATTGGAATATGACACATTAGGGAATCATGTATCATTTTTTGTCATCCTTTATTGATATATCTCAGGCATGTGAGGGGCTGGAGGCTATTCCATCTCTTAGAATAGTCAGGTTACATCCCATGGTTCCCAACTTCATTGTCTTCTTGCTATCCCTTGATATGTCTAAAGTATGAGCAGTTTAGTCAGAGACAGATTTTGCCTTCTCAGAATGTTTAATTTGACTGACACAAAACTATCTAACAGTTCACAAATAATCAAAAACGTCGGAAAAAGATCAACTTAATTTAGATTCCAGTTGATCAACTCCCAACTCTTTTTGGGAGGGTCCCTGACCTCTGTGTTGGAAACCACAGTGACAGTGGTCGCACATAGTAAACCACTGACATTCACAACTATGAATAATGTAATGTCGGTTCTAAGAGGGGCAGGGCCCCTAACTGTGTCGATAATTTAACAAAATGGAAGCTGTTCCATTATCTGCTGAGGGATGGATGTCAAAAATGCTATGTGGATTGGCTGTTAAGGTTCCCCCACCCACTCAATCCCACTCCAACCTGCCTGTCTTTTCTTTGGACTTTGGGATGAAACTGGAGCCTTCAGAGAAAAAACCCACACGGACACCAGCAGAACACGCAGGCTCCACTGACATATTGCCAGTAACTACAAACATACAGTCTCTTTTATGCAGCCCCCCCCCCCAAAAAAACCCATTATATGCATATGTCCAGGGCCCCTCTGCACTCTCTAGCACATCCAGAGGCGACCTGTCACACACAACATCATAAGCATAATCAGAGAGCTCAAAGCTGATATATATGAAACAAAACACCCACATCCCCACACCCACTGCACCTTCCGGCACTGTAGATGTGTGACATCTATGTGCATACTAAGACATTGCCAACTAGAATATCACATAAACACACATAGCAGCCAAAGCACATATACATATATGTCAACACAACCATCACACATATCTGTACAAATATAATTTCGAGGATAACATGACTCGGGAACCACAAAACTATAGGAAAATTCCCACTTAATGCACCACTCGTGTCATGCAGTATGAATATTTACCTAGTATATTAGCATATGCCAACCCACTGTGTGGGAGCCAGTTAAACATGATGGCTATTTCAACGGAAGAAATAACATTAATTTCCCTCCAATTCTGCAACCGAGCGAGATGGGCTTTCATTGCAATGTTTTGACCTTGCTGTGTAGATGCTCAACATCCCAAGAATGAAATTGGCACTCCCAAAATGGATTTGGCCTGATGTGCAGGAGCTTATAAGAAGTGCCAACTCTAGTATTTAAGAGGGTACTGGCTGAGAAACATTGTATGTGTGTGTGTGTGTGCACGTGCAGGCGTATGTTTTACTCCACACAAAGCTGCCAGTGTTTCATGGCTAAATATTTATAACAGAGAAAGACACTAAGTAAGTCAGACAAACACACACACACACACACACACTGTTAGACATAGGGGAGAGAAAGTGAAAGTAAGCGAGAGACAGACAGACAGAAGAAGGAGGAAGCTTATTATTTAATGTCCTACTTGGCAGAGAGCTGTCAGAAAGCAAGAGTGGAGGCTTGCCAGGGACTGACAGAACAAAAATCTCCATTCGTCTTCTTCTATTCAAGACATGGACAAGCTTAATGAATTAAGATCCAACTCACGCCCCTTCTCTCACTTTCCTCATCTTGTGACGTGCAGGCTTCATATTTGTAAGGTTGTAGACCAGTGAGTAGCGAGAACCAAGCGAAATGGCGTTAAATCAACACAAAGGGCACCATTCATTCTTTCAAAGCCTCATTACATGAAATGATCACTCTATCAAGACTCTAAACTCTCATCATTGCAGGTGCACACACACACACACACACACACACACAAAGCCCAGTACCTCTGGTGATAGCGCAAACAGCCTTCCAAACAACGGCTGCGAACAGCAAATTAGCAAACAATACGCTGTGCTCCCATATATCCTGAGTGATGAAAACAGTACAAGGCGAGCTAATGCATCTCAGGCAGGTCAGATTCCTGCCTCCGCTCTTATCTTCGCCTAACACGCTATCAGACAAATTAGCAATGGGGTCCACTTAAGAGTGTGAGTGTGTGTGTGTGCTCACTGGTGTGTGTAATCTTGTGTGCATATAGCAGTGGGGTCCACTCATCGCCTGCCTCCTCTCTTGATGTTATTTATGGCTGTTTAAATGATCTCAGACACCTCTCATTTGTTTAGACGGCTTCAATCGGCTTTCTGTCGAAAGTAAGAGGAGAAGAGGAGGGTTCGGGAGCGGTGGGGCAGGAGGGAGAGATGTGGTGTGAGACATAGGGGGGAGGTGGAGAGAGGAGGGAGGGCGACCAGGCAAACAAGGGCGGGGTGTGCGAGATGGTTGAGAACAGTAAAGGGTGAGGTGGGAGGCAATGGAAATGGATGAAAGGGGAATAATTGGAAGGGGAAGGGAGAGAGAGAGGAGACAGAAGGGTAGATCGACAAAAGTCAAGATAAGGAAAGGAGAGTGAGGAGAGGCAAGGAGAAAAGAGTTTAGGATGTAGAATATGCAGTAGAGCGGGGGAAGAAGGAGGGGAGGTAGAAGTGGGCTAGGTGAGAAGACAGAGAGAGAAACCCTCTGTTTTCAGAGCGATCCCTTATGTTCATTCCCACTGAAGCAAAATCTACTTTTCAGCATTTTTAACCTCATGTGAAGGTTGGTATAACACTTTTCCACAACAGGAACTTTATAATCCATAATTTAAAGAGTAATTTAACACTAAATCCACCTAATTACAGTAGTTTTATTACACTATCTATTGATCCTGGTCCCATTTTATGGTGTTTACTGCAACAAAAGTAATTGTCTTCTTTCTAGAAAGAAAAACAGTCATTTTAACTTCTTCACTGCCAAACAATTCTGTACAAAATGTATGAGTTAGAAGGGGAACTCACACCCAAAAACAACAAGTTGATGTCACCTTCACCCCGAGCGTATAAATGCAGCAGTCAACTGTCAGCGGTGTACACAGTAGGGCTGCCACTAACAAACTATTTTCTATCGATTATCTATTTACCATTTTACTGATCAATCGAGACATGATAATGATCGATGAACGGAGTATGAAAGATTGAGAACATGCAACTAAGAGCAGTGGTAGTTTAAATACTAACGTGTAGATACTTGTCTATTCTCTCCACTGCCTGGGAGGGTTTCGTGTATTTTTTGAATTTGTGAAGGGGGCGTGTTCAATCTAAAACATTATCTTACATTGCTCTTCAAAGTCAAATATGGTCATTGTCACAGGTTCTACTCTTGTTTCCAGTATGCATTCCGGGAAATATATTTCCGCAAGTGATCCAAAACATTCTGCTCTAGAAAACACATGCGGCAAGAAGAAACACAATGCAGAAGCTAGAACCAAAGCCCTCCATTTCACATGTTGCTACGTTTTCAACATGGAACAGGCCTCAAAGCGTATGTGCAGTCACGTCTCTGGGTTTGCACGGGTGTAGGTACATCTATCTCAGTATGTATGCATGTGTGTGTGTATGCGTGTGTGCGTGTGTGTGTGTGTGTGTGTGTGTGTGTGTGTGTGTGTTTACATGCATGTTTTGTGTTGCTCAGTGAGGAATCAAAGTGTACGGTCCAGGAGTGAGAGGAGCCTTGTTTGTCTGATTAGGCCCCTCCAGGGAATACAGAGGAGCTAGTAGGAGGGAGGGTTCTCTCTGCTCTGATTGTTAAAACACGACTTTACGTACACAGACACGCACACAGACACTAATACAGACACACACATATACACAAAATACAGAGTTGAAATATTCAAATGTAGCCTCAACTGCAGACACACTCACACACACTTCAATTCAATTTGAATGTTTATGACGTAATTTATCCTTTATTGTGTCATAGTGGTATGGTCTCTAGTCACAGAGGCTTGTTGTTGTATTATGTTTCTGACAAGTTTGGCTTGTTGTGCTGCGTCAACATTGTTGTAAACACAGGGTCAGCTCACATGGCGCGTGCAGCCTGGAGAGTCTTTGAGCAGTCTCATGGAAATGGAAATGAGTTGGACTGTACAGCGCTATGAGGTATCATTGAGGAACAATGTAAACATACATCTTACAATTTACACATGCAGAATATGACATATAAATATAGTAATGTGAATCTAGTGCCATATATTACACTCGTTCTGCAAGAGAAATTCAAATTGGAAAATTCTGGAAAACTGTCTTCAACTCAAAAATGTGTTTTTCTAAATGCTGCGCATTTGTCCTCAAATTGATGAGGATGTTTATGAATTGGCTTGTGTTGTGTCTATTTGCATGTGTCCGCTGTCGAGACGATAAAGTGAACCACTGCCATCAGTGATGAAAAGTAGTGTGAAAGCACTTTGAGTGGTCGGACAGACTAGAAAAGCACTATACAAGTACAGTCCATTTACCATTACCATTTACAATCAAGCTAAAACAGAAGCTGTATGTATGTAATCTAACTGTAAAGCTTAGAGTGTTTTCATATAACACCCCTCCCCCTCCCACACACACACTACCCTGCTGCTTAGCTTTCACATTAGCAATGTTCCGTACCCAAGGACTATTGCGTCATCATCTACAGTGTAGAAACGCCAGATCCCAAGCTCAAACACGGAGTCGACCTTTGTATTATGCCACTGTTGTTTATATTTTGGAACGAGCCTGGTGCCTTACCTTCCTACTTAATCAACCAAACGCCGTGCAGTTCAGAGGATCGCGATCGCCGCATGCTGTGTGCATGCAGATTCTGCAGGAGACCTGCGACGCTGATAAATGCATTCGCAACTCTAATTTCCGTCTGCTACTCGCATTAAAAGGCAGACAACCTTCTTGTTTTGATTTTGTTTTCACACCTGATGCAAACTGTACTAAAGTACATGAAGCATACACAAGACCACATTTTCACTGTTCATGCCTTCACAGTTCACCTGACATGCACCGGTGAACTGTGCCCAGGGTAGGGTATAGTGTTCACACTAATCAAATTAACTGGACTTTGGGGACCTGGGCATGGGTCCCTGATGTAAAAGCCTCTCAGTTTTGCCACGTATCTTAACATTTTTGTAAACTCAGCAGAAGTACATGCAGGCAGTGAATCACATCAGAGGACAGGAGTGTATCAGAGGAATGACTGATACAGACTGATGTCTGTGTTCTTCATTCTTTATGAACCTAACTCAGAAATATGATTTGTTTCCAGTGAGATATTATTGGATTGATATAAAGTGACTTTGCTGTTGTAAACATTACTGTGGCTGCTCTAGAAACATTTATTTATATTTTAAATATAAAGAAATTCTGATCCTGGTCTGAATAATTTTTTTGTTGCAAATCATTCATTAAAAAGCTATTATTTAGTAATGAAAAAGAACAGATTATGTGTATCAATAAGAGTAGTAGTATTAATACAATGTTATTGATACCCATCCCTAGAAAATATAGACATTTATATATCTTTTGACGATATCGCAGAGCACTATCTCTGATTTTATTAATTTACTGCTCCCTGCCTTTCTGACTCTTCCTGGTCTTCGAGACATTAGACAAACACTTCAGTGTACAGTCATTACATTGCATGTAATTACAGCTAAAATGGGAATTTATTCCTGTGTTACCACATAAGACATGCTTTCTTCCCTTACTACTGCACCAAGCGCATCAAAGAACAACACCAGCTTTGCAAGCTATGCACTAATTATTAATACAATGAGACAGGTTTAAAATGCATGCATATCTGGAGCAGTGACCTCTGCCGCCAAGTAGATTTATCTTTGTGATGCATCTGCTGTGACTACAGTATGGGTAGGCAATAAGCGGCACAGTTTTAGAAAGTAAGAGGGGATTTATCTGTAGTGGTGTGAGCAAGGCAAAGATAAATGGGTTAAACAGATGCTTTTCCTTTGAAGGTAAATGATTAAAAACTAGGGGAAATGTGTAACTAGGTCGAAGTGGAAAATAACTTAGCTTCATGACAAAATGTATCTAAAAAAAAGGAAGGACAGGGACACTGGTATTGTTTTTACGTTGCAAGTTTGTGTTTGAGTGTATGTGTGTGTGGCATCATGGCAAAATGTGATCCTGAAGACACCTATTGTAGCGGGAAATACCACAGAGGTTTGCCAGATGTTGATATTACTCTCTGTCTGTCTCTCTGTGGACAGCAATGTGACGACTGTGACTGAAATAATGCTGCGAACATACAAGATACAGTCACAAATCTTTACAGATGTGTATGTGAGATCAAAATGAAGGTCAAGTTCGAATATGGGTGAGGTCCAAACAAGGGCGCGCACACACACTTTACCCCCACTGTGGCCCAATGGATGGTGTGATCCCAAGATTGCAAAAGTGTGCTAGCATTATGCAGAAGGAGGAACAAATACTTAACCAGGAATTAATTGTAGTGACATGCCCAAATGTAGTAAAAGTGATTAAAATGTAGGCTGAGGAATGCAGCTAAACATAAGGCCTATAGATATAAATGAAACCAGTTGTGAATTAGGTTTAAAATGAAATGAAACACGTGTTTGTATACATTTGTATTTGCTGGTTTATATCGAGGCCTGTACTGTTTGAGTATACTGCAGTGTGTGCACGGGCGATAATCGCACCCTGCATTACTTGATCATATAAAATGCAAATAGCGATGACTATGCGGAAGGTTAATAAGCAGTTTCAATCACGGGCACGCTACCCTTTGATATGTGCTGCTGTAAAGAGGATATATGAAACAGATAAAGGACAAAAAGTTCAGCGCTGCCATCCTGCCCTCATCCATCCCACTGCTTCAGCAATCAATTCAGCTGTAATTACCAACAACGGCATCTGTCAAAGATCTGTATCTTATCTGAATGGGCGATTTGATAAAAGGGTTTATCGGTGGAAAGGACTGCTGAGATCTTTACCACGTCCAGGGTACACAAGGGTATTTGAGGTCAGGGTTCCTCAAGAACAGTAGCTTATCAGATGAAGTACTGTTAAATGGAAAAAGGCAACAATGTTGGACAAAGTTAGCTAAATAACCAAAGTGAAGATATCGTGACATAAAGTTAAGATGAATTGATACATTAATAAGCATAAAAAGTTGAGTATATAGTCCGAAACACACCGGTCCATATGACACATATCAAACCCATCTCCAACCCACTGGGCAGCCCAGTTGCCAGGAAAATTGATGACCTTGAATGTCAATAATTTTGCAAAAGTCAAAACAGGTGACATAGTACAACAAGTCCACTGATTGTGGCTTCAGATGGATGGATGTTTGTGTCTGGTATGAAACCAAAACGAAACAAGTACTTCTTACATAACGTTGTCCTCCTGTTACATAACGCTATGTAAGAAAGCCTGCTGAGGGCAGTTGTTATTCATTCACGGTATTTATGTTACTACGCTTGTTACGTGACAATGCTCCCTTTTTATTGAAACAAAAAACCAAGACCATCTTTTTTTTCTAACCTTAAGGTCTACACCTAACCAATTGTTTCACGATGTTAACCACGTTGCATTGTGCATTTCTGCAAGCGTGACACGAGGCCGATTTGAGTCTCAGGCCGGAACATTCAACGTATACAGTGGTTTACAGAAACGTACAATACCACTATTTTTTCTTGGTGACAGGGTTGTACTGACTTCATACAATAAACACAATAATATATAAAACAGATTTTTTTTTTTTTAAAGAAGAAGAAAAAATTTAAATAAATGCGATTTTAGCCATAGCTGTAGCTTTTCAGTTCAAGGAATAGTTTGATATTTTGGAAAATATTTTATTTGCTGCTTATTATAATTGATCATATCAAGAAAATGTCGCACAACTCCTTTGAGGAATTCTTGGGTTCTTAAAAGTGTTCTAAATATCGGGCTGTCCTCCAAAATCACTTAATAAACTACTGCTCCCATTGACATGGACTTGAGATGAGCACATCCTCCCTGATTGATACAGTAGATCAGCCCCTTTAAAAAAAAAAAAAGTAAGTAACACTGCAAATACTTTGTGAATATAGCTTGATACTTGATCATTTAGCCATCCATTCCCTTTACACACTGAGGTGGCCTGGATTCTATCCCATGCCTTGGGTAAGACCTGTTGGCACTTTATCACAGGGCTGACTTACTGACAGTACATGAACAAATGCAGTTACATCTATGAGAAATTTAAAGTTCACCAAACCTGCATGTGTTTAGACTGTCGGCAGAATCCAGATCACCTGAAGGCTGCAGGATTTAAATCCAGGATCTTTCTGCTGTGAGGAAAAAGGGCTAACCACTGCAGTCCATATGCTGAGTAGTGTTTAATACTGATACAGCAGAACAAGTGGAAACATTAATGTTCTCTACACATTAAAAATAAGATCAGTTAGAGCAAGAATACACACCAATAAACAGAAAATGAAATACCACTGTCATCATTTCTCTGCTGAACGTAATATTCTGTCTTTCTTCATCCAGAAAGTACTTTTAAAACAAAGGCTATTATACTACGGATACCCTCACTGACTTCTCTCTGACAAGCATTTCAACAATGAGGAGTCAGTAACGGATATCATACAGTTATAGCCCTTCCAGCTCAACAATCTGGCAGTAATGCATATAGCATTTTTTATATATTTTATTTGTGCTACAGTGATTTTTGTAGCTGCATCAGTGCCATTTTTTCATTTCAATGATACTTTTATGTCACAATATTTCAGCGGGTAATATTCTACATCTATGTTACAACTAAGGTTATTATTAGTAAGGTTTGACATGCAAAATATGAGCTGTGTGTTTGAATTCAGATTGGTGGGAAACGGTGACTTCCATGCTATGTTCTGAGTGATTCTGCAGTGATGGTGGTTGTGCCACATATCGTGACATATCGAGTGACATTATTAAAGTTAGGAAATGTTAAGTTTTGAGCATGCAGGGATGTGCCCATGGCCACATCCAAAACACCATGCCTCCCCCTTTCCCCTATAGTGTTTTTGTCTTTCTTTCCTGGTGTTTGGCCTTTTCAAACCCTGGGTGTCTTCATCTCTCTCTGCTGGTGTCTGTCCCTCTCTGTCCTAAACCTGACACAATGTGAAAAATATGAAAAATACTTTTCTCTTTCAGTGTTGAACCACTTGAGACTCCATCAAATGATCAAAAGAATGTGCTTGTGTTCATACCGAGTTGTTCTCAGCTTTACAACAACCACGGTGAACCTACATTTGATTATTTTGAAACCTTTGGTTTTTATTGCCACCTGCAGGCTTGAACAGTAGCTCAGAAAATGTTGTAGCTTGCTCCTCATTGGAGAAAACAGGTGATTATCAGCCCTAACTCAGAAACTATAGACACCCTGCCTGCATTATCTATCTACTTCCTTGCTGTTGATATTTTATTACAGTATACAGTATACATATGTGTTACAATAAATACTCAGTTAGCTTGTTAGCTCACTAAGCTGTTAAATGTCCTCAATATCAGCAGAACAGTGACGACTGAACACCAGTGGTGGGCCGTCAGGGCCAGCAAGGCCTTCTCTGCTGGCCTAAACAGAATCACAAAGTTATAGCTATTTTATAATTTTCTTAAATACACTACATGTATTATAATTTATAAAAATATTTTTCCCATTATCTTATTTTCTCATTGCACAGCTACTGTCTTCCTCAGTTGCTCTGCTTCCAGTGCAGCTTGTTTTAAGTAGAGATTTTATCCAATCAGATTTCACCTCTGTGTCTCTAGGAAAGAAGAGAGGCCCGAGGCCTGCAGACTCACAAGTGAATCCCTTTGCAGTTTAAGTGAATGGGGACGATATTGTTGATTGTCATAGTGTTCAACCAATCAGATCTTTAGTTTGACATGTTGGGCGTATTCTTTGACGTGCCAGAGCCTGCTAGCTGGCCTACAAGTACGTAAAGCATTACGTGCAGCTCAGTTTTAAGGTGCAGCGCTGCAGTAAGGTGCAGCGTGCACTGTGATTGGTCAGTGGGCGAGCATGTGACTATTGGAAAACGAAACTTAAGGTAGCCAGCAGAGCTTAGTTGGAGTAGTAAGAATTCAAATTGAAAGATATGGAAGAAATTATGAAATTTTTTGGCATTTTGCTTGGTGTAGATTATTATTATTTTTACCTAGCTTTGTTTTTTTAACACTCAATGGCTAAAGGAGGAGGAGAAACAGATTTGTGAGTTGAGATTTAACCGTGGGATTAAACTCTTTGTCAACAAAGAAAGGAGGATGGAGTTTGTCTTTAAGTGAACAACATTTAGTAAGTCAACTGCGTTTGTTTTTTTACATCTAATATCTTAATGGCCTGTGCCCTCGAGCGTGTAGCAGAATGCGTGTTGCTGCAGGTCTGCTGGATTGATTTGTCATGCTTTGTTGTCATATGAATATATGTGACTGGTTCTTGTGAGTTTGTTGTTGTCATTGTGTTAATTATATTGATTTGGACTATATGCATTGTCCGTTAATTACGAAGCATACCGTCATGCGCGGAGTTATTGTCCGGACAATTGAATCTGTTTGGGCTGTTTTCTTTTACAAAGCAAGAATTAGGGTCTGGAGAAATGGGGATTATGTGGCGATTGCTTCAGCCCTGTTTGAATCAGTAGGGGACAGCTAAACTCTGCGGGGAGAGTTTGTAGCTTGTTTGCTGCTGTTGTTTTCCCGTTAAGCTAGTTTAGCGTAGCCTCCCAGAACACACGTGCGGTGCCTCAGCTGTCTTTTTTTTTTTTTTTTTTTGTTCCGGGTTCAGAGGTCACACAGCCCGTTGTTTCCTACGTGAGCGCAGTCCACCGAAAACATTATATTTCCCACAATTTAAGCTTCTGCATTTTCCAAATGCTCTAGTATTATTCAAATGTATTGTTCGGTTCATAAGCCTCGTACCGAACGGTTTAATACGAATACGTGTATTGTTACACCCCTAGAAACAAATAACCGTAGCTGTGGGGTCATAATGAGGTCATTAAAAGGTGCTTCAGCTCCAGGACAGCACTGAAGGCACAGGTATAAAATGCTGAACAGTGACGACTGAACATTGCAGACGGTTTTAGACAAAAGAGATTACCAACAAATAATGTTGAAGAAATTACTTAACAAGAGCGTGTTGGTGAGTTTTATCAATATGGACAAAACCAAGTTACAATGACGGAAGTACCTCCACTTGTAGTTTTGTTTTCATGGCAGATATCTTTTTTTTCGGTGCTTGGAAAGTAAACATTGTTTAACTTTGTTAAATTCACAAATGTTTCAATTAGTTTTTTCAGCTCCTGTAGTGAATGCAGATTTGTGATAGAATATAGATAATAAACCCTCGGAACTCGTTTCATGTATTCAGAAGGGCCAATGAAAGATGCTGACTGACAGATTGCACTGAATTACACAAACTAGTGGAACAGGGGCTAGCCCGGAAGTGACATCATAACTTCAGCTCTCTTAGGAAAAGAAAAGAAAAAGCACTTCTTTATTTTTCTAATGTCTGACTTTCAGAAGACCAAAGACGTTGTATCCATCATCAGATCCATCTATGCAGTCTTTGCACATCTGTCTTTCTCTATTCGCCCTTTCCCGACCTGATTTGTTTTGGTCCTTCATCATTTCCCCACTCCTCTTGTTCTTTCTCCCATACTCTTATTTCCCCCTTCTGCTTGTGTGGAGGGCTTGCAAACAGACATCACTGACTATGAGAGGCAATTCACTCTCAAGAAGGTTTGTGTGTGTGTTTATCTATGTGCATGTTTGCGTGTGTGTGATTCTGAGTGTTTGTTTCTGTCAAGAGTAATGCAAGGTTAGAGGGAGAAAATATTTGCATTTTTGCTGTCTAGTTTTATACAAGTGCTGGTCGTTCAACAACTTTTCAAACAGCGAATGACAGATGGGATAGACAAAGAGAGGATTGTGAGTGGGGATTTCTTCTGGTTATGTTGAGGTCAAGTTTATTTACTAGTAAAATCAGTGAAGATAAAGACATCTAAAATTCAAGCTAAATTAAAGTCCTGTGCAAATAGACAGATGCATAAAAGATGATTGCTTCAAGACACCCACATCCTTGCACACATGAACATAATTTAATCAGCCAAATAACAAGGTCTGCATGCATACTCCATGGTTACCAGTTGTTGCGCCACGAGATATGAAGTGAATTAATGTGTACCTTGAGATGAATATCTTCATTACTGTATGTTAAAATCGAAAAAACTCATTATATTTTTCTTTATTATTAGATTGATATAATGCATTGAGGAACAAAATGTCTATCACCACTTGCCTTGCACTACATTTCTACCTAACTGTTATGAATATGTTAGGTTTTATGTTAGATGAATAAAACAATCAATGCGTAGATGTACTTGCTTTCATTTTCACTTGTTTAAATTGATCTCATCTTTGCTAACAATTTCTCTGTCAATATTAAGCCCTAAAAATCATGAAGTGAGTCTTTTTTAGGGCTGATACCAGTCATCGATTTAATGTGTAATTAGAAATGTTAAAATCTCCCTTTTAAATGTTATCAGCCGATGGAGTGGGTGTTATTAGTGGTAATCACTACCACTCTAATGCTACAGACAGGCCAAACTTCACCCACCACGTTGTAAAAGTCAAAAAAGAAAAATAACGTTGTAAATAAGTATAGATTTAGACAACAAAACGACTTGGTTAGGTTTAGGAAATGATAGTGGTTTGGGTTGAAATAAGTATGCTTGTTAAGTAATTACATAACTTGCCGTTAGTGAAACAGTTGTCTCTCTTGGTAAAAGTCCTATGTTTGACCCATCCATCGCCCTCTTT
Source organism: Leptoclinus maculatus (assembly GCA_032191485.1). NCBI lineage: Eukaryota > Metazoa > Chordata > Actinopteri > Perciformes > Stichaeidae > Leptoclinus > Leptoclinus maculatus. The sequence continues at coordinate 6,531,458 of JAVDOI010000009.1, forward strand.
ATACTACATCACCTGACTTTGTTCTTTGCTTCCGTCATAATTACTACGGCCACCAGAGGTTGGCGTCATCTTCCTGCATGCGTATCAGTGATCAACAATGTGAATAGATGATAATGGCCTTCTGAACCTACTCGGCCCCTTCTAACCCATAGACTGATAACGCCCACTCAATCAGCTGATAACCTTTGAAGTGGATACACCAATTCTGGCAGCTGATTTTGATTTAGTTTTGGTGTCTTGACAAAACAATGTACATTCATTTTGTAAAATTATAGTTGTTTTATTTGGTGGTTATATTACCATCTTTGTTGTGTACACTTTCCAGTTAACAGTCAGATAGCGAACTTGTTAGCCTGTTAGCTTAGCTTAGTCACTAACTGAGCAACAAGTCCACCGAGTTTATTCAAAAGACATAAATGTACTATTGACTCCTGTTCCATAACTGTCTTCAAATAATTGCTTGTTTGTGGGACATTTTAATCCTGACAAAAGGAATGGTTCAACAAGCCAAACTATGATGGGTTCCTCTATTTTGGACTTTCGGGATCAAATTTACATGTCAAAGTTCACCAGAGTAGAACTCTGTCGCTCCTGCAGCAGATCCTCTGGTAAGCCAGTCCATTGGAATTAATCGATTTTGGAGTTCTAAAGCCTGGTGTGTGGCCTTTACGCTGTGGTATTTATTTATTTCTTTTGTGTTTGAAAAGAAATGATAGAGATGTTATTTGGGTTACATATTGGCATCCAAACAACTACTTTGAAACATTTTGAATATTCAAATATTGTGGTTGGCTTCCAGTCACAGGTTCACCTGTGTGCATCCATAGATCTGTTTGTACTGACTTTGCCTTTGGATCCGTTTTGTAAAAATTCTGTTTCATTTTGCTTTCCTACAAGTTTATTCCCGAACTTGCTGCCTCTCCCAGACAAACATTTGTACAGAAAAGAGAGATCATTCTGTGGTCTCATGTGGCTCCAACCGCAGAGAGCCATCTCCTCTGGAAATAAACACTAATTCCAATGGCTTGGACAAGGCAAACACACTTTGGGTGACACAGAGGGACAGAGAAAGAGGCATTATCATTCACCAGTTGCCTTGTAAATCTTCAGCCAGTTGTTTTAGAGCTGCTGACTAGGAAGGAGGAATGTAAGCATTACCACCACAGACATGCTTTATGTTCCCTATTATAGTGACTAATTGAATGTTTGTCTATATCTAATGAGGTGGGTTGCCCCTGGAGTATTTGTATATCTTTGTGTGTGTGTATATGTGTGTGTGTGTGTTTGCTATTGAGTGTACAGGGCATCGTTTTGTCGGTGCATTTTTACATGGTGAAGTGCAATTTTGGTGACCACTGCAGTCCAAAACAACACATAGTAGTGCAAACACAAGTGCACTGAGCTTGTTTTAGTTCTGTTGCTTTGATTGGTGGTGGCATGGTCGTAGCCACTATTGAAGTCACTGACGTCCGGACCTCGGTATTCTCTGACTAAAAATAACTTGACTTAGGTGTGTAGAGCAATACTGTATTGTTCTAGTACCAAGATTACCCACTTTCTCATCTGTTCGTTGTCATTGCTTGCTTGCATTTGTGTGTGTGTGTGTGTGTGTGTTGAGTCAAGATTTCTTTCTTGAATTATCACTTAACTCTCCAGTTTCTGGAGCCTTTAAGTGTCTTTTGGCTTCACATAAACTTTAATTATGACACCTGACTAATTAAAATTGTAATCTTTGAACAGATAAACAGATTTGTCATTTTATTCCATCCATCCATCCATTATCCGTAATTGCTCATCCTTTTCAGGGTCGCGGCCGGGTACTTGCTGTGAGGCCACAGTGCCTAGCCACTACACCGCCGTGCAGCTCCTTATGAAAACATCCACATCTTAAATAAAATCATTAACCCACCTATCTTGTTCATCAGCAGTATACTATTTAAATTATGCGTAGAAGGCAACAAATCAATCAGAGGCATGCCAGCCTAACGTTGCCTAAAGCTGACCTTGAGTGATCTCCATGATATGTACCCACTGTGCGTACCTTCCCAGCATCAAAAACAGACACAATTACGGACTAGCTCGTAAACGTACGGGAGGTCATATGGTCACCACCATCAGGGGACCAGAGCAGGACAAAATAAATGTGCATGTGGCTCTGTGTGTCGACTGGATGTGTTAATGACTGAAAAACGGTTGCTGACGTGTTCACAATAATGACCTTTATTTATTTAACTTGATAATATGTGAATGTTGTGTCACTTAACAGCTTTTTGCGCTGCCCCCAAAGTAACCCCCAAAAAAATGATTTGTCCAGGTTTAAGCTTTTAAGCTAATTGTAGTGCTCTTCTGTTTGATGCTCAGTGCTCAGGTGTTGATATGTGTGCTATTAAAGCATAATATAGAATTTCGTGAAAGAATATATATATATGTTTTTATTTTGTTTGTTTTTGCATTAAATTGACAAAGTGTGGTGTTTTTGTGGGACTCTATTTCAGGTCTGTTCCAAACTGTATTGATACATTAAAACTATTGAATTGTTGCGAGGGTTGTGAGAGTAGAGCTGTGAGTATAGTGTAGAGCCTGTCCTGGATTCAGGGGGTGATTGTCAGCTGTGGAATAATGAATTCATGTTGTCTCTTTCATCACTTTTATTTTGGTCATTTTTCTGACTACAGACTCAAACCTCAAAGGTTCTCGTGCCACTTCATCACTGTCTGTGTGTAATGAAGCCCTCAGTACAAGTTCAAACATGAACCCCTTTTACTTTGTCCCTCTCACTTTGGCTTACCATTATCTGAGCACAGTAATTGATTCAAATAAAAGTTGATAAAAACATTTGTACAACTATAAAAGTGGTTGAGTTTTTGAATTACGGTCATGGCTTAAATCCACTAGAGCACTTTCATAAACTGAATTCCCGCTGCGACTGCAATAAAACAGCTCTGCTCAAGTGCGATTCACGTTGAGTGACTCTTCAAGGAAAGCCCTGGGTGGTGTGCGGTCCAAAGTGGGACTGAGCCATCTGATCTGGTTGAGTGAGATTCAGATTTGGTGTAATTTTGTTGTCGCCTCAGTTGTTGAAATTCAAACATAACTCTTGGGTTGTGTTTGAGTTCCATTATGTGGCTCGGTTCAGATGAATCGTAGGTTTGACTCATTCACAAACCCACTCTGAATATCTTTAGAAGCACAATCTCTCTCTCACACACACACACACACACACACACACACATAATATCACGCACATCCTTTTTACCCTCCAATGATATTGATTTACTTGTCTCACCAACAAGACGCTTGTTCTTAGAGGCTGAAAAGGGGTGTAGAGGCATTTGTGAGGCATGACATCATACACTGAAGTAGTGTGCACATGGTTCCTCTTCAATGTCCACAATTTACGTTTGTTTGCTTATTTCATCAAACAGTGCATGAATGCATTTAGCCATTATGTGAATATGTGTGTGCAAAATGTATCTCTGGCTTGAGGGTCTGTCAAAAGACCCGTGTCATCTGAGGACGCAGTTATTTCTTAAGCAAGCAGGAAAGTGGAGGAAAGCGCTGATGTCAGCAGAGTCTGAGGGTAGCTCCACCACACAAAAGCTGCCTGGTGTGTATTTACAGCAGCACTATCTATCTACTCCATATCTATGGTCTTGAGTCTGCATAATCATATCAGCACTGATCTAAAAAGCCACACATGTTGCAGCGCTATCTATTTAGAAGCTGGATTTATTGCATCTAAGTCACCCCCTAGAGAGCTGTGTATATCTGTGCGTTTGTTTGGACCTGTGCATATGTGTGTGTGTTGGTTTGTCAATACTTATCTTAAATCCCTTGTGTTCCAGGCCTAGTTGGGGTGTAATTCCAGCTGATCTTAATCTATTTTCTTCACTCTCCTCTCCCAGTAAAGAAGAAGTAAAACTACAATGATAGAGCCGGGGGTCATTTCCTCCTGCTAATGGCTACTAATAGGTTTTCGTTACAGATAATTTGGGTCTAATGATGTGGTTAGCGGCCTCTCACACTTGCTCTGGGGGTCAGACTCACTATTGGAGATTCTCCTGTCAATATGTGTTCAAGTCATGGGCTTCCCTGTCCTAGTGAAGTTGCACTAGACAGGCAGAGTGAAAGGAGTCGTGCAGGGGTTTGGGCTAAGCTACATTACTACACCGCTGACCTCAAATATGAAACATTCCCCTCTGGTGCTCATTCAATTGAATCAAATGAGAGGTCAGAACAGTTTCTACTGTGTGATTTGTGAAGACGTTAAACCTGTTTTTCCCAAAATGTTGGCAAAAATTGACAAACCATCATGTCCCAGTTCACAATAGGCCTTATGAGAAGAGCGAATTTGTGAGTAAATTAACATTCTCGATCTGTGTTAAATCAGGAGACTATAATGTTCCTCTAATAAATACATCAAAACAAACGTAAATGCTGTATTTACATGTTTTCAATATTTCTTCCGACCATTTGAGGTTTGACTGGTGTTCTGTATATTATGTCATCTGGTTAATTCCTTAGTGACAATTGCATAATGGCCCCTGACAGGTGAATTAACGCAACCTAGCACTTATCTCAAAGAACCAACACCTAAAATATGTATGAATTCATTTAACATTTTAGAAACGTCCACTTTTTTTGCGCATCCCACACTGAATTTTCTATATAAACTGAACAATATCTGTCAGATTATTTTTTTTTTCTTCCGATGTTTGAACAATAGCTGCAAAATAAAGAAAACGTGTCAGACCTGCAACATTTAAATACAGAGACTAGACCCTGCAAAAAAAATAAATAATACATAATCCACTTTACGCTTGTCAGCACATTTAATGGAGCATCCAGAGGATCCTTGTTAACTCGTGAAGCCGTGGATCCCGTGGCCATGTTACTACATTCATCAGGAATTTGCATTATGACCAAAAATCACTATACCCACGAGCTGAACCAAAGCAAAGCCACTGTAGGGTAGCAGAGGAGTATTTAGGGCTGGGCAATTAATCAATGTTATTTTAAATTTCGATATTGGCTTCCAACGGTTATAAAAACAAGATAATTGAGACAAATGATTATTGTGCCACATTATGATTTGCAATGACGCTCTGATTTGGTCTTGTGTTATAAATCCAGTACACCTGTTTCCTGCTATCTTCCACTTATTTCCTCCATGGTGCTCTTAGGTCGGCTTGGAATGGCCCGGGATTAATAAGGTGGACAGTGATCCTTACAGAACCCCTCGCCCCTTCACGGGGCTCTCACCCTGAGGAGAGAGGCCAACCCGCCCGACCCATCGTGAAAGACTGGCCCTGTCTCGTTGACCGTGCTTCAGGGGTGTGACTTTTTTGCGCCGTTATCACTATTTATATCTATACAGTCAATGTATTTATGATTAAATTATCAACATGAGCACAACATTCTTCAAAGATCTAGCCTCCGAATTTTTCACTCAAAGTGCATCAGATCGGTGTATTTAACTTTAAAATGTACACAATTTTCTTTCAACATGCATGTTTCCAAAGTCAAGGAGTGATCGTGTTAATAATCTCAATATCACCAACATAACCGTGACTATGATTTTAGCCATAATCAAGCACTGAGCGCCTTGAAAAACGCCCATGTACCATCTGCGCTACCTGTATGTCATGTTCCCCTTCATTTTGTGGGTTTTCATTTATTTTGGTCATCTCTGCCTGTGACTCAGGTGTCAGTTTATTTATGATTGATGACTCACTGGTGGCGCAGAAAACATGGTCCTCCCCAGTGCCAAAATACTCTCCTCATACACAAGCCCCAATGCCTAATCTGACCCCTCCAAAATCATCTTGGCAATAACACACAGGCACGAGACCACTGTGTATCATCTGTGCTCCATTTAGAAAAAAAAGTTGTCCTGCTGCAGATGTGGGAGTAAACAGTGGTAAAGTTTTGTGACGCTTGAATCTCAAGAGTAGACCACGGTGATTTATGAGCTTTGTCTGAGTGTGTTTGTCTGTTATGAACCTGTGTTTGTGTGTGTAGGTGTGTGTGTGTGTGTGTGTAAAGTGTAAGCAAGGTTGCGCTCTACTTTTAAAGTCATGCCACCAGCCGTCCATCTCCCTGCTTCCAATGCTGAATCGCACAGATGTGCGCACTAAACCAAAAAGACTGAAACACTCTCTTTCAAGCCCCTCCCGTCCTCCCTAGACACTGACTGGTTACGTGTTGTTATTGTAACTACTGCTACTTTAGGGATCAAAGGACCACGCTCATTTTCCCCACAAGCAAGTGTAGAAGTTAAATCAACTTTAGCAGTTTTCTAAATCAAATTCTGCACAGGCTTCTTCTGTAAGCACTGATAAGAGATAAGCAAGCTGTGGCTGGTGTGTGCGTGTGTGAGAGAGAGAGAGAGAGAGACGAAATTTAAATTGGCTTTAATTGATCGACCATTATCCTGAAGCAAACTGCTGTCAGATATTGAACAGTGATTGGAGATACAGAGGTGTTTTAACCCTCTGTCAGCCTTTCCCTTTGCAGTGCTTTTAGACCCAGATCCATTACAGGCGGTATTTTAGAATTAAAGTCAAGAAGCCACACATCTTATTTTGGTAATTGTGGTCATCATTCGTAGGAGAAGCAGTAGGTTGATCAGACGGGTTTTCTGTAAGTGTGAAACTATCAATCTGTCTGTTGTAAACACCAATTACAGTTTACTGAGCGACATTGTGCTTCAACTTTGATCTTCCGTAACTACTGTGGTTGTGGGCTCAGTTTCCTTTGTGTGATAACAAACTTGTATCTTAGAAAGTGAAGCGTAGTGTTGACCCAAGTCGCTCTTGCATTAGCTGATCGGCATCAGCTGCTTTTATTCTTGTTTCATCAACACTGGCTCATTCACAGCTGTCTGACTGATTACATCCAATCATATAATACTTCATGGCCATTATAATCTGACACTTTGTGCTATTACTCGGCTGATCTGCTAATTTAAACTCTGCTTACTACCCAACCTCCTCATAATGTGTTTATAGTTTTAGATTTTTGTTTTGTATTTCTTTTGGTGCATTTGGCTAGGCCTTACACGGTGCACCTTTTTAAACAAACAAGATGGTTAATAAGAGAGTAACGATATTTCCAAAAATGTTGCACTGATCCCTTAAGGGTTTGTTCTCCCAGCAGAATCATCATTCATTTTGGGCTCCCTCAAACAGCAGAGCCTTTTTTTTAGCCAAATATGTAACCATTTGCAATAAAAATAGAGTAAGTATCTCTGACTGACTTACTCTGGTGAATACAATGTTATTATAAGCAATAGAAATGATTACCTGAGCTATAAAAATTAGATACAATTTGAAATGATCTGCCATTACCCTTTAACACACAGTACTTTCCGTTAGACGAGTGAGTGATTTTGTTTTCTTTAGTACAAGCAACATTGTGTGCAGAAGTGTGTGTGTGTGTGTGTACTCGTGGTTACAAAGTGGATCATGTTCAGTAGCTGTGTAGTAGGTGGATGTTGAACTCACATGGCTTTGGTGGCAAGCATACCAGACTGCTCCATTACTCAGCGTGAATCCCTTAGGTTTGACTTTATACATTTATACCCAGTCATTCATTAGTGTGAGCAGCATATCTGAATATAATCCCTTCTCCCCAGTGTTTTCGTTTTTCATCCTGAGCTCTGTATCACTTTCCCTGACACTAATGTTCCAGTAATACGTTTTAACAAATAGAATCTCTTTCAGCAATGGGATCTCTTTTATCATTTTTCCCTCACTCAACACCGAGCTACACGAGCTAAAGTGCATGTCTTTGGCAAGTGTCCTGTGCTGAGTCAATACAGCGCGCGCTATATCAGTAACATCATTTCATTCACATCATGCTCATGAAATGAAACGCCTTGAATATTACCTCAGTTGAAGTGGTTGTAGCTTGAACCTGAAGCTGGTCTGCTGTGTTTGAAGTGATGAACTGTTTTGAGACTTGAAAGCATTAAAATTGTAGCTCAACAATGAACTACCAATAATATTAAGGTATGAAGATTAATTAAAAACAATGTTATGTAATTAAAAGAATACTTTCATAAACAACCATAAAAGCTATAAAGACATGAATAAAAAACAATGAACCTGCAGGAACTTATTGTACTGAGGGAAACAAAACAGTGAGAGTTTTGTCATTGTCTGCACTACTTTGTGAAGTTAATCCCTCCACTTCATCCCACCAGTTACAAGAAAAAAAACAGCATTGGCCTCACCATCACGCAGCAGCTCAAGAGGAGCAAACAATTGTTTGATTTGGTTTGTTTGAGATTGCAAAGGGCGATAATTGGTCAAATGTCCGAGCATTTTTCTGCCATTCTTTGCAGGAATATGTGAATTTGTCGTGTCCAATGTTGCTAAGTAATGATTGCGCTTGCTTTATGTGTACATATGGGCAATAGTGGGTTTTAAGCCGTTTTTAGACAGTATGTGTAACATTGCTGGTTTCATCTACCCGTTAAAGTAATGTTTTATGAAATTTGACACCTGGTATTTGTGTGTGTGTGTGTGTGTGTGTGTGTGTGTGTGTGTGAGAGAGAGAAAGAGATAGCAGCAGTGAGTTAAAGATGTTATGATTAGGAGGAAAAATAGATTTTTTTTTTGTTCTCCCGCAGGCTGCATCACTAATGGATTGTAAAACTTTGCCGCTGAAACCTTAATTAATGACCGATGTAAGTGCGAAGGATGCTCGCCACAGCTTCTCACAGTAAATCCACTCGTGCATTTCCGCATCAAGAGAGCACATTTTGCTCCCTGTTTTATAATACAAGACCTGTTGCGCTTGTTGTTTGGACTTCAATATAGCAGTAATATTCGCTTACATGCTGCACGTGAAGCGTTTTGCTAGATATCGATTTATTCATCCAAAGATTTGCATGAATGACAATTAAAAACAAAGGGAGAGCTGGTTGTTTGATGTAGCTTAGAATGAGATCTTACACAGTGTTTCATAGTTTATTAAACTCTTAAAACTTTAGTTTTTTTCTTTGTGCATAAGAGATGATGAATAAACATTCATTGTGGTGATGCGAGAAGGCGGTTCAAGACGTGCATTTCTCTCCGTTTCATTTTGTGCTACTGCAGCTTTTACGTTAATCAGACAGCATTCAGTTCAGAGTAGTGTTGAACGTAATACGGAACTGTTACAGCGAGTTGCCATTGTGACTTTTTTACGTAAAAAAGTGACCAGGGTGCTTATCTACTTTAATGGATATCTCTGATATCTTTTGTGTGACTATTGCATCAATATGACCAGTTACCTTGATTTGTCAGGTATATATATTTCCCAAGGCTAAACCTCTATGTTTGAGAAGTCCTTTACAAATAATCTTGCTTTGCCTTGTAAATGGTAAATGGAAAAAACTCTCTCTACCTTACAGGACAAAGTGCTTTACGATCTCATTTACCCTTTCACACATGCATTCATACACCGATGGCATGCAAGGCGGCGCCAGCCTGCCCATCGGGAGCACCATTGGTTCTTGCTCAAGGACACTTCGACATGTGGATGGGAGGAGCCAGGGATCGAAACACCAACCAAAACATCTTTTTGATTGTTTAATACATAAACAGTTCCTCGATTGATTTTCTAGGCAGAAAATAGTCTTTATATATATATATATTATATTGGATATGTCTATAACACCCACTTCTCAGGTCTTCGCCCCTACGGTTGAAGTGTTCCTCTGGGCTCACAAACTATAGGGGCAGGAAGGAATGTAGTTCCACAAGACTGGTCAGCCTGGTCTCACTCCCAGTGCGTCAAATACTGACTGTACTGTCTAAGCGTCTGTATGAGACACACTGGACTCAAATGTAAACCCATCTGCATCATTATTAGACACACAGAGCAGCGGATGTAGTATTGATAGCATGAAAGTCAGCTAAGGGTAGGAGACAGGGGTTCCATGATGTTTTTTTCTAAACCTAACCAAGTAGTTTTGTTGCCTGAATCCTAAACCTAACTGCCTTGTTTCAGAATGTTAACCGGGTGTTACAGCGTTAACCCCATCCGTTTCACAACGAACCACATGCTACAGTGTTAAGCACGACCATGTCATAACAATAACCTTGTGTTACAAAGTAACCGCCTTACGTTAACGTGACCGTGTCACAACATTAACCACTTGTTAAAAAGGTAACCAGGACAGTGTTACAACTTCAACAGTGACCATTTCACAATGTTAACACCTAAACCTTCTGCAACAAGAGAGTACGTAAAAGGCTGCACCCGCTGCTTCAGCCCAAGCAGCGAAATGTGACGAGCAGGGATGAGTTATATGACAGATTAGTAATGATAATTGAAGACAAAATGATGAGAATAATGTGCAGAAAGGTTGGTGTGGTGACATTCAGGTCGACCAATGGCTAAATAAATATTGCAGAAACACTTGATTAGTGAAATTAGCATTCATTCTTGTCATTGAAATCCCTCTTTTATTCTTGCATTGAAGTATTTACCTGGTGGGGAGGAACAGATAGGAGCATCCCATTTATTATGTGTCTCCACAACACTTTACATGCATCCCGCTCTGCTGCTTTAGTATGGATGGGGCATCAAGAGAAGAAAGAGATGTGTAAGCATTATTTAACACAGCCATTTAAATGCACATTCTGTCTTAGCCTCTCATAAATACACACATACGGCACACCGGCACACATGCACACATTCAAATTAATATATGATCTCACATAACCACACAGTGTTTTGTCTTGTCTGCCATAACTTTTAGAAATAATCCTTTGACGATGTGTGGTTTTTGAATGCGTCTCTGACTGAGTGTGCGTGTGTTTTCATGTGCATATATATATGCACAATTGTGCTTGTGTGTCGACGCATATTGTGAATCCTCTGTCAGCACATCGTGTGAGGGGCTGGCTAGGACTTTCAAAAAAATGCAGGCACAAGCATATCTTATTTGGATTATGTATAAAACACTGATAGAGGCCGTCTGCTTGCATCAATCAGGACAGCGGGAGGAAGAGATGGAGGAGGGAGAGAGAGAGAGAGAGACTGAGAGAGAGAGATGTGTAAGCCTCTGGGGTGAGAAGGGAAGGGAAAAGGAAGTGAAGGTGTAGGGAGTGTCTACGAGTACAAAACCATTTAAATATGCAGAGGGAAAGAATAGGTTTGTGAAGAGATGGGAGTTTAAGATGCAAAGAGAGATTCTCTTTGAGAGAGAATAGGAGGGAGATTAACAAAGGTGAGTGGTGCATTCGAAAATTTGGGATACAGAGTGGTAGATTTATTGGAGAAATAGAGAGGATGAGAGGGAAGGGAGACACGGAGGGATGGGAAAGAGGGATGGTGGAGGAAGGGAGGGAGAGAGAGAGGAGGAGAGAGGGGAAGATAGCCAGGAGGGTTTGATTGATGGGCCGTAGACAGGGCCTGCCGTTCTCTAGAGCAGAACCACTCCAGCACTGGACACCCGCCAGACACTGCAGCCTTGGAGAACCCTGTGTGTGCGTGTGCATGTGTGTGCATGTGTGTGGGTGCGTGTGTGCATATATGGGCTTATGCAAAGCTCTTCTGTTACAATCTAATGATGCAGACACGTGCAGTTAGGGCAAAATAAACAGGTGTGGGTGACAGCTGTGTTTTTACCATCGTGTGTGCATACGAACCAACGTACTTGGATCCTTGCTTTGTGCCCATGCATGCTGCGTTAGTATATTGAGATATGTCTGTATATGCCAAAGCACACATGAATGTGTGTTTATGTAAATGTGTACAGCTGTGTGCATGTGTGTGTGTGTGTGTTTATGTGCAGGTGTACTCTCCAGGTAGTGTACTATAGACAGGTCAATGTTTTAGTTCATCTCCAAGGCTATACGTTCAGACAGGAAGCCCAGTATGCCAGTTCTCTGGCACATCCCCCATGTGGAAGCAGATTGCCTTGATCAAGCCCAGGGAGAACAAAAAAAAAGTCAAATAAATCAATGTTTGGAAATCAAAATTAAACTAGAGCACTGTTGGTTTAAAATCTGATTGAAATCACCATGCTCAGTCTCAGTTGGGAGGCTGCAGACTTAATTATGGGAACTGCAAAGTAATTATAGTGATGACAAACTGACTATGCACATAAAAACACAGTAAAATGAACCAGGAGAGGAAGCAGCATAAACGTGTGCATGATATTTAAATTCAAAGCAGCTGCAGTTACACAATAAAAATCACATATCAGATGACTCTTCTCATATAAAAAAAAAAGTTGGACCTCCAGATGAAGTTGTAATGTCTGCAGTCATCTGTGCCCTACTTCATCAAAGTAGGATGTACAACCACAAATCGCTGTCCTCACACTCCTTGTATGCCTTGTGGATGTGACGTTTCTCTCTTGGAGGCCTGACATTCATCCATCTGTGTCTCAACCTGAGACCCAGCAGGATAATCCTGGCAGCTAAAGAGAACCTCGTGTCCCCCCCCCCCCCCAGTATCCTGCTAGCTCAACAGTGATGTTTTTCGTTAAAGTATATCATAAGAGCACTCAGAAAACTCTTACCACCCTCATGCTTATAGACAGTTACATAATCATAGAAAAATGTAATCTCATTCCCTCAATCTCCAGCACCGCTAAAAAAAAAAAAAAAAAATCGGACTTCAAATTGCCCTTAACGTTGCTCACATGCAACACTGACGTTGCAAGAGTGTGATCAGTCAGCCATGACTGCTGCACGAAGCATATATTACCCTCCTCTGTAGCTGATACTGGCTGCTGAGCAGTCCTGTTTCCTGACTATCCTGCTGAGACACGAAGTGCAGGAGGATACATCTCAATTCCTTATTCAACCTGCAGCATTCTATTATGGTGCCTTATTGTAAACGGTTTTGGGAAAATTGAATCGAGAGTAAATATGAACGCTTGTGTAAAAAACCAAACACACAAGTGGATTAATAATAACTGAATATTTAAATTCCACTCTCTATGAGACGCAGCAGGCTTTCAGCTGGAAAAAATATGTATATATATCTACGTTGGAAGTTCATTTTGAAAAGAGACCGTTTGGAATGTAAGGAGAGGAAACTAACACGCCATCCCTGACAAGTCCAAAGCTAATGGGGGTACCTAGAGTGTCATAGTTTAAAGTATAGGGCCAAGCAGCGGTATTTAATGAGTTGGGAGTGAGAATGTGCTGCAGTGATAGTAGATATGTGATTAAAGCACGAATCTAAAGGCTATAAACTACTACATCATAAGTAATATTATGGGATTCATCCCAGACTGTTAATTGAGGGCACAAATTGTTAAATCATGCACACAAATTCCGTTATTTTGAATATATAATTGTTGTTAAATATATAACACTTGGACACAAGGGACATCCAGGCGTGCATACATTTTTTTTTTTTTTTTACAAATGTCTTCATTTCTCAAGGCACAGAAATATATGCGCATCAGCGCAACGTTACTGCATACTGCAGGCTGTTCCCGGTCGACTCAATGAAGCAAACGTAACGCTCCCCTCGCTTCCAACCCAAAAGCTGATGGCTACAGTGCCTGGATGAGCTTTACTCCTCGTAACCGAACATTAACCTACTAAAAACATTGCAGTTGCAAGATTAATGGAAGGTGATAAATGATGGTAAATTGAGAGCGGGAATTATTAATTTAAGAGCACAAATATTTATTTTTTTCCCCCTCCACGACATATCCCTGGCCTTTGAAACCGTGAGGCAGTGGAGGCACACCACTCATATACAAACGTTAATTCTACAAAGTGGTTTGCCACAGGGCTCGAGTTCGAATTAATCTGAATTCAGCGTGTGCAACAACATTCAAATTTGACACTTGACCTCATGTTTCTACCACTTGGTTGATTTTGTTGTTGTTGTTTTATTCTCCTCTCTCAAACTCTCTCATCTTTAAGTGCCAACTCTATTATATATTTGTCCTGCTCATGGTTTACATATGTTTTACAAGCATTTAGCCATTAACACATCACCTCTTTGAGCCGTTCAGGAGAAGAAATCACAAGCTGCATTGAACAGCTTTGTGAATTTAAGAGAGAACAATGTTTCATCAAAGACAAAGCAGAGAATAACACAGGGAGCCGATTTGATTAACATAAAGATACAAAAAAAACAAAGTAGTGCCGTCTCTTTTGATGTGCTCTTCTTGAAATAACACATTGAAAAAAGGCCTAGTGTAAATGTCAGTGCTTTTTGTGTTTTGATCAACATGAAAGCTGCTAATGTGTAGCAAATGAGAAAGAGAAAAAGAAAAGAGCTCCTTTTAATAAAATGTTAAGTGCTGCTAAATGCATTTCTGTGACCACCCGATGAGCAGGCATTCCTGTTAGTAATTGTGCCCTGACCCTTTAAGAACTGTGCTTCAACCTTAGCTTTTATTTCATCTTGTTTCATTTAACCATCACTCCCCCACTCAACTTCTACCTTGCGCTCTCTCCCTTTCTCCCTCTGTATCTCTCCCTTTGGCAGAGGTCACTCAGGAAGACAACTTAATTTTTATTCATGTGCTCATTCATGTGGGGAGCTCTCTAAATCCACTTCCGGGGAAATTTAATCGTTTGTGTTTTTTGGTAAATACTCAAACATAGATGGCAACATTTGCAACCTTTTGTTAGTGTTACTCTGTTGTAATGAGACATTTTTTTTTTTCCAGTTGAGAGAATAGAGAAAGGGGATCTCCGAAAAAGGAATTAGAACGCTTTGCAACAAAACAATATGGCTCTCGACATTAGTACTGAGTTTACAATATTAGCAGCCAATTTGCTTAAATTAAACAGACTTTCATAGCTGGGGTAAGAGGTTAACTCTCAGCATTCATGCCCAGGCATATGCTGCGGCAGTTATTGCTGCAAATTAAGTTTTTTAAAAAGTAATGAGATGTTTTTAAAAGCTATAATGTATGCTCAGAGGTGAATGGTCACTGTCAGTAACCATAACATTCTGAAGAGACGGTTATTATTATTATTATGAATAAATCTAATCCGCGTAAACCATAAATGTACTCCCTATGTTATGGGATGTTTTTAAAGCTGTAAGTGACAATGAGTTTCAATAACGAATAATATATTACTTTTGATTTATGGATTCATTATTTTTGATAAAATGTCAGAAAATAAAGAAAACCATGATAATTTCCTCAGAGGCCCAAGGTGATTAAATAAATTGCTTGTGTTGTCCATCAGCCAGAGAGAGCAGGCCCTGACCAGTTTGGTGCCCTAGGCAAGATTATAGCTTGTGCTCCTTGCATCACAGCCAATTCCACCACCAATCATTGTGTTCATCGACTCACACAGAGACTTGGCTTTATACATTTAAGACTAAGCTTTGCAGATCACACTCAATATAAACTATATTTCTCAAAATGACGTTGTAGATTATTCCCCCAAACACTTGAATAGGTCAGTTTCCCCTATGAATTCAAGGTGGGAGTAACTGACGTTTAATTCTTGCTATTTATTATCTATCAGGGTTAGAATTTAATGGGCCACATAGTTATGCTGTTGTGGGCTTTTCTTTGATAATATTTCGAAAGAATAGTAAAAGGTATACATGTCAATTTATTAATTTTTTTTGTCATCTGCCGTTTCCAACGTCAACTCAACCTGAAAACTTCTTTAAACAAAGAATACGTCTTTAAAATGTGTAACTGAATCAATAAATGTGAAAGTTCAAATGAAGGAAAGCACTGTCGCCATTGCACTGTTAGCACCGTCTGTCAATCATTTTAAATTTTATGAATCAACGAATTATTTCAGCACTATAATGTTCACAAAAAAAAAAAAAATCTTTTCCATTCACCAGTGAGAGTTTAATGTTCAAAATGTAAATGTAAATGTCAAGCACACATCACACAGACAGTGACAGGAGTGTTGAGTTATTTTGTCAATCTGAACAGGCTTTCAGTGACCTTCTCTACTCTAGAATGGCAAGTTCCACTTTATGTGCCGAGTTTGCTGCGAGATGAATGAAGGGATGAAGAGAAAGACAGGGAGCTAGAGGGGTTGTGGCAATATTTATGGTGTCATGAATTGGTAATTAAATAGCACAGCGTTACTTTTATCAGCCTGATCTAATGATGTCACAACCACTCAATAAAGACACAGTGTAATAGCTTCAGTCCCCATAATTCACCCAAATGCAGTTTTAGGAATGAAAATGTCTTTACCTACAGGTGCTTTACTAGACTTAAAACTTAAAAAAATACTCCTAACCAGTTTAGGTAGGAGCTAACTGGGGTTAACCAACCATGTTAACTTCAATGATGAACAACCAACGTATTTCCAAGTCAACGTGTTTGACTATTTAGTTAAAATAAAACTTTACATCGAGGAATGAGAGGAAAATCAAACAGAACTACAAGGAAATGTGATGAGAAACACAAAAGGAACAAAAAAAAACCGTGAAGAATGAATATAGAATGAAAAAAAAGGTACATAGTGCAAAGGATGGACATCCCACCCTACAGATGTATTATAGGAAAAGCAGGCTTGTTACAGGCTTCTGTGCTTCTTGCTTTACAGAGCAAATAAAAGGCCGACATAATTAAGACTACCAAAGGTATAAATCTTGTATGTGAATGGCCCATTGCACATATCGACCGCACAAGTAATTTACATGGCCCTTTGAGAATTCGCCTCAGAGTTTTCTCTGACACTCACCAAAGGTAGTAGTGAGAGCGAGTCGAAGAAGAAACATAAAATACACTTCATTTCAAAGCTTAATTTCAGTGATTCAACTCAATGAAACCAGTGACATTTTAATTAGTTCGGTGCAAGGTAACATGATGCGTTAGTACAGATCGTCAATACTCATTTGTCCTGAAGAAAACTACTATCAAATGAGCGAATGTGACGGTGAATATGTTTTACTGGGTCTTGTAAAATTTGCTTTTAAAAGTTTTAAAGCTGAAGTCAGGTGTTATAAACAGAGTATTATGCAGTTTTACTGTACAACTTCAATTGATACATTTACTGCGTCGTTCTGTCGTCCTATTCTTTCTAGTTTACTTTTTGTTTCGTGTATTGGCTTACATACTTACATTTTGTTTATTATCAAAGCCAACTATTTGGCTGTAAAAGGGTCAAAGCCTCCGATCAGCCAACAGCAAAATTCATTTATAATCACTCAGACAAGAGGGCGTTTGCTATCCATATCTATAATACAATATATAGAACTCAAATACAAAAACTAAACTACACTAAAATGTCAACATTTGGACCTGAATCTAACAACAACACTACAAACTATATGTGATCACAGCAAGGCCCGGATTGGGTTTAAAATGTACAGTGCACTGCACCTTTAATACCGGCTCAAACCACTAAAAAAGCAGACAGATTCTCTATAAGGGTACATGTGGCAGTGAATGATTTACTGAGACCAAGGATTGCCCCATGATTTCGACATTTATTACAACAATTAACACTTTAATAGGGTAGTAAAATACAGGAAGTCCATAACGTCCAATAGGTTAAAAACAATAAAAAGGTATATATTTAATATACAGATTATAATAAAAGAGGGTAACTAAATGAACTAACTACCAACATAAAACCATGCAAAACAAAAGCATAAATACAACTAAATTAATAACTTAAACAAAACAGCAGTGGCAGTAAACGTCTCTCTCCTGCCTGCTCACTGCACAACCCCCAATCCGGAAAGCTGGACGGGGAGGTGAGAATCTCTATGGAGCTGGACCTATTAAAATGAGATAAAGGGTGAAATCCACGGCAAATATGCCTCAATTTAAGAAGCTAAAGTTCACACCTACCGAAGCCTGGGGGGCTCAGAGAGAGGGAAAGACGCAGCTCATGGTATGGCTTATATATGGTGGACCAAACTAATTGGGAACCAGGAAGTAGGAGGGGCTAAGGCCCACCCAGCCCTACAGTAGCCCAGGAGGAACATTTCATTACCGGCTACATATAGCATATACATTGCTTTTCAACTGAAAACTGGTTTGGGGTCTAAGTTACTCGCTAATTTGCTAACTACCCAGTGACACCAGTGCCATTTAGTTTAGTTCAATTCAATAACATTATTCATCTTCAGTAGGCAATGGTAAATATTAATTCAGTGTGTATATTGAAAATATCTTCATGTTTGACTGCTGGTAATGCCTGCAAGTTGTAATTATGGTAATCCTTCTTGTTGTTCCATCCCACATTACGTGAACACGCCTTTCGACACAGGAGCCCTGTCGAGCCTCGGGGGAGCTGTAGTTGTTGAACTGAACAAAACATGTATTGTTCAGATCTTGTGGGATTTGTATTGGAGTGTTGGATCTGAAAACAGTGAGAACTTGACTATGAAAAAATGACACCTTTCTGTCATCATATATGTCATCAGAATATGATATTGTACATGTTCATTCTTACTGTGAATATACGTTCCAAAAAAATGTATACGACATACGAAATAGCAAAAAACTTCCCACTACCGTAGCAACATTTGCAAACTCCCTTGAACAGAGCCTGATGGGACTTTTACAATGGCTGTCTGTGGGAATTTGTGATTTGTGACATATACAAAGGAATTCCAGCTTTCTCTCTCAGAACTATGGCTCTTATAGCATTCCCTCCAGCCTCATTTACCAATTGTAAGACTCCCCCTCCAGCGGCAGGAATAAGCAGCATGGAAGACCATGCCATGGTTCAGAAAAAGAAACCACATCTTATCCCACGCTAAAGGTGTTAACACACACTCTTTTGAAGATGGTCTTAATTGGGTTAGGAGAAGGGTGGAGGGGGGGGGGTTGTAGTGAGCGTGCAGTCCATCGTTTGAAATGCTCCCCTCCTGATTTGAAGAGGTGTAAG
This sequence comes from Leptoclinus maculatus, assembly GCA_032191485.1. Classification (NCBI taxonomy): domain Eukaryota; kingdom Metazoa; phylum Chordata; class Actinopteri; order Perciformes; family Stichaeidae; genus Leptoclinus; species Leptoclinus maculatus. The sequence continues at coordinate 6,550,267 of JAVDOI010000009.1, forward strand.
GAGGAGAAAAGAGAGGTTTAATTGATCCCCTAGTGGTGTACGTAGCTTGGCATCCCTCTCAGATAAAGGTGGGGGAGATGTTCTGCAGGACTGGCTTAGCAATTGTAGTCAAGCATCATTACACACTGTGGACTAAAGATTCGCAATTTTCTACAGTTTTTAAAATGTGTTACTGTGTATAAGATGCCTAATTCTGCCCTTTCCATTGTTCAGGTAAAGGCTCTTTACAAAAGGTGTTATCATGATATGAATCAGGTGTGTTTCAGACACTGTAAAACCTGTAAAACCTTGAAGAGAAGCATGAGTACCAGCCATTAACAGAAAGCATTGGATGAATATTACAAACCTTTTTTGTACAAATATCATCCTATATATATATATATATATATATATATATATATGTGTGTGTGTGGGAGGGGTGGTGGCGGCTGGGACTTCACACCACGTGCGAAACTAAAAGTAAACATTAACATTTTGTCACGCAAGTTGTTAGTCACACGAGTGGTTTATCACACGCTTGTCTCGCTTGAGTTGTTGGTCAAGTTTTACGTCAACCAACGCTCTTTTTCTTAGCCTCACTAAGTGGTTTTGTTGCCTAAACTTAACTTCCTGTGAAGACAGAAGTTTATTTTGAAAAGACACTATAGGCATGTAGAGTGGAAACTGACTCGTTGTCCACGAAGGCTACCTGGAGCGTCTTAGTTTGAGGATTAGGGGCCACTGATCAAGACTTGGTATCTGATGAGTTAGGAGTGAGAATGGATGTTGGATTAACTGTCTTTTTTGGGAAGGTGAAGAGACAACATACCGTACAATTGTGGTTGTGCAGACTCTTTTAGGAGCGTCTTTTCACCAAAGCAATCCAATTAGACATAAAATACTGGTGGGAACTAACACAAATTCAACTCATACTGTTAACATTTGGCTGAGGCACTGAGGTGATTTTTACTGCAGATAGAGAGAGGTTATTGCTTAAAGTGAGAGACTTAAAGTCTGGTGTGTAGGTGTCATTGTTTGTGAGCAGAGGATGGGAGACACAAAAAGGAGAAGGTGTGTCTGTATTAGTATTGAAGATAGAACAGCAATGACAAACAAGTTTTTGTAACCTGCGACATGCACCCTCAAAGTCACCCTTTCTATTTAGATGCTTGGATTGATGAATCTCACTCACTCACAGTTCCATGCAGCCTTTACTGACGTACTGTAACACACTCTCTCTTTCTGTTTCAATATGCACTGTTTACCTGCGCCTCGTTTTCCCATACACGCACTCACCCAAGAGCACAACACTATATAGCACCAAGTAGAGTTGATAAAATGAATCCTCAAATAAACAAAAGTCCCACATTACCTCAACCTATGTGTCTCAATACCTTCCTATTTCTCTATTCTCCATAGAACTCAGCTCTAGTCATCCACTTAACTCCCCCACAGAGGGGGGGGGGGGGGGGGGTGAATCACGTTTTTCTCTTTCTATCGAAGTCAAAATCAAACGAATGAAGAAATGCCTTGCTCCGGTGGGGATTGCAGCCATGTGAAATCTCATCATGTGAAATAGGTGCTCATCTGATCTGGTCTCAGTGGTTCCGGTGAAAAATCCCATTACAGGGTGAAACAGGAATAACCAAAGCACCTCTTTCCTAAGCAACTCTACTTTTTTTTTTGTTTCCACTTACACCTTCTCATTATTCTCTGCCTCATCCACTTGTCAGGACTTTTCCAGGTGGCTGCATCTTACCTTTCCTTAACTCCTCTTCCATGGCTTAGTCTCCGTTGATATTCTTATCACAGGTTTTATATCTAATCCCTTTGAAATCCCCCCCCCCCCCTCTTTATCTTCCTCTCTTTTTTTCTGCCATCTACTCTACTCCTGTCCTGCTCCTTTGCGCCCTCTCTCACGTCGTCATTACATTCAATAATTTCATCATTTCTTCCTCCTCTGCACCTCTGTCTTGCTTGATTCTTATGTTTCTCCTCACATCAAGACATCAAGGCCGTAACATGACTCCTTTCTTCTGAGAGATGTCAATAATCGCTTACTAAAGCTTGTGCATGATATTTTTAATTAGACCATCAATGCCAAACACTTTTCACGAATCGTTCTTTCATGAAAACTGTTTTTATGTGGTTTATTTTATACATAATACACCTATTAAGGGCTATGTTTTTTGTTCTATTGATTAAAACTCATATCTAACTCTTAACTCTTTTTTTCTGTTTACAAATTATGTTTTTCAGTTCACAAATGATGTAAGGAAAGAGCAAAAATAATGAAATCAATTAAGCTAGCCGGGGATGAAAAAGAAATATGCTAGCTGCTAGTGTACGTTCCTAGCAACCTGCCTTTCAATAAGCTAGCAACTGCCTCCATATGTGCAGGCAGCCAGCTCAGCAGGGCCTATATCATTGTGAACAAAAAGCATTTGACCATTTCATTAAAGCATACGCTCACTTCAGTCCACAATATGTTATGATTATATTACAGCTAAAGGTTTAGTCATTCTTCCACTTCACATCGGGCTGAACGACACGCGTTAGCTGCGATGTATACACAACATACCACAGCCTGTCATGAGCTATTGGTTAAATGTATACTGTGGTGTGTCTTCCACAAGGTTTTCCAACAATATGTAAACAAGCAATGTACTCGAACAGCTACAAATGCCACAATTGTTACTCTCCATTGCTGTTCATTGTGCCTGCACAAGGGGGGTTCAAGTGGTGTGTGTGTGTGTGTGTGTAGGCGGGCGTGTGTAAGTGTGCAGTTCTGCATGGGTGCTTTTATGCGCATGTGCTATTCAATGCTAGCACCTTATTACACGATCAGATTATGCCCGTGTTTATCAGTGGCATGATTAATGGACTTGGCCGAATAGAAGCAGAGAGCACTAAGGATTCATTTGGGTACCTGACAATTTTTTATGTATGGGCTGTAAATTGTGGTCCTTCCACAAAATGTAATTGTATTATTGAAAACGATGCTTCCACTCTAAGCATCAGTAATAGCTATGGTGCGTGAGATGTATGTGTCCAAGAGCCTTTTTGTTTGCTTCTGAGGGTGTGTGTGTGTGTGTGTGTGTATGTGTGTGAGAGAGAGAGAGAGAGAGAGAGAGGAATGATGGCAGTGTGGGTGGAGCACATACATTTTTAAATTGAAAACATGACACAAGCGCAGTGATGATTTAGTACTGGGCTAGAGAGGGGTTATAACAGTGAATGCTGCCTTTGAACATTAGAGTGGAGAGACAGAGAGAGGGCCACGGTGTTATTCAGCACTGCAAGTATAACTGCCACTGTGAGAGAGGCACTTAATACACACAGTTCGCTGCATGCCAAGGCTTCTCATACACAAAGTTGAACATTTTTTATTTAGCTCTTTATTAAAGGCACAATGAGTAGAATTCAGTGGTTTTGCAGTTTGTAAACACTACATTCAAAGTTTGCCTCTCCGCCCTGGCTCATCGAGCGTTATGTCAGGTCGTGATTTCTGAAAATAAATCACAGGAGGGGGGGAGGATGTTTTTGAAACCTTTTTTATTCATGAAAATATATCACAAACCACAGTGGGCCGATATAGACTGTGCAGCCTGTTAAGGCAGCTGCTAAAGTTACATGTATGGAATAATAGTGAACTTTAAATATAGTTTTGGAACTTGAACTTACTGCATTTTGCAGGATTTAATAGAAATAAACATAAAATAGTATAGCACAACGTGTAAATTGGCTTACAGTATAGGCTTACTTGTCAGGGTGCTGCTTTTTCCTTGCTCTGATTTCCTGTTCTCATGTCTCAGTGCTTTAATTAGATACATTATAGACAAAATGAACATCATGCTGTATTGAAGAAACTAGCGATTGAGACCATAAACTCATGTTTACAATATTTACTGAGGTAATAAATCAAAGTGAGAAGTAGGGTCTCATTTTCTCATAGATTAGCATGCAATCAGGCGAAATGCCCGATTTTTTGCAACCAGGCGAAATGCCCATTGCTGGCTTTGTGAAAGAATGCAGGTTTTACGGCACTCCCACATTGGCCTCACTGTCCAGAACCGGAGGTTGCCGCCTGGCTACTGCAGGCAAAACGAGAGAAACAAGTTTGTGTCTGTTTTGTCATTAAGATGTGAAAATGTAAGAAATATATCAGAAGCATGAATTGTATACACTTTGTTCTATCAATTTTAATTAAATTTGATTTACATATACCAACAACATGCAAGCCTGAATTTGTTTAGTGACTTTCCAAGAACGGGGGTCCAGTTTAGATAACTCGCTAGTCTCTCAATCAAGTCTCCTGTAAAGTCTCTGTATGCAGAGGACACAGAGGTTAATTAGCCTCCTATAGCGTTAGCGACAGCCATTCTGCATATCATAGCATCCGCCATTAAAGCTGTCTCGGCTCTCACAACAGACTTTTAATTGAGGCGGAGGGACGTCTGATGGTTGACAATAACCGAGAGAGAGAGAGAGAGAGAGAGAGAGATAACGAAGCCTGTGTGTACATCATATACCTCGGGGCAGGTCACGGTTTATTGGCTGCCGTCCTTTAAGAAAATACTTTGCATGCAGATGAAATAAATGATGAGTGCGCTTGGTAAAAACCAGCTAAGACATGGGTCATCTGTCAACTGGGATTTGTACTTCCTGACGTATCCTCCATTAATGATTCAGTTTTTGGATTGTTGGCCCTACTTTATTTTTCTTTTAACTGTCCTGGTTACTACTTTCAAACCTTCAAATTCCTTCGCCGCCGATCACTGTCTTCCTCAGCAGATGCTGCTGTAACATCTTGTCACGTGAAATTAATGAATCTGCTGTTGATGATGTTCTTCTCAGCAGATGCAGTTTGGCTTGTTAGGCCAAAATAAATAATAGAAGCTGACAAACTTCAGCTTGCATCAAGAGGGGACCTTCAAGCATAAAATTGCAGCACATTTCAACTAGATTTTCCATCAGCAAGTGTATGAAATATGTAATAATTATGCTATTAAACATTGGTAAATTCAATAATGAGCTCATTAAGATTCTGAGCATGCAAGCCTCCAAAGTAAAGTGATGATCTCGCCAGAGACGGGCACACTCTTAAAACTATGAGGCCATCCAGGGACTGAAAACCTTGAACAAAATGACTGTGTGTGAGTTAATGTTCGAATGTGGCCTTTCTGTGTGTTTCTGTTTCTGTGTGTGTGTGTGTGTGTGTGTGAGTGTGTGTCCGTGGGTGCACGTGCATTCTTATGCATGTGTGTTTTTCCTTTGTTTAGGGTAATTAAAAGCTAATACGCAGCAGAATCAGCTCTGTGCTCTCTCCTCAATTAGTAGTCATCTAATAAAAGACACACATTTCCATTCTTTATGATGCCGCTTAATTATGATAGATTTCCTTCTCATTTTCCTCCGTTTACCCCTCGCTTTTTTTTTTTTTTCCCCCTTCTTCTCTTTTCTATAATGGAAACATAACTAGCTGAGTCATTTTTAATCAGCCATTGTTATGGATTTTGATCAAATGTTTTTTTTTATATTTGCATTGCTTACTACAGCAGCTTGATTTAAGACTGTTTTCTTTTTGTTCTTCATCATTATCGGTTTAACTTATCAGGGCTCATCTGCTTCTACATTAAGACTCAGAGAGACAAAATGGTGTAAAATGGAGGATTTCTTTCCTCTGACCCGGCTGCACGAAGTCAATGGGGTATCTTATCTACAGATCAAACATGCTGTGCATTGAAGAATGGTGTTTGGATTATGTACTGTTCTGGGGAAAGTATAGCCCAAAAGTCTTTACTACATAAACAAAATCATATCTAGCTTGGAAATCATTATTTAAAAAAACTAATTCAGAAGACAACAACACTTAAAATGATTTATATATATATATATATATATATATATATATATATAAATTACCATTCAATTTGTACATTTACTGCTTTCTGTATGGATTTTCTCTTAAGTGGCCTCTTTCACTATGTCCTTTGTTCGAATGTCTGCCATTACTAAAATGTTTCATAGACTTTGAGAGGTGCTTTGTGGGTTGAAGTTGATTTACACAACGAGCACAAATTGAAGAACCGCTTCAATTCTCCTCAATAGTTCCTTTTTGTATATTTAAAAACCCAGTGATGGAGCTACACTGCTCTTTTTTTTTTTTCCATTTCTGATGGGATTCATGATTGCATGTTTGCGTTATTGATTCTGTACGTGCCCTGCTTCCATTGTTTACCTACACAGAATGTAAAAAAAAAAAAAAAAGACAGAGGGAAGCACACTAGCTCACGCTGGTGTCACACACACCAACGCCAGCTAAGGCACTGATCTGAGGTGCATAGCACTGAAAGAGATGATGGAGTGGTGCGCTTTCTCTGAATATGTATATTGGTTGTGAGGAAACTCATCATAGTCACAGCCAGTCACTCAGATCTACACACACACACACACACACACACACACACACACAATCATGCTAATGCTTGACAATTTCCAGGTGAGCTCGCAACTTAAGATTGATAGTGTAGACAGAGCAGCATATGTTTTGTCATCTCTCTCTCTCCTTACTCTATTTCACTCTCTTATTGTCACTGTTTTACTGCGGCCTATCTGAATCAATCATCAATCTATCTGCTCCTCTTCAGTTCTCCTCCCCCCTCCCCTTCGCTCGTCCTACCTTCCCTTGCGCATCCCACTCTCTTTCGATATATATTACAGGCAATCCACGTGAATCCACTTAGCACAATGGAGACTAAACAAATGTGTGTGTCAAACCCAGATGGCGTGATCCCAATGCTGTAGAGGGACAAGGAGAGGGATGACAGGGACTCGGGCAGAGGAGGAGGGGATGGAGACAGAAAAAGACCATTAAAAAAAGGGGAATACCTTTGATGCTGTGGTCAATAAAAACAGAAGGGACTAGCTATAGTGATTTCAAAGTCAGCATAATGTTAGGCAGCAGGGAGACATAATTGACACAGTACACAACTGATTGCATTCATACATTATACATTCTCAGTCATGGCATGAAAATGTTTGAGCTGAGCACAAGAGGAAAAGAAAATCGGCAGCGAGTGAAAGTGGCTTACAGTCAGCTTTGACCAACAAATGATTTAATTCTATGACAGATCAGATTTAAAAGGAAAATATTCCATGGGCATCTGCTGATATTCCATAATGCTTTCCGGATTATTGTCTACATAGGTCAATATTGCATCCATTCTTACTATGGATCGTGTCAGCTTTGCACTCTGGCCCCATTGTGGAGATTCAGCAAATGTGGACTCTGACATGGATGGGATATCTAGAAAACACACACAAGCCTCATATGAGCCAGATTGAAAGTGAACAAACAGAAAATGAGCCTCCTTGATTCGCTGCGGTTAACTGTATAGGAATTAACTTCCAGAGCAACCCTACCATGAACTAAACTAGCATGTCTGCACTGGTTTGCACCAAATGTGTGGGGCTGTGGCCCCCTGACAATCACTAGGCAGGTACTAGGCAGCTTGGTTAGCTGGCAAGTTGCCCCAGAAGTAGTTCCATGTGTAATTATTTACAAAAGGTAATCCAGGGGACTAATTCCTGTGTATGCTTTCATTCCAACTCAGAGACTAACATCTGACATGTTTTATTTGAAAAGCTTTAGGAAGGCTAAAGCTGCTTGTCCAGGTTTGTTTTCCAGTATCTAGACGACAGAGTTTCCGTGTCCAAATGATCAAGCATCACCTATTATTCAGAATGGCCAACACAATAAGAATCAGACGCAGCTTCGCTCTTGGGAAAACAACCAATAACCACTGAGCGCCCATGGGTCCAAGCCCCGCCCCCACCCTGGAGAGCCTGAGTCACAGCATTTCAGCCACCTGTAGGCTATGACTTGTGTATTATCCTGACTCACTGATTGTGTGTTGTTTGCATTAGCTGACAGGCATCTAATGGATATGATTTGTCAACATGAATGCTCTTTTATAGTGACGGACCATCAAATTCACTCGGCTCACCCCCTGATAGCTGCGGTGTGTAAGGCGTGTTTTTATTTATTCAATCCATGGAGAAAAGGAGACCACCTGTCTTCACAGATTTAGGGTTACAGTATGTAACCATGCAGTCATATTGTCATCTTGTATGGCAGAAAGAACAGGTGCGAGGGGCAACCAAGTGGTTGGGGCACAGACCACATGGGTGCATATGCCTTAAAGCAGCGAGTCCCCGGCTGGCTGGACCATTTGCTGTCATTTTCCTATATGCTGTTACCGCAAACTCCCTGTCTCTCTCCACTGTTGCTGACAAATGAAGGCATAGATTGCCCAAAAAAGAAAGCAGAAAAGAATAACAGGTGCACCTACTCTAACTAGGCTGGTATTATCTTCAAAAGGGCCAGCTGGCACAACACTGCCGCACCCCTTTCACCACTTGCTTTTTTTGTTTTGTTGCTTAGCCTTGCTTTTACCAGCTAAGCGAAGACTTTCTGCTTTCATTCCTTCGTTCTTTTACGGTCTTTGTGATAATCTATCCCAGGTGGCTGGACTGAGGGATGAGTCTAGGAGGAAGAGAACAACGAAGAGTATAGGCTACAAAGAATGAGGAGAGGTGAAGTAGATGGGTAGCTCTGAGCTAGTCTCTGTCTTCCAGTGAAATCTAGAGTTTTTCCAGTGAGAGCGCGTTCTCTATTGACCTCTGCCCCTTATCGATCCAACCCCTCTTAATGTACTTCATGCGCGTGTGTGAGTGTGTGTTTTTTTTACGCAGAGGCAGGGAGAAACAGAAAGTAGCAGGTGTTTTGTGTGTAAGTGCAAATGTGTGTGTGTCGGCGTCTGATAATCTCCACTAAGTGCCTTCATAACCATAACACCAGTGGGGAATATTCTTTTTTAGCGGGAGCAACTTGCTAAAAAAAAAGAAGGATAGCTGCCTTCAGGAAGTACTTCACAGTGTGTAATGTCTGCACGGAGGTGGGGTTAAAAATAAAATATGGACAAAAGAGTTCAGCAGGGTGTAAGGATACACGCAACGTATTGAAGGGAAGGAGGACAATACCAAGAGGACAAGAAAAGAGGAGAAAAGTATGGCGATAATTTAAAGAGGTAAACGGCTCATGGGATCACCAAGCATTTATCACTCTCACTCTTTACTCGCTTCCCTTCTTTCTTCATAAACACTTGACAAATTCACACACGTACACACATGAACATCCATAGACACCATTCTTGCCCTTCATCCACACAGCTGCATTTTTTCTTCTTTTTTTATCTCTGGCCTTATTCCACAGCTTATGAATTTTAATAGGCCTCAATCAGAACACCTCAGCAGTGTTTTTCTATCTCCCAAAGTAATGGACTTGAACCACCTGAGAGTTCTTAGACAGCTCTGTGTTCGTAAAAAGCTAAGGAAGTCAGAATGAAATGGGGGAGGAGAGGAGGGATGAACGATAAGGACGGACGGGATGTGGGTGAATAAGAAAGCGAAAGGAGGGTTTGGTGAGGAAAATGAGCGTGCCTGCGGAGTGATCGCCGATTGCGGGTAGGGTGTCAGAGGGAGACAAATTGAGGGAGGAGAGAGTGGCCTTGGCTTCAAACTGGATTCTTATTGGATGTCAACATACATGTTAGCATGCATGCAATCTCACACATAAACACATGCAAAAAAAAACACACTCACACACCCTAAATGAGAGTCTGATTGTTTCTTGGTTGCCTTGCTCCTAACCCCCCACCCCCCCCCCCCCTTTAATTACAATCTGCACTGACAAATGGGCCTGTTTGGTAATGCAAAGCCAGGCACACACACACACACACACAGTGAAAGAGAAGAAGAGAGAGATGCACTGTTTTTGCTGATTAGGTGTGTCACTGTTCTTTTTTTTGGTCTCAGGCCTCGCATTTAGACACACAGCAGCATACACCTACACTTTATTTCCCCAGCAGATCTTAACAAAACTGCTCTGCATTTATACTGTTGGAAATTGTCCCTATTGTACCATCTTAACAGTGATGTGTAGCCATTTGTCGAAATCAATGGAGCCCAGAAATTGGTATTATTCTTTCAATGGTTCATTCTCTCTCTCTGGCCCGCACTTTCCGTCTCTCTTTCTTTGCTCATGCTTGAATGAGAAAGTGATTACCTGAGAAAGAAAGGGGTTAGAACGTCAGTGAAAGATGGCAGCTGTGTGTCTGCCGTCTCTGTGAAAAGACCCGTGTATAGCTGTTGCACCTCTGCACATCTCCTAACTGCCTTATCTCGCCCCCCCCCTTTTGTTTCGACGCGCACATAACAACACGCACATGCACACGCACAGCACAATGAGCCATCGACACAATGAGGTACACCGCGAGTGCTCACAGGAAAGACAATCCGCACGTTACATGTGCCAAAGTTGATAGCCAGAAAACAATGCTTCATCAGCTCTCGCCGTAATCACAGCACTTTTAAAGATCTCAGGCTAAAAGAACAGGAGAGCGGCACAAAGCGTAAACACAGTCATAAGCCAGCTCTATTCACAGGCCATGTAGTTCTACCAACTGTTATAGCCATTCCCATTTCGACAGAGCAACAATAGAGCGCAACAGAGAGAGACTGAGGGACTGTATTGATATTGAGCGCTGCTGAATGGTCGGCTGACTAGCATTCTCTGTCACAGCGGATAGATGGTTTAATTGTGGATTGGTGTGAGAAAAAAGGAGAGTGTGTATTTCTGTGTGTGTTTGTTTCTGTGTGTGTGTGTGTGTGTGTGTGTATGTGTGCGTGTGTATGTGTGCGTATGTGAATGAGAGGACCCGGGGAGGTGACAGCCGTTATCTCAGGCCTACAGACAGACACTTAGCCCTCCTCCAACCCTCAACCACTCGTCCCTATGGCATGCTCAGAAATGTCAGGAGCTGGCACTGTCAGTACACTCTATGTGTGTGTGTGTGTGTGTGTGTGTGTGTGTGTGTGTGTGTGTGTGTGTGTGTGTGTGTGTGTGTGTGTGTGTGTGTTGCGGGGAGAGACTGCTTGTACTGTGTTCATGCAATTTGAGCCAGAGCCGATGTGTCCATGAAAATGATGTCTAATATACGTCTGCTGCTTTGTGAATATATATATATATATATATATATATATAGTGCTGATCCACTCCCCTGTACCTTCACTTCACTGTGCTGACAGACATAAAAGGAGGACAGACATATAAAGACTGGGATGAGTAAAAAAAAGATGACAAATAGCCCAAGGGCCTGGTCAAAAACATTTATGACAGCAAATCTTTACACAAAAAATCTATTCTTTTTAATGGAATCACCACAATTTGATAATATAGGTAAAGTAATTCTGTACGTGGCTTTCATGTGAAGTTCAACTTTGCGGAACTTTGGCAAGCATTTGCACCATTAACTAACTGCGAAACCATCTGAAGCTGACCTTGAATGGAATGGAGAGCAAAGTGGATCATATTAGCTGTGTGGCACCATCCAATTTTATTTAAACAGCCTGCATAAGCATAAACCTGTGAGACAGTACTCAATGATACAAATACGTCTTTTGTATGAACTTTTAAACTTCTTGTTCCTTTAGCTTGATTGGTTATGTGGCTGAATAGCATGTTACCGGCTAGTGCTAGCACGTCACCAGATAGCTAACTAATTGAACGCTATCGGCCATGATACTGGTTAGCACAGCAGCCACTTTAGCACAGTTGCCATTTAGCCCCATAGGGCTGTCATCCAAAAGAAACTGGCCTCTGTGAAATTTGCTGCAGCTCAGTAACTTCAATTCAGATTGGTGCACATTTATCGCAAGCGGCATCACGAGCTCTCGTTTGCTTTCCTCACCTGCTGGCAGTGCGTGACTCTCGACGATGGTGGCCTCTTCCTCCTCCTGTATTCTGGCCCATACAGGCTCCCCATGTAGCTCCAAATATCACGATTCCACTATTCCAATATTGAAATAGCTTTTGTCTTCACCCCTCAGCTCAAAATGTATGTATAAAATAACGTAAATCATTTATATATGCTCACTACCAGAATTTTTTTACATTTTATTAAATATATAATATTTTCAGATTATTGCGGGTGGCTCACTCGATTCGGATTCGCAGCACAAGAGATGATAGAGCTGTCACTCTACAGCATGTCTAGACCACCACCCACATCTGGTTGAGATTTTTTGTCGTGCGGCCATCTGTTTTGCAATAGAACCATGCAGAACCACAGGAAGCAGGAACAGATTTGAAGCCATCTTTTCAGGAACTTCCTCCAAAATGTTCTTCATTATTATTCATTCATATATATAATTACCATTACCAGCATGAACATTGCATGTTGGATTTATGCAAAGCAATGCTGCCTACTCACACAGCGGTTATAAGCAGATTACTATTTCCTATGCCCCCACAATATATTGTTTGGATCAAATATTAACAACAGCATTTTTCCATATAAACCCAAATGTTGTGTTATGAGAAATGCAGCAAAAACAAAAGTCTTAAGTTTATAACTGCAGCAGTGTCTGTGCTATGCTATTACAATCAACTTCCATCACAAAATGTAAGTGTAAGTAGTGCTGAGATAGTGGATGCTCTTCATACTCGTTGGAGTTTCTCCCCGTAGTGAGTCATAAAGAGTCCTCTTCAGCTATTGAAAAAGACTCCATACAGCTAAAATCATAACACTCATTGTTGATGCTGCTGAACAAGGTTAAGCAGGCAAAGCGCAAGAATGTCAACAGCAGAAAGCAGGGTCTCAAGGGCGTCAGTTGCAGAGAACAGTTTTAATAGCAGGCAGTGGACTGAAGTAGCTCACATGATTCACAGTGGTCAGAAATTCATACAGCCAGACAAGCTGTGTTTCCTTGGCAAAATACTTGTATTCAAACAATATTTGTAATGTGTGCAAAACTGTTGACTCATTGACTAATTTGGGATTTAAATTGAATTTAGCTTCTGTACTGAAAGGATTTAAATTACATCCTTCACATTTGATCGGACAGGTGGGCTTAGAATGTAGTGCAATACGGAGCTACGGAGGACTGTGGCTCCACACAGACCTCCCTTGTTGATAAAGGTTGATTGATGGATGGGTGGGTGGGTGGATGTTGTGATATTACTGGTGGAAATTAGTTGAATCTGGCTTACATAAGCACACGTCACATTTTGCTTTACAGGAAGAAAAGAAGATTAGATTGTTTCATAAAAATACAAAAGAAATTGATTTTTGTTCTGTTTGCCCTTGATTGTAAAATCGATGCACAATATGAGCGGGGATGTGATCTACACGGGTTTAACAGGCATTTGTCATGTCATCTCGACTTTGAAATATAATATTAATGTCACCATGAATTTGTTGATAATACTGACAAGCTGGCTGTAGTTATAATCAATATTGATCACATGTATGAATAATGGAAAAGGCATGAAAACGTAGGATGTAATGAGTTTACCTACAATGCATGGTAGAGAGATGTTTTTATCCCTGCATGGTGTTGTTAGACTCACTGTGTTGACCCCACAGTTGAACCGGCCCCAACAGGAAATCTTCCACTTCTTCAGATGGCCAGTCCATTCCTGCTGGCATTTCAAACCTTTTTGTTGTATGCTTCTTGTTTTGATGTACGCTTTAGCAACTGAGCAAACCTCAAAGGGATGCAGAAGTCTAGTTTGTATTCGTTGTAGCTATATCCCCTTTTTTTTTTACTTTGTTGCGGTTCACTTAAGAATCAGCAGTGTTAAAGCTTGGTTCTGGGGATGCATATCACCATCCTCAAACACACACACAAGATCCCTCCTCTATGCAAGATCTGTGTCAAATTCCATGCTAGATACTAATTAGATAAGCTGGTATAGGCTTAGACTACTGGGGGGACTCCCTAGGATACACTGAGCTCCTCTCTCCTCTTCTTCATCTCTGTCTGTATGAATTGATGTTCCATTAATGCTCATTACTAACTTTACTTCTTCCCCGGAGTCTTTGTGCTTTCTCGCCTCACAGGTTCCATGGATTACAGTTTTATCAGGACACTGGTCCCTTCCACCCTCCATGGCCCTGCTGACACCTACTACTATCTTTATTATTAACATTATTAATGAACCCTATTACCGATACCATTATACGCACATTACTGACTTTGTTTCTTCCCCGGAGTCTTTGTGCTTTATGTCCTCACAGGTTTCCATGAATCGTGATTTCATCTGGACCCTGGTCCTTCCTCCCGCCATGGCCCTGCTGACTCCAACTGCTAATATCACTTTTATTATTACTCACATTACCATTTCATATTACCGATACCATTAATGCACATTATTGACCTGCTTCTTCACCAGAGTATCTGTGCTTTCTCGCCTCACAGGTTCCTGTGGATCATATTTGTTGTGTGTATGAACAGCTATGCTCTTCCTACTTGGACTTCACAAAGAAAAAGAGTAATGTTTTTTTCTAATTTATTTATTTATATATATTTTTGAAGCTGTTCCTCCGTTTCCCTACTATGGTGTATATGAACACTACACAAAAGTGACATACTCAAAACCTGCTTAGAATGACTGTGTATTATGGGATTAGAATACATATTAACTTCAAAAAAGTACCATGGCTGTTTATTGTACCACAGTGTGGCTTCAACTAAAGCAGAGCAGATGGTAAACAAGGAGACTGGAGATGGCACCAGACACCCCTTGCACTTATACTGCTTGTTGTACCTTGGACATGTGTATTTGGACACAGTGAACATCACATACTACACAATGTTACACGCAAATAACACGCACACACATTAACAGTCTCTGAAGAAAAGCTCTACCTATTTCAAAGTAGTGTGGTCATATTGTGTATATGTTGTCTTCAACAGTCTGGTAGTAACTGTTAAGTCTGGTAAAACATTTACTAGTTTAAACATTCTATGCATAGCAGGCACAGCCCCCCACTTACACACACAAATATGAACGTTCCCCTTGGCTTGCATCGCTCACCACTTTATGCCAAAGGCCCCAAACAAGCCATCTGCAGTAGTGTCTGCCTCTGCCAGCCTGGCCCCGAGAGATGGACTTTGTGTCTGTTTCTATGAGTGTGCATGTGTGTGTGTGTGTGTGTGTATGGGGGGTAGACAACAAAATACATACATTCAACCCTGTTGCGGTAACTTCTATAAGCACAACAGTGCTTTAAAGTGTGCCAGTGTGTGCCCCACCGGCTAGCCAATTGCCGTCGCTCTGCACTGTGCTCATACATTGCTCATCCGGCAGTTACTGCTGTTTCTGACCCATGGCGTCGTAGCTGAAGCGTACGTAACCCCAACCCTCCAGTTCCACTCAACACTGTTAGCCCTGTCAGTGCTGTTGCAGTTGTAAGCATTGTTTGCCATGTTCAGAGCCGTGTGGAGGTAATCTCTAAATCATAGATACTAATGCAGTAACCGTTCAAAAACTATAAACTCAGTTTATTTCGGAGTCCCTTTCTGTCAGTTTATTGCCGTTAAATCACAACCAAATCAGTTTATTTTGTGTTCATACAGCTGCAGTAAACAGCCGACGTGTGGCTTGCTAGACACAGTGAATACAGCTCGATACAATCCACGGAGCTCCTCTGGACAATGTTATGAACCCAGACATGACGGCGTTTAGTTTCCCGTGATATCTGGGACTTCCACAACACCTACTAAGCAGAAATATAGGTTATTTTTTCCATGGTTGATGGCGGACAGCTGAACGGCTTTCAGGGCGATAAGCCGCGCCCCCTCTCCGGCGCGTCCAGCGCGATTCACGCGAATGAACACATATAGTCCCCGGCGAGACCGGCGGCGCGAATGACGCGAGCGCCGCGTTCATCGCGTTTCGTGTGAACGCAGCATTAGCATAACTTCCCAGGTTCCCATGCTTCACCTACATTCCCCTGGGTCCTAAGTCCCTCCAAGTACAGCTTCTTATCACCCTTTTTGACTCCATGGCAGAGAAGAAAAGTTTGGTTGTAACGTTTTCCAGCATTCATGTGGCTCCAAATTGAACTGCAGACAATGAGCTACTGTTGCTGTGGACAACATGCTGGACTGCAGAGAGCTGAAGCTCAGTTGCTAATCAGCACTAATCACTAAGTACAGCTGAGGCCAATGGGAATGAAATCCATTTTGCCGGTGTTTGACCATAAGCTGTATATGAGAATGTAATGTTGACCTGATGATGACACAGGTGAAAAGTCAGAGGTACACCACAGTTATTACTGAGTGGGTGCACCAAATTGGATAGCAATCCATCCAATAGTTGTTAAGATGAACAGACCCCAACACAGACCCCTTCGTACCCCAACACTACATGGCTAAATATTTTACTACTAATATCCATCCGCAAATATGTTTTGAAAGAAGTGCAATGCTGCTCTGATTCTTTTCTATCTTTTCTGTCATCATGACAAGGAGACGTTGTAAAGGAACATCTGCAACGTTGCAAAATGTTTGTACTGATCATGTGATATAAAAATAATAATAATAATAATAACAACAATTATAATAATAATAATGTACACATAACATCTAATCCGACCACCTCCCTACAAAGTCTGTATGGCGCACTCACGGAACACTTCCTGGATTTACTAGTCTGCAATTATGTGTTCTGAAAAAGCGCTGGCAAAACAATTTCCTCCCACATACAACTCTCCTTTTTATTAGACTATTTTCATCTGGTCAAATGTCTGTGCGACCTATGAAGTGGCTGTTGGTTGCATGTTGTGAGTAAAAATAAAGTTTTTTTCCAAAACGATTTTACATACATTATAATCCTTGTTTACAGAAATTATTTTAAAATGATGTAAACCACAGGAAGAGGTGAAATGAAAACAGGAGAAACTACAGTTCAATGCTTCTCCAGTGCTGTCGCCCAATTAACGAACCCAACATCCCCTCACACAACAACAGTAATTATCTAAAAGATAATCAGTGGCTTTTTATGTGTCAATCTTGAAGAAAAAAGTACACATACAAACACATATCAATTTACACACTCAAACATGCGTGGACTCTCCCACACACAAATCTCATGACTGAACGTTCCTCCCAGCATGTGTCCCGGTATCTGATATGCAAATAGCTCTATCCAGCTATATCAAAACATGTCATTTGGAGGAGCAAAGAAGAAACAGATCTTGATTAGCATGCCCCCCCCCCCGTCCTCCTTTTTTTCCCAAATACTCACACCTGCTTTTTTTTAGCAGATAAACATTCACAAACATTCCTTACCCATCATGTTATCTTAGATTGTACCAGCTCCATACAGAAAGCTTAATTGCATGTTCTCTACCAGCTAAATTGTATGTAATTACAATCCCATCATTGCAAACTTCTAATCTGGTACAAGAACGAAACAGGTGCTGCTGCAAACAGTGTCATGTGTGTCAAAGGTTCCTGAAACTACAGGATGCAAATATAGTTGTTCATGCATCCATACATAATAACACTGAATTACATGAGATTTGCTGATTTGCTTTCTTTCCGAGAGTAGGATGAGAAGATTGATACCACGTTGTATCTGTGGGTGAAGTACGGATACAGAGTCAGGACATGGTTAGCCTAGCTTAGCATTAATACTGAAAGCAGGGGGAAACAACTATTATCTAAGGATCATAGAGTTTTTTTTCTGAGTTGGAGGGTATGATCCTTAGTGTTTGTGGTTTGTTTGGATCTATTTTCAGGGCAGTATACGCATATAATAGGCAGGTATCTCTCTATCTATCTACCATTTGCCTTTGGATTTTTTATTTGGATTGTTAGCACATTGCTAATGCTTGTCACGTGGCTTTCTGCCTTTCATCACATTTTGCTTTTTTTACATATCTGTTCTGCATTCATCAACAAATGTCCACTGTTTTCCCCTGCCTCCAGTCTTTATGCTAATGTGGGTTTAACACGTCTAACTCTAGCTCTGTACTTCATCCTAGACAAGAAGCTGATATCAATCTTCTGAGTTTACTCAGGGGGAAAAAAGCTAATCTTCCACAAAATGTAAAACCGATTTTCGAAAAACTATATTGTTCACGTACAAAGTGTTAAAATAAAAAAAAAATGTCATCTGATTAGTGCTTAAAAAGGTTTTTGGTTAAATTTCTGAAATAAAATATGTGGTTAACACAAGCTGAAGAGATTTCCAGGTTTTATTTTATGACATAAAATATGTAAGTAAATACTTAGCTTGGGTAGTATTTGGCTTTTCATCAGTTACTGCTGAATTCCTGATTTGCGGCTTCAAAACAAAAGCGTTCATTTCAGTGTGAAATATACCCGGTGGCAATTGGAGGTCCCCCCCCTGGGTTCCCCGCTCACGATTGAATTAAAAAGACAAGAGTAACCATGTTCTATGATGAAACAGGCAACTGAGCTCTGAAAGATGGCGAAATGAGGGTTTTGGGGTTAAGTCTTCTTCAAATAAAAAAAGCAGTAGCCATGTGATTTCATTCAACTTAGTGAACTCTCTCCGTTCAGCCCACTGATGTGTTGGTACGACTAGTACCTGCTGTGTGAGGCATATCAATAGCAAGTTTAGTAGAGAGAGAGAGAGAGAGAGAGCAAGTGTGAAGTTAATCAGTAACGTTATAGCTGTAAACGTAGCAGTGCAGCGTTGTAGAATTTAGACCATTTGTCGGTGAATGAATGCTATAACCCACATGGCTTGCTTGGCACCTGCTGATGATTAAAGTGAAGGGGGTTTGCCGTGATGTCAGCCATAACTTTGGCTCAGGCTTGAAAGGTGGGCTGGCTTTGAGGATGGGACCTGCTATTCTCATGTTAGTTTGTCGTGGAAACCAGGGCGATGCAAATTTCCAGGTCGGCCTACAAAAAGATGTCATCCCTGCAGCACTCTATTGTGTGGAGAATGGAATTCAAGAACAAACACCCTTGATGTCATTGCAGAGATATTCCTCTATGCCTTTCTGTGTTAACAGTCGAACAAGAAGGGAGGTCAGTCACTGCCTTTTGAGACTGTGATTAAATGCTGCAGCATAAAAAAAACTAATAAGTTGAATCTCACTGCCCGGGATGGCCATCTGTGTGGGTGACAATTGGTGTAACACTGTCTTTGTGGCGTGATTAGTAAGTTGAAAAACCAATGAATTTACAGTGTTTGATCTTTTTAAATGGTACAATCAATTATTTGTTGTCAGACTGAGGATGCATCTAACTTTGCCCTTTAGCTCACCTGAAAAAGGTGCGAGGTGTTGTGGAGGTGAGCCGTTTATTGGCAATTTTCTTTTCTGACATTAGTCCTGGAACTAATTGGACTAAATAAATACACCATGGACTAATTTGATTCAATTGTGTTCGGTGTCTGTCAATATGTCCGCCCTTCAATTGCTTCCCTGACTAAATTCATCTTGTTAGCTTGGTGTGTGTCTCTCCCCTTAGGTCAACTGACTGAGACAGGCGAAAAAAGGGTGTTTTTAAAATCCATTAAAATGAGGTGAAATGAGGCATTCCTTGCACGGAGAGCGGCCTGAAATGGAGACACACTCCACACTCTCTCTTACAGACAGACAAACGCCTTCGACATTCACGTGCACATATGTACAAACACGCATAAATACACGTGCGCACACACACACTCAGTCATGCAGAAATTGACTCCAATTAACCGACCGCTGGTCTCTCTCTTTCCCTCATCAGTGCAGGAGTGAAAGCCTCATCATTAAGAGAGCATGCTTAATGACGGCAGGCTTAACCCTTTCTGCTTTCTGATGCAGGCGCTCTTTGATATTCCAGAGGTAATCCTGCACACCTTCACTGTGCCTGCCCCATCACACAGTCATTGCCTTTTCTCCCTTTCTCTTTCATTCCTCATTATTCTGAATATGCGTTGGCTTTATATATGGGCAAACAAAGACAATTCATCCTACTACTATTCGATAATGTGACACATATTTTGATCTATTATTTTACATATTTTGAAAGCTTTATTTTGCTCGGCTTTGCTGTCAAGGAAATGGAATGACAAGATAATGAGCAAAACATGAACTTTGTATATTTGAGCTCACCACCAGCCCGTGAACACACCCCATTCCTAGACTTTTGAAATGAGTTGTAATGAATAGGTGAAAATAATAGATGCTATTGTATCTTTTAAAAAAAATATATGAATAATCTAGCTGTGCTGTCCAGAGCTGGTCTTTCATCAACAAATAAACGCATGACACAAATTTAAATATAAGGACCTCACTTTCGAAAAATTCTTCAACACATAGCAGGAAATATAATGTACAGTCATTAAACAACCAATCTCAAGGGAATTCCTTTGATATGGAACTATTTTGCATTACAGAAATACATTTTTACACCGAAAGCAGCTAAAATATATAATACTATAATGACCATGTATCAAATGACAATGTGAAAACTATGTGACAATGAGGGGGGGGGGGGGGGTCACACTTAGAGAGCAACCTACAGAGATTTAGCAACTGAATCTGTGGCTCCCCTCGGCTTTACAGCAATTTATGGTGGGTGTCTCCTCATTGTTTCGGTTAGGATCATATTAAACCTGCTATACAGGAGGTTTTTTTATTTTGGGGTGCAAGCTTACAGATGCAGACATTCTGTTTCTGGTAATAGGGGTATTTTATGTGAGATGGGTTTTTAAAATGGGAAATACAGAATTTCTCTAAAATTAGTTTGAACAAGTATGAACATTTTCAGAGATGACCTATGCCAAAAAAAGTGTGGGACACAACTCAGTAGCTGTGGCTCAAACTGGTGTTTGTTATTTCACAGATTGAATTTCATATAATGCATGACAATAATTGATTTTGAGTTTATTTTAATCAGAGTTTCACAAAGGTGTGTTGCAATTAAAATGAATTACAGACAGACAGTTATTCAATTCTTGATATTTCCATCTTAATGTTCTTTCTTTTTAGAAGCGGACAGATGTGTGGGTCCTGTTAAGCTTCAACAGTGACAGAAGGTTTTACTTTTCAACTGCCTGAGGTAAAAGGACATGTGGCACAAGCCCACACCTAAAGACACAACACACACACACACAAAACATTGAGCACTGTTTCCACTTGACCTGTTGCGGTGCCATTGTCTTTGTAATGACTGTTCAATTGAACACGCCTCTGCAATTTCCTCCTCTTTTTTTTATACATCATATGTAGGTCCAATTATTGTTAATGACTTTGGGCAGAAAGCCTTTGTTAGCAAGGTCAGTATGGTCTGAGAAAGCTTTAAAGCTGCGCTGCCTTCATCTTACTCTCAGCCCCATCCGGTTTATTATCATCATGCACACATGCTCATCTCTCTCTCTCTCTCTCTCTCTCTCTCTCTCTCTCTCTCTCTCTCTTATTGTCTCTCTCTCTTATTGTCTCTCTGTCTGTTTCTCTCTATCTCTCTCATGCATATACATGAACACACAGTGAAATGACGGTCCTTTCCAACACACTCTCATGGTTGATACTTTTGAAAGAAGAGAGTATTTGAAATGATAACCATGGCAATCATTTATTTAAATAAAAGTGCCGTCTCAGTGGGCTTCAGGAGGTCAAGTTGAGTGTGAGAAGCAGCTACAAATGTGAGGACACGGCCATCTTTACGTTGTCAGTCTTCGTGTGGGATTCACTGCAAATAAACAGATGTTTTCCTGATATCCGCCGATCAATGTGGTGTTGAATTGGCTTTCTCTCATGCTTTTGCTCAATCAGGTTGCACCTCAAAAAAGAAAGAAATGTGTTTACCCGCAGTGAAACTGGAGACTTTAAGAGCCAAGTATTGAAACAGATATAGTTATGGCGGTGGCTTTCGATGGCTTTATCAAATAACTAAATAATAAACGATGAATGATAAGAAATCAAAGACCTGCCTTTGCTTTGAAAGGCAGTGATTAAACCAAGAAGGGTCAAAAAAGGGTGTCATGCTAAATACTCTTACTATTAGATATTATTATATGAAGTTTGTCAAAGTTTGCTTTAGTGGAAGATCTGGTCCTCATTCTTCAGCACATGTGGAAAAGTAAAACTTTCCCAGTGGAGCTCTGCCATTCTATCTTTGTCGTCTGCAAAGGGAATTACAGTGTGTAAACCTATGAGCAAATTACAGTCTAACCTTCGTCTTAGCTTTAACTCCTCCACCTTATTTTCTCACCTTTAATGTTGCTGTACATCCATGCCATGAGTCAGCCCTGCTTGCTAAACGTTAATGCGCTTGTAGCTTGAATATCAATTTTACCGTATAAACTCATTTTCAGTAGGATTAGCAAAGTAATGACCTAGCCCTCTGGAATCAGAGTGCCCTGTTTCAGTCAAAGACTACGGCTTCACTGAGCTGCTTAATGTGGCTGCAACACAATTTTCTGTTTCTATTTGAATTGTGGACTGCAGCTTTTCAACAGAGGGGCCACTAAGACCTTGAGAGTGAGTGGCAGCGAGGGTGATTAACACAGCTATGGAGATGGTGAAGGAGACTTACACATGGATACACACAGCCTCCCTGCTATGGATCAAGACTGGATATGCTCAAAATGTTCTTAAGGGATTTACATCCCATAATTGTAACTGCGGCAACGAGTTAGCAGAGTACATGACAGCAGTGTTGGTGCATTCACGGAAAACAAAGTAAAGTGACGTTGCTTTTGTCAATATGTGCTGTAGCGTTATACAAAAAAAAAACATGTAGCCATAGTGACAAAAAATACTTTCTAACTTGTATTCTCAGAGGAGGTGGGGTGTCACATTGTTTTTAATGTGTTCATAACTCCAAGCGATATGGCTGCTGTTATTGTAACTGTTATCATTATTAAGTTCCAAAACCAAGAGTGAATTAATCTTACTAACAAGTTTTGTCTGTCGCCACAGCCTGATGTATACACTAGTTTCTGTGCTATGGAACACTGTTAAGAAGAAATTCAAGAGCCATCTATTCCCTTATTACATTGAAGACAACAAGTGCAGTTGATTTTTTAAATGAAACACTGGAAAGACTTAACTACACGTCCTGTGTCCGTCATAATGAATGGTACTGCTCTTTATGTGTATGCAATGATTTATGGATGATAATTGAGGTATATGACACACAGAGGCGTACGCTGTATCAGGCTTTGGCTGCAGATAATACTTGTTAGAAGGATGAATTATTGGTTTTGTCATTTCATCAGGTTTTCTAATACAAAAAAAACAAAGTAACACTAGTCACATCACCTCCGTACAGACTAGGCAGTGTTAAATGCTTGATGTAGTGGCAATGTGCAGGGCTAACAAGTTAGGAAATTGGTAATATGCGTGCACTACTGAGTCACAGTAGCTCTCCAAGCTTCTTTCTAATTGCTCTGTGTTGTGATGTTTACGCCCTCCAATAAAGAGTGAAAAAAGCTCTCCAAGCTAACTAGCTTCTAACGGCAATTAGCAAGCTCCCCATTCCCTCAAAGGTCAGCGCTGTCTTGATGTTTATTCAGTGAACAAATGTGGGTGCTGTTGACCAATAGTAATGAATAGATTTTGTTGCAAAATTATACAGTTTTGAATTTTGGTGTGACCTGGCCTTTATGTATTAAAGTATGTATATGGTAAAAGTGAATGCCCCATTTTCAGTTTGAAAGATGGGCAAACAGGTTTTTAGGCATATTTCATGCATGCATCAATTAACCTTAGATATAGTCCTTTAATTCCAATAACCTTACATTTAGGTCCACCCCTTTGGGTCATCAATATTACACTTATAAAGTTTAAGCTCTTTAAGACAGTGTTCAACCAGTGGTTGTCATCTTCTGACTTTTGTGCAAGTAGTTCTGACCCTGCTCTAATATCTGCATATGTTGCACTGAAGAGTCCATATGAACACAACCTCTGCCCTCAGACTGGTATTGTCCATCCAATTATAGCCTCCCTCAGGAGTGCAAATGTGACAATGATTAAGAAAAAGAGGGTCAATAATGACCAAGTGAGTTTTCTCCGACAGCAAAAATGCCCCATAGCGCCACTACACACCTAGCTACCGCTTTCCGATTTCCCGTATGTTTTACGATTTGTATTCACAACCAAATGCCAGCGCTTGAGAGTGTGTGTTTATCTTCCTGAAGTTAAGGCCTTCCCAAATGTTGATGTTAATAGTTGTTTTCAGAGGCAGAATGTCCCCCTCGGTGAATGTTATCTGTTTCTCTGGCTCTTTCTCTCTCCACTGGCGCAGTGCAGATTAGTTAGCTTCTACCAGTTGGTACAGTCTGGGGCTCCAAACATTCACTTAATGAATTGGCAGTCATCTTGTGTGCACATGGTTGTGTGTGTGTGTGTGTGAGTGTAGTATGTGCGAGGGAGAGAGAAAGAGCAAGAGCGAGGGAGGCCAGTGAGATGCTAAATTAATAGCAGTCATCTTTACATGCTTTCCTCTGCTAGCTAAGCCTGCTAATGAACAGACTTGGACGCCTGCGGGTAGTATCACACACGAATACACAAACACACACATATTAATGCACAAAGGAAGGTTTCAAAAATGCCTGTGGATTTGGTTATGACACACACACGCACACACACACACACACACGCACACTCACATAAATGCTCTAAAGCAGTTCCAGCGTGCAGGACAGCCTTTAGGTCAGTGTGGCTTGTTTCCGCACTCTAGCTCTGTTTAGCTCTCTTTCCTTTTTCTTTCTGGAAACTTAAAAGGAGTCACTACACACACAATCACACACACACACACACACACACACACACACACACACACACACACATACACAGAGATGCTAGGAGCATGAGGCAAGCGCGGCAGGTACTGTGGTGGTGATCAGGGGGGGCAACTTCACACATTCCCATTCACACACAAATTTGCAAACAGACAAACACGCAGCTCAACACACACCACACAAGTGCACAGGCAGTCACAAAGTGTTAAGATAGGGCTAGGGGATGCCTCTGGGGTGCTACAGTTTCTGAAGAGGAGCGAAGGGACCCCCCAGCTGCTGCTTGCCATTTCCTCGCTGTCATCCCAACGGGCCTAGCGTGTGCGTCTGTCTGTGGGTAGAGGCAAGATTGCAGAGCTTTCACAGTGGGGAGAAGCCAGCCAAGTTCGTGTGAATATATGTGTGTGTCGTCCCATTGGGTGAGACTGAAGCCAACTCCAGGAAATGGATTGGCATGGAAGGCCTCGCCAGGGATTCTGGGGTGAAGATGAAAGAGTTCTTTCACACACAGAGAAACTCTCTCTCTCCTTCTTTCCTCTCTCTCTCTCTGTCTTTGTGCTTCAGGATGCACTCTTTAGCTCTGCCACTTGGGCTTCACCAACACATGTTCTCATGCAAACATAAGCCTGGGATATGCACAACCACACGCCCATGCACTCACATCCACACAAATGGACAAACCTAAAGAAATATGATAACATATTTTCAATCTATACCAAGTTACCATCATTGAAATTAGGTATTACTACATTAGATACAACTATACTATGTATGTATTAAGGAACTCTTGGAGACAAGGGAACCTGAAGTGCAAAAATCCTAACTCATTTTAGGACCTTGGGACTCATTCTTGCAGCATTCTATGAAGACATTTGTTTACAATGCATATATTCACAACTGGATTTTAGTTATTCACAAGTGAGTAATTAACAGATTCAGACATTGCTGTATGCCGATGAGCTTTATCTTTTTGTTATTACTATGGGACCAAATTTGGCTATTTTACATAATTATCTGAAGAAGATCAGTGCTGGATGTCTTCTTAACAAAAAACAAACAGAAATTGAAGTTGCCCCAAATTAGCCCTTCTAGCTTGGGGTCAATTTTGAAACATTAGCTTATCTTTCAAACAATTCAAACAAATCGTCCGTTGCTTTGTCTCCTTACGTCTTGACTTTGTATTCTTGTTTGAGCCAAGACTCAGTATTACAGCAGTAATAGCAGTATTACAATGACTTCAAAATTGTGCTGCACTATACTAACTAAAACTCCAGTGTTCTTATAATACCTTAATGCTGTGTTCACACCAAATTACACGTTGATCGCGTTTCATCGCGTCATTCGCGTCGCCGGTCTCGCCGGGGACTATATGTGTTCATTCGCGTGAATCGCGCTGGACGCGCCAGAGAGGGGGCGTGGCTTATCGCCCTGGAAGCCGTTCAACTGTCCGCCATCAACCATGAAAAAAATAACCTATATTTCTGCTTAATACGTGTTGTGGAAGTCACAGATATCCCGGTAAACTAAACGGCGTCTTGTCTGGGTTCATAACATAGTCCAGAGGAGCTCCGTGTATTTTATCGAGCTGTAGTCACTGTGTTTAGCGAGCCACACGTCGGCTGGTTTACTACAGCTGTATGAACACAAAATAAACTGATTTTGCTGTGATTTAACTGCAATAAAGGGACAAAACGGGACTCCGAAATAACTACGCAATGACGCCGATTTGTAGAAAGTCTGATTTCATGTTTTGTTAGTTCTCTCCGCAGGACGACAAGCAAATGACTTTTTAAATACTTGTTTTCTCAATGGAGCTCGGATCGATCGGTGCTAGGCTATGCTAACATTGTAGCAGCTCCATCAACACTCACAATAACGTCATGTAGACATAAATACGGCAGCGGCTTTTTCATTGTTTGTACCATGTGGTTTATACACACACATTTATACACATAGTTTGGTCCGGTCTCCACTAATATGAGGTATCGTAGAGCTCTGGGTGAACACAGACGGCTACAGTATTTGTTTCCTGATTCAACAACGGCAGGACGTCAGTGATGACAGGAGAAACATCTCAACGCTGATAGGCTATTGTATGGAAGCCCATTTCCGACAGGAAAATAAATGAATAAGATCACTAAAAAGAAAAAAATTGCAACTTCAAAAAATAAACAGCAACTGGAAACATCTTCTTTTTTTTTTCTTTTTTGCTGACAGAGAAAAAGTAAAAAAAAAAAATATATATATATATATATATATATATATTCTTTTTTTTTAACTTTTTCTCTGAGCTTTTTCTCTGAGCTTTTTTTTTTTTTGTGAATTCATTTTTTTTTTTTTTTCTTTTTTGTGAATTAATTATAATTTTTTTTTTTGGTGATCTTATTTTATTTATTTTTTCTGCCGTGAATGGGCTTCCATAGTTTATTGGTCGCCACCTCAGCCACATTGGTTTCATTCTTTATACTCCAGAGCTTCAAGGGTGCGTTTGCTCAGTACAATCCATGTGAAACATCATCTGTATTTCATGTGTTGTAAAGCCACGTTTTAAAGAAGTCTTCAATGTACTCACAATCCATTCATATGTCATAGCTGCTTCTATGACTGTTGTGTTAAAGTATCTCATAATTTCGACTTTCTATAGCAACTGGAAAAATCTGGTCAGTGTTATGGTTACAGATGGATGCACCAAAAGTTTTTTATTTTTTTTTTGCTGGTGGAAAAAAAGTTAAAGAAAAAAAGAAAAAAATTATTAGAATTATTTATTTTGTGGGTGGATTTTTTCATTTTTTTTTTTTTTTTTTGTGAATTACATTATTTATTAATTTTTAAGTTACTATTTTTTTTTTTTGTGATCTTATTTTTTTTATTTTTATTTTTTTGCTTGCGGGAATGGGCTTCCATACTATCGCGACACAGCGTCACGCGTTTTTTTCGCCGAAGTTGAAAAATGTCAACTCACGCGTTTGGGGCGTTTGTGGCGTCTTCGCCGTTTTCGCGAATTCGCGTCACTCCAGTCTCATCGCGTCTGTGCATAGACTTTGTACGTAATCTAGTCACGAGATTAATTCGCGCCGCGTTTGGTGTGAACACAGCATTAGTGCTGGCTTCTTCACACTGACTTGGTATGGACATTGGGATTGAATTCAGAATCCCTCTATGTACTTTTCAGGCATTACACAGTTTGGCTCCACCATTTAAGGTGCTGTTCCCATACAGATCCACTAAGCCTCCCAGATCATCAGAATAAGGGCTTCTGGTTTTTCTTGCTTAAAGATTTGTGGTGACTACGCTTTTGCTGTCCTGGGTTTCTCTCATGTGGTCAGGTCAGCAAACTCTGTTAAGTGTTTTTAGTCTCATCTCAATTTGTTCTCAAAGGCATCTTATTCATGATTCCTTGCCCTGATTTGCTTTTATTCAAATTCGTTTTGCTCATCTTTTATTTATATGTTCAATTGAAAACCTTTTTTATCGTTTTTTTGTAACCTGAGAGCAAACTTGTTTTGCAAAGGGCTAAATAATTAAAATTGTACTTATATTGTACCCCAACATGAAACCATTTGTCTGTGGGTAGAGACAAAGTATTTGTTTATGATGTCCACGACTCCATCATCTTTAGGAATGTTGTGATTGAAGCATTTTTAAAAGCTGTGGCATAATTGTATAGCCTACAGTTTAAAAAAAGAACACATTTCCTTTCATATTCTGTGGCTGCTTGTCTTTTTGTTTTTCTGATACTGTGGAGAAACATTGTGAAAAATAAAACATGGTTTTGGTGAAGACTGGCCCGTTTGTCATTTAGTTAGGATTATATCGGCAGATTGCCTGCATGGTTTAGAAGACCAGAGCAGAAAATATCTGAAATTGGAGGAAATTATGCGAAAGACACAGTATTTCTATTGAAAAAACAAATGTGAAATCCAGAGACTGAAGGCAGTGTTGCAGAGCTTCTTTCCTTTTGTCTAAGATACATTCTGGATGCTGACCTTAACTTTAAAATCACATCTCAAATATTACAGGATCATCATTCTACCACCTGTGAAATATATCAAAAGTTAAAAAAAATCACATCACAAAACCGATTATGAGGTACTGGTGAACACATTAAATTATTAAAACAGTCAATAAGAAGACTTCGCCAGAGTTCTTACAGGTAGAAAAAAAAGCACAATTACATTTCTATAGTATTTAAATTCCTTCATTGGCTTCTCATTCAAGAACTCACTTCAAAATATTTCTGTTGGTTTTTTAAGGCACTACATGGTTCAGCTCCGCAGTATATTTCTGACTTGCTCACTGACTATACCCCCATCAGACCCCTCAAGTCCTCAGCAGTTTGTGTCTCGTGTGAAACCAAGGCCTAGTCAACACATGCACGGGTATTTCTGTAAATGTAACTTTTTCTATGCGTTTTGTTCTGTCGCCCACACCAAAATGGCATTTTAGGTTAATTAAAAAAGAGCTTTTTTAAAAGATCAGATACTCTGTTTTCAGTTTTGACAGGAAAGACAGAGTTTGGGCTTGTAATGCCTCTCCTTTGTGAGACATCACTAATGAGGCAACGTGTTGCGACAGGGCGGCATTAATACATCCATGAATAGCAAATGAATGTACATTGAGTCTTCCACTATATTGAGGAGCAGAGGTGATTTTTTTTTTTGAAGAACGAAGGAGGAAAAACATCTCTTACTGTACTAGGCCCAAGTCAACAATGAGTTTGTTACATAGTATCTTACAGACTTCACCAACAGTATTTGCGTAACAATCGTAGTCACCTGTCATTAGCTTATTTTAAAACCACAATCCCAACAAAGAGTTGGGAGTAAGAACATGTTGGTACGAGGGCAGACTATAGCGAGAAGGTGAGGCGGTGACTTAAATGAGAATTGTTTTTAGAAACAGAAATGAAATGCACTGGTGGTGAGTGATTTTATTTTATTTTATACAGGTCAATGAGAAAGCAAATGTATGCAAAGGTTCCTTTGGGCACTTGCTTAGGGACAATGAGGACACGAGATCCACTTTTATAGAGTAGTTGACTGTTGAAAGGAAAATAGTTTGAGGAAATGTGCCTGAAAGAAATCCCAGACTGCTTGAAAGTGAAAGATTTTCAAAAGTTCCCAGATGATCAAACCCTGCATTCATGTCATGAACGTCCTCTGAATGTGTTGACAGCTAGTTCAGCCTGAATATGATACTTGAATTTGATATTAGCACTGGAACTATACAAAAACAAAATTGTATTTCAGCTCCAACAAAAGTCAGAAAGAAAGGCATCGCTGGTGTTGCTGGTTGGCACGTAATTCCGATACCTGCGACATCCATGGACCCAAATGCTGAGTTGTTTCTGTGCAGTGATGATTCTGTAAATTTGACTTGAAAATCAAACTGAATGAGGATGTTGAACAACAGCAGGGAATGGTCCAGTTTAATTTGTAGTGATATAGGGCTGTTGCCCTCAAATTCTGCATTAAAAACCAGGGCGTTGGCCCAGGTTTGTTTATTTTGAAAGCCTTCAGGACAAATCTGTCTGAGGAAGCATGTCTACCGCCTGTGAATCACACAGGCACAACTCAGCCCGGTGACTGCCTACAAAATGCAGAGAGAAAAAAAAAATCTATCCACAGCATAGGTGACATGAAATAAACTCCACAGCAAGCAACAAATAAACTTGTAGAAGAAAGCAGGTTATTTATTGCCCAGTATGTGACTAGCAATTTAAAGCCAAAATCAGTTCCATGAGTCGACCAGTGTAAAGTAGCTAAAGGTCTGTATTTATGGTGACTCATCAGTTTGTGACAAAATACTGGCTGAAGCAGTTTTTCTCTGCTGGTATCAGTAACAGCTAGACAAGGTTCTTTCTTATATAAAAACTTGGACTTATCACATTTGCACATAGAAATTGGAACTTGCTTTATCAATGCTAGATCACCATCTGTGCATAATATATGTGTCTGCAGCTGAACTGGTGGTTTGTGTTTTACATAAAAGGTTTTCTGTCTTTCTTTATTAGGATTCACTAGTATACGCATTGGCTATTCATCCACATACACTCAAACACACGTATGCACACTATAGCCATAAACCCAACAAACACAACCGCTCATCTCATTGAAATAACAATCAAGTACAAAAAGGACCAACATTTCCATTCCAAAATCATAAATCAATCACAATTCCTCAGCTTTCATAGAAAACTAGATTTTATTATTCTTCATATAAATAAAATTCATAATAGTTAATAGTAAATTCTTAATAAATGTAAATCCTTGACTTAATGAATATGTATTCATCCTGGGCTTTCACACATTGAATTACAAGAAAACAGGCTATACAAATACATTTCTCATTTCTTTCACCCAGGTTTACATTACGTTACTTACACCATTTATTTGTATAGTTTAAACACACACACACACACACACAATTCAGTTATGGTTCCTGAAATATTTGGAGATACAGCTTAATTTATTTTGGAAATTTTAACAGATTTTTAATATTCTCTTGAACAATAGGCAATTCATTTTTTTGAAGCATACTTGTTTCAGCTATAGATAGCATGAACCTTCTTTCTGTTGCATATCATGTTTAGAAAAGACACTTTCACATTATATATTTGTTGATCGTGTCACCGGAGCATCTGCAACTAAAGTGAACAATATGGATCTCTGCCTGACAGTTAGCCAACTCAGTCTGTCATGCATGTTTTGAATCTCTGAAGTCCAAACAATGTTAATGGAATTGAGCTTCTCTCCAGTAAACTTTCTGTCATGCATTGTTTGTATTTGTTGGTGCAATGGCCAGTCATTCTCCTCCTCGTGGGCTTTGAAAATTCTGTAATTCAAAAAAAACATAAAGGAACAATCACATCAGCTGCTGTTATAAATTAACTATTTTTTTGTTTTTTTGTTTAAGTCAAGTGCTAAAATTACACAAATGCCTGCATCTAGCCAACAATAAAGCACTGATCATTATTGGGTTTGCCCTCTAGTGCTAGGAAGGAATTTGACTCCACATAACCATTATGATACGTGGCAAGAGTGCAAGACGAAAAATCACATCACATCAGTGGTGGGCCGTCAGGGCCTGCAAGGCCTTCTCTGCTGGCCTAGACAGAATCACAAAGTTATAGCTATTTTATAATTTAATAATTTTTCATAAATACACTACATGTATTATAATTTATAAAAATAAATGTCCCCATTATCTTATTTTCTCATTGCACAGCTACTGTCTTCCTCTGTTGCTCTGCTTCCAGTGCAGCTTGTTTTAAGTAGAGCTTTTATCCAATCAGATTTCACCTCTGTGTCTCTAGGTAAGAAGAGAGGCCCGAGGCCTGCAGACTCACAAGTGAATCCATGTGCAGTTTAAGTGAATGGGGACGATATTGTTGATTGTCATAGTGTTCAACCAATCAGATCTTTAGTTTGACATGTTGGGCGTATTCTTTGACGCCCCAAAACAAAAAAACGCCCCAAAACAAAAAAACTCCCCAAAGCACTCACAGGCGGACTCTCTCGCTCGCAGCAGTCCCAGCTGCAGTCAGAGAAGAGAGGAGACGCACTCTCGGCTTATTCATGTATCTGCACTCTGCAGTTAGTGCATGTATAGGTATTGAGCTTAATTTTTACACAAAACAAATAATAACCGTAGCTGTGTTTCAGCTGCAGGACAGCGGTGAAGGCCCAGGTATAAAACGCACGGCCCGCCACTGCATCACATAGCATACAGTCCTGAGACACGCCTTCAAGTTTAAAACAAGAATTATTTGTACTGAATCAAATTATTTAGGCACAGTTTCCAATAATGAGTAGATAACTTGACAGCTCTCCATGGCATCATGGTCCTAAATGGAACATGTTCTTTGTCATTTTTAACCTTTTACTTTGAATCTGTCGTTAAAACATAGCTTGGTTCAAAGAACATGACATCACAAAGCCTTTGCATAATTGTGTTACTGAAACCATATGTAAGAAAGAAAATACACCTTTTACTAATATCCTGCTGGTGTGGAAGTGGGAGAGAGCTGTTTTTGGAGAGCTGGTTGGACATTTTAATGGCACTGTGAAAAGTAATTGATTTTGCTTCTGATGCTAATGGCTTGATAGGTATTAAGAGCTTACACTTACTTCTCTCACTTTATCAAATTAATTGCATTCTTTTTTTATAGTGATATTTATTCCAAAGCGAGGCGTCTAGCATTCTCAAAACTCCTTCAGTGACTTGAATTATCTACATTCTGAACGATGAAGAGGAGGTGTTCTTTCTGTCCAAAAGGAATACATTTCATTTCATCTTGGGGAATATTCAGAGAATATGTGATAGTATTTGTTGAAGGATGTTTATTTATTTAGTACGCCGTTAAATATAACCGATACCTCTTAGTGAGTTTGTCAGTTTTAGGCATGTATTCAAATATTCTAAAAACTCTGCAGATTTTTATTTGAACCAAATATTGACGTGCACACCTTCAGACAGAGAAGAATAACTAATTGCTGTTTGCTTGGAGTCAAAACCTGCCTATCCGGCTCTTGTGAACCAATGAACTGGACATAACATTTGTGTCTTGTTTTCTGACCTCCCAGGGGTGATGACAAAGCAGTACATGTACCACAGTGCTGTGGAATAATTGGGCTACAGTTGGGCAAAGCCTGTCACTCACCCCTGCACCTGAGAGAGGCTTGTGTCACATATTTGGCCTATGTCAAAATGTAAGTTTCCCCACAGTTTAAATTGCATGACTTTCCTTTTTCTTGTAGAAAAACAGAATACGATTGCCTCCTCTAATATTTATGAGCTCTAAAATTAGCTTCACCTTGTCTTACTTGTTCCCAACAACTTGTACTATATACAAGTACTATTACCGACAAAATTAAAAACTGAATTCAGCTTAATTTTACATTTACTGTTACATGTACTGGTACTGTAATTTGATATGTGTGCCCAGGCACTACTATGTATTTGTCATATCACCTTGGTTCCAGCGGCCACGCAGGCAGGGCACCAGCTGGGATGTTAGCTGTTGTTAGCTGTTGTTAGCTGTTGTTAGCTGTTGTTAGCTGTTGTTAGCTGTTGTTAGCTGTTGTTAGCTGTTGCTTTTTACAATCTGGGATTGTGAGCTGAGATTGCAGGACGATAAAGGCATCGTGGGAATCAGTATTAATGTTAGCAAGGTAAACTAACTAGCTTCCACTTTCAGCGTGGAACGTCGTGGCTCTCAAAGTAGACGAGGCGAAAGGTACTTAAAGATACCAAGGCGTTGCCGTGGTTTTGTATTTTGGCGGCTCACATCACCGCAGTCTTGTAAAGGTAGGGGTGAGAGGAGAGGTATTCATGTGTTTGCGATCTGCTACCGCACCACTAAATGCCACTAAGCCAATACTTTTTTAAAAGGTAGACAAAGTGTCTTGTATTTCGTTGTATAAGTAATCGCGCCATGGAGAAAATGTCAAGCAGATTGTGTGGTTGAGTATCGGAGTATCATCTGCAAACTCTTCAAAGCCAATCAAAGTCGCATATTAAACCAATACTATTTATCTGCCCTTTCAATCTCAGAATGGGACCTTTAAGATCAGCACAACAGCCGGACAGACTTGCTGTGGCGCTCAGCTGCAGACAGAGAGGGAGCAGTGTTGCCATTGAGGATTCTCTGTGTACTCAGTGGGATTGCCGATATCACAGGGTTTTACACATATCAGCTCTGTTGTTATTTTGTAGGCCTGATGGATGGTTGTTTGCAGCGGTCATTTTTTTAGCCTTGGCTTTCACTCTAAAAGCAGCATACGTGTGAAGGAGCGTGTTTAAAGGCGGGTGTGTGAGATTGTGTGTACGTGTGTGCCAGCATGCTTCTTGTTTGCGAGTGTGTTCAAAGCTGAACGATAGTCCCCATGATTGATGCTACATGTAAAACTAAAACTGGCCCCGCCTGAACACTGTAATACATTACACTTGATGACAACAACGTGTCCTGAGATGACAGCAGGACGCGCCCCAATACCAATAAATCCATATTTCCCCTTGTACTCTGCTCATTTATTCTCTTTTCTTCCTGCCCGAGGCATCATCGCCAAGTCACACCAGAGCAGGTTTTATCCTGCTTTACAGAAGAGGGAGAGAGGGAAATCTTTCTGCAGGGAGAGAGGGAGGCTCAGAGTGAGGGAGAAAGCGCTGGCGATATATCACTAACCAGGGCTCACTGAAACCAGTGGTTGTTCGATTTTTCACTTCAACTGTCAGTATTATTTACAAAAGAATCTGTCCACACCGAAAAGGATACAGCAAAGAACAGCTTCTCTGACATAGTTTTGTTCCTTTTAAATGGGGGGTCAATAGAAGGGCTGCTATATAACATGAACACAAATACAGTGCTGGTGTTACATTTTGGCACAAACACAACTACCCACCAGATAATGCTGTTCCACTCT
This sequence comes from Leptoclinus maculatus, assembly GCA_032191485.1. Lineage (NCBI taxonomy): Eukaryota > Metazoa > Chordata > Actinopteri > Perciformes > Stichaeidae > Leptoclinus > Leptoclinus maculatus. Next base: position 6,585,289 of record JAVDOI010000009.1, read on the forward strand.
CAAGTGGCAAGCTGTTGTATGGTCAGAGTGGATGCAGGTATATGTCAGCTCAGGCCATGCAGTTTCAAGCTCGCCTATCTGTGTCTAAACACACAAGTTTCGTCTCTCACACTAATGGCTTATGGCTTTCTCAAATCTGATTGTGTCAGTATGCAAAACCCGAATACGGTTTTACCTGCACTCGCTGTGTGCACAGCATCCTTTATCTGCCTTTCTCTTTCATCCAGCGGTAACTGACAGCACACTGAGTGTCATTTGATGTCAAGCTTTATTCCGTCTAACTTCTTGCTGGGTTGCTCTTTTGTGCGTTAGAAACTGTCAAAATTATATTGTAAGCGTTGTACCTCCAGTCTACCCTAAAATCATATTCACACAGCCCCTTTATCTTCAGTTAGGTCTGCTTGAGTAGACAAGGGCCCTGAGCAAAACACATTAAAGTACTGAGCTCCGTGTTTTCACTACAAACTGAGAAGAACTCAAACTCTTTGGACTTACTTTAAACTTCAGCGTGTGAACTTTAAAGGGACATGACTAGGGCGCATTTTAAAAGGTTTTATTATGACTTGGACTGAGAATCATGCCGAGCAGAACCAAAATTGGAACGACTCGACAACAACACTCTACTGCCATAAAAGACTTCAGATATACTGGCAAATGGCTGTCTCTGAACATGCTAAAAGGGTTTCCTACACCAACATACATCAAAGCTTTCATATCTACATGGGTGTAGACATGCAGGAACACAGGTAAATGGAAAAGCAAAGCATGAAAGCCCCCCAAAAAACACACTCAAACACATCCAAATGACATCTTAAATATGCATACATTCACATGTTAAGAGGGAAGATTCCTCTGCGCACAGAAACACAGAAACAGAAACACACTTACACACATGCAGTGATCTGTCGTCCTTGTTGTTGTTTTTCTGCCTTGCCTTTCATGTTCAAAGCTTAGTGTTTGATTCCTGCATCTCCGCTGAGGATAGAGGGAGAGAGCATAATCTGTGTGACGGGGTAGAGGTGAAGAAAGAGAAAAAGAGGTGGCAGAAGGAATGAAAGGCAAGGGAAAATGTTTAATTGAGCAACCTTGGCGATCTCACATCCTCATAACACGATTAAGACTAACCTGGCATCTAAATATGGAAAAGGGATATGTTCCTGTAGGTTACTGTTGCCACAGGCCTCCGTATTTAACATGATAATATTTCATAATACTTGTTGATTGCTTATTCCGTGTGGGTGGATACAAGCAGGGTGTTTCTGCAGCTGGTCAGGCCTTCAACAGGACGAAACTGAGGCCACATCTAAATGAGAAAAACTCTTACCAGCTAAAGAAGACCTTTCATGCACTAAATGTCCCAGCAGTAAAATGTTGGCGTATAGTGTGTGGATGTGAACGTTCAGTTTCCCACTCAGATTGTAGCCATCAACACAACCATCAGCAGAGATGATGGGTCAGGAGAGCCTGTGTGACCATAATAAACAGAGTCAGCGTGAAGTAGAGATGATGCCCGGCAGATATTAACAGCAAATAGGCTCCAGATTCATCTCTCTGACACACACACACACACACATTCACACAGACGCTCGCTGCTCCTCTGGCGCAAGGCCAAACTCAGCAGCGACGGGGTAGAGGGACAGAAGCAGCAGTTGACAGAATATCAGCAAATGGAAGAACATCAGTGTGTGTCCGTGTGTGTGTGTGTGTGTGTGTGTGTGTGTGTGTGTGTGCGTGCATGCATGCCACATGCCACATGCTACATATGTATATGTGTGTGTTCTGACAGAGACAGCTGGGCTTTAAACAGGAGCGGGCTGTTGGATAAATCAATGAGACAGTGGGGTGGCCACCACCTCCCCTGTTACTCAGCAGGAAGGACCCCTATTCCTGTGTCCAGGACACATCTCAGTGTGTGTGCGTGTTGGTGAATGTCGGCCTGCTGAGTATTTGCCAGCAGGTGTTTATGGATCCAGCTGTGGACCGCAGCATAGTCCACTTTATAGCGATCAGAAAATACTCTTTCTCGTCAAACTTTTTCCTTGTCTGATGAACATCACTGTTGTTTTGGTTGACTTTCTGTTAATGTCTTCCCTTTTTTTGTTTGTTTTGTTATGAACATTATTAGGAGAAGTGTTCAGGAGCCAGAACCAGAAATTAATTGCTAAGCAAAAAAAGATCTTGGGGTCTGTTTTAAAATATTTCAATGTTGTGGTTCTCGTAGATACGGAATTGTGTTTCAGAGTTGAACAAAATTGAGCAGAAAGCCTGTTCTCACATAGAACCTCAGTCTTAGGAGTGCAAACAGTCAAGGAATAATCCAATGTGAGGTTAAGGTAGTACACTATCATAGCAGCACTATTGTATATATGTTGGATTTCCCTAAGACTCTAGTAGAAATCCCAAAGAATATTGCATTATAGGTGTCCGACGTTGAAAGAACATAAGCATGGACCAAGTCTAACGGTAGGGATGAAAAGGAACAGAGTCTGGCAATGTTTTTGAGGTGTTTGAGGGGGTTTTCAAAGGTACATCTAGATTTGCAAAAGAAAATCCTAGTCAGAAAAAGCAGAGGTGGGTTATGACCACCTGAGCCTTAGCTGCTGTTTTATCTGCACATCACCAATGTGGAGATTGGGGGAATTCTTATGTTTAACTAGGTTTCATCTGCGTATAGTATGGGAGGACAATCTCGCAATGACATGAAAAAGGTGTCCGAAAAGATGATGAAATGTGACTGAGGACCAAATCCTTCGGAGCACATCGTGACCTCACCAATGTGAGGTTTGTGTGACCACCCAGGGAACATTTGCAGATCTGCCAGATGAAAAGGAAGTAAATCCGTCCATGGTACTGTAGTTCAATCTGAATTTCAGAGATACTTGAGCAGCATGTTATTGTCCATGGTGTCAAAAGCAGCTCTTATTGTGTGTCCAGCAGAGCATTTTCTTTTTTAATTTAATGTTCTTTTTTTTCACATTTCCATTTCCCAAAAATCTAAATGTCTTGTGATACAGTCAAAGGCACAATTTGAACTTTCAGGTTCGGGTTTCGCAGAAAACGGAATGTAATGTGTACAACAGGCTTTCAACAACAGTTGACTTTGTACAATTCTTTAAGTTTCATACTTGTGCTGTTGAGTCATTTCTTCATCTATTAATCTTCTTTTTACACAGGGAACTATTTCACTTTCATCCATTTCTCCATCAGAAATGTACAATTAAAATGTACTCTCATTCTAACTTCTGGTGATGGACACGCATTCAAAAACCCTTGAAAACCGCTTGGAAGCGGACCGATAAGTTGTTTTCATCAGCAACGTTGCAACCCAATTGGGATAAAATAAATGAATCATATTGTACCTTTAGACTTTGCAAACGTTATTGGACGGAATGGATCACATTCTGATAATAGAACGGGCTTTTGATGCTCAACAAAAATGTATTCACTATTTTACGGCAACTCCTTTTTCAATTATTGTGTATCCCATCTTGTTTCCTGGGGGCTTGGTGTGTCCTTGTAAAACCCATGTTAATAACAATACAATAACCTGCTCGAAACATCGCCTTACAGCGGTGTCTGTTAATGGAAATCTAATTAGTTCTTCTGTGGTTGAATAAAGGAAATGTGCACATGGACTGGGAGAAAAAAAAGACAGAATGACTACTCTCTATTCATCCCATTTGTTGAGATTGACTTATTTACAGTCAAGGTTATAGTATGTAAATGTCATCACTTTCAACATTAAATGTTGACTTTTGTATTACAGAATGTTTACAGCTACAGTAGCGTCTCAAAGTCTTGCAGTGTAAAGTCATTGACGTCACACTACTTGCATGGAAATGTGAGCGTTCTGCCATATCCTTGGCCAAACCAATGCAACTTCTTACAAAAGCGGGGTTGTTAGTCAGCCACCTGTTGCTATGGTAACATAGAGTGACTATCAGATCGGTAGTATATTCAGAAATAAATTTCCCTCTCGGCCAGCAAGGCATTCTCTTTTTTTTTGATGCCAGCGACATTTCTCTACTTGGGGAGATGATGAAAAGCAGATCCAAGCTGTAAGAGGATGTGGGGGGAAAGTGATGCAGGGGGCCACTGAAGATCAGGTTAGCCCACCTGAACAGATACAATATGGTTGCTACTACATTAAAGAGACACTCGTGTTGAAAGGCACATGTTCTCCCTCTGTAACTTGCTTCGTTGTTCCATTCACAAAAGAAATGCGTTCTCTTTTCACACTCTTTCTGTCCTTCAACTTGTGACAGAGGAGAGGCTTATGATGTGCCAGTGCTGAGGTTATTGATGTCACCTGCACTCTTCCTCTTCTCATCTTGGCTGAATCTCTCTCTCTCTCTTGTTTGTCGCTCTCCCTCTGCCTCACTCTCTCTCTCTTACAGTTGGGCCAACGTAAACCCTCTCTAAGCAGTGTGATGTTCATGCTTATCTCTAAGGTGTGTCTCTCCCTCTGTTTTGACACCTGCATGCTGTCAAGGACGGGCAAAAGCGACAGTGGCAGCCAGTGCTAAGAAACCAAAATGCTTTGATTGCGTGTCATGCAGACCTCAAAAGGTTTGGCAGGACCTAGCACATCAAAGACACAGAAGGGATACTTCAGATGGTCCAAGTCAGGTGCCTGGGAACACCATCAAATAGGTATTTTACTTTACCACTTTTACTCTCTGCCAGGGAACAGTTTCCTGTGTTACCTGGTGCTATGGACAAATCTTTAATATAACTGAATCATGATCAAATTTGAACACATCTTGAGAATATTATGATTTACCTTTGCCCAATACTCATTTTACTGAATAGAACTTGAAAGCATCATAATGTAACTCAATGCAACATTCGCACTGTTGGGATCTGGTTGAACAAGGTTTGGCTGTTAGCAAACATTAATTAATACATACCATAATACATACCATAATAGATACCAAATGCATGTAAGCGGGAAAATCAGGAGTAACTTTTCGTAAGATATCATATGAACCGTTGGTAGCATAGGGAGTTGTCTGTGTTTTCGTCTTGGAATCCTTTAACAGTGTGTTTTCATTTCACGAAAGTTTATTTTAATATTTCGGTTGGCTAAAAATCCCGGTTGCTGCGTGAACTTCTTATATACATTCTTACGGTCTCTGGGTTACATCCCGCTAGAGTTGCTGATAGTGGAAGGAGAGCACACAAGTTAAACAAAGAGATGAGAAACAACTGGTTTCCAGCTCGGTAATAACTCGAGCATAATGCATAATGCTCGGCATGGAGCAAAGCTGAGCTATGTTACTGTACCACGCTGTAGTTGTGTGTGTGTGTGGCTTAGTAAAAGTAAAGAGAATCCTAATTGCTGCGAAAAAGACACAACTGATTATTTTAATCTCTCACATACCCAGATGAACTCAGTTTCGTCGGCTGTGGCACTGTTCCTTTTAACTGATAAAATGCAGCTTACTGGCTTTACACGAAACTAACACAAGGAGGGGCCCATGACCTGGGACACCACAATCAATGTAACATGATAAACACAGAGACAAGCAGCAAGCACAATAATTGAGGTAGTGTCAACACAGCATTTAACAGGACTCTGTGGTCTGTTAACTTCACAACACACAGTGAAGCTTACAGTAAAGTCATGGTGGCCATGAACCTATCTCTTCCCAGACAAAAGCCTCTCACTTGAGTTCGCATAGCAATTAAGATGTGTTTTAGTCCGTTGATGTATCCAGTAGAGTTTCCTCAAAATTTCGAACACTAAAAGGGTCGTTATATATCGTTAACGGCGGCTGGTTCTCGAATGGCAGCAGAGGAAAACAGTGAAAATCAACTGAATTGGAAGAGAACAGGTAATATAAGTTATCCTTCTCTTACATGAAGAACAGTGATGTCATTATTCTGCAGGCAGCGTTGAGACCAGTGGTTGCACAGGGATCTTTCAAAGGATTCATACATGATCAGTGAACATTAAAGTCTGTTTCTTGTCCAGCAAAGATTGGCCGTAGGTTATCTAAAGTAACAAACGTTTGATTGCCTCCTGTAGTAACTGATCACAGTTGCTGCGAAAAGGCCGTGACCACGTTTTCAGACTGTTGGCGTCGACTTGGTAGCCAAGTTTCGGTTCATGCAACATCCTGTCATCCTATGTCAGGCTAGCTGTATCCGCCTGCTTCACATTTGTATGCTAAGCTAAGCTAATCACCTCCTGCAGAGTGAAGTGATAACATCAGTCACACAATCAATCACAAGAATTTTATAATTTTTCTAAATAAAGGTCTACATACTATATTTTCACTCTTACAACAATGTACGTGTTTGGTCAACCCTAAAAGAAATGAAGCCAGAGTTAGTATTTCTTAATTGGATCATGCCAATTGTGAAGCAGCCCTCTGCGAATACTCCAGATGGCCAGTCCACCGTTGGCTAGTAGTAGTTATTTTAGCATAATCCTTTTTTATATTAGATGTATATTAGATGTTTTTATATTAGATGTCATCTACTTCAAATGCTTATATATTTGAAGTAGATGACATCTGTTAGAAAAATATATTTGACGGCTTAAATACAGTAATTCACACTGTTTGAACTACATGTCACTCCTAGTGATGATGTCTACTACGATCCCCTATTTAAAAACTTCTGAATTTTGTACGCTTGTAATATAAAATGCAGTGTTTGATTCTAACTTGCCTTGCAAATACTTCAAGGAGTTGTTTATGTTGAGTGTGGATGAACAGGTGGATCAGTTTGAGTGCAAAAGCCTGGGGCCATGTTTTGTTATTCCCAGTCTGTCCTTGAAGTGATAACATAACTATTGACACAGTTGAGCTGAAGTAAACCGACTAGGTTTTTTTCCCATTATTTAAACCGTAAAAGTCTAATAGTACACCTATTTGAATAGATAAATTTAAGTAAATTGAGCAAAACATGTTGTTTCTATATTAAACAAATTCAAGCGTGCTGTTGGGTTGCTTTGTGGTGGAGGTGTAAAATTTGGTGAAAATAACCACTGAATAATGCACACACACACACACACACACACACACACACACACACACATAGAGTCAAAAGAATTGTTGTCGTCAAAATGATACATACACACAAAAACACTGTGCATCTCAGGAGAAATGTTTATTTTCAGAAACTGTCTTTTTCGTTTCCTCTCGCTCTCCTTCAAAGATCCTTGCCTCACCCAAGCCGAGTGAGCCGGTGCCTTGCCACCATGGAGAGTTTGAAAGTTAAAAGACGGTGTTTATTGTTTCTAAAAGAATAAGAGAATACTCAGACATTTTCCGCCACTGCTGTCTTTTTGATGTGCAATCTTTGTTTATCTTTCTGCAAGGGTTCTAGTTTACATTGGAGAATAGTCAAATAGAATGCGCTTAAGCTTTTGTATGAAATAAACATCAAATGTGATACGCTGTGCTCTCATCTTAATTGCACTGTGCTGGACCCCCGGCCTTTTTTTTTTTTTAAAAGATGCTATTAGGGGAAATAAATTGGACATGATACATAAAAACAACAATACACCGGATTTTCACAGAAATACCAATAACACCAATTGTTTCACTGATCAAAACAATATTCCAATAGTGTGTTATCGAAAAAAGATTCATAAACAATCTCATAGGGTTCCCATTGATAGGTAGGGACTCACATGGTGAGCATCATGCTATAGAGTTTTTATTCCAAAATTAGATATCGACCATCCAAAGAAATGTGGCACATGGCACTAACGGAATGCTGCAAAAACAAAATAATGCATACTTCTTTTTTTAATATTATTTAGTCGATACTCGATAGAATAGTAACATTATCAACTGGATGCTTGTTTTAGTGAACCCTGAATTTCACTCAATTAAAAATTGTAAAAATCTTTGTGCCAAATCGAAGTACTGTCTGTTCACAGAAGGAAGTCGGTATGGAGGAGGAGGATGTAACGCCTGTGTTTCACCGTCTGTATTTTGACTTGTCAAACACAGGGTGTACATATTAACATTAATTATGGCTGCACTTCAGAGTTACGGCCCTGGTATTGTACATGCTGGCTCAGTGTACTGGCTTGAATTAATCATTACGTTGTGAAACACACCTGTGCTTTTTATTAACAAATTAAAGTGGCTGCCTTGAAAGATGCTTAATAGACAGGTTTGAATGTGAATGAAGGGAGGCAGAAAACATATTGCTACAATGTAATGATCATAGACTGCATGAATGCAGAGGAGTGATGTAGTGACGCCGGATACGGTTGTAAATCAAGTGGTAATTTTCTCATAGACTTCCATACATCAGACTTCTTTTGGCAACCGGAGGAGTCGCTCCCTGCTGGTCAGAAGAGAGAATGCATCGGCTTTGGTTATGATATGATATTTTTCACCATTAATTAAATCAGTAAAAAATACAAAAAAGTCATCATGAAGGCATTAAGACAAGATATAAAAGAAACAAAAGGTAAAACAAAAAAACCCCACACATATCATTTAAAATCATTAAAACAAAGTAAAATGAAATGATAAAATAGCTAAAATTGAATAAACAGATTAAATAGTATGCTAAAAATGATAGTGCAGCTACAGTACAAGATATGAATAAACAGAATGCTGCTTCTCCATGTTTAGTTTTGGCTGCTGGGACAGACCTGTCCTAGACGATCTGAGAGGTCTGGACGCTTCATAATGGAGCAACAGGTCCAAAATGTATCATGGCCCAATACCATTCAATGCTTTATAAACCAACACGTCAATTCTTTAACAAGACCTGAGAACTGGAATGACGTGATCCATTTGTCATCCCGATGAGGAAACTGCAGCGCTCTGACGCACCCATTTTGAAAGTTATCAGCCGATTGAATGGGCATTATCAGTGGTTATCGTTCTATTGTTTAGACGGGCCAAGCTGCACCTACAGCACAGTGAAAGTGAAACGTCATGTTGGGAATTGAAACAAAACAACTTTACAACAAGAAAAAAAAAGGTTGTGGTTCGTTTAACCCTAATAACAGTTAGCAGGCCCCTTCTAACCCATATCTTTGACGCTGATAACCGCTAATAACGCCCATTTAATCGGCCGATAGCATTGAAAGTGGCTGCCTGAAGAAGCTACAGCTGTCTGATACTTTTTCCATAGAGAGCAGTTGGGCCTGCTGAAGATAAATGGACGCGCTTTTCTAAAACCTACTGTGACATAAGTCCTTTGATTCTCGATATATTCTGAGGGTGGAAGTAGCTGACTTTATAATTGTCTTAATGTGGATTTTAAAATTTGGATCTGAGTCGATGACTCCAAGTTTTCTGTGCTGGCTGTGGTCTTCAACGTTAGTCATTGGGGGCCAGCACTGTCTTTTAATTGTTCTTTTGGTCCAAAGACAATTATTTCAGTTGTATCTTGTTTAATTGATGAAAATGTTGGGACATCCAATCATAGATTTGTTTGATGCACTTACTCAGTGCTTGTATGGGACCATGGTCACCTGGGGCCTAAGCCGAATTCAGGCGTATAAATAGCACAACATTTCCAACATTTCCGTGCATCATTATTACACATTTTAGGTTTTTCGCTTGTCATTTTATTATTATTTTTGTGTCATTTAATGCCATGTCGTTACTCCAAAACAGTTGCTGTTAACAAAACCACTTAGTTAAGTTGAGGAAAAACATCAACAAAAGAAGATATTCCTTCCACAGAAAGAGTAGCAACAAGGGCAGTACATGACGCTGTGGTGTGGTCAAAAGCCTGACTGGAAAACATGGAAAAACAGCATTTTCAATGATTTTGCTTACAAATGGGAGGTTTGATATAGGCCTGTAATTGTTCATTGGTGAGTTGTCTAGATTGTGCAGTTTTCAGGGCCTGTGGGAAATAGCCTGAAAGTAGAGAACTGTGTGTGTTTATCTCACTCGAGTTGAGTGCGATAATTATCAGAATACACATATTTAATTGGCATCAGTAGCATCACGTGAGATGATTTACAACTCATGCAATTGGTCGGTGTGTTTCCTGGACCACGGAACGAGTGCCGTAAAGGCTAGAAAAGCTGCGCCGGTTGAAATAGAGGCGCGCTGTCAACATTGTATAATTCTCAATTATCTATCAGTTTTAGGTCTGGGTCCAGATGCAACGGTGTCTGGGTCGGGACTGCCTGTTAGTGACCCCTGCCATATAGCAAACTAAACACACATGAAACCTCCCGTGATGAAGCAATTATGTAAAACAATGATAAGCAGTGATGAAAAGATTCTTCCAGCTAAAAGCTTAGTCTCGAGCCTTTGATGTTGCCAAACTCCAGCATCGGCAATGACACCACAGATGAGCCACTATCTCCTCTCAAAGTACAAACACATTCACGCAAACACACATAACTGCACACTCAACTACAGAGAGAAGTATGCAGTAACAGAAAATGCTCAGCATGCACACAAACACACAACCATGTTCTATCAGTCTCCTGGAATGGTAGTCATCCAGATTATTGCGAGACAAAGCGGAGACAGAGTCACGGGTATGAGCGCATGCACATCAAAGCCAGCTTGGTTGATAGTGATCGTAGCTCGTGGCTGCATGGAAATGTGCAACGAGACACATCACTCTCAGTGTGATATTGGTCCTTGTGTATGCGTGAAATTTGTCATCCAGCAGTCCATCCATCCATCTATCCAGTTCACCGTCTTATATTTTATGAAGGACTTTGTCAACGACGTGTGTGTGTGTGTGTGTGTGTGTGTGTGTGTGTGTGCGTGCGTGTGTGTGGTGTCGCCAATGATTCCCCATGGTGAACAGGCCTAAGGCAAATGTGATGCACCTTGATCTCTTCTTCTCTCTTTGCATCCCCCTTCTTCCTCTTGACAGACATACAAATATGCATATTAAACACATTCACACATTTTGCTGAGAGCTAGATGAAGAGATTGCTACTCTGTGCGGTACATTTGAAGCTGCAGCCAGTTAGCTAAGCATACCAGCTCAAACCAGGGGGAAACAGTTAGCCTGACTCTGTCCTATGATAACACAATCTGCCTACCAGCGCTTCTTTAGCTCACTAATTAACAAGTTGGAGCATGGCTATAACAGAATCCCCCCCAAAAAAACACAATTTGTCCTTTTGCACTTCATTTTTTCACTAAACAAAGATCATATAAAGTGTCATTAGTGAGTTTTAAAGGTGCTGCTGTTTGGCTTCATATGTACTGTCCAGACGTGACAGACAGACAGAAACTTTCAGCAACGTAAGTTATTGTTTTTATAAATACAACAACTACTACTATTACTACTACTGTGCTGCCATTACTACTGTTACTTCAACTTGTGAGTTTTCGAGGTAACACATTGCAAGTAGTTTCTGTAATCACATCACTTGTCCCAGTAACACAGTAGTATAAAGCACTGTAAAGGATATTGTTATGCTGCTGAGCATTTTGTCTCTTTCTAAACATAATATTTTAGTAATTTTGCCATGACACATAGACTTCATCAGTCAAGGTAAAATTCTGTTGCCCTAGCTCATTCGTCCCTTCAACTGTTGGACACACATTTTTTTAAATGTTTAAAATGACAAAGGAGGATGGATGCTTTTATGAGCGGAGTTGTACTCATTGAATTGATGTCACATCAAGACGGGAAGAGTACAGTGAAATGTCAGCTGTGTCACTGCCCAATGCAGTACACTCCAAAAGCAATCTGTGATAGCACTCGTAGACATGCACACTTCAATGTGATGTCAAAAGAATCATGACTCCTCACGGATAATGGACACAAGGCTTCACTGTCAGTTTTGGGCCGGTTGTGCAGCAGTTACACAAATAAAGAGACTTGTGTCAGACTGTGTAACGCAGTGGCGGGCCGTGTATTTTATACCTGGGCCTTCAGTGTTTTCCTATTACAGTTGAACCACCTCCTAATAACCTTATTATGACGGCACAGCTACGGGCTATTTGTTTCATGTAAAAACTGCATATTCACATAACACTGCAACATTTGACAAGTGAAACAACATTTTACATGAAGCTCAACACTTCATATACAAATACACCAACTGCAGAGTGCAGAAACATGAATACGCGCATGAAGGGATGCTGCGTCATTAACGGACAATGCATATAGTCAAAATTGATCCAGCAAAACTGCAGCGCTAAAACACGCATTCCGCCACACAATCAAGAGCACGGGCCATTAAATTATTATTACCATCAGAGGGGACAATATTAACCATATAAAAACGCTGCTGTTCACTATTTAAAGACAAAGTCCATCCTCCTTTCTTTGATTACAAAGAGTTTAATCCTACGGTTGTACAGTACATCCGTGCGGTTCAGTTCCAGCAAGAGGTCCTCGATTCATGGACGCCAGTGATGACAGTCGAGCCTCCCCATGTGGATTTCTTGAATACGTTTTAATGCGTTTGAGGGCTGAAAATGTCCGCTCGACAGAGGCAGTAGATATTGGGATTGTCACCGCCCAACATGTCAGGCTAGCCCACTGACCAATCAAGCCGCACGTTAATGCTGACGTACTTGTAGGCCAGCTAGAAGGCTCTGGCATGTCAAAAAAAACACCCAACATGTCAAACTAAAAATCTGGTTGGTTGAAGACTATGACAATCAACAATATCGTCCCCATTCACTTAAACTGCAAATGGATTCACTTGTAAGTCTGAAGGCCTCCAGGCAGATTTTTTTACTTAGAGACAGCATAGGGGTGAAATCTGATTGGATAAAAGCTCTACTTAAAACAAGCTGTGCTGAAAGCAGAGCAACTGAGGAAGATAGTAGCTGTGCAATGATAAAATGAGCTAATGATAAGAATATTTAGAATACATGTAGTGTATTTATGAAAAATAATTAAATTATAAAATAGCTATAACTTTGTGATTCTGTCTAGGCCAGCAGAGAAGGCCTTGCTGGCGCTGACGGCCCACCACTGGTATAACGTAAATACTGCTAACCATCTGTCAGAAATTCTGAGCTCGATACCAATGAAAAGTAGGACTAGTTGGTTTTATAAAGTTTTTTTCTGAGTACTCAAAACTGCCGATTGACAGGTATCACAGAAACAAAAACAAGGTTTCTGCATTTTGTACATGGCCCACTGAATGGAAGATGAAAAATACACAGGGTGTTTCTACTTCATGAAGTAAAGGGATTTTTACCTTGAGAGAAGAGAAAGGTTTAGGTACAATAAGGAGTGGAGAGTAGAGGGATCAGAGAGAAGTAAAAAAGAGCTTTTAGAATGGGCTCATGGCTGCAGATGAGGAGGAGGAGGAGAAGGAGGAGAGGTGTAAGGAAAAAATGAAAGGAACCCTGCCTTTTTCAAGGATAAAGAGGGGAATATAGTTTGCAAACAAAAATATTAAAGACATTCCCTCCTCTGTTCTCGAATAACACTCAAGGTTCCTTTAAAATCTGAAAGAATAAATACAATGGAAGAAAAATGTGGGTTTTTATGAGCACGTGTATGTATCGATAAAAGCAAATTTTTTACATGTGATACAAGAACTACTCTCAACAAACTGGATACAATTGCACATCCAGTTATTTATTCTGATTTCATATAAAAAAACAGGAGGCTAATTATATATATATATAGGCTAATTATATATATATATATATATAATAAATAAGGCCAAATAGTGGTTAAAGTGAGAGTAAGGCCAGAAGAAGTACTACAGAGAGGGGTGAAGGAGACCAGCAGTAATTGCAGTACACTAACCACTACAACCTGTCATTGAAAAATGGGAGATGGACAAACAAGATTCTCACTGTGAAAGAGCGGAAAAACATATAATCTGGTGCTACAGTATTTCATTTTGCCGCTGTTGTTTGTTGATGTATTCACAGTGACAGAAAAGCATTTGTATCGGAGTAATGTTTCGGGGGGAAAGAATACAACAGACAGAATGTAAAGTAATGTACTGTACAGTATGCAGAAAAAGACTTGCAGTATATTTGACTAAAGTTGGAGGAACTTTTTGCATAGAAGGAGAATGTAAATAGGGAATCGATTAATCTTGTAAATGCAACAAATGAACATCAAGGGGACAGTGTGTATTTGAGTGTGTGTGCATGCGGGAACATGTGAGTGAAAAGACAGAGAGAGAGGTGAGAGAAAAAGCTGTGAAATCGTGAAAGGCGATTTTCACACGTCGCACATTATTCAGCGTCTTTTATTCATTCTTATTGGCACTGACGTATTGTGTGTACTCTTTATGTACAGATTCAAGTGTCTAAGTGTGTGTGTGTGTATCTTTGTGTGTTTGTGACAATCTCCATTCACGGGCCGCATTCTTCAAAGGACACAGTGTACCCTTAGGAGAACCTGAGGACCAGGCTGTGCCCCCACCGCATCCTCCCTGTGCTTGTAAAACTACTTACACTTCGGGAAAGATGCTGATTTTAACAGGACATAGTCACTATTAAACACACTTTTAGTACAAGAGATGTAGCTCAGTGCTTTACATGAAAAAAACACATTCAAACAAGGGCACACAGACAATAGAATTTGACAATAAATAGACAGTAGATTCTAAAATATGTACGTAAAAATTAACATCATTATCATGAATAATAAAAATGAGAGGATTTGTAAAAAGAAAAAAAAAGACGAATTAATTACAGCTGTATTTTAAAAATGTTCATAGAGCCGACATCACTTATACCTTTTGGTAAACGGCTGCGCTGCCAATTTTCTTGTGCGTATAATTTTGTGTATATAAAAACCCAGCAGTGGAAAACGTGAAAGCTCATTGAGGTTTTTCAAACGTTGAGTGTCTGCAATGTAGGCCGTACGCAAACCATTAAGAACTTTGAAAACAAGTCAAATTATCCTAATAATCCTCCTTTGTTTCTGAATGAGTTAAGATTTTTCAATTGACTTTCAAAAGGCCAAAAATAGCATTGCAACAATCTAATCTATTTGAAATAAAAGCAGGAATATGCTTTTCAGCATCTTTATATGATAGGAACAGCCATACTTAGGCAATGTTTCTTAAGTGATAAAAACCTTCATTTTATGTAAAGTAGAATTTAACTTTGACTCTAGAACAATGCTCAGACATGTTAACTCTGATTTAATCTCAAGAGCCTGCCGTTTGCAGGAAAGTAGATATATTTTGGCTTGATGACCAACTAACCAGTATTTTGGTTTTATCTTTATCTCTGGGAACTCAGGGAGTTGTCCTCGTCAGGCTCAAGCAAAATATACAGCAGCGTGTCATCAGCATAACTATGAAAATTAATTTTTTATTCCCTAATGAAATTACCTACAGGGAGCATATGGAAAAAATAGGAGCAGACCAAGACAACATTTTCCTGATAAATGATCCCCACAAAAAAATGGAAGCAGTTTAAAACAGTTCCTGAGAAGTAATTTCAAAAAGTTTGTTTTTATCCAGACAACTTTGGTTTTAAAACAACTTTTACATGTATCCTTCTTAAAAATGAAAGATTTGAGTTACTTAAATCTTCACTGTCAAGGGATCTGTAAATAATATATCTTACGGAGTTAAAAACACAGTTCAAAGTGCACTGGGGACAGAAAATAATGTAAGCAGTAGGATTGAAATAGAAACATGGATCCATGACGTGTGGATCATGTCAAGTCTATCTTAATACAATATTAAAAAATTAATACAAATTTTTTCTGGCCAGGACCTGGGTTGTAACCAGGGTTTGGAAATGAGTGAGAGCCCGAATTATTTATTTTATTGGATAATATTAAGCAGTATGTCTGGGGCTCCTCCCCCAAGGGATTTGGAGCCTCCCACATTTAATGCATAACACATTTAATGCATTCTGGTGAATTTTTATGCACCAATTTATGTTGGTAATGTCTTTATTAATTTAAAAGAAAATACAAACTCAAAGTGACAATTCAAAACATAAAATATAATAGGCTACAGTTCTCAGGCATTCTGTATTGCTTTCAAATATTTATTGTCCTGTATATTAACTTTTCTCATTTAATGTTATCACTGCTTAGTCAACACACATGTAGGCATGATTTACTCTTCCATCGTCCTTTGTGTCTGTTTGGAGAAGTAACCTCTTCAGAAATGCATGTGCCATCTATTCAGCTTAATGATACAGTAATACATTTTTTCAAACCCCTGGATTTTGATAACTCAAATTTGTTTTAGCAAGATTCTGGATTGTATTCAAAACGTTTTTGGCAACACCTTCAAAAGTGGATATGTTGAACATGTTAGCTGACAAATGTTTATTAAGACAAGTAGCATACATGGAGAGCAACACTAACATGTATTTAAAGTTATTGTATTGGCCATCTGATGAGTCCAGTCTTCAATATTCTTGTAGCTCTCTTCTGTTCTACTCTTTAAGAAAATATCCTTGTCTTCAGCTGCAAAATGCTCAACAATGCTAACCAACAGCTGGTCGCCAACTTTGTCTTTTTGCCGTTTGGTCCTGGACATGTAGCATATTCTTGCACTTTAGAGGTTTTTTTTAACTGTCAAGAGCTGCCTGATGTTTGATGAGAGTGAAGAAAAACAGTTGTTGCCCGTAAAACCAAAACATGAAAAGATGCCAAAAAGCTCAATCGAGCAGAGAAGATCTGTGAAGTCTGGTGTCTGGTGCACACTGTTCATATTACACAACAAATTAATTATTAGAACAGCTGTCATTTCAGCCAAAGCTAATATAAGCCCAAATATTAGCCAAATCAAGCCAGTGTAGTAACTGTTTAAAATCTGACTTACATTACTGTGCAAGAGGAAATTAATCTCAGTGGAGATGGCAGGGTAATAATTGGAAAAAAAGTATCTTCATGTTAATGTGCGTGTACATGCATGACCGTTTCATCCTGATCTGGCATTGTGGCATAATACTGTATGTTCATGTATACATGTAGGCTCCATGGTTTCAGGCTGCTTGTGATCTGTGTTGCTGCCCTGTGTCCATCTCCTGTTTCACTTTTACTCTGTTGTGAATTTTTAATGAGAAATCAAGATTTAGAAAAAAATGAGCCCTGTAATGGCTCTTTGAACCACACCGCTGCCTCCGCATCTTGAAGGAAACTTGCAGTAAATACATCTACCCGTAATTGCATAGCTAATACGCGCTTTAGTTTGAATGCCAATTAGTTTCATCTGTGAGCTTTGAAAAGAGTTCTGACAATCAGCGCGTTCATATAGCCTATTCCCAACACATGAGACACAAATGGGAAGATTTTCTTAAAGCTGACACTTAAAGCTGTGATTTCTTTTTTTTCTGTGTCCAATGTTTATCACCATTAATCTTTACTCATTGTTTTACATTCATCATGGTAAAATAAAAAAAATAAAAAAAATCATAATTTTCATTGACAACATTTACACTGCAAGGCTCACTCTCAAACGGAGCACCTGTGGGATGCAACCAGGGGAGATGTGGCTGAGGCAGTGGAGTGTGGTGCATCTGGCTGCCATGCAGCTGTAGCTGGCATGCTACTGCAGTCGCAGCTGCAGGTAATTGGGTCGTCAGTAGTAATGTCTATTTATCTCTCCCGCAGTAAAGCTGGCACAGCTCCCTGCTGATGTCTTCATGCGCTGGCAGAACATTCTCTGGACCAGACGGCGTCATGGCACACCATTCGCAATTAGCCCCAGTATATATATATATATACAGGACAGCAACACTATCCAGGTGTACATTCTGGACAGAATACATGTGCCTTCTGATGACCATCTGTCTGTCTTTTTGTCTGGTGTGCTTTGCCTTCCGCCACTGCCAACGCTTGCCTGCATGTTCTGCCCACCATTACTAACTACACTGACCATTTAAAGACCACATCTGTTCTACCTCCTGAGTCTGCTGTTAGGTACCAGATCTGTGTGATCCAGTGTTACAGACAAGAGAGTGTGAGAGCGAGAGCGAGAGAGCGAGAGCAGAAGTTATTATGTTCAAAAAGTCCAACTGGAATCAAACTGCATGTTTTTCTGCTACAGCTCTGCTTTGTAAATAACACGTCCTGTCCTTTGGTTTGGTTTCATGGTGGTGTTCCCATATGTGCATATAGCAGTCAACTGCAGTTGCTTAAAAACGTAAACTTAAAAACACGATGCTTTCTGGCTAATGTCTCCCTTGCATGTAGCAAATATGTATTGTGGCACATCAGCTTGTTCAATTAGTTGCTATAGATCCACCAGATATTTGGTTAGCCGGCCAGAGACAGCTGTTGCACATTCAACAGCTTAAAAACTGTAGCTGCAATTGTCAACATTGACCAATTTAGATATTAATTGGTGTGGCCTCTAATGTGTATATGAATGATTTTAACACGTTTTTCGCAGCTAATTTTATGTAAATAATAAAGATTTTTCTTTCTTCTGCCAAATGGGAGCTGCACTGTGAATAATTCTACAGTGGGCAGTATGAAAGGTGAATACACAGCAAGTGTTTTGTTGTGTTGAGAAGAGCAATAAGTAAATCAGTGTGCCCACATGTCCCTGAAGTGGACAGCTAGAAAGATGTCTTAAAACTGTCCTCATTTGCTTCAATATGTCCTCACTGACAGGTGTACGTGTGTTTGAGTGTGTGTGTGTGTGTGTGTGTGTGTGTGTGTGTGTGTGTGTGTGTGTGTGTGTGTGTGTGTGTGTGTGTGTGTGAGAGAGAGAGAAAGCTTCATTCTCCCTCACTGGCAGCTATTGATTGAGTCTGTGGGACAAGATATCACATAGCAACCAATCTCAGTTTGGATTATGTCATCTCTCTCTCTCTCTCTCTCTCTCTCTCTCTCTCTCTCTCTCTCTCTCTCTCTCTCTCTGGCTTTTTCCTCCACTACACCTCTACTCTGGATTCCTTTCACTCAAGTTGGACAGATCCTCAAGGTGGAAAGAAGCTCACCACACACATCCCTAGATATTGAACTCCCCAGTGAATCACGAGCAATCATTTTTTAAAGGCAGCCAATTATACAGAGGGGCTCTAAACTTTGAGGACTTCAAGGACTTTTTAAAAGTCTACAGTAATTTAAACTTAGCTCCAGCAGATATACAGTACCTCTGTAACATGTCATCAATAACCGATGTCAGAACTGGCTCCATACACTTTATGCTCTTGTTAGAAAATGAAAAGCAGGTAGTGTCATTCACTCTCTATACCTGTAAATAAACTTACCTTTTGGGTTCTTTATGTTTTGTTTGCATTGATGGAAAGCCTGCAGTAGTTATGGCAACGTTTTTTTTTTTTTACCAGCCACTGCAACCAGAGCCACATTGTTTATTTGTGACATCTTTTGCATTATACAGTATGTGTGGGCCCCTTTACCTCATATGCATGTAAAGGAATGAACCTACCATCCGAGCCTGGCTGAACGTCATTTGAACTTGCGTGCAAACTGCACGATAGATGAGGCACCTGGCACCACTAGAGCAAATTTGCATGTAAAAGATGCAACTGGACAAGTAGCAACTGTAATTTGGTGGAAGCGTTCCTTTGGACAAGCACCAACCGTCCAACAGGCTTTCATGAATGAGTGAGTAAAAGCAATTTACGACAACCTTTACAACCAACAATGGCAGTCTGCAGTTCCATGCACTAAAAAAAAACATAAATTCTGCCCTATTTCTCAACCGGCATCTTCACAGTACCACACAAATAATATGTATACGATGAACAAGATTAAAAGTATATAGTAATGTAGCAGATTCTGTGAGGTTGTACTTATAGAAACCAGTGGTGCTTTCAGGTAAATGCTTACCCTAGTATGGTAACATGCTACAATGCAGCTCAGGCATAATGTTGACCATGTCCATGATCATAGTAAAGTGTGTTAGCACGCCATCATTAGCTAATTAAGTCTAAACACAAAGTACATAGAAGATATTTGTTTTGTATTTAGCTACAATGGTGCTAAGTTACGGAATCATCAGCGTTGTCTCGATTCATCCTGAGGGGGATTTTGAGATCTGCAATAGGCCCGTGACCCTGTAAACATTTGTATTATAACCCCTCATCACAGGTCAGCGCCTTAAATATTGATTTCTTCTTCTCAACATTATATTGTGTAGTAGATATCTTGTGTTTTCTTCCCTGTGATCCAACATACTACAAAGGTCATTGGACCCCTACGTTGGGAATCACAGGCAATACAGTACAACTGTTGCCTCACAGCTGAGATAGTATTGATAAAAATGTAGGAGTTAAATAAGCCAATGATTCATACCAAATGCACTGCACTGCAATTCTGAGACTACTACAAAATAACTACTCTCTTGAATATATATATATATATTGACAAAAACAATCCTTTTTAAAAAACAATGAGGAGCTTTTGTTGGTAGTGGTGTTTTCTAGATGAGTGTGGCTTCTTTTACAGATTGATATAGAGTCGATAGGGTGATAGGTGAGTTGATGACCTGAACTGCATGCGAGTTATGTCATGCTTTCCTTATATCACACATTACATGCTGTTTGTAACTCTTTATATGTACCAGATGTATTGACCTCTTAGTATCTCCTATAAAGAGACTCTGATAGAGAAATGAGTCTCACGTGTATGCACTATAACCAATGTATACTACTGTATTTTTAATCTGTAAGAATTAGTGGTGAGACTGTAAAGGCTCGCTGCCATTTAGTATGCTATGTGATGTTAATAGCACCCCTTACACGAGAAGAGATTCACATGTAAGTAATGCATGACATACTGTTTCCTGCAGGTTTTTGTGCTCTAGACAGTGTTGCTGTGTTTCATGTTGCTTAAAAGCGAGATGTTGTTTGAAAAGCTGTGAAGAAAATGTGCATGAGTATGAAATCACAAGATTAAGATTTGTATGATGGGTACATAAGCAAAAAAGCATTTCCCTGTTGTGAGGCCTGTCAATGTGGTTCAGTCGTGAGGCAGAGGAAGTTTAAAAAGGATCTCTTCAGACCTCTGGCTGCATTTGTTGCGAGAGCATAAAAAAGACCACGCTTTATATCAATGTCCAGTGGCAGGAATTAAAAATTGGGAATATAAAAAAAAAAGGGAACAAGAGAAGAATGGGAGGTCAGGTTGGAGGCGAATCTTGTTAATATTGATACATCTCTTTTTCTTCAAAGGCTAAGCCTGCTGGCCTCATCATTACAGCGCGTCTCTCTCACTCTTTCACTCTGACAGGCAAGGCGCAAAGATATTTTTATTTGATCAAGATCTCCTCACTGTTTTCAGGAGTTTTTTTTTTTTACTTTAATAAGATTTCCTTGAATATTAAAAGGAAAATGAAGCTATGTTAATAATATAAGGGAGCTTCCCTCTGCTCATATGTGGCAATAATTAAGTCCCCGGAGTGGTGTTGGGGGAAAAAGTGTGTCTTTGGGTGTGTGTGTGTGTGTGTGCATACTGTAAGCACATGTTTAATAAGGTAATGTCAGTTGTTAACTATTTTTAATGAGTTTTGCACAGAGCTCTTCATCTTCTCAAAATCACAACTCAGCCTTCACAGAGAGTAATTTCCTGATGACGACAGTGTGTATGCTCAGTTGCAGCAGCACCTGCAATTAATGGTAATCGATTATGAGACTGCAATGGGAGGAAAGTTTCAATTTAATTGCTTGTCTTAGTAACAGAAAGTTTCCACTGGTCATGAATGGAGAATAGTAACCCTAATATGCAGACTGCACTAGCAATGCCAGCTCCAATGGCAAAAGCAAGTAGGTACATGTCAGATTTAAGCCCAAATTAACTGTGAGCTGCTTATGGATATGGGCCCCACTTCCAAAATTAGGATAAAACTGGCCATGCATAGGTAATCCTACCTTAATTGGGGTTTGGCAGAAATGTAATATGGCACACGTGGTAATGATCTGGGGGCTTGATTATGCAGACAGGGTCCTGTCACGGAGTGAACAGGATTTTTCTAACAATGTGCCTTTGTGATGTGAAACACCGATTGTTGTGGATGCCATAAGCTGTGAATTTGGCCAAAATAGAGTAAATATTATTATTTTTGGATACTTCCCAGTAGAGTCCTTGAATTTCAAATATCCTAACTGTCATAATAAATGTATACTTGTAAAAATGCCACAAATGTAATGTTGATTTTAGGGCAGTGATCATTTGAATAATTGAATTCTAAAATATCGTCGTGAGCGTTTTACATTTACATTCTGATTGATCTCTCTATATAGTAGCTTTCACTGTTAGTGGCGGAGTCCGCCATTCCCCTGCTGGATTTGAATTGAGAGATTTCTCTCTTTGTGTTTTTGTCCAGGCTTTCCTCTCTGGTTTGGAGTGGGCATAAAAGATAATGATGTGTCCACATTTAATAACATGATTTGTGTCTGTAATGTGTCACTTGCACTTGCAGTACGGTTTTCCTATTAGATACTGGTCTGCAGTACTCAGACAGTATTGGATATTTTCTGTTACAAATACTGGTCTACTACAAGTACCAATCCCCAAAAGAACAGTAAATATTACCGTCCGATGCTGTGAATCAAAAACAGGCTGAATCTGGACGCCAAGTGGGACGGGGAATGATTTACAGCCTTTTTTGAGACGTGGCTCTACTCAGTGCATGAAGTTTTGCTTTTGCAATACACACTGAGATCACAAGTGTAACCGAGCTTGGTGAGGCGCTAAATGTAGAAAATGAGATTTTCCAAACATATGGAGAGGCGAAGCCTGGGCATCAAGACAGTAACAGACATCCAACAGTGTCCTAAACTTCAACTCGCATTTCTACAAGTTTGAACACATTTAGCTGGTTTGTGAAAATCTGAAATAGTTGTTTGTGTTTAAAGTGGACACATGCTCATATTCAGGTTAATACTTTTAGTTTGGGTTTCTACTACAACATATTTTCATGCCTTAATGTGAAACATGTATATTTTTCTCATGCGGTCTGTCTGAATATACCTGTTTTAACCCTCGATCCGCCCGTCTTTTCTCCCGAAAAAGCCTTACCTGCTCTTGAATCATATATTTGCAGATCTAGGCAGCTTACAACAATTCACTGGGTTGTTTTAATTCACAGTTTGTAGATAGGTACTCAGATACCCAAAATGTATGTGCACATTACAAACACGGAAAAGGCAAGTTTTCATGATGTCACATGTTGTGTTTTTCGACAATTTGATTTCCTGCCATTATATACTGAGCTTGGATACCGATTTGTAATTTTGAAAAACATTTTTAGTACTAACACTTGCATGCGTGATTAACTGTTTTTAGTCCCTCAAAGCTTACAGCTCTTTCTTTTTTTCTGAGTCTTATTATCCCAGAGGGAGAGAGGCTGTTTAATGCTAAGTGCCAATTACTAGCACTCCAAGGTTAGCAGGCCAAGCTACCCCACACTCCGTCTGTACTTTCTGTTCAGCAGGCCACAGCCCTCTGACCAGGCTCTCCCTCTCTCTCTGTCTGTCACTCTGTCGCCTTCTCTCGCACTGTCGTCCGTACTTCCTTCCCGTCATTCTCCCTCCAGCTCGCTCACACCATCGGCTTTTATCATGCCTTCATCTGGTAGCTATCATTCTTTCTCTTTCTCTTTCCCTTCTGGTTGATCCCTCTCTCTCTCTTTCTCTCTGCCTAAAAGATGAGGATGGAGAGTGTTCATTTAAACGCACTGGAGCATCGCCGTAATAGATTAGATCCAGGAGCCGAGCCGAGTTCCTCCACATGTGCGCATGTGTGTCTTTGTGTCTGTCTGGTGTCTTTTGTTGGTCTTTATGCAATGCTGCCGGTGTGGTGTGCGTGCATTCAAGAGGATCTGACATATTGCAGGAATAGCAACTTTTCTCTTCCCTCTGTGTGTGTGATACGTGTTTCAGGTCGTATGCTTCCCCTCAGCAAACAAATCAAATAGGGCCTCATCTCCCAGTGAAGCTCATGCAAAAAAACGACAGGGGTGATTGACAGGTGCCGTGGGCGCTGCATGCACCACACAGACGCACAAAAACCACAACTCGGATTCATCTGTCACAGCGAGACAAAACAGCATGGCTGTGAGTTAGATCTCGACTTGGCTTGCATTATGCATCCAAGCATGTGTGCACTCGAGTGCTAAAGAGAGGAAGGGGACCAGCTCTAGTTAGAAGGCATGACATCCGTGATTTGCAGCAGTGGGATCCAGGTCTCCTCCCGACGAGCATGGCCTTTGTTTCCTGTTTCTCGCTAGACAGGATATGACCTTGTTCAAGGGAAATTAGGCGCCTTGCCCTCCTGGTAATAAAACAATATTGTCACGATGTAGGTATGAATACAGACAGGCACGCACACATCTACACACTCTTACCAGAAAGAAAAAAAAAAAAGACAACTGCGCCAGTGTGAAAGTGTGTGGGTGTGAAGTGAAACGGAGATTGATAAAAGCTCCGTGCTCTGCTGAAAGAACATTGAGATAATACCTCAGGACCTGCATAACCATCAGTGTGTGTGCGTTGGAGGGTGGAGGTCTTTCCACTTTAACAGTGGACATTGAAAACAACTTAATTCACCAAGACACATGATGTTTTCTTGCGTGTACCACGTGTAAACACGCAAGTACAAGGGAGGTGGAGTAAAGAGGAGTGTTCCAGAAAGGAGGGTAGGGAAGCAGGGATTATTGGGGGGAAAAAAGGATTTTGGGTGATTCAAAAGTTTGATTTAGGTTTAACTTAAACCTGCAAATACTGATTATTTTTGGCCACTTAGGGGCAGAAGACTTTGTCTTATCCAGAGACAGCCCCAAACCGGGTCTGAAGGGGATACTACCATTTCTGCAGAGCGATTACGTAGGTAATGCACAGCATTGGGCAGGTAGATTATTTCTTGAAATATTATCCTCTGACTGTATTCCCAATAAATTGTGACCTCTCAAAATATTACGTCTTTTTTATTGACTTCTCAGAGAACACAGATGTGGGATGTGTTTCAAACGTGCAAACATTTGTTAACATGAAAAGAAATCTGAAACACATATAAACTATTAAGTCCAGAGCTTTATAATGAAAGAAAATCAATTAATGTCGGCTCTTGTTGACGTAAATAGATCCCACATATACATTTGAAGAGGTTACTTGCCCAAACAAAAGACACAAGCGAGAACGGAAGAGTAAATCATGCCTACATGTGTGTGTTTTCTCAGCATTTAATAACATTAAATGAGAAAAGTTAGTCTACTGCAAAATAATTATTTGAAAGCAACACAGAATGCCTGAGATCCATACTGTAATCTATTCTATATTTGGAACTGTCACCTGCTGCCGGAATTTTGTGTATAAAGACATTTAAACTTGTGCATAAAAAATCAGTAAGTCTTTGACTGGGAAGTTGTGAAATGGGGATCTTTTCTGTGATCCCTGTTCTTGGAACAGAGAAGTCAGGATTTTCCTGTATTTTGGTTAAATCATCTGTTTAACTGCACTAATCCTTCTTTCTGGAGTGTCACTCTAACCTAAATCTCCTGGGTTGCCTCACTTATCTCCTTCCATTTTCCCTTCCTATCTGCCAATACAGACACATTTGTGCATTTATTGCCCAAACAAACAAATAAGCAACACATGCAAACATAGGTGGTGTTTTGTTGTTATCCAGCTTCCAATGCTGTGTTGTATATCTCTAATGACATAGCTATGAGCACTACCATACAGTTAACTCAGCATGTGGTCAAGTAAAGGCTGGAATTTGGTGCGCCGTGGGATTTATTACACCGGCTGTGCCCAGTTTGTCAATGCGACAACATATAAATCAGTCAAAAAATATCGACCACCACACAAAATTAGAAAAAGTTAGAATAATTTCACCAAGGCTAGCTCCAAGGCGTTACTGATCATCTTAATTGTACAGCCCCCATGTCTAAATCTTGGTGCTATTTTCATTTTCTAAAGCACATCACTGAATCCTCCCCTCAGATCTTTGCAGGATGAGATAAATCGTCTAGCCTCACTCTCATTGTGTAATTTTCAAAACAGAAAACATGCAACAAATTTGACTCAGTATGCCACTGGTATGCCTTTTAACTCTCCTACACAGTGTTGGCAGAATAGCTGAGACTCGGCCTACCTGGGGGAAGCATTGATCTCACAACTGGAGGTTGAGAGAGAAAGAACAAGTCAGTGTGTGTGTGTGTGTGTGTGTGTGTGTGTGTGTGTGTGTGTGTGTGTGTGTGTGTGTGAAAAAAGGTAGAAAGAGAGGCTGAAAAAGGTGAGGAAGAAGAAGGTAATTCTCTTTGCAGTAGCAACAGAGAAAAGGAAATATAAGAAAGACATGAATAGACAGAGGCTGAATAAACAGACTCCAGACGAAGTGAGGAAGGGGAAAAGAGGAGCAGGGGTTTTCTTCATGCAGCCCGGTCTAAAAATGGACACACCCATGCAACAACACAGCATTGTAAATTATGTTCGTAGTGAAACAAGTTAGCTCCCCGATTGCGTTTGCTTCACACAAACACGTTTGTAATCAGTCCCGCGGGAAATGTGCGTAGGGAGGAGGTCAGGGTGGTGGGTCAAACACAGGGCTTTTACACAGGAAGTCCACTGTTTGTGTCCCGTGTTAAACCAAAAGTCAAATTTCACTTACTTTAATTTACATCTGTAACTTAAATAGCACAGCTAACAAACATACTTACTTTAAGCCAAACCATGGTGTTTTACTAAACATGATGGGTAAGTAATTTTCTTGCATTTTTGTTTAACTTTAACCACATGTTTAAACTGCTGCCACATTCAAGGGGAAAATACGTTTACCTCGAAAGACTTTGTGAGTCACTGCAGCTGGTCCAGAGGCAACCTACAGTATAACAGACAGGCTTAGTGGGAAAGATCAGTAGGCAAAACCTCAAAACAGCAAACTTAACTGCATCCGAAAAGTCCTTTCTCACTGCCAAGGGGGGGTGAATGGGATACTATTTGCAAAGTTATACAATGATTCTGCAGAGAGGTAAACAAGGAAAAACGTTCTTTTCAGAATTGCCAACTTGCTCGGAGCCATCTTTATTCTCCAGCAGAGTGTGAAGGGAAAGGTCTGGGACAGGTGGAGAGTGGCCAGGTGTAAAGGCCTTAGTATTCTACAAACAACAAGCAGTGTCTGAACCCCTTTTCTGTTAGTGGACTCGGGAGAACTGTCTCCGTCATTTTTTTGAGTCTTTCTGAAGAAAAAAACAACAACTGACAATCATGCAGACTGACAGCGCAGTGAGAGACCGCACAGACTGAAGGAGCACGGCTTTTCCACACAAAACGTGAAAAAGTTCTGGATTTAACGAATGTTCAGTGGTGGAAACCGCCTTGTTTAGACGTATAGAGGAAACTTTGTGCAAGTTCGAAAAATCAGGGGGGGAATCAGGCTTCTCTAATCCCCTACAGGAAAAAAAAAACAGGTTTCTCATTTACATGAAATGTAAGAAATCAGCTTACTGGAGAAAGTCGACTGTAACCTGGTTTAGGGCATGTAAACACAATGATGGACAAGCAGAAAGTGGCCAGGTGTGCGGAGGAGGGAAAGTCAGCAGGGTTTGAACTTCTCTCTCAAGTTCTTTTTTTCATATTCCAGAAATGTTATCATTGTTTGTTTGTAGTACCAACTCAAATACTGTTTAAAAAAAAAAGATGTTTTATTCATTTTGAGATGAGGCTTTTGCCATGTGTGTCTTGTCTTTGTGTTGTGAAGACACAGAATGCCTATAGAAAGAGTATGTGATGCACCCTGTGATGGTTTTACTTGAAATGTTGTTTCGACAATATCGTGTACGAACTAGTCCATTTGAATCATACTAAGACAGCAAGGGAACTGCCGCAACACTGATCACACAGTAAGGCTATCATCATTAGTTTGTCGTCAATTTAATCAGCGGTTTGTGTCAGTGCTTAAGCTCAAGGAGGAAGCTTACGTCAATGATAAACCCATAACAGGACCTAGCAAGTCAGTTAAGTCATCCTTGACTGTTTTGCCTAGTGGTGCAGCTGAAGAGGGCTGATCCTAATTTGTTGATATCAAAGATGCATTTTTTTTTATTGTCGTGTGCTCATGTCATTTTCTATTCAAGGAGATTCCAAGATAAATGGTCATAAAAGACTGTCAAGAAGTGTACATTTTGTGTTTCCACTGTCATAATTGAACCATTATGAGCTACTCTACCAGATGTACTGGAAGAAAGTGACAGACTTCGAAAGGTAATAAAGAAAATACATGTTTTGCAAAGGTTAAAAGACACAAATATATAGCTATATGAATTGATCCTCCTAGATCACCTCATGAACCCCCCAAGGCAACCTGAGATTCTGCTCTACTTACTATGGTAAGTAAACCCTTCTTTCACTACTGAATAATCTATAGAGGCGGAGAGAGGCCATACATGATAGACTT
Organism: Leptoclinus maculatus; assembly: GCA_032191485.1. Lineage (NCBI taxonomy): Eukaryota > Metazoa > Chordata > Actinopteri > Perciformes > Stichaeidae > Leptoclinus > Leptoclinus maculatus. The sequence continues at coordinate 6,613,528 of JAVDOI010000009.1, forward strand.
TGACTTCCCCTTTACTGGATCACTGTGCGAGTATGACAAAGCAAAAGGAAAATACACACAGCAGAATCAAAATAAAGGGTTGGTGAGTGGGAGAAGGGGTGGCGGCAGACAGAGAAAGAGAGTCATACAGGGCAAATGGAGGGAAGCAGAGGCCTCCCCTGTCACCATCTGTAGTCTAGTGGAGAGCATAAATCCTGCTATCTGTGTCATGCATACTGTACCGCCGCTGCTGCCACTGCACGAGAGATCATCAGCTAACACACAGGCATTCACACACGTAGACACTCTCACACAGACGGACACGACACACTTAATGTCCTCCACCCCTCTTAGCCCCATCTGTCCACGTCTGTTCCCCTGCTCTTTCTCTTTTCATGCGCACATAAGCACTGTTGTCACTGTGACAGACACAAACAAACACAGGAAATACACAGCAACCGAGCATATCGATGCGCGCACACACCCCACGTCCACACACAAACGTACAGGTACATGCTTTGCCAGCCTTTATGGCATTCGGGCAGAGTGTCTTTTTCCTTTTTTGTGTCCAATTTTTTGTTTTCCTTTTGCCAAGCCGTGCTTTTTTTTCCCTCATTCATCTCATCCATTGTTTGATATTTTCTGGCCTGATCATCGTTCAGCTCGTAATCGGCACTTTCGCGCCATCTCTTTTCACCCATTTTGGTAATCCTCCCTCGGTGTCCACCATTCTGCCACATTCAACTAATATTCATTTTGCTCAATGACCACAGGGTGAACTTGTATCCTGTTTAACCTACCTTTAGCTCATTGAAGTGGAAAGCATGGCATAATCCCTCTCTTTTTTTCACTTTTCTCTCTCTGCTGTATTCTGATTTATTGCTCTTTTCCATTCAGATCTTGTCTTTCCTCTGCAATTTATTTTCATTCCCTGCATTCATTTTATGCATTTCCTCCTTAACTTGCCTTGTATTGTAATCACCCTTTTATTTTCCCATCCATTTTCCCTCTCTTTCTCTCAGTGCCTCCCACTTCCATCATGTGTTTTCCTTTATCCTCACCATAAACGTCACTCTCTCCTAAATTGCCCGGCAACCCTCTTCCTTCCCGAACCATCTTTAAATCCAGCTCTCTTTTTTTTCTTCTTTTCCTCTCTTCCTTTTCCTCGTGTTAACATTCCCTCAATCCCATCCATTCTCACCTCTTTTTTTTCCCCTTTGCAACAGCAGATCAGGGAGATTTACATTCAGCACCACGGTCAGCTCCTCACACAGAGAAAACAAAGAGTTGCAGTGCCACCTGTTGGCCGGCTTTAGCACTGCATATACATGACGATAGTGGAGGGAAGTGATTGTTTCACTCATAACGCAGGACAGATAACTTCCACATGCTAATACATATGTGAATAAAGGCCGGAATATAAGAGTGACCTGGGCCCACAAAAGTCAAGTTAGAGAGAACAAGCTTTAACTCTGAATACTACATAGAGGAGATTCTGCTGGGAGATCTATGAGAGAGGTTAGGCTGGCAGGCCTTGGTGTAATAGCAACCATATATTACCCTGTAGTTTCATTCCATTACATGTCAGGGCTCATAGATGCAGTGCAACTGCGAGGCGGTTGAGCCAGAATGGGGATCTCAAAGTCTCATTCCGTTCAAGGCAGCCAAAGGGAGGAAACAATAGCATCTGCTCTCCTCAGAGACAAGGGATTTAATCACAAGCATAGCCAAGGTAAGATTTGAATGTAAAGTAGCAGAGTGGACGTGTGTCTGTGTGTGCGTGTGTGTGTTAGAAAGTGTCTATAAAAAGTAATAGAGATGTTTATGTTGGCATTTAATAGCAAATGTCAACAAGGGAGGTGGATGATACTTGTTCGTAAGTGTGGGAGAAGTGGATGTGTTTGTGCGTGAGCGCACAGTCATTATTGACACCAAAAGTTCAGCAAGCCTCACACAAATCAACACACACACATGCACACACACACATTTGTCTACACAAACACACACACACACACACAACAGGGGCACTGATCCACTGTAGGGATTACCAGTGATCCATGACTGGGCTCACACTGGGCTGTACTGGTTTGTGTCTCTGTCTCAGGGTCCCATCCAACTGGGATGCCAGTGTGCGTGCACAAACAGTTTTGTGCCACAGCGAAGTTTGTTTGTGTGTTGTGTTATCTGTGGAGGTTTTGAGAGAAAGAAAAAAACGTGGAAGACGAGGGGAAAGGAAAGAGGGGGAGAAATCAAAGCAGAGCGGTGGCAAAGAGGAAGCAGAGAACAACACAGACAAGAGAATGCGCTCTCTTTCTCTTTGTCTCCATCCCTACCTCACTCGCCCACACACAGTAGTAAGTACAATGATCACAGAAAGGTGATCTCAAAGCTTAGCCAGTCAGAAGACAGCGAGTCGACAGAGAGAGCCACAAGAAAAAAAGCACAGAGAGACAGAAAGGGTTTTGGATAAACATTCTCCAGTTTGTATGTTTATAGAAATGAGCAGTTATAATGGGAGCAAGGGAAAAAAAATGCATTTTGTTTTGCATCGTCCTTACCCTCAGAGCAGCTATTGGTTTTCTCTTTGTTTTCAACAGCTGACTTTCAGTTCTCGGATATCTGAGCCTCCTGTAAGTACTCGTCCTACCCAGACAAATCAAATAAATACATGCTTTTAACTGTATTCATGTAGTATATATAACTTTGACAGCCAAATGCTGGTAGTCGCAACCATTATAGAGTCTGCAAGCAAAGACTATATATATAAATATATATGTGTGTGTGTGTGTGTGTGTGTGTGTGTGTGTGTGTGTGTGTGTGTGTGTGTGTGTGTGTGTGTGTGTGTGTGTGTGTGTGTGTGTGTGTGTGTGTGTGTGTGTGTGTGTGTGTGTGTGTGTGTGTTTGTGTTTGCGTTTGCCTTACTGCACAATAACAGTAAGAGTTATTATTGTTTTAAGGTTTTACTAAAAATATTGCCACATTTTCTAACATATGAAATAATAAAATGAGGTTATTGACGTTATTAACCATTTTGGCAAGAAATCTTAGGATCCCCAGGAAAGAGTATCATATTCCTTGGAAGTCATCATTTTAAAATATTTTCAAAAAAAACATCAGCGCTAATCAAGGTATCACATACCGTCTCTGCCATCATCCAAGCAGAAATAGCATGAAGACATCTAACTCTCGATTGAGAGCTTCCAACTGACAGAAAATGATCATTGTCATTAATTGCCATTATTGCGGGGGGGGGAGTGCATCTTGAATATGTGAAGGGGAAGAAAACATATTTATATATATATACACTGTATATATATTTATTTTTTTGTGGGTGTTAGTGTGTGTTTTAGTAGTTATATTTATTGGTTGCTGTTGTTATTAGGAAAAAATCGAAAATTATATTAAAAATGTGAGGTTTGATGCAAACTTTATACCGCTGCACACTGCAACTCCATTGGTAGAGGCACCCGGCAAATCAGCAGGAGAGAAGAAAAAAGCGTCTGAAAATCCATTCAGCCACCTTTAAAATACGACTTACACACACAGCTGTGCACAGTGAGACCGACACACTCTGAGGGCAGAGGAACTCTCTGCCGGCCTGTCACAGAGCTCTGACCACAGTGGGGCTCACACACACACACTCACATCTACGTGCACCTTGACCACCCATCACTGCCCTCTGATTACCACAGCTTCCACAGCCACCCTCACTCCCTCTCTCCATCCCTCCTACACACTCCAATGGTTCCCTCTTCTTTCTCTGCTGGCCCACGTTCATCCACTCCCCCTAACCCCCCCTCTCTCCACCCCCCTAACCCCCCCTCCCCCCCGACTCCCTGTCCTTGCCCAGCTTCCACCTTTTGTTACCCGCTGCTTGCTCTCTCATTTCTTTTCACACCACATTCTTTCCTAACTTTCCTCTCGCACACATTAACATATAAAATGCCTCCACTGCTTGCCAGGCTTAAGTGCGTCGAAAGCAGAAGTGCTTGGTGACTTAATCAGTCAGATGCAGAGTCACTTACCTGCTCATTCACTCACTTGATTAGTCTGCTGCTTGCTCACTCACTCATTTACCTGATTACTTTCTCAGTCTCATTCATTTATTGAATCACAAACTTACTTTTCTCACTTACTCACCTGCCTGTTCAGTTTGTGGATTGAAGTTTTGTTTGCATCGGCCATCCAACGTTTGCTAAAAAAACCCCTCCTCCAAACTGTGATTGTCCAATCGTAGCTCAGTAACCGTAACTAGGCCCGTTTGGAGGGTGGTGTCATTTTTCCTAACCTTCGCAAAACCAAAAACACAAGAGCAGGATAATAAACTGCAAGCTTTAGCATGTCTAGCGATCGATCTTACTACCTGCAGTATTATGGAAGCGTTAGTCAGTTAGTCCTAAAAGCCATTGTGAAAAGGGGAAAACATATTGTTTGAAAAATTTAAATAAATATGTAAGCTAAGCTGCCAACCAGGATTATGCTAAAACTAAATAATAGTCTGAGCCTACATTTTTTTGTTATCTTACTTGCAACGCTAGCTCCATACCACAATGCAAGATGCTGTTTATTTATTTTCATGTCTACATGGATCATCAGCTGATGAGGATTCAAACTTTTTGACTGGGACACGTAGCTTTACCGCCTATATTTTTTATTTCCCCCCCCCCCGAAGGAAAGGGTGTAATTTTGCAAAGTTGCAATTGTAAATATGTTTGCTTCTTCAGCACAACGGACAGTGCCATGGATTTATCAATACACAGCACAGTTACTGATATTTTAGAGCCATAGATTCTAACTGGCACAAACCTCAGTCGGACAAAGGATCAATGAGTCAGGCGGACCTGACTAACATATTCAACTAAATAACCCCTCTGCCCTTACACTCTCTCTCTCTCTCTCTGCTACTAGGGGGTGGAGGAGGGTGGCAGCAGGTTGACAAGGGGCATGCATTTTGCTAATTTTGCTCACTATGGCATCCCTCCTCAAATCGTCCACTGAATATAGCTATACAGTTATAGTTAAATAACATCTGTGGGCAACAATTGTAATTCCAGCGGGCATAATCTACCACTGTCTGAGTATTATTATATATTCATGAATATATTATTGTATCAAATATTATTAAAAAAATGTGAGTGGTGAATCTGCCACCGTTATTATTGTTGTAAAACGTGTAATGCACGTGTTGGAATGGACAGTCATGGCAGCAGTATAAGGGGTGTGTGGTTTAGCAAACAGCCAGTTGTTGGCATAAGTTTACTTATGTGACACACACACACACACACACACAGACACCTATTGCATGCAGTTAAAATGGTGCAGTCACAGTCAAAGTCCTGGTTTTGTGAGTAAATGTGTGTTTGTGTGTTTCCATGTGGGTTGTGAGACAAGCACCCCGGCGTGTGTGTGTGTGTGTGTGTGTGTGTGTGTGTGTGTGTGTGTGTGTGTGTGTGTGTGTGTGTGTGTGTGTGTGTGTGGCCTGGTGTGTTCATCGATACATAAACAGAGACACACAGCCACACTAAGATATGAAAGGTTTTTCTTCCCTGGTGCTCTCCTCGGGGTGTGTAAGTGATTAATCTGTGTATGCTGTGTACACAATCTTTAATTGCCTAGGAAGGGTTCCAACCTAAATTAAAATTCACTTTTCAAGCCTCCCACAAATGCGCTGTCACTCAGTAGATGCACAATGCAGATTGAATATTTAAATAAGACACCCAGGTACACTCACTAAAAACAAACATTACTGAAAAATATTCAAACGTACACATGTCTTCAGAGCATTTATCTTTTTCAGTGTGTAATTAATCACCCAGCATTTATATACTACCACCATCTTGACTCTTCTGCTGCAATGCTCTGCTTGTCCATCAGTGTAGCATAAAGTCTCCGATGTTGAGGCAGCTGTTCGACAATTTGGGATCTTACATTCGTCCTCACTGGAAAGAAAGACAGAGAAGGCTGAAAAAATAAACAAGTAAGCACACTATATCGCGGTGAACGTGGGAGAGCAGAGGCATACGATACAACAATGCCCACTTGTCCTGGATTGTGTGATTGTGTGAGTGCATAAAAAGTAGATACATATTCAATTCTGGGTTGGAAAACTTGAATTCACTTTTACACATTTGCAAACAGAGCAGTGCTGCTCTCCACAAGTACTGAAACACATACTAATATTTCTCTATCAGCCTAAGTGATAAAGCACTGCTTCTCCAGCAATATTTATTTAGAAAAAAAAAAGCAGAATAAAGCAGGTCCGTCGAAATGAAGTACACGATTGAAATTGAGGTCTCTAATGACCTTAATTTATTTTAGCTGGTGGTTAAATATTGAGAACAAGGGGCCTTGGAATTTTAACTTGCCTGATTTCAGTTCAGGGATCATCAATTCTGCGTATCATCTATTGAGCAGCACACTTTTACTCTTGTGCAGCTAATGAAATGTTCACTGGATCTAACTGTTGAGGTGAAAAACGCAAAACAAACTGTTACACCTCATTGCTTTTGTGCAGTGAAGCAGTGGATGGATGATACGGTATCTGCTTGTCTATACTTCTGTGAAAAATAAGGGCGAGTTTTATCTGCTGAACAGGTCGAAGGACTTGTTGTTCTTCTGTTGTCTTCCTATTTATAGTTTATTGCTAGTATGTTCTTTATATTCGTCATGGTTAAGAGTTAAGCATTAAGCATCTGTGGGTGAATACCTACAATGCAACACAATGGGCTTCATTTTGGGTCCTTACTGCGACAGAAATTATTTGAATGTTTTTTTTAATAATATTACAGTAAGTTCTCATAGTTTAATGAATCCTCAGTTGCAGCTGTGGCAAGTTGAAGATCAGTACATAGAAACTTTTTTTCAGCTAACAGGGCAGACGTTGTTGATAGAGCTGTGTGTGGGTGTGACATTTACACAACTTGGATGTTGGCGATGTCAACAAACAACATACTAAAGGAACGTTGGATCCTGCCTCACACGCTGAGAGGTGAGAGAAAGCGGCAGACACAGGGAATATGGGAGGGGGTGTATGAAAGGAATACAAAGAGTGACAGGGTGTGGGGGACAGTGTAAAAGAGACTGGGACAGCGAGACAAGGAAAGTGATGACAGCTGGTATTCAGACTGGTATGTCAAACCTGACAGTCTCGATACTGTGAGTGTTTGTGTTTCTGTGTGAGCGCATTTGTGTGTGTGTACGTGACCGAGCTTACATATGCATGTCGGGAGTGGACACAATATCAGAAACATTTGTAGTTTATCAAATAATTACGGCCGCTGAAGCTCATAATGTGCCATTGAGTTATTCAATGTATACATAGATATCCATTAATGCTCATTTTTGGACGTGTTAATGCTGTTTATGTGGTATTTATGGGAGAGGATCCCAACATGAAGCCATGTCTACTTGTTATCCCTCATCCAAGGTGGGGGACCACTGTGTGGACATGGACTGTCGGTAGTACAAAGAGGGATTTAGCACACTCAGATGGGCGCATGTAAAGGATTTGTTAAGGATTTTAAGGATTTTTTACTAATTGCAGGGAAGATATTGGTAAATATCCAGTTAATTACTTGCACAGCAGGTCAGCTGAATATGCGCAAAATATGAAATTTGTCTTACAAACATACAATTTAACATTTTCTAACAAAGTTTCCAATAATAAATGAATCATGAATATTTACTTAGATTAAAATGTATTTTAAGGAAATTCCTCTGGAAACCAACAACTGGTGCTAAACTCAATCACATTTCCTTCTTTAATCCCTGAAAAAAAATAATAATAATAACATAAAATGAGAACAACTGAAAACAGCTATAACAATATAAATGAGTTTACAAAATGATATAATACTGCAAATTTGAAGTGCCTGGTAAAAAGCACATTGCCAAAAGAGATAAACACACGATAACTGTGTCGCAGCTTTAGCTCCTCAGGCAAGGAATTACAGATTCAACTGGGCCTCCCAGCAAAAATCCGGTCATATTAAGTCCTCAGTGTGGACTGCTGAAAAAGCCAAGAAGGCTCTGCACAGGGATCGCAAGCTGTACTGTGGCTCATAGAAGGTCAAGAGCACAGACACAGAGCTACTGTTTTTACCAGCAAGATTTGTGGAGTCCTAAAATATTAAGTCAGTCAGGCAGGAACAAAAACAGACAAGCAGCTATTGTAGAGTTTGTGGTGTATCTATAAAATTGCATCTCCTCACCCTTACAGCAGAGCTACTTTTCCGATTCAGGACACAATAAGTTAGTAAATTAGTAATGGAATTAACATTGTTTAAAATTTTTGGGGGATTGTAACATATGGGCCACAGAACAGCCTTGAACCCAAAGACAAAGACAAAGGTTTTTGTCAGCTTTAATCCAGAAACAGGCAAGCTTAACCTGGCAGGGGGGGGCAGGCAAAGAATCATCAATTTAGAAACAGGCATTGGGTTCAGGCAGACAGAATAAACAAGGTTGGAATGCTGGAGCGGATGCGAACTAGAAAAGCTGATGTACTACCGCTATATATATACTACTGGGCTGATTAGGGGAAGTGGGAAGCAGGTGAGTGGGTGGGGAAGCTCAGGTGGTGAAAATGTCAGGAAATGAGTTACTGCCGGGCAGGCGGGAGTGGCTGGTCCTGGAATAACAGAGCAACAGAAGGAATGTCATGATCCAACGCGTTCTTATTGGAAGGCATATATATATAGCAAACCAATTTTAAGGACATTTTGTGCCTCATGTCTATGCATTTTAGGGTTTTTGTGTGTCCTTTGAGCCCCATTCTCATTCTCAACTCATCACATACTCGTCGCACGATCACAGGTTTTTATAATGTGGTTAAAGTTGGACATGCAAACAAAACTACTTAAAGATCATGGTTTGGGTTGAATAAGAACGTTTGTTACTTAAATGAATCTACGTGCATAAGTAGTAAAGAACTGACTGAGTTTTCCCATGGGATACGAAAAGTGGTCGGTCTTGCTCTTTATAAAATGTCACCTGACTTCCGGAGCACTTGCTCTAAAGGTCTAATATTGCTGCGGAGTGAAATGTGAACTGATGACAAACAAAATTGACAATCGGCATGTTATTCATACACTATTTGGTTATACCAGGCTGCATTATCACGCTGGAATTGTGACAACGATTTTTGGTTGCAGAATTCTTGGCAGCAGAGTTTCCAGCCTTTCACTCCAGCTTAATGAGGTCACTGAGCTTAACAGGTACAACTGTCTATACTGAAAATAGAGGCAGGGACACTGAACAATGACCAAGAGCAAGCATGGACCAACAGAACAAAAACTTGCTCCAGAACTAAACCTTGGGACACACATAATTGTGATAAAGCATCATAACCTGAAGTATAATGTGGTCCAAAAAATAACTCCACTAATTAATACCAAGGTAATTTACGCAACATTGTAGACAGTAGTAGAGAAGGAAAGAAAAGAAAATTTTCAAATGCTTTATTTCTCATCATCCTTGAAGCTCACTTACATTTTTTTTCAAATTGACAGAGGTCCCAGGTGTCAGCTAATTGAGCTTTATTGTAAGCTTTGTAATTAGTTTGAGGGTCAAGCTGTGCTTCTGCCTCTGTAACATTTGCTACCAACAATGTAGTGCTACACTACCTATACAAAAGAGAAGGAAGCCATCGACATTGCTGATATACTTGGGAGGATGAGAGTAGAACGGGAGAAAGCTGTTTTAAAAGAAGGGAAAAACATTAAACAGGTAATTGAGGTAAGAAGAAGTCAAGGCAACAATTTCAGGGTGGAACCACTTGCAAAATGTCTAGTGTTTTGACTTCTCACTTATCATCCTTGTAGCTCGATCAGGCCATTTGTAATTGACAAAATGTGTCTATTTCTGCCTTTTTCTATAAGCATTTTGTTTGATTCAAGTCCCAGGCTCATTATTTTAGTTTTGCTGCTGGTAGCCTTGGTCTCTATATATAGTGCAACAGTATCTGAAAGCAAGTCAACATTTGGTTTAAATAATAAAGTAGGGGGCCTATCAAATATTGACACGACCAGAAATGTACAAGCTAGATGAGAGCAACCTCGCTGTCCAAGCAGAGATATACTGCTTTTTGGGGTGAACAAGAGGAAGAGCAGGAGATAGCTGTTTCCAAAACTGAAATACATAAATGTGAAGTGAGAAGAAGAACTCAAAGTAAAGTGAAGTTCAAAGAAAACTCAAATAGATGAGAAAAAGCTCAAAAGGTACTGCAGTTGACTCAAAAACTGGTCGTAATACGGAATAAGACTCAAAGGAACCGATGCTATTCCACTAGCTACTTCGTCCTGTGTGACAGACACAAGACTGAAGAGGAGCAAGGAGTCGAAATGTCAGGTTTGGCAAGAACGTGCTGAGATTGAGATTCACTGCCATCCTTTTAATTACCAAGTCACACTGAGTGGGACACCGCCAAGTTGTGTACGTACCAGTGCGAGTGTGTACTCTTGTGTATGTCATGAAGAGAGAGAGAGCGGTACCTTTAATGGAACCCCACACATCCATCTTATCGCCGCTCAAAATTTAAATGAGACATTTTCCCTTCTTGCCTTTTAGCGATGAGGCATATTAATAAGCTGAGAAATGATGCTGAAAGGTTAGACTACTTTTTTTTTTTCTTTCATACCGGGGGAGACATTGCACGTGAGTTATTTAAAGCGCTGGAAGGCTTTAGAAGTAGTGTGTGTGTGTGTGTGTGTGTGTGTGTGTGTGTGCGAGGTGAAGCGGGAGGGCGTCAGAGATTATACCAAGTTGTGTGGATCAAGTAAGAAAGGTTAATCAAACACTAGTTAGAAGTCCATTCCAGTGGTGACAGTTTCAGCAGACAGCTTCTCTACCAAGTATTTCTATATGCTTGGAAAACAGCTCGGCATCCAATCCAGTCTCTTGCTCCCTCCCTCCCTCCCTCTCCTCAGTCACATCTACCTTTTTCCTCTTTTCACTACACTCCTTCTCTTCCTTTGCCTTCTCTCTTTTGTCTCTGTCCCTCCGCTTCCCCCAGTCCTTATCAGAAGGAGACAGAATGGTTTCGCTGCACAGCTCAGAATTACTCCGTTAAAGGCCACGAGCGGCTCGTCTCCCTTTTCAGAGAGCGCTTGTCGTTCCTTAATCTCTTTTAATTCTCATATTCCCTCATTTGCGGGTGGAAGCGGTGACGTTGGAAGGCAGCATAATTCTCTGATCTTGTTGTCACTTTTACAACAGATCTCATTATCACCTTGGCTCAGTGTAATGGTGCCTTTACTTGGCAAACTTCTCACACACATGATTTTAAAGCTCCTGTGTTGAAGTGTGAAGCTCTTTGGTGAGTTTTTACAGTGATGATGAGATGGACTCATACCTGTGTGTGCAGGTGTATATTTTCATGTCCATGTGTGTGTATGTGTGGGCATAATAGTGCACCTATCATGTGTGTATTTGTGTGCCTGGTCATTTATATCCATCCAAGGCTAAATCAGGTGGGCATCATGTCAAGCAGCTACACTTCAATCAGGCTATTCAGGGCCAAAGCCCACGATTTACCTTGTGTCTAAATGTTAATTGGGATTTTCAAAGTGGGAATACTGCTTGATATATATTCCACTATACAGCTACTTTAATTTGATCTTCTTCCATCGCATTCATCAACTGTGTCTTCAACTCCAAACCTCTGTACAGGTCTCCTTCCTCTTTATGAATCTGAATGATCACAGACCAAGGTGACCCTTTTCAGAGACTTTGTACAACTGCCAGTCGGGAGATCAAATCACTGGTGCTTTTTGTCATAAATCCATCTGGCATTCATGCCCACAGTAAGAGCCCAGAAATTGTCCCATTCTTTCATCTCCGCGAACCTCTTTAGGAGCCACCGTTGTTGTTGTTGTTGTTTTGAATGAACTGTTGCTCTCTCTCCGTGTCTCGCCACACACACCTAAACCTCGGCCGTATAGCTACCAGTAGGTCCTCACAGGACGCCGATGGGTCCATGCTCTGGTGGTGCAGACACAAAGACATTGACAAACCTGACAAAATGAATTAAAACAGTAAAGAAGCAAAGAGACGAATATCTGGTTCTTTTTCTAAAAAAACGCCATTAAAAACATCAGTGAGCCCGTGGCCATGGCTGTATGTAGAGAAGTCTGTGAATCCGTGGATCTGTTTTTGATGTACATCAACTTTCTAGTAAGAACACTGAAAAAGGCCTCATTTAAATACGTATGTCCTCAAAGTTGTAAAATTCACGAATAGCTGAATCAGACCCACGGGACCGCACCGCACTCTAATATGACATATCCGATTCTGACGGTTTCCTGCTATCTGCTATTTTTCTAAATTCCATGTATGTCCATTGCTCATGTTATGCTTCTCTGGGAAGTAGGAATGGACCCAAATATTCGGTTTCGTCATTTGTTGGGAAGGTGTTCCTTTTTCAATTTTGGAATTCGGATTCTCATGTAAAACACACCAAACCTTTTGGAAAATGCATATTATTCAATAACAATATTGTAGAAAAACAGAAATCATGCCTTTAATTGTCTGCCTGTAAAATGTAAAGTTTGCCCGCTTTGTTTCCCCGTTTATAGCGGATGCTGTGTGTTTCAGCTCATGTAGCTTTTTAAGAGCTTTAGAAAGCTCAAAATGTAATTGCAGACTGACGAAAAGATGATCCTGGACATATTTTGTGTTTTTTGAATTTTGAAAGCTGAAGACCACATGTTTTCAAAGATTATAACATGCATATCTTCTATAAATAGACTATCTTCAATCAGAACATTTTGTGACTATGCCACAGTGGGTTTTTTTACCAGCCGTGACAGTGTGGGGCTGTTTTGTGTGTGTGTGCCATCGTGGCAAAATGCGGTCCTGGAGACACCTACTGTAGCAGTAACAACCCCAGAAGCTGTTCTTAGTAGGGCCTACTATGCTAGCGTCTGTCTGTCTGTCTGTTAACAGATGTTGTCGCTATTTTGTGCTACAACCGTGCAACATGCAGTCACAACACTTTACAGGTGTGTATTTCAGATCAGAATAAAGGCTGAGTTTGAATGTGGGTTTGGTCTGAGCAAGGGTGCCAGAAGTAGAGCAGTAGGAAGTGGGGAAGGGGCCATTGCCCCCCCCCCCCCCGACTTTATGCCCCTATAGCCTGATTTGGCATTGCAGCTGGTGTGATCCAATAGCAAGACTGTCTCTAGTCATTTGTTTGTATTTTATTTTGTTGTTTGTTTAATGCTGTTTGTGTTCTGATTTCATCAAGATATGTTATGCTTATCTTACCTGCTGCAGCAGCAAAGCTAGAATTGTTTTCACCTGTGTGGTCCTGATGAAACCTGGGAACTACCCACAGAAGCAATTTCCATTACTTTGCTCGGTGTTTATATGTATTTGGACAGATTTTGAAACCGCATAGTCTCACAACCGTGCAAGAAGCAGTCACAAAACTGTATAGGTGTTTAGTGGAGATCAAAATAAAGGTTGAGTTCAAAGGTGGGGGGGGATCTGATCGAGGGCGCCTAAAGGACGGGATGGGGGAATGGTGCCCTGGCACGATTCGGCTGGTGTGATCCCATTTTCAAGATGGTCTCTAGTTTATGTCTGTATTTCTTGTTGGTCAGTGTTTTCATTCAATGTCTTTGAAAGCACTTTGGTCAGCAATTGTTGTAATTAAATGTGCTAAAAAAAAAAAGCTTCACTGAAATATCTTCAATTTAAAAAAAATCTCCATGTGTTTTCCTCTTCTTCCATTTTTCAAACAGTAATGTAAAACATAATTAGTCCTCATTCTGAGCTAATTGATGTTACCATAGTTCAAACAAACAAACATTCCTCCAATTAGCGTCGCAATTTTTAGCCATTACTAAGCTGGTAGGGCGCAAAACTCTCAACATATCAGCACATTGCCAAGCAACGTTGGTGTGTGCTTGCACACGACTAACACACATGTGTACGATACACATACAGCATGTGTATCGTACACATGCATATATTTCTGTCCAGTTCATAATGTTGGAAAGGCTGTGTCTGTGCAAGCTGAAAAGGGTGTGAAAGCAAAAGCAATAGAAAGATAATTATGCATCTTCCACTTGGAGAGTGAGGTGGTATTAGGGAACAAATGACAAGCTGTGAAGAAATTGGGAAGCAGAGGGGAGCGGAGAAAAGGCAACAGAGAGAGAGAGAAAAAGAAGTCAGTAGACAGAAGTGAGACTCCCATGCAAGAGACTTCTGTGAAGTCTGTGAAGGATGCGCCTCCGCTTCCTCGCTTTTTCATTTATTTAAAAAACTTAAAAAAAAACTGACACATTTGAGAGAGAGCATTTATTCCACATGGCATTATGAATCATTTTCTCTTTCTACACAATTTGACAGAATATTGAATCTACACACAGCTCTGTGCCTGCCGTTGAAGAGTCTCTAACGATGATCATCACTAATATTGATTTTCTCAGCTTGAGAAGTCTTTTTTTGAAATCGCAGACGATCTTTATATAGGGCCTTATCCCATCCTTTTTATTCAGTAAAGACATAACTGTCTAATCTGTACTCCGGGATTTGGATGTACACACACACACACACACACACACACACACACACACACACGCGTAGAGTAGTTGACAGAGTTAGCAGTGGCATGGGATTTCGGTAGAGTGCGGTGGGGCTCCGCGAGAAAAGCTTTAATGTGATCCTCAAGAGATGATGCGACTGAGATTCCGCTGTAGAGCCGATGCAAACAAAGACAGGGGAGAGTGAAGAAGCGAAGGCAGAGAAAGAGGTTAAATGTTTGTTGAGACAGATGATGTGAACTTGTGCGTCTTGAGATATATAGACAGAGAAAGAGATGTGTATGTGCAAGGACTGACCCAACTGTCAAGAGAGGATGTGTTGAGAATGAAAAGGAAGCTGACAGAGAGACCTAGCTCAGCGAGGGGGATTTAATCACAGTCCCAGCAGTTAACCAATAACACCATCATCCTTTTTCTCACCCTGTGTCTCGTTTTTCTCCATCCAGCTCTGCGGTTTTTCCCCCCTGACACAGACTGTTGATTCCAGAGCAGCTTCCTCCTTAATGGAAAACTAAAGGTGCTCTGGCTCAACTCCGCATTTGTCTGAGTCTAATGCAATGACACTCCAAAAGAGAGCTTGTTATTCCATTATCACCGGTGTGTCTCTGTAACCCAATGTAAGTTGTTTTTTTCTTCTAACCATCAGAGAGTCACAAAGGATGAGTCAGTCATGGTATGAGAGCTAATTCGAAAGACACGTGTCAGACATCAGCTCTCCTGACCAAGTCGGCCTCTCATACACACAGACCCTGAAGCAAAGCCCCTCAAATAAACGCTATTCCCATCAGAGGGATTCTCATTCCTGCAAAGGAAGTATTGGAGGAATTTCTTTCTTTAGAAATATGTGTCAGTAGCTCGTAGCAAGACAGAATAAGGCATCTGTATCAAGAAAGTAACATGTGATTCTTCTTCATTTGCTATTGTTAAAGTAGAGGGATGTGTTATGTATAAGCTTATGTAAAGTTCAGGGTCAAATTTACACCCAGGAAATTACAATTATACGGTTTGTGAGACAAATAAGTCCCTGAACACTCCAAGAGAAATGTTTCCAATATTAGTTGGACTTTGAATGTGTTTCTGTATATATGACTTTCCCAACTAATGCCCAGTGTTCTCAATTACTTACCTGTTAACATAACATATGCCATGCTAAATATGCCGGTCATTAGTAATCAGTAACATTTAAGCATGAATGGCTGGTTCTTTAATGACTTTCTGTGGCACAGAAAAGTCAACAAGTGTGGATGTTATTATATGAAATTCATACTGTAACATTGTATAATATTTAAATACAGTAAATGTCTTTCACAGACATCAACTTTTAGAGCCCAGAAATGACAATGTAAATACTAATAATATTTTAATTGTAAGGCAAATTAAATAATTAGGTTACAGTGAAACCAAACGTGTCAAAATACACTGGCAACAACATTGTTTTTATGAGGGACATATGATAGTGTAATGGTCATAATAGGACATTATAGGACATTGTGTGAAACAGCTGCTCTTCTGTTTTTCTGTGAACTTTGGTATATCAAGTTGTATCTGTTGTATCTTATTGTGTTGAGAGATGTTTTGCATGGCTGCTATCTTGGCCAGGTCTCTCATGTAAAAGAGATCACAATGGGACTTCCTGGTAAAATAAAGTAAAATATATAAAGGGAATAACAATTTAGTAATTTTGAGGAATTTAAGAATTAATTATGGGCTATAATGACATAACTAAAGGGAAGCATAGCGTATATTACACAGCAAAAAAAGTGTTTAATTAGCCAATATCATACAGGACCATTTACGTAAAAAGTTGGCCACCATTACACATCATGTGCTTTGAATTGGTCACAGTTTAGTTTAGTCAGAGCCCATAAACCTATATGCGTATTGCTTTTAGACTAGACATTGTGCAATTTAGTCTAACATTAAATAATACTCCTGGAAAAAAACACACCAGCAACACAGCTGGAAACTGTTTTGTCAGCATCTCCTGTAGTTAGTTGTTGGTAAGAGACACGCTTTAGTGTATCAGGGTTTGAATTTAGCTGGGCATCAGCACTCTGCCATTGCATGTGTTGCTTTCTTCTGGTCTGGGGCCTGTCCATTTTACCAGCTTGTTTCTGTTGTAATGATGCTAGAAACAAAGAGTCCATCAATAATGAATACGCTGGGCCCCTTGGGGGCCATACAGACTCCTGATGCTCTTCCACTAACCAATATGACTGCCTCCCTACAACATTCTGAGAGAGAAGCAAAACTAAGCCATCATCAGTTGAACTCCGCTGGGACTGAAATCTCATGATAGGAGAACGCCAGCTTATGTCAGGCTTCACATATATTTTGGCTTGGTGCTGTACTACTCTTTTGAAGTAACACGCACAATCTCTACTTACTTGACTGAAGCTATCGCGCGTAAAAAAAAAAACATACAAAACCATGAACTTGAAACAACCCTAATAACCAGTACTTTCCAAACACCATATTCCTTTAGGTGAATTAAGGGCCAACATATGAGCCTGAGGTGAATCTGATGCTGTAAAAGGTTTATCTTTGTTCAAAACAGTCCATTGTGTAAATGCTGGAATAAAGTGTTGATTTCTCCAATCCAGTATTAATATTCGTTTGGAGTGTTTGAGGCAAAACAATCCCTTTACCAGCCAGCCAAAACACATTGAATTATTTCCTCTTACAAGGGAGAGTTTATATAATATCCCCACTGCTTGGTACAGTTGAATTTATGCACTGAGAGAAACTGTGTTCCTCTGTGTTCCTCTCCTCTCTTCTTCTATCCTCTTCCAAAGGCAGAGTCTGCTCATCTGGAGGAAGATAAAAGGATGACATTTGCTCATTGATATAAATAAATGGAGAGAGAGAGAGAGCGAGAGAGAGGAATGAGGCGAGGCAGTGTAGGAGGGAAAGATATCCTTGGGGCAAAAGAAGGAGTAGGAGAGAGGGATGAGCCGACCACAGGGAGGAGAGGAGGTGGAGGGTGAGGGTGAGATAGGAGGTTGAGAATGAAGGGTGGATATGCATAGAGAGAGGAGAGAAGAAAGAAAGGGAGACAAGAGAAGGCACGAAAAACTGAAAAAAAAAGCGAGCGAGTAGATAAAGAAGCTAGAGGAGAAAAGAGTGATGGCGAGAATGCACAATGCGGAGGAAAAAAAAACAACCTCATTTTGTGAAAATTTCATTTTCCACCACATATGATTACAACTACCATCAACGGGTTCATGCAACTGAGTGTGTATGTGCAGGAGCATGTGCATGTGTATGTTCAAAAATGTGCACTTTTTGTTGCTGACTACGCGCTTTGCATATACATTTGCATCCGTGTCTTTGATTGTGCTTGAACTGTCCGTTAGCGTTTCTTGTTTTTTATGAGCTCATCTGTCATCTTTACCTACAAGCCTCCGTGTTTTGATGTGTGTGTATTATAGTATGTGTACTGTATGTGTGTGTGTGTGTGTGTGTGTGTGCAGTCTTTATCTCCTCCACCTGTGCTTCTTGAAGTACATTTATATGAAGTACCAGTTAACCTTTATTCCCTGTCCAAAGCCATGGCATCTTGACATTTTATTAAGTGTGGCAGGTGATATATTACCACCACACTTCCCACAGTACGATTAGATCCCCCCCCCCCTCTGTTTACTCCCCTTATTCCTCTTTCCCACCACTCCTTATTTTTCCTCTGTTCTACAACCTATTCTCTTCTTCACCTGCCTCCTTTTTTTTTTCTTTTTCCCCTCCTCCTCCTTCCTCTTCAATGTATTTCCCTCCTCCTCCCTACATAACTGTATCCACCACAGTCATTTCACATAAGAGGATGGGGGACAGCAAGGAGGAAAAGGATTGGAACAAAAGTGCAGCGAAAAAGAAAGAGAATATCTCATTGTAAGTCACTTTTTGAGAGACACAAGGAGAAAGAGAAGAGACTTCCGAAAAAGAGAAACCAAGAATTGAAAGTGACAGAGGAAAAGAGCTCGGAGGAAGGGAGACAGGGAGGTGGTGTGGTGGGGTGAGGCAGGATGTGAATGCTCTTTAGTTTGCCATGGAGCTCCCCTCGCCAGGTAGGCAATCTGGCTGCCAGTGATGGCTGTGTCAACATGGTCTCCAAGACACATCGAGGACTTTAATGATAGCAGAAAGAGTGACACGGGAAGATGTACAAGAACAGAGAGATGCACTTACTGTTGCTATCATACGGATGAGACATGGTGCTCAATGTTCAGCAACATTATTTCCTCTCCAAGGGAAGTGTGAGTGATGAAGGTCGAGGTGATGACGTCTTAAGACGTCTTGAGGGACGGATGATGGCTTAGTGGCAAAGATGGACGGATACAATGGGGAAAAAAAGACTTGAAGAGAGTATTTTGTGCCGTATAAGTCACTTTCTGGTGTACCTCCTAACCCAGAAGTGTGTTCTCTATTAACATCAGATAAACAATATGGTGTGTATAAGACATTACATATTGCATGACTAATTTTCTAACTGGCTCAGGAACCTTAGGGCATGTCTCCGGGGGCGGTTATGGCCCCCCACTCAAATCACAAAGCTGCCTTCCAGCCCAAAAAAACATGGCTTCTATGCCGAAGAAAAAGCACAATACTAGAAATAGAATATGTACTCAAAAGACAAAGGCATTCATCATTTCTGTCGTCAGGTAAATAATGAAGGTTGCGGGATCGAACGTCGTGCCTTAGTATCTTATGAATTTATATTTTTTAATGGCCTTGAGAAAGTGTTTTAAAAGTCCTCTTCTATCGCACCTTACTCAAAAAAACAATATGTCACGTGGCAGCATTGCATTATAGACTTTTGGTTACTGTCAGTTGAGAAATTGGTGTCTTCTCAATAACTTTCTAGATTCAACTTTTTTTTTATTAAAGCTACTGCCAACCAATATGTATATACATATATATATATATATGTATAGGTCATAGATGTAATTGTATTTTGTTTTACCCTAGCCAAGCAGCAATGTCATATACATTTCACCATCACATTTTTAGTACATAGACATTGTGGTTGCTCGGACATTTTTTTTCGCTGTGTGAAAACAATAGACTTTAGAATTGGTACTTTTTTGGGACCCCCAAGGAAACATAGCACGGGATTTTCTTGTTTTACTTTTCTGATAAACTTTCAAAAGTGAGCGTGACAGATAAGACACAAATAGAGAGGAGTCATGCGGTCGGCAAACTGACTCATGAATTTCAGTTACACAGTTACACAGCTATCTAAAGTTTGACATTATCTTACGTTGGACACCATAAGGTATTGGTCGTACCAGATCAAGTAAGGCTATATCAGCAAAATACCCGGGTGTAATGGATGACTTCAAGTTTTCTAAGAGGACGGTTTTGTTGTTTTGTTATTTCAAAAGTTGGATGGGTTTTGGTCCACTGAGAGTCGGCCCGCTCACTTGTCCAGTCAGTCACCTTCATAGAGTCTGACACCCAGACTGCTTTCTGCTAATTCAATCTTCACATCCAATCACTTTTCATTTTCTCATCAATCCTGTTAGATCCCGCCTCTCTCCCTGTACTTCCTATTAGTTGATTGTGTTTTAATTCAGAGCGGCGAATGAGCTATTACCAGTCGCTGACACGTTTACCCCATGTAATGCTGGAAAGGAGCAGAGCAGCTGTGACAGTTTATGCTCATTCACTCACTCACGCGGCGAACCGCGTGCGCGCACACTTGCTGACGAAATTAAATGCATTTACTTTTTGAATTGTGATCAGCCATGCTTGCCCGAGTCTGACTCTTAATAACAGAAACAACTGAGAGACACAACGCAGAGCAGATGAGTGAAGCCATCGTCTCCTGCTTCTGTGATGGTAGGTTCAAAGGTTTTTCCACCACTCTGATCAAATATTCAGAAGGTGGCTCAGAGTGAGAAGAAAAGGACAGGAGGCAAAATGCAGACAAACAGCTTTTTTTTTTTTCCCCGTCTGAGGGGAGACACAGCGCTTTAGTTAATTGCTGTTGGATGTCAGAACATTATCAGTGTCTGCTTGGCAGCTAGATAGAAACCTTATCAGCATGATAAGAAGAGAGAAGAGGATGCAGAAATGGGAAGAAGAGAGAGAGAGAGAGAGAGAGGGATGCGAGAGAAGAAACAGAGGGGGAAGGAAAGAGTGAGAGGACATGGGAAACAAAAGTTGGAGAAGGAGATAAGTAACACGAAGAGGGTAAAATAAAAGATATTCTAGTTTTGTCTTATCTGTGAAAATGGAGATGTTGTATCTCCTTCACGCATCACCAAGCTGCTTCTGATCAGCAGTTTGACTGGTCGCCAGCCGGCAAAACATCAGCAGTGGTGAAAAATAAAATTAGAATGAAATGAAACATCTCTATCGGCCTGTTTTTTTTTCCGACCGTTTGAGGTCCCTTTTGTAAACCTCCCCTCTTTTGCAGAGTCCCAGTAGAATCCCGGATTTGACTTTTAGCATTTACAGTCTCCATCTTCTGCTCTTTCTCTTCACGCTTGCCCTCTATTTGTCTCTCCCTCGCAATTACTTTGTCTTAGATAAGTTTTCTGTTTCCTGCTTTTATCTGTTTCCTAGTTGTTCCCTTTCCGTGCTGTTTGTGCTGTTTGATTTGCTTTTCCTCGTCTTACCCATTTCAACTCACGTACTTTATATTATTCTCTACCACCTCTTTGTATATCCTCTCATCCTTTGCTGCACTTTGCTTGTACTTATCCAATCAAATTCTGATCACATCCTTCTGTCTTTAAAGATGCCAACCCTCTAGGAGGCACTACTTTCATGTGATGAAACTTGCTTATAATCCTTTCAAAGCTGTAAATCCAAGGCTGAATATTAACCCTCAAACATTATGACCTTCTACTTACACAACACTTCTTTGTCAGTTTTCTGACTCGGAAAGTACTCACTGTTCTTTGTTTAAACACCACTAGAATTCACATTTACGCATGAGGTCAACAGTTGAAGGGAAAAGGACACGATGTCAACATGATGAAAGTGCTGTGTGTTCAGAGTCCAGTATCTTCAAATAATTGCATTGTATACTATGCAGTGTGTGCTACCATCCATCTCAGTGACCCAGTTTAAATGCATGAATTAAGTCTAACTTATTTCTCAACAACTGAGCAGGTTATATACAGGTGAGCAAGCCTTTTATTCTACAGCCTTCGATCCATAACTTAGACTTGGTGCATTTAATAGCTGTTGTAGTTGCCACGGTTGCAGTCCCAGGTGTTTGTCCAAGGTACTGTCATTTACAGTGACTCCGCTTCCTATGATGCTGGAGAGCCTCCATTGTAAGAATGTCTTCTTTTACAATTCTCTGTCATTCTCTTTTTTTCGTCTGGAATGTTCAATTATTGTCCATTGTCCTGATTGTGGATGTGGGCTTGATGGAAGAGAAAAGTCTGTTATGCTAGCTCTGCTGTCTTAAGTCTGCCCAGGAGACTGTCCAACATGCCACCACCATGTGATCCCTTTCCTTTCACCCCCCCCCCCCATATGAATGCATAATAGAATTCCTTGCTGGTGTACGTCATATGGGGCCATCTCTACTGTCACTTTGTGCCCCAGATACAGGAGAGGGATACATTGCAGAGTCTCTAGTTATGAGTTAATCCTCTCTCTGTTGCATTCATGCGGCTCTGTGGCCTTGCCATCTTCACAAATTTTCATTAGCATGAAGCCCGCGGTCACACCAGAAAATGTCAAAATGAAGGTCATCTGTGTGTGTTCATAACATATTTGGAGACATAGTGACTGCTCTCAGGGTTACTGGTACACTATTGTAGCTGCTGAGCTAACTTGATAGCACCAGTCAGTCATAATTAGCTCTGCAAGCCTTCATATATCACTGTACAGCATATTTAATTATACTATTATACTGGTGCAGTCCTTGTTCAAAACAGACCGGGCTGAAGGCTTGGCCTGGTGCTGTTGCTGCTTTCAGCTTTCTCACGCATACAACTTCACTCTCAACACTGTGCTTCCTTCCTTGGGTCCTTGGCAATACACCTGCCATGACATAGTTGTGTCACCCAAGTCATAGCTACTCACGGTCAGAAGCAACAGTGGAATACACTCTGATTCACAGGAGAAAACAAGAGAGGCAGACTTTGTTGTTCGGTCCCAACTAAAGGGGCTCCGAACAGCTATATATTCATGATGATGTTTAGATATGAAAAGTATTGAATTATGTTACTATTCTAACTTTTTCTACACTGAAATAACTTACAAAAAGGCCCCCAAAGCACGTCAAAAAATATGCGACTCACTGTGTATTTCTAATTCTACTGCAGATGAAAACTTTGCACACGTTGCAGATTCAGATTTGACTCACAAAATATGATGCATTTTTATTTATTAAACTATCCAGCATCATAATGAAATTGCAAGCTCCACCTTGAACAGAGTTCAATACATTAAATACATTGTGTTGATATTGCCTCTCTTCACTTGAAATGAACATTTGAATGCAGGATGTTACAGTGCAGATTTGCAGTATTAATAGTTTTACTAAGAATTGTTAACAGGACGTCATTTCCAAATAAGCATATTAGTCGCTTGCTTTGAAATAACCACTGCAGTTATTAAGTAGAGCATACAATTAATTAGTGGAGGTATTTCGCTGGCGGTAACGCGAATTGGGACGGGTCAGACTTTCGGAACAGTTACAGGAAACTCTGGCAGGCCATCGTCAAGAGTAGCGTAGTTCCTTTCTATAATAAAGAAGAGAGAGAGAGAGAGAGAGAGAGAGAGACTGATGTACGCGCTCAGAGCAGACAGATGTTACCGATTGGAGCGGAGGAGAATTAAGTAGTAAAATGATCAATCGGCGGTACATGTGGTGTTTCAGTTTGTCTAAGCATGTCTTATAAATTCATGTGTCTTGCTCCTCATCTGCCGGGTAAAGTGAACAACGGGGTTAGCCCCGGAGTGAGCATCAATGTTGGCCCTGGAGGCAAATTACAGTATCCTCTGCCCTGTGCTGCCCGACGACCATGGTCTGGAAACTAAAGCAGGAATTAAACTGGGAAAAACAGACGCCACAGCCAAATGAACCGTGGTGGCACATGGGGAAAGGAGGAGACTAAATGTTTGGTTCAACGACTTTATAAAGAGTCATTTAAAAAATAAAAAACACACAAAGATTCTGAAACTTTTCAATTATTTACCAAAGAGGTCCAGAGGGCCCCGTTTATAAACTAATCAAATGCACGTAAAAGGGAAACGCAGCTCACGTAGATGATGGCGACAAGTATAGTTCTTTAGTGCGCTCACATAATTGCAATGTTAAACCAAAACTAACCGGATCAAATGTATCCAATGTAACAAAAGAGCAAACCTTTGGTTCGGTCCCTTGTCTCACAGGATATCAATTGTCTGCCCTGATGCATCACTGCATGGCTAACTACGTCAAAGTTCATATGACAACTTAGCACCCTGCTGTGGAGGACACAATAGACTTGTTTCTATTCACAGCTGCTGAACATTTAAGAGCATCCGAGTAACATATGGTCATTCTTAAAAGTAATGGTATGTTCCAGTAATAAGAGGCAATTAGGGCATCTTAGTAAAGTTGTCACTTAGAAATGCACTTTCTTCAGCTGCACTGATTGATCTGCTTCGTGAGAGCAATAGAATTAATCGAATCAGAGGAGATAAATGGCTGTGCGCTGATCATCCAGTGACTTTCAAACCATTGATTTGTCCCTTATCTTGGCTAATACGACGCTGTTAGAGGACAGGGTGGCAGTGGTTATTCAGACCAAAGCCACTTAGTGTTGCCTGTTTCTTTGGCTGCAGCTGATTAAACCAATAACAATTTAATTATCAAACATAATTAACACCAGGATAGTTTGTTAGTTGAAGCATTAGTAGCAGTTGTCGAAGCAGCAGTATCTATGTTGTATTTTGGATAATTTCCTCAGAGGTTATGGATAATTCTGCCGAGTGGCAATGTGACAAGGGTTTACATCCCAGCATGCATTGTATTTGGGGTAACATTTTCCAGAAAGACTTTCTTCTTCTTCTAATTTGAGGCTTGTTAAACCTGTAACTGTATATTACGAGTAAGAAATAAACGTTGGATATTGATATCACTGGATAGTATAAATAAGCAGTTGTTGGCTCAACTTAATGTTTTAAACGTGTCTACTTTGAACGTTTAAACCATTGTTAACGTTGTTAACCTTGAAACAAATCAACTACCTGTTGGAGTTTTTTGATATCAGGACATATCTCGTATGTTTGATCAGGTGATCACGGTGCGTCTTCTGTGTCCTCTGCCTTATGTGCTTAATGCGGCCATCAGCAGATGGATAGGACTGCATGCTGGTCCTCCTGTAGCCCTTCTAAATAATTTAGGAGCATGTCTATGCTTACCTTTGCAAAGCAGTTGGAGGTTACGCAAAGAATTGCGGGATCACAGGATCAAACATTCACATGAAAATCCATCTTTGTCCGAACCAATAATGGTTCTGTGAGGCGCTTTTTGGTATCGCTATGGGCGCAGGTTAGGTGTGTGTGAAGCGAAGTGGAGTGGCTTGTTCAAAACAACAATGGTGGCCCGCTAAAGAGGTTAGCGTAGATGCTGCCATCGCATATTTCAAGAGCAAAAAAAGGAATTCTGTCATTGGAAAAGTTGTTTTCACTCTTCTCTTCTCCTGACTGATTTCGGCAAGAGTTTGATTTACCAACTGCTGGTCTGATCGGTTGAAGTTAGCCACATATGATGTGTCTATCATTGGTGATAGACACATAACTCATCCAATTACCTGCCAAGTGCCTGCTCTTTTCCAAACAGTTATCAAGGACGGCTTAGATGGTTATGGGTAACAAACCATCTGGTGCATCAGCTTACGTCTATGCATGGTACTTGTGAATAAGATTAAAAAAACACTACATTTTCCAAGGCCAATTTAAGTGTGCTTGCAGCTGAAAATGTGTCAGAGATAAATTATAATTTGTCAATGTTGGCACATTTTCAAAGCAGAATAAATTCTGTTTTCATCTCGGTTGATTTTCCTGTTAATTTACACCATTCTCCTCCATAGATCTATATTCCAGTGAAATCAAATCCTATAATCACCATAAGGCCACAACAGTCTCTGCATTCGAATACATTCACTTTAATTACACACTTCATCTCTTTCATGCATGGTCTGCTTCTCTTTTAAAAGTGAGTTACAGGTGTTGAATTGATGGAAAGCATTGAAAGTAACTTCAGCCTTTTATCTATTCATAATGCAACACAGGCAGCCATGACACCTAGCCTAACCCAGATAAATACTATAATTATCACTCCTGCCTCTCACAGCTCACCCGTCTGTTGATCGTCTGTTGTATCCATCATGCCATCATGTATCCACACACACACACACACACGTTTCCACATCTGTATCCATCATAGCAATTCAAAGTGAGATTTAGTGCAGCGCCCTGGCAGGGCAACCGCACTGTGGGCGAGTCCATATTAAATTGTCTACTGAAGTGGGCCAGATTGTGTTTGGCAGTCTACCCATTCATCTACGCTAATGCCCTTTTCTGCCTCCATCCATTTCATGAGCTGAAGGGGACTGGAGAGTAGAGGACAGGGCCCAGGAGAAGAACATAGAGGGAAGAGGAGAAATGAATGAAAGTGGAAAAGATTTTTAAAAAAGTAGAATGTGAAAGGGGGTAAATAATGATAATGGGCTAAGTGGAAGAGATGATTTGTGGACTGTGACACCTAATGATGTGATTATTTTTTTTTTGTTCACTTTATGTGATTAACTATATTGTTATTTCAACATTTGTCAGTGTTTTAAACGAGCAGGCCCGCAGCTCCTTCTGTAAGAGCAATGCGGACAAAACAAGACCTAATGGAATGAAACGGCATGCCATGTACAGTACATAGCAGCAGCTATATTAACAAGGCTCTCTAGTAATGAGCTGGAGGGGGTGAAAACACATGCATGAGTGGACACACTCACACATGCACGTACACACACACACACACACACACACACACAACAATGTGCTGAGACACTATCAGCATGCTCTCATTTTGCCATTACCACTTTTAAGTGTTTGTTACTATGGCAACAGTGTGATTTATTTCCCAATTAAGAGTTAGTGAACTTGCTCACTTACGGCCAGTAATATCAAGCTGCACATAAATTACCTTCAAGCGTAAAAGCCGGTCTATTTGCTATTAAAAACAAAGGAATATCACCATTTCTTATCTCCCAAACAAGTAAACTTCTGCATCAAGAGTTTACTTCTTTGTGAGTTTATTGTACGACAACAAATATTCTTTCATAATTCGGGTGTCACATCTAATTGGCAATTAATGTGCCCGCTAAAAAAGGATGGAATTCGGCGGGCTTCACATCCAATAACGACCCCTTTCATCCATCGAGCTTGAAATGAAGATAAACAATGCACGGATGGACGAGAGAGTCGGCAGGCAGGTGGGAATGTAATGGAATCAATTAGGCAAACACTCGTGATTTATATTCTGTGTTGATAACAAAGAAAGCTTAATTAACTTTCTTTTCACGCTCTCACTGATACCATTTGTTTGTAATGTTTATGCGATGATAACGTATGAATCCCATTCCCCTTTGAGACAAATAAATTGAGCAACAGTGTTTGATGGGAGTGTATATGTGTGTGTGTATCAAGCAGAAGTAATAGTTATTTCTTACTGTAAAATATTAATGCATTTGAGCAATGACTCATAAACATAAAGGCAATTTCTGTATGTATCAGTAGATTGTGTGTACTTTCTGTGTGTAATTTGTCTTCATGTTGACCTGAACATTTTTCTGCATGTGTGTGGATGTGAGAAGGAAAGACCCTCGCTCGCCTAAGTTTGCAAACGTTTGTCAAGCATTCTTCTGTAATGAAACCCCCCTTTTTTTTTTTCTATTTCCCTCATTCTCTCCTTCTCTCTTCTCCTCCTCACTGCAGTGTTTTTGAGAACTAGAACTTGCCTGGCCCTTATTAATGTCCCTGGCATTCGCTTGGCTCTGCATCTCTCTCTTTTCCTCTCCCCATCCTCTTACAGCTTCATCCCACATTCTGCTCATGCCATCATCGTACACAGCTTCAACTGCAATTAGCTGTATCATCACGCATTCACACACATATCTACACACACACACACACACACACACACACACACACACACACACACACACACACACACACAGCATAAGCATTTAAGTGCAGATCTTTGTTCATAGCACCACTCTTCCCATCCTTCACCCCTGCAGCCCTCTCAATAATGATGGACTTGTTGGACAAATAATTAGACATTCGGTTGGTGAAGGGAAACACTGGAATGTCATATTCCCTTCTATTGGGGCTTTATTGTAAGCCTATTCACTTTAACCTTCGTGGAATACTGACACAACACAGCTGTTGGTGTATTTCCATATTGTCCAATATGGTTTGGCCTCGGTCGTTGTGGAAAATAGATTGTTGATAAGGTTGCCTTCGGTTTATTTCTTTTGGTGATTAGGTAAAGATAAAGTCCCACGTGAACACTGATCAAAGTTTGCTTCTGTTTGTGCGATGTGGTGTATTGGAAGGCAGCCATATTAGGATTGTGTACTGCACAGTGTTGATAAGTTCTATCTCTCTGTACAATCTGATACCGTTTTTTTTGGCCTGCAAAGGCTACGCATTGTCCCGGCATCTTATTAGCTTCAGTGTGAATCTTTCATTTGCGTCTCTATCCCAGAATCCTTACGATAAAGTCATTACCGTTTTTTTCGCTTTTTCAATCTCTCCCTCTTTTCATGTTCCGAGATCACTCCTTTATCCCTGCCGTTCTATTTTTCATCCCAATTTGATTCTCATTTCATACCCTCAGACACTCTTTAAACTTGGAAGAAATGAGACCAACGTCTCTTGGAAGAGAAAAAAAAAAAAACTAGGGTCTAGGGTGATCACCAGAAAGTTTCTGACATGCAGAATCACCCTTAAGCTGGTGTTGAATGTTTCAGAGCAGGCTGGTCTCTTTTTCTGAGGGGGATAAGACGGCTCTTGTGTCTGCTTGTCTGCCGGGGCTTTGGCGGTAGAGGAGAGGCAGCTACCTGTTCTGCTCTCCCCTCTCATCTTTTCACACTAATTAGAGGGAGCTGGGTTTAAACCTTTAGTGGGGACACACATCCTCTGACTGCACACAGGTGGCAGGTGGGTGGGTATAGTCATGTATATTCATCAAAGTGTTTCATGAAGATTCCTGTTTTACTCTTAATAATGTGTCCAGAAACATGCTTTTAGGTCAACATTTTATGAATAGGAGACTGGGTGAAATACAATGTGCCAACTCCATGAGCGTGTGTGTGTGTGCGCATGTGAATATAGTGTGCAAGTGCGGTGGCAAGGCACCGCAGGCGATCATAAGGAGGGGGCTTAAGCAGTGGGCTCTCTAGGCCTAATCACGGCACGCATTTCAAAGGCGAGAATGCCAATTAAAACTGATAGGGCTCACTGTGGGCTTTTGGGCTGCCACTGCAAGGAGCAACACATCAAATATGAAAATCGATCAGTTCCCTGACTCCTGGTCAGGGGGAAGCGGTTTGTCAGCCAGCGATCCAAGAGGAGCTTCTGATAAATACACAGGCTCTACAAGGTGGTTTAGCAGGGGGCAAGGGGGGGGGAAAGACTCGCAAGGGTCATGGAGAGAAGACGGAGATTTGTGAGTCATCAATCATCATGCGTGTGTGTGCCGGTGTGTGTTGAGGATCAGAGGGCCTGTGATCTCAACTTTACTCGAAAAGTAGGTGGAAAAAAGTAAGCGAGGGAGACTTTGATATTTGTTATATAAGGGGGAATGAACTGCAGAGTGTCGCGATGAGTCAATTTAATATTCTACGCAGCTTACTACTGATTTAATTTGATTTGTCATTAAGAGTCCAAATCATACATGATTTGATTGATCAGTGGTCAAGTTAAAGGAATAGTTTGACGTTCTGGGAAATAAGCCTAATCGCTTAAATGACAGGATACATGTCTAACTCAGGGAGCTACATCCAGAAGTTGGAACTTCACATCGTTACACATTGATGCATCAGTACTAACCCGCTAATAATAGTAAGGTGACATTTCTCTGCAGAAAGAAAGTTCCCTTTGATACTACTTGTATAATGTTTCTTAATTAGGAGTATGAATGAAGGACTTTTACAAGTTATACGTTTTTTTTTTTTACTCGTACTTTTAATTAACTAACCTCTAACTTTCTGCAAGAAGGCAACAAATCATATTTTCAAAGTGAAGGTGCATTCATTTAATGGAGAGACATGAAACATAATCAACAAATGCAGAGGTTACATTTCATATACACAGTATGTACCTAATATATAATGACGACTATAATAATTCAGTTTTTCTTTAATCCTGCATCAGAAAAGCAAATTACATTACAAGTCATTTAGCAGACGCTTTTATCCAAAGCGACTTACAATTCAGATTCTATCTACACTGTAGGCACAGCTACGGGAGCAAGTTTTGGGGTTAAGTGTCTTGCTCAAGGACACATCGACGTGCGACTATAGCGGAGCCGGGGGTTCCAACCGCTGATCCTCTGATTGAAGGACGGCCCCTGCTCTCCACTTAGCCACCGTCGCCAATTAAAATGACATTGAGTCACAAACAATTGCAGAGGAAAAAAAAAATTGACAATATACTTCATCACCAATATGTAATCAATATGTAAACATATTTAATTTTAAAGGGCATTCAATAAAGATAGTGAAATGGTTCCAAAAGGATCTATACACTAATTGAAAAGCTTTAGAACGTATCTCCGATGAACAGATTTTTCATTTTCAATGTTGTGCGTGTTATTGGTGGCGTGTGTCTCTTAACAGACGAGGCGAAGAATCACACCGCTGTGGTCTACCTCACTGAAGTGAAACGCACAGGCTACACAGGAGCAGAATGTCAACGCGAGCATTTCTTGCCACCATCCACAGTTTAACTGCTGTAGGTCACACTCTGCCGAGGCAAATTAAGGTGACGTCCAATACCTTGTGATGTGTGTGTGTGTGTGTGTGTGTGTGTGTGTGTGCAACTGTGTGGATGGAGATGTGTGTGTGAAGGCTAATATGCTCCGACAAGCTGATAACATATTTCTTGTCATATCGTTTGGCATCATTAACTAATAAAGATTGATTGCCCTTTGTGTCCCGTCAATGAGTCTTTGTACTATTGCCCGGCCACTGTGGTGTGTGTGTGTGTGTGTGTGTGTGTGTGAAAGACAGAAGGAGAGAGACAAGGGAGTGTTTTTGAAAAGCTCAGGGCTTTCCTATCCACAGATCAGACTGTGGCTGGATCCAACCTTCTCCCATGATGCTTTGCAGGCGGAAATTTTGGAAATACTCCAGGCGGTGGCTAAGAGATAGAGGGAGAATTGAATATAGGATGCGCAAAAACTCTCACATACACATTCATACACACATATACTGCGTATCTAATTTTGAGTGTAATTACATAGCCAGTGGTTTGATAATAGTTGACTAATCTAAAAAGTGAAAGTTGGCCTGTTAATACTTTGGCATCCAAACTTATTTTGGTGGTCCGGCTGCAAAATATTTAAAGAAATCAAAGGGGCCAATGATTTCCCACATAAAGATCAGTTTACTCATCATGAGAAGTATAGCTACGTCTGTGAAAACCTGCTGTACATTTTCTGGCTCTATTCTCTGCTCTAAAATGGTTGAAAGACGTGAACATTTACCAATAAGGGGAAGTCTAACGAAAGAGGCCGCAGAGTTGCATTATGGGAAATGTAGGATCCAGTGTGTTTGGAGCATGAGCCATACTAGGGATGGAGCGATAGGATATCTCCTCCTCTGCTGCTTTGATTTTGACCACTCTTTTACACATTTGTCTTTCACAATTCCCCCAACTTAAAAGAAAAGTGCAATACCAAATTCCTGGACTACCCCTTCACAACAAAACACTACAACTATAAATAATGTCTGTGTACATGAACCTCAAAACAACTGTACTCATAGGAATCAGCATACTCACAAGTTGGGTTTTTGGCCTTCCACTATCTCCTCCTTGGGGATGGGGTAGAGAGCCTCATATGTACGCTTCTCTCCTGAGCCATGAATTGCGTAGGAGTTCATCTTGTTGATATTGGGAGGTAAGTACGACCAGGGGAGCAGAGCCTCGCCCATCCACCTGTCCCCTGTGATCGTGGCATTAAACACCATGGGCAGTTGTTGCTGGAGAAAGAAGGCAAACAAGACAACAATGAGAAATACTTAAAAAAGCCTAACTCAAAGTACCGCTGCCCCGTTCAATAACTCCCTCAACGTCTGCCTACCTGGAATGCTTGGCCGACTCCCGATAGCAATAATATCAGGTGCTGTCCGTGTCTAAAATGAAACACACAAGTTTGTCTGTTTGTTTGATTTAAGATTGTCTACAAACATGTGGTCACATGGATGTTACAACAGTTTAGTTCGGTACTTACGGACAAAACTCCACTTCCAGGTAATTTTCTGTGGTACTGTCAAGGAAGAAGGACTCCACAACTGGGGTGATAAAGAAGATAGACCATTTGAATCACGAATAACAACAATAATCAAAATCATTCGAGTCATATATTTTGAGTTATAACTTAACAATACTATGTAAAAAAAATAACAGATACATATACTTTCAAGTAAGATATGAAGACAAGCACACCGGCTAACAACATGCTCATTATCTCCCTAGATTATAATGGGGTTGGTTTCCCAATCTAATAAGTAACATTAATGAGGTCAAATATGTGGGGCTCATTAACCGGAAATCGAACTTACTTCAGGTCAATTAGATAGGATTGTTATTACTCAACCTCATTACAGGGTTTAATTGCCGTGTCACCATAATAATGAGAATACAATCACTATTATGGGCTCATAAACAGAGGTAGTCCGTAGCCTCATTGGACTATAATCATAATTGTAGAACACCTTTGAGACTTGTCTAAAATTGCATCATACAGACTAAATCCCTAAATCATGACTGCAATAACAATGTTATTGGGGAGGGGGTGGGAACCATAACAACAACACCTGTACAATATAATCCAACCTATTACAACAGGCCATCAATGCAACCTTTGTAAAGTAAACTTCAGTTTACCAACACCACAAAGTCTGGAGGGTGATTTTTTTTATACATGTTTTTTATTCTAATCAGTAAAAAGGATTAAACATTTTGTGAAATATGCTCACTTGCTTCCTTGCTGAGACAAGAGTTTGAGTTAGATGAGACGATTGATAACGGATATGGAGCTGGTGCTAGGAGATGGTTAGCTTAACTGGGGTAACCACAACTAAATCTAAATCTTGACAAGAAAGTGAATAAACAGTTAAAACATGTTGAACTATCTCATTGCTAAGCAATGCACTCAAATAACTTGATTAACATGATTACAATAAAGTTATACTATTAAAAAACCTTTTAGGTTATCAAATGAACTTTATATGTGCCAATTCGTCTTCAAATAATACTTGTTAAAAGAGATTTCTAGAATACTTTTTAAAGATTCAACTTTTTTTGCAATCACTTCATTTATGGCCATTCATTATGGATTTTCCCGTAAGTCCTTAAAAGCTCTTGTTGCATGTCTAGGAAGCCGTTGTAGTGCACCACCATACATATAGCATCACCGGAGCTCCTACCTTGTTCTTCTCACCCACCTTCATAATCCCAGAGTCCAGGAAAGGGCTGACCGGGGGGAGCTGCAGGGGCTGCTGGGTCATTGAAGAAGGGACCAAACATCTCTATCTTCAGCCCTCCTTGCCCAGGAGAGAAATTGATCCTGATAGGGTCATGATTCACAGGATTGCTGTCCCAAGTGTGCTGGATGAAAAACTGCATTTGCTTAAAAGGACTGAAAGAAAAATTCAATCAGAATGAGAATATGCTATATGCGACATAATCACACGGTGGAGAAACACACTACAAACTTACAGAGATTCACAGCATAGCAGAATGTGGATAAGTGTCAGACACTGTAGAGCACCAACTACCCCCATGTTGTCAAAACTCCAGTAGTGTCAAATGCAGTGGCGGCTGGTGGAAAATGTTCTTGGTAGGGCTGTGCCACATCCAATCAATTTCAGCAAACATCCCAGAATGATTTAATGCAAACAAATTAAGGTATCAAACGCGCATTACTACTTTGCAGTTAAATATTTAACATTTATTCCAACACGAAAAAAAGCAGTAAATAACACTTTCACAAACACGTCAGGACATCTTATTTTAGTCACCCTCACAGGGAGTTCAGTATAATATAATATATATAACATATAATAATATTCTGTATAATATAATAATATATATATATATATCATATAATATTCTGTATAATATAATAATATATATATATATATCATATAATATTCTGTATAATATAATAATATATATATCATATAATATTCTGTATAATATAATAATATATATGTCATATTCTGTCCCCGTTGTTTTAAAAAGATAAATAAGTTATTATCATGACGTCATCCAGCTAGTCAAACCTGTCTGGTGTACAGCTAGTAGAGAAGCTTCATGTATTGCTTCTCTTTCCTGCTAGTCTGCTGTCTGATTGTGAGGTCAGGCTGATCTGGGATCAGCTCTTTCAGTAGTTTCTCCTCTCAAACGGGTCTTGGAGGAGTAGTGCTCGCGCTGGCGCTCTCCTGTAGAGACTTCTCCTGACGAGAACGCGCAGCTTGGGGCAGGAAAAAAACTGCCCCAAGCTGAATCTATTTGAGGACGCTGATTGGCTGAATTGTATGTCACTCATTTATATCTTTACTCAGCATTGGCTAAACTGCTTTATAGACCCGCCTCTTTGGGGCAGTTTTTCCAGCGCCCCAGCCAGCTGAGACGTGCACACACAGAGAGGAAGAGCAGACAGGCAGAGAGGACAAGCAGGAAAAGCATATATTTACCGCAGATATCATATTTTACACATATTACTGGGTGATTCCATGTTTCAAAAACACAAATATTGACAATTTGTATAGTTTATTTTTATTTTAAATTTTATTTTTATTTATATTTTTATTTTTATTTTTATTTTTATTTTTATTTTTATTTTTTGTAGCTCTAGGGGGGGCGGCGCCCTAGCGCCCTCTATGGACCAGCCGCCACTGGTCAAATGTGCTCCAGCTGAGCTCTTTGTGTCTTAATATATACCCTGCTCAGCAGTTTATTATCAAAATAGGTTATTGAGAAATGCAGTTCTGTTACTCAATAACTTATCAAGATAGTAAAGTTGACTTCCTGATATGGGAAAAAAAAACGTACATGGTGTCCTTGTAGTTTTAGATTAGACCTTTCAATTCTTAAAAAATCAACACACTATCGAGAGGACGTTGTTTACCATCAGAGATTCAGTAACGTAACCAAACTCAAAATGTTGTAAGTAAATCATGTGACCAGTTGGCTGAAAGCTGATGATATCGAACAAATCTTACGTTATATCAATGTTACCAGCAAAGCTCGGTTGAAAACAATATCCAACAAGTCCAACAAATACTCAAAATTAAACTAAAAGATGTCTTGAGTTGACACAAAAATATATCCGACTGAAGCTTCCTGACACAGCGTGGAACTGTTCTACCTTCCTGTCGTACAGACGGAACTATTTCTGCGGTGCACATCTCCATTGCCATTGGCTGTTATTTGTTTGCTTCAAAACGGACGGCGCAACCGAATAGTAACGTAAACAATTGTGGTTTTGTGGAGTTTGTACTATAACCGGCAAGTGACAACTTTCTTTGCTCTGGTTTTGTTTTTAAGTTAGCCATTTCTTTAACAGACCATAAGGTTAATTTAGCAAGTTGTTCTTGTTTTAAGCTTAGCGTTAGCTGAGATTGATTAGCTGCCCCCCAGCTAATGCATGCTAGCTGCACAATTTAACGTTAACGTGAATGCAAGCTATCTTATATTGACCAGCTTTGTGAATTCGTTAGCGGAGTGTATGTGTTTTGAGAGAGTTCAACTCCCACACAGCACTTTTTGCCTTGAAAACAGCAGTAGCATAATTAGTGCATCTGCATAACGTTAAGGGTATACACACCATATCGTTTCTAACTTGCCAATGCAAACTGTTTTGATTGCATCTAGGCAGCGCCTTCACCATGGAAGCAGAAGTTGAGTTTTTACGTGATCAAGGTAAGGACAAATCAGGGAGGACACACACACTAGTAGGTTGTCTGCTCCATCAGAACCGTCCAGCCCAAAGCCGTCTCAAAAGATTAGCCCTGCTCGAATGGAGCGGAATAACAGCCCGTACATACAACATATGCCATGACTTCTTTATCATTCATGTTTGATGTCTACTTACACACTACGCACACTAAATTGTAGATCATGGGTTTTAAGTTAATGTCAGTTTAATGTCAAGTTGCTTGTGTGGGTTAGGGATACTCAACTCCAGTCTGTTTTGCTCTGTTTCTACTTTTTGTTATTCTTCTAAGAATTATTGCGGAGTGATATTGTTTTAAACTAGTGTGTGTGTGTGTGTGTGTGTGTGTGTGTGTGTGTGTGTGTGTGTGTGTGTGTGTGTGTGTGTGTGTGTGTGTGTGTGTGTGTGTGTGTGTGTGTGTGTGTGTGTGTGTGTGTGTGTGTTGTGTTTGTGTTTGTGTTTGTGTTTGTGTTTGTTTTCAGTCCACAGACTAAATTCTGCTCTCAGCCAGTATCAGTATGGACACCGCACTCAGTCGACACCATCTCTGGTACGAAGACATCTGTTAATAACTATACAAACTGACAACGTTTTGGCTCATTATTTGGTGTCTTCAGTGAACAACTTGTATTCAAAAGTCTTTGTAGGGAAATTTTTTGAAAAGATATACCACATATGGGAATTTTGATGAATGAGGATAATTTAGAAGTAGAAGTGAACACTCCATGATGCTAACTCTCAACTCCGGCATCTCTGCTCATCAGGCTGAGGAAGCAAGACGGGCAGACTCTCCTTCACCCTGGATCTCGGATAGAAGGTCGGGTGCAATAATTAAAAGTCTTTCTTGTATGACATATTCTTGTTCCAAGTCAGAGTTATGAGAGGACAACAACCGTCTATGGATAGCAAGTACTTTTTGTTACACAAGTGGCATGATTATCCATCTGTGTTACAGTATAATGGCTCCTCTGATAGCGGAGTATGATCGGCACATAGATGAAATGACTGAACAGCTGCAGAAATACCAGGTGACATAACACTTAAACAGTGACACACAAATTCAGTTTGTACAGGGAAATTAAATATTGTACAAACATTGAATATTGGTACTTCATCTGTGGGAATATTATAAATATACTGTTGATATATATACTACGGTAATGGGATGAATTAGTATAGCTCTTGAAATGTGCTTAATTGAGTAGTAGAACGCTCAAAACTTTACATTTTGGAACTGGGTTATCTCTTGATCTGACCCTACATCCTAGATCTGTGTTTGCTTTAATGAGTAATTTTAGGGAAGCACCGTGATTCTGAACACAAAATTTGGGAAAGCACAAGTAAGGAGATGGAAACAGCTATTTCTTCTTCCCAGAGTTGGCCCTTATTATTTTGGGGGTAAACATGCCATGATTGATTCAGCTGTGCATCAGTTATTTTTCTTCCAAACCGTTCATATCATCGTGGCCACAAGATAAAAATGGACTGTATTATGGTGGCAGCACGTTCATTTCACCAGCTGGTTGTTTCATTTACTACACATTGTTGAAAAGTGATCGCTATTATTTGTCTCCCACAGCCCCCCACATTTTTGCTGTCAAAATGACTCCATGTGTGTTTATTTGTACATTGACAGCTGTTAATATCCAATTCAATTCCACTAACTCTTGCGTGTTAGAGTGGCATTCCACTATGAATATCATTTATAATAGTTTGACATTCTTTATAAACGACAGGAAAGATTTTAGATCTGAGAAATCTCTCTCTGCTGAGAAGTTGAGCTCCATCATTTTGTAAGTCTGTAAGTTTAGTTTCACTATTGTGATTAAAGCTTAATGAAGTAATATACATTGTAAGTAATTGTAAGCCTCCTATTTTTCCAAAAGTATTTTGATGAATGAAGTAGATTCTGGAGTTTCAAATATTCTTTTAACCATTTTAATTTGAAGGTAGAGTTCACATCCATGAAGTTCAGTATCTCCACGCCCTCTAACCTTCTAAAATCTGCTTTTTTTTTTAAATTATGATATTTTTTTTTCCAAAGTGAAATTAATAAAGGCTTATTATTTTTTTTAGAGGGATTTTTGGATAAAAAGAGAGAGGGTAGGATAAATAAACTAGAGATACCACCTGTTTTACTCTGCCTAACGAGGACAAATCCCTTTGAAGCCACATGTTGAATGTTTCTTTTGTCTTTTGAGTTTGAAATCGTATTCCTGCATTCATTAAGACTTTTATAAAATAGTATTTCCAAGGTATTTAATACTTTTTAAACTGGTGTATCACATATTAAAGTTTCTCCATCCTTATACTGACAAAAGATTTCACTTTTTGAAACACTGACTCTTACGCCAGATGCCAGGGAGAAGGACTCATTGATTGGTTGCTTGTTCTTTAAAAAAAAAAGGGCCGTGTCGTCAGCCAGCTGATTTATTCTCATCGTCCTCTCAAAAATTCGTGGACCTTGAAAATGACAACGATGTAAAATATGATTTGAGAGCAATTCAACACAACTATTGGAAAAATAAACGGATAACTTGGGCAACCTTGGCAGATTGATCTGCAAAGTGAGAATTGTTTTGTGGTATTTGGAGACGGCGTGACACAGCTGCTGCCTTCTTCATACAGTGTTCTCTGACAATGGTGATGGATGTCTTACCGAAGCCAAAAGTTTGACTTTAACATGAACTGATGCTCCGCTTTGTCGAATGCCTTGTGAAAATCACAAAACCAAAGGTAAAGCATCTGATTCTGCATATTCAGAGTAATCTATCGGCTCCTGAATAAGCTTGATTAGACAAGAAGCAAGTTTGAATTTCATTCATGATTTCACTGAAACCTTTTCTTAAGCATCTGGCAAAGATCAGCGAGAGAGTTTCGTAGGCTTTATTTAGTAATGTTATTGGTTTCCAATCATCTATCAAAGGATCATCTTTTATCTGGTTTGAGAAGCAGTGTTGTAATACATGGAAAATTCAAGTTTTTTTTTGCTTGTTCGACGTCCCCCCCAGTTAAAGTGGGATAGAGGTGACGTTCAGACGGTTCATAAAACATCGTAGAGATGTAAAGTACAGTGTGAGGATGTGGCAAAAATATTTCATGATTAATTATATGTCGATATTAAATTCATTTGATGCTGTGAAGGTGGAAGAATTGCATTTGCCGATGCACATTATGTTTGACAATACAACATTTGCCAGATTCAATGCCACGTCCGGTAATA
Organism: Leptoclinus maculatus; assembly: GCA_032191485.1. Lineage (NCBI taxonomy): Eukaryota > Metazoa > Chordata > Actinopteri > Perciformes > Stichaeidae > Leptoclinus > Leptoclinus maculatus. Next base: position 6,652,454 of record JAVDOI010000009.1, read on the forward strand.
ACTACGCCCACGTCCGTTCTGCTCTCTGAATACAGACACATGGAGACGGACCATGTTGTTGGTTGAACGTTCTCTGTACACCTCCAACATTTTCTCACGCATTACTTTTCAAATACGCCAAATCCGGACTTGAATTTAATCACAGGTGCCCCCAAAATGTAATGCGGATTGTCTTCACTAATTCATAACACAGTGTTGGTCTACTTGTTTATGTCAACAGGGGCAGATGTTAGATGTCAAAGTGAAGTTGGAGAGGGTTGTCAAGGAGAACGAAAGGTAGAAGAAGTTCCACTGGTTTTTAAAGTTTAGAGAGTAGATGCACATCAGTCAACGTCAACCAAGCTTTTCTGTCATGGCATCTATTCCTTAACGAATGTAAGATATTAATCGGTTACCTATAAGTCTATAAGAAGTAGAGTAATAATGCTAGTTTAGTTGTTACTTCTTTCTCTGTCGATCTTGACCGTTCACGTTACAGCCAAATAAAGTGTTCTTGGTCGGCTGTAATTCAGGTTGTGGTATTTTATTTGAAATCAAGAACTATCTCTTCCATCATTAGTTTTTAATATCAACCCCTTACCTTTGCCAGGCTACATGCGGAGCTCAGGGAGTCTGTTGAGAAGCAGCTTCAGGCCCTGCCGGTGGCTTCGGGCGTGGAGGGCAGCGTGCTGGCGGAGGAAGCCGTCATCAGAAACCTCCAAGAACAGGTCCAGCTGTGTGAACAGGTCAGCATGTGACTGTGACAATATGACATATGAATACGTTAATCTCGCTTGGTACGAGAACTGGAAGCAGAGGGAAACCACTCATCCTGGCTCTGTCATATTTCCATGTTGTTTCTCGTGTGTTTTTAAATGCGTAGCAATAAAAAAAAAACCAAGACATAATGGTTTATTGAGTAGTTGACTCATGCGTTGGAGTTGTTAACTGCCGACATCAACAACAACAACAGTTGGTCCCAGTGGCTCAACACTGCACGGCCCTTTCATTTAGTGGCGACTCGCTTGCTGACTAGACACATAACATAAAAACAAGACCATTTTGGAGCAGTTCTCTTTTACAGACTTTAGCTGTTTTCGATACTGTTGGTGTCTGTCCTCCGTTAGGTTATCATGTCCTGATTAATGCCTCTTGAGTGTGTGTATAAACGTGCGGGCATATTCTTTTTGTATTGTGTGATTGTTTAGGAGCGGTTGCAGGCTATGGAGCTGTGGCAGACGACAGCCCAGGAGCTGGACCTCCTCCAGCAGACCTACCAGAAGACCGCCTCTGACGGACAGATCCACGATGCTCACAGACAGCAGCTGAAGGTTCAGTATTTCCGCATTACACACATGCAGGCCTTTTGCCACTAGGTGGAGCCGTTATCATACAAATGAGGTTAATTGGAGCAGCTTGGCCTCAGTTAATGCTTGATATAAGCATGAGGTAATTACAAGCAGTTAACTTTTATTGAGTGCCTCTGTTTTCCTGTCGCAGGATCAGCTTGTTCAGTTCCAGCAGCACACGCACAAACTTCAAGTGGCCAATCAGCAACTGGAATCAGTAAGTGATGGTTAATTAAAAGCTTGTTAAATTATGGCCTCCTAATTAGCCATGGGATCGAAAATGCTGCACACCGCTTCGAAATTAACCCTGCTCTAATAATGAATCGTGTAACTAAGTGAATCGGTTTTCCAAATCACTCCGGTAGTTATCCAGAGCTGTCGTGTTGTATAATGGACTGTCCACTCGCTTGGTGATCCTCCTTAACTACTAGCACATACTGTTGTGCACTAGTCTCTCTCTCTCTCTCACCCCCACAGTCACATATGAATACAGCCAGAGTCACTGTTTAGGCTCTATTTAGACAGTTATTGGAGATGCAGCATGTGTTTATTTACATGCATTACAAAACCCATGATACACATGCAAGCCTTGTGCTTACTTAGGACAACATACAGTGTGTGAGGAGAGGGTAATACTATATCCCTCTGATGCATTTTTAATGAGAGGGCTTTCCCATCTCTGACTCCTCACACAGGCAGCCTTTTTTTTTTTTTGTATTCGCTCTATGTGAGAGCGATTGATTTGTAGCCATGAATCTCCTCTGGGTTTGCTCGAAAAAGCACCAAAAAAAGGGGGTTTAGATGAGAGATGTTTTTTTTTTTGGGGGGATAAAGTTTAAGGGGTGTGTTTGGGAGCCATGCCACACAAATGGCAGTCTTGTCTCTCTTGCCACACGCAGACTAACCAGCAGCTTCTGAAGACGGTGACGGAGCAGAGCACGGAGATGGAGGAGCTACACAGCCAGCTCAGGTAACTAGATACGTCCGATATTGAAGAATGACTGCCGCCGGCTATCTTGCTCCGTGAATGTGCTCTATGAGGTCACTTTGACAACAATCAATTTCCCTCATCAGTTGTGGACTTTAAATACCACAGGTTGCACCGGTGGAAATCATAACCGTGGGACAAATGGGTACATGCAGGAATGCGCAATTAGTTTTGTGTGAAAGAGTCAAAGCGTGGTTTAACCCCATGCTGGGAACTACGGGTGTGTTCCAAAATAGTGGAATGTGCATTATATGTTCTGATTTTTTTCAAAAAAAGACCAACATTTTTTTTTTGTAATAACCAAATAACGTATACTATATATATATATATATATATATATATATATATATATATTCTCTAAATGCAAGATGGCGGTCAGGTTTCTATGTTGTTACACACGTTGTTCCCTCTCTGTCTTCCTGGTGTAGGCAGGCCAAGGCCGAGCTGAGGACCGCCACGGCCAGAGTGGATGAGATGACCAAATTGCTACAAAACATCCAGGACCAGATGCAGAGACGGGTGAGAGAAGATTAAAAAAAACTTAAATGTACAGAAGAAAAATATTCTGCAGAAGAAAATAGTTTGTCCACCAAATGGGAAAGGTTGTGAAGGAATACTTGATCGGGAATCTTAAAGGTGAACACCTAAATGTTATTTCCATGGCCTAGAACAGTTCAATCGGTACTAAGAGAAAATGGAACCACATACTGGGAGCAGTCCCCTGGGTGCCTTCAGTGTCCTCTGTAACATCTGTCTGTGGAGCTATCTTTGACTGTCTTAGTGACATAACAAATTTGAGTTTTCGCACTCTAGTTTGGCGATTTTGGACCCTAAGATTAACATGTTATAATGGCCGTAGTTCCCCCTTTTAAGACTGAATACGCTTTGAAGTCGTTCTGACACAGAAGTTGATTTTGTTTCTTAATCAAAGTAACGGTTATTGGGTCACTTTGGGCTGTAGTGGCCACCAATTGTCATTAATTCGGGAATCCAGTTAATTAAAAACCAACAACAGATGTGTATGTATTTAGGAGGAAGATGTGGCAGAGGCTCAGGGCCGAGAGGACGCAGCAGACAGACGACTCCAACAGCTTCAGGCGGCCTTGAGCCAGCTAGAGGCCAGGTGAGCGCAAGTGAAACCTCTCCTTTTGTCTGCAATTGTCCTTTTCTGTAGAAGAGTTTCAATCATTTACGAAATGTAAATTCCGACGGGGTGAGGAAATAGTATAAAATCTTACTAAAGTGTTGAGAATTTCATCATATTTTACAAATGGCTCACTAGACACGATCGCACCACCTTCTGTTTTTTTTTCCATTTGACTTGAAATACATAGCAGTAGCCCCAAAAAAAAAAAAAAAAAAAAAACTGTTGCTGAGCTTCTGGAAGCAGTGAGATGTCAGAATATTTTGGCAAGTCATGGAGTTTTACATCAAAACGACAGTGCCACAGAGCAGTTCCCTGTCTTTTCCCCTGCTGCTGCTGGTACTCACTCGTTTTTTTTTCCTCCTCTGCCAGACTAAAAGCTGCATCTCACGAGGCTGAGGCAGTTCGCAGAGATCAAACTGTGTGGGAAAGAAAGGTGGGGGAACTCCAGGCGCATTGTACCACCCTAGAAGAGGAGAAATACGAGGCCCTGGCCAAAGTCCGGGAGAGTGTTCAGGTGGCTGAGGAGGCTGCGTTGCAGAAGGACCAGGTGACCGCAGTCATTGTCTTATCTCCTTCCAATCTCGATGCAACACCCTTTTGACAATCAATCCTCTGTGTCCACCTCAGTTCAGCACTTCGCCCACTGAAATGTGTAGCTGTGTCTCTCTCTATCCTCTTCCTTCAGGCCCTGTTAAGAGAGAAACAGAAGACGGAGGAGCTTGAGAAAACAAAGGAGGCCATCAAACGGTTAATCCAGGATGCTGCAGTCCGCACCAGAAAAGAGGTGCGGAGTTTACTTGACCGTCTGTGTAGACGTTGAAATAGTAGTGAAACATGGAAACGATGTCAGCTGTCTGGATTAGGCTTATTTGACTAAATGCCCTTTGATTTAATTTGCTCTTTGTACGACTAAAAATCTACTTTTAACGTCCCAAATGTATTGCATCATTATTAAAAAGCACCGGATGGTGTCAAGATATTTGGTGCCAACTCTATACTTAAATGATCAAAGAAATGAATATCTGTGAAAACTACAGCAACCCCAGGATTTCTGATTTCATAATCGGCCTAACATGGAGGCACAAACCTCTAACTGCACCGATGTACTAAGCCAAAAGCAAAGCACTGCTCTTTCCCCCCCCCCTGGCCTAACCTCAGTCAGGGACATGGTGATTAATGCTCCGTTAATGGGTCTTCCTCATCAAGCCCCTTAAACTGTTTAATCCTGTTAATGAAGCCTAGTATGACTGCAGCACTGGCTGTCGTCTTAGTCTCTGGCTAGACTTCAGCAAGTGAAGAGAGTAAACTGTAAATGAGAGACCTTCCCTTGGATTTGCCTTTTTTTTAACTTCCAGGACATTTTCTTTTGGAGTTAAGAGGTTGATGTTAAACATGGCAGCCAAAGCTAAAGTTTTGTACCCTTCATTTTCCATCCCCCTCATCTTCACTTGAGATATGTAGAATTAAGAATTAATCCCGAAACTGCTTACATTTGGTAGACCGACCTCAGGCTTACCTGAGGTTTTCAGTACCACTCGGGCAGCTACGCATGAAGGTTTGAGTTTCCCCAAAATAAAGGTGTTTCCAGGCTTGTCAATTATTCAGCTTGCTTGGAACATTGACCATGGTGTTACCACGAAAAAAAAAAAATACCATGTAACAGGTGCTATCCACAACTTTTGCTAAAAGAAAACCAAAAAAAAAGAGCCCGTTAAGTTGAACTGTGCCTGACCATGCAGTGTAAATGCAGCATTAGTGCTGCATATTGTGCCCACACAAAGCACGCGTGTGCATGTGAACGAAAGACGGTTTCATGCTATTCCACTGATGGACAGCTGGTGTAATGTGATGTGCCAAGAAATGCAGCAATATGTCAACAATGCCAAGGAAAAGAGTATCAGGCAAACATGGATGTAAACGATGAAAGGGGGAAGGGGAATGAAGGTGTCAAGGACTTTCTCTTCAAATGCTTTTATGAGGAATTCAAATGCATTCAACATAAGTTAAGTAGGCGTCAAGGATAAACACACAAAATGATTGTGTTTGCTTTACCTTGGAATGAGCCGTTTATATATCTACGGGTCCTCTTCACAGAGCCAGCTGCCATGTTCCATGCAGTAGCTTTGAACTGACGAACCAAACACTGGCTCTAGATAAGGATACATGCAGATTACAACCAACGTTTCAGTTGGTTGTAATCTGCAACCTCGCGCGCTGGATGTTACCAAATCCTACACACTACACCTTTTAATTCAGATTGGACAAGCAAGCCACACGATCGATTTTAGTGCCCGATGATTTTTTTCCATCTCCTTGCAAATTCCAGGGGTACATGCAGCAGCCTACTCTTTACTCTGTCTGATTTTTTCCATTGCCTCCGATCTTTGGTGTTAAAGAGGAAAATGTGCTTGGTTGACACAACTCAAGTACCCTTTTTTTCCCCATCTAATAAAAGTTCCTGTCTATTGGATATAATTGCAAAGCGATCGCACTGCCCAGATCCCAGTAGTCATGCCCATTGTGGAACTGTGTGACACTATCTTTTAACAGGTGGATAATGTGCGTAAGCAGTGCAACGTTCAAATCCACCGTATGGCTGAGGAGCTGTCTGCACTGCAGCTGGTAAGAACTTCGCCTGTTAAAGACAAATCCCTTTCAACATTACATTAAGTCCTTTTTTCTTTTTTTTGTCAGACTCCACCTGTCTGCTCATGTGTTTTCTATTTTCTTTTTTTTTTAATCCGACTCTCATTGTTCTCTCTTTCCCACCTCTACTGTAGGAGTGTGCAGATAAAGAGTCTCGGATTGCAAAGTCCCTGCGGGAGAGAAAAGCTGTCGAGGAGGAGCTGGAGATGGTATCTTTTTTTTTAAGTATCAGTGAAAACCACAAGGAAGACGCTACTAAACTAAAACTCCCGAGTTCTGATAGTGTTTGATTTTTGTTTTAGGTTTACAAGGAGGGCAGGGCAGAGCCAGAGTTCAGGAAGATAGATGCCCTTCACCAGAGGTGTCTAGATGCAGAGAGGATGAAGGAAGACGTGAGCCTCACTCTGCAAAGCACGCAGAACAAACTGAAACAGATGGAGATGGAGTAAGTGTAGCTTTGCGTTGTGTGTTTGCTCTTCACTAGTTCAAACTCAACATGTTCTTGTCAGGAAGTTAAGCACTCCACCTTTACTCCATTCCTTCTCACATCCTCAGGGGGGGAGGTGCCCTACGTGGCTGCCAATAGTGAAAGCATTTTGTCCTCTTCTACGTCTTTCCCTTTCTTGATCCATCTGTGCTTGTGTAGCTACAGTGAGGAGCTGTTGCGGTGCCAGGAGGAAGTGCGGCGGCTGCAGGGCTCTCTGGCTGCAGCCCGGGACGACTGCGTCGGTGTAAGCGAGGAGCGGCTCCAGCTGCAACAGGAGAACCTGCAGCTCCGCAGGGAGATGGACGAGCTGCGCAAGGCTACCTCGCTGATCCAAAAGAAGGCCAAACAACAGGTAAGCTAATGATAGATAGATGGAAGGGGAAGGAAATGGAGGAAGAGAGGGCCTCTATACCAGAAATGCAAGAAAAGAAACGTTTTAAATAAGAGTTGAGTTGGATTTTTGCAGTAAATGAAGAAAGGCAAGGCAAAAGGTTAAAAGAGTGCTTAAGGATGGAAGGAGGGGGTCAGTGGAAGGGACGTAAGGGGATTAGAGGACGGACAGCGGGCTAAAGTTATTTAGTATTGCTCTTCTATAAAGATGGGCACTTCAAATGTTCTATATTGCAAACTTCAGGCACTCGCATGTAGTGGAGCGGGAGTAGTGCAGAGCAGCCACTTGCGCCAGACGCACACACTGCACTGTAATCAACCAGTTCAATAAGGTGCTGACGTTTCTTTCTTTCTTGCATCTACAGAAGTCTGTATTTAAAAGCATGGTATTCACAAGGACAATACAAATGTTGCCACACAATCTGTAAATACTACACAGGGTTTCACACCCAAATCAACGTTCACACCATTAAGTATCAATCTTACACTTTTAGCATAAACGTCGCTGGTATTTGATCATAAACCAAAATATTGGGACAGACTTAATATTTTGACCCGATGATGACGACGCCAGATTTTAAAGTCACGGGTTCACTCTGGGGACCATGCATGTCAGTGTAACATTTTGTGCTAGTCCATCTGATGGGTGGGAAGAGATTTCATAGTGAAAACTTACAGGACAATTCAGTACCAAAGTCAGTACGATTCCTTTGGGGAAGAGGAATGTCTCTACACATTGTCATGTCAATCCGTCCAGTAGGTATTGAGGTGGGGGGAAAAAAGATGTCTCTTTGTTCAGCCTGCTGATCTGAAGTGTTCGCAAAACAACCATTTAAGTTAACATTCGGGAAGCTATTACTGCACGAAATATTTAGAAACTGGCAAAAAGGGTGATTGGTTAAGTTAAAAGCCGTAAAAAACACTGATGATATAATACATGTTGCAATACAACAAGTCATGCTTGCACAGTGATACGGGCTAATATTATGCAATGATAACACGAATGTCATGAATTTTTATTGTGCATGCGTTTCTTCTTTCATCTACTGAAACGATGTCGGAGCAGCCACGGTGACCTTTAAACACCCCACCTGACTGTGCTGCGCTCCCTCTTAGCTCTCACAGATGGAGCAGGAGTACAACCTGAAGGAGCAGGGACTGGATGCACGCGTGCAGGAGCTGGAGGACAGCAGCCAAAGCTCCAGAGCTGATCTGACGCGCCTCCTCACGGCACAGCAAAAAAGTACCCAGCGCTGGAAAGAAGAGGCTAAGAACCTTGTACAGGCCTTCGAGACTAAACTCACTGGCCTCAAGTAAGAACTTGTGAAGATGGATTTAAACGTTGCTAAAGAAAGGAAAGGAGGATACAAAACGTGCACTGAGAAATGTGCTTCAGGGCTCAAATGTTACCTGTAAAATCCTTTAAAAAACGAAAGGGAATATAATAGGCCTACTCTAACAATATCTGTCAGTGTGGTGTGTTTTCCTTGTGTAGATGTGGTGCACACAAAGAGCTGGCAGGCTGAGCGAAAGATTTCTGATCAAATAAAAAGCGTACAATGATAACCAGTCGAATGGAAACGAGTGGATTTCTGACAGACTGTTGACACCAACGCTGTTCTGATCCCAATATGTTTAAATGTACATTTTACTACACAAAGTGCATTTCAATACTTTCTTCTGGTACTGCCTAAAGGATAGCGCTGGACACGCACTGGATAAAAGACAAAGCAACAGCTAAAGTGAAGCAACAAAGATTTCGATCACACAAAAATTGCCCTCAGCAACAGCTGTACTACACTGTCAAACATTGTACGCGTTGAAACATTAAAAAAAAAAATTATAAATGTTTCATCTCTGTGATGAAATGGTTTCTCTTTTTACGTCTGTTTCAGAGCAGAGCTGAATCGGCAGAAGCATCGTTCACACGAGCTGGAGATGCAGCTTGAAACTTGCCATAACACTGTTGCTGAGGTTTGTGTAACACACAAACACACACACACACATGCAGCTTGCTTGATTTTCAGTACAAGAGTGGCTGGTGTGAAAGGGAGATGAAATGGTGAGTAATTCTGAGAGAATTCTGGTCTAATAAAAAAGAAAATGAATACGTTTGTCCTGCACTGTAGGACACCATCTTCTACATTTATAACAGTGTGCTCAGAAAAGCAGCAACAAGAAGCAGAAGGCATTTTACTAGAAGCCGACAAAACATTAGTGTCAGAAGTACCAAGCAGCGTTACAAAGACAGTAGGGGGAATTGTTTAAATTCATGCAGTCCATCCTATGGACTTCAACAGAATATTGGACTGTCATACATCTACTAACAGCCTAAAAATAGTATTCTATGGTAATAGTTAGTGATAATCACACCATATGTTCCTTGTTCAGTGCACAAAAAAACCTTTAACGTAGTGCCTTTTATTTGTTTGACTTACAGAAATAGTTATGGTTTTGACTCCAAGTAACGTGTGTGTGTGTGTGTGTGTGTGCGTGTGTGTGTGTGTGTGTGTGTGTGTGTGTGTGTGTGTGTGTGTGTGTGTGTGTGTGTGTGTGCAGTATGAGAGGCAGCTAGTAGAGTATCAAGAGAAGACAAGTCGTCTTCAGAGACGACTTACACAAGCTGAACAAAAGGCAACTACTGCTACACAACAGGTATGGGTACTCTTGACTCTGACACGGAGAGATGTGTATTTTCCAGTTTCTTATCTCATTTAATACTGACATCATTCATTTATTATGCTTTATGTTTTATTTTAACAGCTGAGTATGTTGGCGTCACAGCGAAGGAAAGCAGCCATGGTTGATCCAGAGACTTTATAACAGCGACTGTCACTGTGCTATAGGAAAACAAATGTGTGTTTAGAGCACATTGTGGTTTTTGTTAATATAGCAACATTTGGCCAAAGACATAAGACAGCAATGGTGTTGTCTGTGATCTGGTTATTTGAAGGCAATGTGTTCTAATGTCATGCACTAATGTGCCATGGATTGAATGTGTCTGATGTGTAGTATGTAAAACAAACTCTGTTACAACTACAAAATAAATACCTCCAAATACACCCTGGTCTTTGTTGTGTACACAGAAATATGGTGAAATAGAAATCCAATGCTTAGGGTCCCTCTATATGGCATGACTTTTTATTGTGTGGGGTTACAAATATTACACCCCATTTTTGGGGAGCCTGGGGGTCCATGATGATATCAATCATAAAATGTGTTTGTTGTCTGAGGTTTAAATGCTTCTTTGCATTTGTCAAGCTGCACAGATGCATAACGGAAGAGGATTATGCTGCTAGGATACGGTAAACCTCAGCTCCGGGTCAGCAAACATAACGTACATAGCATTAGAGTTAACGTTATAGATAGCTTTATCTCGATTAGTTATAGAAGCCATAACAAAACATTTTGTCAGAGCTGAACATTTGATACGGTAGGCATGTTTGTTTTAACTTTTTTAGTGTTTGAATACCTCGAAGAGATTTTCAGCAAGTTTAAAAAGTTTAACTTAAAGTTAGCGTTTATGTGCTAACGTTAGGTTAGTTAATGTTGTCTTTAACAACAGTTAAAAATCCAAGGAATGTTACTAGCATACGCTGTTTTATTCAGTTTTCAAGTTATTTTAGATCGGTAAAACTCTTATTTCTAGGGCTGGTTATCGTTTCAAACTTTTCGATACTAGCGTTAAGAAACTTAACGTTACTTAGTTAATAGAGGCAGATACAGTTATGCCTTTTCCCTTTGCAGTAACCACGGTGCACAATAAACAATATCGCTGCACAGATGTCTTGGGAGTTTAGTTACACTTTTGAAAATGATCTGTCAAGTATACAGACAAAAAGGCAAAATATGACTTTAACTAACTTAACGTTACATATGAAGTTAGTTGTGAAAATAAAACAATTTGTCTGATAAAATAACCTTTTACGGACTACTGTACTAACGTTACTAACTCCTCCGTCCTGCTGTCCCTCCACCGTCTCAGAGCCCGTAAGGACACATGCCATGGCCTCACCAGGCCCTGCATCTCCGAGGTCTGGTGAAAGACGGGAGTCCAGAGGTAGGCCCACCTAAGACAGGGCGCTTTAGGTTTTATGAAAATGTGTTCGTTATGTCTGACGTGTTTTATTGAATAAACGAGCTCAAATTGTGGCAGCGGCAGCGAGCTATAACACTGACACTTCCTGTGGCAAGCTCAGCTGAAACGACTTGCCCCGTCAGTTAACGTACAGCCGTTTGAGAGAGGTGCCCCGGCAGTTGCCGGTTTTAAGCCTTTCTTTTTTTGTAATTTATTTGACAAAATGTGACAATACATTAAGGTCCTTGAGAGTATGACTGTAATTAGTTGTAATAGTTCGAGTTAAAAAATGCCGAATATTATAGCTAATTATTTTTGATTAAACTAAGCTAATATAGGCTAACGTCAGTTGGCACTTGTTGAGGCACACAGCTTGAAAGTGTGTATCGTTGTCATAGCAACAAGTGCCAACTGACGTTAGCTTATATTAGCTTAGTTTAATCAAAACGGTTAAACCAAGTACAACTACCAACAGTCGAACTTTCAATGACCCTAATATGTTGTCACATATTTTTAAAATTGAAGGCTTAAAACTGGCAACTGCCATGGCACCCCCCCCCCCCCCCAAAAAAAAAAAGAAAAACGTGGCAACTGCCGCGGCAAGTCATTATGGCAGCTGATCTTGCCACAGGAAGAGCCACTGCTAGCGGCCGCTGCCACAATTTGAGCCAGCTCCAACTTGTTAATTCAGTGTCAGTGGTAAACTTAAATTGCGATTGACTGTCTCAGAACGGCTGCAGCTCCCTGAACTACCGAGCGCCACCGCCATCTTACCAAGGCCCCCAGTTGTTCAAGACACACAGGTGAGACTTGGCAAAAATAGGATCAAACTGACAATATGAAATACCATCTCCTGCAATCAATGTAGTACTTTCCCATTTATTAATATAGAGTCTATCATCAGCTCAGTCAAAAAGTATTTACGGTATGTAGATGTTGGACTTTTGTAGATGTCACTTTCTTCTCCTTTATCTAGGCTGTGCTGAAAAGAAGATGGAAACAACCCAGCATCCACCACTTAAAAGACCGTGAGCGGATGTATTTTCCAGGCTGGGATACTCCGTTGCCTTCATCTCAACAGACAGAGCAGCCACACAGCTGGCGTGAGACATTGCCTGTTCACCTACCTTCTCTGAAATCTAGGACCAAGGTCAGTGACGGACATGTTTAAAAAGAGAATAAGCTTTACTTGAAAAATGTCCATATAGTGCATGATAGACCAATTCCTCAAATGTATCTCTACACTTAAATTAAATCATAAGTATGAAATAAAGGCATTGCTAAAACCCAAGACTACCATTAAAACTGTGGCAAATTTATCAAGTTTCCACCTCAGTAACTGGTGACGAAATGTAGTGTAATGTCAACATGGTCTCGGATAAATGAGGCTCTTCAGGCAGAAGCTTGACAAATCCTTTGTTTAATCCCCAATTAATTGTTCATTGACTTTGAATAAGCTCTGTGCAGGAGGAAATTCATTTTCCATTGTGTCTCTTCTCAGATGTCCCAGAATGTGGTGTCAACCCCTATTCCCCCCAATTTGCCCATTCCTCTCAAGACATACTTGATGCTGGTGGATAAGGACGAGGTTGACTACATAGCCAGCGAGCGATTGGAAGGGGAGGAATGCTACCACTCCAAGCTGATCCGCATCCCCTTCTTTGCAAACTTCAAAAAGTGGAAACCGTTCTACGTCTGGCGCACCAACATTCGCGCCAAGAAGTTTCATATGGCCAGGAGGTCCCTCCAAAGCAGCTTGTTTATTGTGAATCAGGTATATGACAGTGTGTATAAATTGAGGTCTGGATTTTCTCTTAATCTGTGTTAATGATCTTGAGTCTGGAATTTCATACTCTGTAAATATGTTCACTGAGCAAAACTCTATTTTTAATTAACATTTGCATATGTGATACAGTCTCTAAATCCTGCACTGATGGACATCAGGAAAATGTGTTGTCAAATCAGTGACACAGACTTGTGTCACGTGGAGAAAGAACACACTTACACGCTGCAGGAGTTCCAGGACATCCCGGTAAAACAGCTACAAGAGGTAAAATTGTACATCTACACATAAATTGGTACAGATGTTTGAAGTGTGCTTCCTCAGCTGCTCATTGCCCGTATTTGTTCATTATTATCAGGTGTTGAATGACTTGAGGAAGTTTCAAGACCTGGTGAAGGAGGTGACAGTTTGTGCATGCCGAAACTACTTGACGGAACTTCGAGCCAAAACAAGTGCGTTTCAACACTGAGCATTTGGAGACACTGGAGTGCCTAGACCATAATGTTAATAGGTTGATAGTATGCTTTGTGTTTCACAGTTCATTATAAGGAAGGGATGTTTGTTGCACAGACCAAAAAGTAAGTCATTATCTTGTATTTTAATTCTCTTTGCTTTCTGTATCTATTTGTGTACCAGACGTACCTGCTTTTTAAAATCAAAAAATGAAATGAACAATGGCTGAATTCCAGTTAACTGTTATGGCTTACTTGGGCACTAAATCTGCCAAACAGCATGTTGGTAATGTTATTAGTAACGCCGGTTATTCTCCTTTGTGACGCATCAAAACGTTTGCTGTGAAAAAGGCCTGTGACACATCCATCACATTAACCCCAGTTAAACCCTTCTCTGCCCCTCGCCTACCCAGCTTCATCCGTCTGGTTGACTATTTGGTTGCAAACACCTTGCGCGTCATAGTTGCAAATACAGTGGCCAAAATACTGGCTGTGCTCCAAGAGCAGGTATGTGGAACACCCAGCCATGCCATTATTCAGAGCTGGAGCCTGAGCTCTGAGGTTGACCCTACTGAAGAGGAGATGAGTCAGAAGGTAGGGTATTGTTTCAGTATTAGTATTGGGTTGTTTAAATTTAAACCATGGTAATTACTATATCCATCAAATGGGTTTTCAAGCACGTACAGACCAGTGTTCAGTTTTGGTTTTGGTTGGTGTGTGTGTGTGTGTGTCTTAGTCAGAAACATGCTGTGGTCAACCTATGTTCATCTCTGAGCTGATGCTGGACCTGAATGCTTTGACCTACAAACCCTCTGAGGAGAACTTTCAGGTTAGTTTTCCAAATTGTTACGAACTGTTACGTTTTACGCCGTTCATTACCCATTTAATACCCTACACAGTATCTCTTTGAAATCCTACAGGAGACTTTTGCAGAGATCATTGGGTCGTTTGTGAAAACAGTGATGTCAGTGAATACACTTCAAGCAGATCCTGATCTAATTGTATTGATAGACCCTGGAGACTATAAGGTATTAAAACAAATCTCAACCTCAACCTGACGGCCCTGATGTGTATATTCAGCATTGTTCTGAATGTTAATGTGGTTAATATGTCAAAAACATAAAGGTATTGCTAGACTTTACCCCTGTAATTGATCTTTGGTATAGTCAATGTATGAGTTTCTATTTGCGGTCGTTGACTTTTAGAACTCTGAATGCGCAAATGAAGATAATTCCTGTTTGGAATCGATCATAGAGAGGGATGACCAACTTCAGAGTTTCATCCAGAAAATCAAGGTCAGTTTTTTTACTTTGCATCTCGGTTTCTATCTCTTGAGGTTGCACTTTGTCTGTACAGTACTGTGTATGTATAGGCCTGACTTGTTTTTCCCCTTAGGGATCATTCCAATTTGCCTTTGACGCAGCAAAAGTGTACTTGCACACATTTGAGCGTTTTCGTCGGTTCTATAAAGAGAACGAGAGTCTGGATCTGGATGCAATGCGGCAAAAGGATCACGGTGATGCACTTTACATCAACATAAACATTGTTTTTGTTACAGATCCCACATCCAACACAAGGAGCTGAGTTCTCATTTATGAAAACAGTGCGTAGGACCCACACTAAATGTCTCGGGTCTGTGCCTTTGGTGAAGTCTAAATAAAAGTAAAAACACTTAGCTTTCCTCTGGCTTAAAGATACCTCCATGGAGTTACATTCAGAGTTTCTCACCTGAACGCATCGGTGTGGCTATTTACATCTATTGTTAGCTAGCCCGCAGTATTCTTCTTCACTTCCTTTGTTGGGCACATTGCTACATTTCTTGATGTGCTACGGTCACCAATTGGCTATCAGCAGAATAGCATCAAACAGGCAGCAGGACTGTCTAGCACACAAGCTCCATGCTCACACATGACAATTGGCCTTATGCGCATTTATGATACGAACTAAATGTTGACCCATTGGTGGAAAAATGGCTCCATATAGTGCTACCAGTGATCAAAACCTACACAGGGTACCTTTTGTATATGTCCATTTTCCAAAGCATGTCATAGGTTTGAGGAGAGACTTTTTACAATCAAAAATCAACTTCAAGGATCATTTATTGTCATTATGCACCATAGGGATGCACAACAAAACCTGCTGTGCATATTTTGCCAACTTGCAGAGGCAAGATTACAAACGCGTATTGCATTCATAAGCAGTGCTTTCAGAAGAGGAAAGCCTACTATACCAGTCCATTGCAGTTTTGTTTTTTTTCATTTAGGGACCAGTGCTTGCATCTTTTAGTTGTGCATGTTTCAAATCTTTCCATTTTCCTACAAAAGTGTAGGTATGTGTAAATAATGATCTATATGGAAAACTGTTCTTGTTATAGCATAACACTCTGGTCACTGTATGTTTTTCTATTGTATACGTCCATCTTAATCGGTGATACAGAGTGTTGTGTTGTGCACCTTTGAGCAATTTCTGCAGAGAAAAGGAAGAGGGATGATGGCAGATGAGTTTTGGATGGAGGCAGGAAGTAGTTTCCAAAGATTTACTAGAGTATAAATGATTGTCACAGTGTCTAATCTGTTCCAGCAAGGACAAATATGTTATACATTTCCCATATGATGTAAATGTGGACACATTTATGTCAATATGTTTGCGTCTTGGTCACAGCAATGAAACAACTCCAGACATTCAGCAAGCAAACATACACAAATTGTAGTTGGGAAGTAAAGCATGCAAAATAGCACAGTTCTTTTCAACCGTTGGATGTTGACTGCTTTATCTCACAGATGTGTCCTTTTTTGGAGAAGCACTGGAGTTATACCACAGCGAGCTTAAGGAGGCCGCAGCCATCCAACAGAAAAGACATCTCGGCTCACTGCTTGTGGACAAAACACTGCTCAAAGAAAAGCTTGTGTCTTCCTCGCTCCGCTGTCTGGAGGTGAGGACTAGCAATGTGCAAACACATAAAACGCATCATTTTATGGTTAAAGGGTTTTGGAGCTTTTGATGAACAAGGGATTTAAACACAGGGGCAGTGAGGCAATTCTGTAGTGATAAAATCTCACTGAAGTGAAAACATAAGCAAGGTCCAGGGCCTCGGTGAGTGAAAAACTTGGGGGAGAAAATATTTTCTGACAAAACCGGATATTCAAATAGCGCGACTGCAAAAATCTCGAAGGATATGTAGGAATCATTGTTCTGCTCCGAATCTCTGCTCCAGGTCATCCACCAGATGCTTACCCAGCAGGCTAGGATGAAGCTAGATGCTGTCATTGCCGAGGTTTGTGAAGTTAAGTATGAACTAGAGTCCAGTCCCTCCACCACAGCTGAGTTAGCCAACTCCCTCACATTCTTGGATGAGATTTGGGAAAGGGTAAGACACGCATTTCACATTACAAGCAGTTTCTAGTGTAAAATCAAGAAAGTTAATTTTACATTATGTACTCATCAACCAAGTATCCTCTCTCCTCTTCTGTCCCCTCTTCTCACCTCTTCTCCTATTTGACTTTATTCTACTACACTTTCTTTTTCTCCGTTTTTTTTTACCAGATTACGGCGCTTGAAGCGGAGCAGGAGACATTATGTCAGATGTACAGTCTGATTAACATGTACTCAGTTCCCCTGCCAACTGAGGATCTGCTTGTTTTTGCCACCTTGCAACCCTCCATTAACGACCTGTACTGCATCATCAGTGACGCATTACTAGAGAGGGGCTCCATCGTTGACAAGCTGCGCGGCTCCCTGCAGAAGGACATTAAGGAGCTGAACCGTGAGGTCATACAAATCAAGCTTAAGTCACTGGTGCGTGGGTATACGTTTTAATCATTTTTCTATTAAACCATAGTTTGGTTTACTCAAGGTGTGTAACAATATGTTGTTGATTTATTTGTACTTTGTTTGCCTCGTGGTTTCTCATGCGTAGGATCCACAGCTCCTTGACATCAATGCAGAATCCTCCCAAGTGCATCTGCTGCTGGAAGGCATCCACATTTCCGTAGACCAACTGCAGGCCCAGGCCCACGCCTACGCCTCCTACCAGAAGACATTGAAGGTGCTGTAATTTTTAAGATCCTTCATTCATCCTTCATTCAAAATGATTCTAGCAAAAAAAAAAAAAAAACATGTCCCAAGTCAAGTCGAAACGATTTTATTTTGTTTTGGAAAACTGGGTCTAAAGCAGAAACCGGCAAACGAGCCAATTTACACCTGCCCAAATTAGTTTCCACCCTCTACCTTCTGATGAATAAAGGTGGAGGTCACCAACTTTGACACCCTGGAAGAGCTAATGGCAGAGTTTAGGCTGAAACAGCTGCTGTGGGACTCTCTAGAGAAATGGGACTCTTTGTCGGATGGATGGAGGCAGGTGAGTTGTACTCGACACACTGTATCTAAAAGGCCCTGGACACATGTAATGCACAGACGCATGTAAACGGCTCTTCCTCTCTTTTAAGTTTGACTGTGTCCTTCCATATTCACCCATCCCCAGAGCACACTTGAGCAGCTGGACCTGGAGCAGATTAGCTCACAGGTCACAACATTTAGCAAACACATCAACCAGCTGGAAAAGGGCCTGTCGAGCAACAGCGTAGTGGCAATTCTTAAGGAGAAGGTGGAAGTCACGAAACAGAGGGTGGGTAGGACAAAGTGTGTGTATTGTCTGTAGTGTGTGGCATAAAAAACAAAATGAATGTTATCACAAAAATCTTTTTGAAATGATGTCATAGTAAAATATATACTGCAGTACTTGAATTGGTTCTTGACTACAGCTTTATGTCTCTATCTAAATGATATTCAGCTGCCTGCGATCACTGATCTATGTAACCCAAGTATGAAGCCGGAGCACTGGAAGATGCTGGAGTCTGTTGTGGGGATCTCCCTGAATAGGAAGGAGCTTACCTTGGCTGCTTTGGAGAAGCTCAACGTCTTCTCCTCTGGCCTGACGATACAGGAGGTAACACATGCTTTAAAGGCTTACATACTGACCTTCTCTCGCTTTAGTTTTGGGACCACAGTTATTGCTGACTATTAAAACTATTACAAGGAACTTTCAGTTCTTGTTCACGTTGGCGGTCCCTGTGGGAAGAAAAGCGGTTTGTGAGGTCAAGGATAGAAGCACACAAAGCTGCTCGTACTTGATATCTTGTCTGTGTATCTTATCTGGCCTGGATAAACAGGACTAACACATCCCTTGGCTTTTAGGTGTCAGGGCAGGCTTCAGGAGAGGCATCAGTGAAGACCATTTATACAAAGGTGCGTGGAAAGGGGAACTACCTGAATATGTACATGCAATAGAAGTGTACTCTCTACCTTCCTGCCTGCTGAATATGATTTGATTTTATTAATCATGAGATTTTGACGCCCACACGGCCAATTTGATGACTCATAGTGAATGACTCAATTGCATCTTCGCATACAGAGAATTTAGCTATTTGTACATTTGCAAAGATGCTCCTTAGTATCATATAAAGCTTAATCCATATTTTTTTTTATAATTTACACTTGTGACCCGAAGTGCAAGTGGGTGTGTCATCGTAACTTTTGAGGATTTTATGGCCAGTGCCTAGTGGCATGTTGTGAGCTGATGGTTGCAACATGGTGCCATTTGGAGTAAGTGGATATGGGAGAAGCTGGCATTGATAATAGCCAATTACAATCAATCGCCAGGTTTTGTTTTCTATTGATCCTTGCTTTTACCGTGCAGCTCTAGTCTGGAGTTGTCCACTAATTCAGGTTTGATACTTTAACCATGTAGGTGAAGGACGTTTGGTGGAACACGGCGTTCACTGTGCTGTCTCACGGGGGGGACTCTAAAGACGGCTCCATCTTGGGAGGCACGGATGATATCCAGGTGGTAACATGCAGCACCCAGTCTTTTGTAGCGCACTAGTAGTGTTTCAGTACTAATTGTGTGTTTTCACGTTTGTTTTTTCTGTGAAGGTACTCCTGGACGACAGCATCATCAATCTAGGCTGGGTGGCATCTTCTCGCTACGTAGCTCCCATCAAAAATGTGGTGAACATTTTGCTGGGAAAGCTGACCCACTTCAACCGAACACTGGTAACGGTTTTTGAAAAGAATGGAACACGGTGATCTCTCGGCTTGGCTCCAAGTGACTCTTCTCTAAGGCTTCTCTCAATGCAAAATGCAAATTGGGACTTTGAATTTGGTCTCAAATGTTACACAGTAGCGCTCCCTAGTGGCTGCAAACGAGAAGACAAATATATTTAATATAGTGCTATATTCTGGTTCATGTAAGGCAATACTAACAGTATTACTATTACATATCATAATTGGCCTTTACCTCTTAAATGATCTTTCTTCTGCTCACATTGTTTTAACTGCCCTCTGCCCCTCTATTTCTGTCTTCTCGCTCTCCTCTCCTCTACCATCCTTGCCCAGGATGAGTGGCTTACATGCCAAAGGAACTGGCTTCATCTCGAGAGTATCTTCTTGGCCGCAGACATCAAGAGGCAGCTGCCTGCTCAGTCCAAGATGTTTTTCAAGGTGGACAAGTCTTGGAAGGAGATCATGGCAAAGGTCAAACTGAGGCCTAACGCCCTTCAAGCCGCCATGCAGCCTCGTAGGTTTCCATAAAGCATTGATGGAAAAATAAGACGAGAAGACATGTATATGTGGTAGGGGCAGGCAGATTCACACAGTTGCATATGTACTCTGTTCATGCTGTGCAGATCTGTTGGAGACTTTTCAACACAACAACGCTCTTTTGGACGAGATACAGAAGTGTCTGGAAAACTACCTGGAGTCCAAGAGAGTAATCTTCCCCAGGTATAAACACACATACTTGGTTTGTTACATACTAGAACGGGGCTTTTTACATCATACTCCATAATCTTTTTCTTCCCTTTCCTGGTTATTACTGGTTGTTACTATGATCTGGATCCTGGTGTGTTGTGTTTAAATGCTCTGATAAGTCCTCTACCCTCGCAGGTTCTACTTCTTATCTGATGACGAGCTGCTAAAGATCTTGGCCCAGACAAGAAACCCCCGAGCAGTGCAGCCCCACCTTGGGAAGTGTTTTGACGGCATTACGCGGCTAGAGTTTGCTTTACTGCCCGAATCTTCTGGGACCGATACAGAAACTGTGCTGGATGTTGGAAAACAGGAGACAGACTACAGCCAAGACATCCTGAACATGGTTTCCCCCGAGGGAGAGAAGGTCAGGTTTGAGCGACCCTTAACACCTTTTGGTCATCATGCTCTGTTATATAATCTGTAATTATCTTGTTTCAGTCCTTGCTGAGAGCACGAGTTAACAGAAATACATTTGTGTGCTACCCTTCCTTAGTCTATATTCTAGAACAATATTTAACCCTGTCAGCCATCTTCAATGAAGTTCCCAAATTGTGCCAAAACTTGTGTGAGCAGTAATGTCAAATTCTGAAAAATTGAATTTATGATGTAGTATTGTTTTAGAAACGACACATTTGTTAAGAATTTGTTGGTTTGAGAATTGGTTTGGAGAATTGGTTTGAACAATATTTGACTTTTTTCTGCTCTGCACTCAGATTTCTTAGTACCTCAGATGAAGACTAGCCTGTCCTCACCTCATTATACCACAGCAATCGTTGTGATATAATTGAGGTTTGACATCTCAAATTCTGTAGGAAGGATGTTGAATAATTCTTTAAGTGCAGCAGCAATTTTGCTTGCTCTGATTGCCGAGTTGCCCGCTATATCGGACATCCTCATTGGCTGATTAAGAGTGTCTCTTTTGCAGCTGTTTTGCCTCTCTTTGTAGTTGTTGTCACGACCACAAGGGGGTTATAGTCACCATTGCAGTCCAATGATCACAGAAGGCAAATGAAGGCTGTGCAAATTGACACAGGATTCACAGTGAACCCTTAAATAAAAAACATGACAACTGATCTTGTTCTTCTGTGTGTAAGTTTAGGTGGGTTTGACTAAAGGTCTTAAGGCACAAGGCAATGTGGAGGATTGGCTCTGCAAGGTGGAGGAGGCTATGTTCTCCTCACTGCGACGCCTCAGCAAGGCTGCCATTGCCGACTACCAGGTGAAGTCGAGAGAGGAATGGGTGGTGGCTGGACATCCATCGCAGGTACACATACGCAGACACACGCGCAAACATTACTTACTTTCAGGAGATATTAAAGGGACAGTGTGTAGGATTTAGTGGCATCTCACGGTGGGGTTACAGATTGCAAACTACTGAATACCCCTTCGCTCACTCTTCTCTTTCAAAGACTGGTATCGCGAGCCGCCGAGTGCAAAACCTTTGTAACACCTCTCGCCTTGGTTTGTTGTCCGGTTTCGGACTACTGTTGAAACATGGCCTTGCAACACAGCGGACTCCACGAAGAGGTCCCACTCCAATGCTACACACTGGTCCTTTCTATCAGTTCAGGTGATGCTTTGTGCTAAAGTCTTATACATTTGTATGCGGTGATTTAACTTCAGTTGATGTGTGTGTCCACCAGGTGGTGCTGACCATCTCCCAGATGATGTGGTGCAAGGACATGGACGCTTGCCTGGATGGAGACCATGACCACTTTGCTGCCCTGCAGGAGTTTGAACTGACTAACTTTGATGTAAACCACACCAATTAACACTAACTGCTTGCCTTTTCCTCAAACAAATCGCTTTTGTTTTGCCCAATTTCTTTTTACTTTACAGCTTAAAAGTATTAATAATACTTGTGTGTCTGTGTGTGTTCCAGAGGCTGAATGCCCTGGCGGCATTGGTACGAGGACAGCTGCCTGCTTTACACCGTAATATCATCACTGCCCTCATCACCATCGACGTCCATGCCAGAGACATTGTCAGAGATCTAGTCCGCCACAAGGTACAATAGGACAAACCAACACAGAAACCATCAATCAGCTTAAATCAATGTGTGTCCTTTGGCTTTGTATGTATGGTGCAGGTATTGAGGGAGGGGTTTTTTTTTTCAGGTGATGAGAAAATGTTTGTAACAACTCGCTGCCTTAAAGTAACTTCAGCCCTCTATTTCAGGTGGACACCAGGTGTAACTTTGAATGGCAGAAACAGTTACGCTACTACTGGGACATGGACCTGGACAATTGTGTAGCCAAAATGGCCCTGTCCACTTACATGTATGGCTATGAATACCTGGGAGCGTGTCCTAGACTGGTTATAACACCACTCACGGTAACACATTAACACACTTTGATACTGAGACACGCATGACTTATTCTGTCCCAACATTAATTTAACGGCCGCATTAACACAGAAACCTTTTCGTGCATTGTGTTGAATGCTACTGCAGTGAGGTCAAACATAGGAACACGTATCTTATCCTCAGTTACACAAGCCTCCACCAGCTGCAGGGCTTCATAAAGATCATTTTACTTCATTCAGATTGTTGTGTGAACCCACAGACCCGTATTGGAAAAGAACACAAACAACCAAGCCACAAGCTACCAAACGGAGCTAATAGTGTAGCCTGTAGGATGTGTGTCCTCTAGTAGGTAGAGCTGAACATGTGACACAGAAACACTGCATATTGTGTGTGTGTGTCACTGTTACTCAAGCTGTCTTTTATCCCTCACCCTGCTCAGGATCGTTGTTATTTGTGTCTGATGGGGGCACTCCAATTAGACCTGGGAGGAGCACCAGCCGGGCCGGCAGGTACGGGCAAAACGGAGACCACCAAGGACTTGGCTAAGGCCCTGGCGATGCAGTGTGTGGTCCTCAACTGCTCTGATGGACTTGACTACAAGGTCAGCCATGAAGTGTATTCATCTGTAACCCACACGCTTTTTATTACTCGTTCTGTTTCCCCGTCTTTTGCTTTTTGGTGCACTCGGTTCTTAATTATGTGTTCCTTTACTTCTTAAATGAGCTCAGGAAGGCTTGACCTCACTCTGACTGTACCTGCTAAGTGGTACCATTAGATGGCACTATTGCAAAAGCAGTAACGTGCCAATTCAATGTCAGATACTCTGTGCAGAGCCTTGTGTGCTTCTAAAAGATTGCCTTATTAAGCCAGATTCAATCCTTTCCTCTATGTTCTTATTAAAATGATTCTCTAATGTCTGCCTGTCCCAACAGCAGGTGTTTGAGAAACACAAGACAGTTGCATGCGATAGTATGATAATAGGTATCATACTGTATCTGGCTGATAACAACCTAAAATGTGTTTATTAAGGTGTGTTTTTATTGCATTAACAATCCAGTAAAAGGCACATTCAGTGTTTCATATGTAAATAAAAGGGATCCCTCATCAAAATTAAAATCCCAAGATTGGAATCTGCTATAATTTTCACATTGAGAGGTCTTTTTAATACAAGTTATTAATTGTTTCTGTTTCATCTTTTACAGTTTCATCAGTCAGTTTTCATTCATTATGATCAGTTGACAAACATACACAATGCTGATATTGCATATATTAGTAATAACCTTTACTTATATATATATACAACTATATCTGTGTTTTATAAACCCCCAAACTTCAGATTAGGACCGTACATTGTACATTTCAAGTTAATGTTAAACAGTACTTTGTCTTGCAGTGCAGCAAGGTTGGAGTCAGTACAGCTAAAAGCACACGCTGTCCAGACAGCTGGAAAGCCATTCTCTCGACGTCTGCTGTTTGTTATTTGTTAGCAAAACATCTGTGTGTTGGAGTTGGAGGGGGCTTTGATTTAGCCAGGCTAGAATCAACCAGGTTTTATGTGTTAGTGCTTTGTTCAGCTCTGCTCCACTGAGGCTGAGGAACATTTAACTTTAACATTTAATTCTGCTGTTCATGAGATGTTAATAACTTTGAATAGTGTTTTTTTTGTGTCACCCATGGAATTGAATTACAGTGACAGTCTCACATGACCTTAAAGGAATCGTGTGGATTTTACTAAGTGTGGTTATATGAGTACTTATCCATAGTCAGTGTATGACCGGCAGCAGATGGCGAACACGGGAGAAACTGTAATTTGACCTTGCAGAACATGGGGGATGCTTCTCTACCGCTGCCTTGATTGGCTTGTTTTTTTTGTGTTATTTTGTGACTTTGGTTAATCCGAACTAACCCTTTAAAACACCGAAGTTACGCAACAACACAAACAAACTAACCGATCGAGGCATCGGTAGATCACAAACTCCCGTGTTCTGCGAGGTAAACTTGCTGTGACTTTGAAGAGAGCACAGATCGATATAACTGCGTCAGTGACAACCCAAACCTGAATTAATATTTTACCTGTAATCTTTTTCTCTCTTCCAGATGATGGGGCGCTTCTTTAGCGGTCTTGCTCAGTCGGGTGCTTGGTGTTGCTTTGACGAATTCAACCGAATTGACATCGAAGTGTTGTCTGTCATCGCTCAGCAACTCACAACCATACGAAACGCCAAAGCTGATAAGGTACACACCAGGGCTGAACTTGGTGAAAGTGGGGAGTAATATTGATGCATCAATTATGGCAGTTTTTTTTTAGACACAGACATTTTTGTTCTCTAAAGTACACCGGAGCAATTTCTGAGGCAAAAAGTGAGGCACAGTGGTTAAGACATCACACTTGCACATG
Source organism: Leptoclinus maculatus (assembly GCA_032191485.1). Classification (NCBI taxonomy): domain Eukaryota; kingdom Metazoa; phylum Chordata; class Actinopteri; order Perciformes; family Stichaeidae; genus Leptoclinus; species Leptoclinus maculatus. Next base: position 6,677,263 of record JAVDOI010000009.1, read on the forward strand.
AACGAGAGCATTTCACTCAACTCTGTGTCACGCAGCTGTCAAGGTTTCAATTCGAAGGCCGGGAGATCAAGCTGGTGAGGACATGTGCTGCATTCATCACCATGAACCCAGGCTGTGCTGGAAGAACGGAGCTACCGGACAACCTTAAAGCTCTCTTTAGACCCATAGCCATGATGGTGCCAAACTACGCGCTCATTGCCGAGGTAACAGGCTCTTTGCGTGTGCGTCATTGTATTTGCTTGCTTATTTTCGCGTCATATCGTTTATCATTCCCTTGTTTCTCTCCCTCCACCTCCAGGTGGTTCTGTACTCAGAGGGATTTGAGTCCAGTACGATCCTAGCGAGGAAAATGACCCAGATGTACAAGCTGTGCTCTGAGCAGCTGTCCCAGCGGGACCACTACGACTTTGGCATGAGAGCCGTCAAGTCCGTCCTGGTCATGGCTGGGTCAGAGAGCATCACACTCACACATACACTGTGACACACATGTGCATTCGTATAGAGACAAAAACGAATCATTCACCTTCTTCCGGGCATGTCGCAGAAGGACCATCGTGACTTCGACACTCGTGCAGACGCATGAGGTCAAATGGAATGGAACTGTAGCATTGCCATCTGAAAGGGTTAGATTATATTCAGGATCTTAAAATTAAAAATTATCTCTCGAACAAAGTGGGAACCCTGGACAGTGGGCATGCTTTCTGCTAAACTCTCATATATTCAGAAAATATTTTATCAAAAGCAAAAGCCTTAAATGATCAAATACCGTACCAGTGATTACTTGGATTTTGTCCTTTAATCAGAGTGAAAACGACTCATTTTGACTCTGATGAAGACACAGTAGTGTCAAAATGTTTGTCTGTTTGCACAATTAAAGGCTGCAAATCAATCGGTGCACCTCCAGTTCCCTTGGAGGTTTGCTGTCCTAGAACCGAGGAGCACCTGATTCAGCTGCAATGCTGTAAGATGCACACGGAACCTCGTTTCAACTAGATTTGAATGGATGTTCTCGACCACTTGTAGTAAAAGTCATGCTTAATTTGCCGGTTGGTTATTAGCTGGAGCTCAGGGAACTGTAATTGGCTTGTGATTCATTGTCTGTCTTTGCTTACATATTACTTCTGCCAGCCTGCTTGTTCCTCACTCAGCACACGTTCATTCATCTCCCACGCTAATGTCTCGAATTGTTGCCTCTATCTTCATTGCCTCTATATTTGTAATGAGTCTATATCCATTAATGCCTATACGATAATCTTTCAAATATTATTTGTTTGAATAATAAAAAGCATTTTTTTTAATGAAACTGACTAGTTAATCAATGTAGTCTGTAGTGAACAACATGTTGACTGAGGATTGTTCTGCCTTATGATCAAGATATCGTGTAGAATGAAGAAAATAAAGACTAAACAAACAAGTAAACAGATAACTCCGGGATGAAGCAAAAAAGGCACAGCACAATTTTAGGATTGCCAATAAAATATAGCTAGTCATATTGCGTAACAAGTATTTGTAAAATGGCAGTGACTTGATGCTCGATGTATACAGTAACACAATTGATGTGTCTGTTCTTAGGTCTCTAAAGAGAGAGAACCCCCACCTCAGTGAGGATGGGGTTCTTATCAGAGCCCTGAGGGATTCCAACCTGCCCAAGTTCCTCACTGATGATGCTGTGCTGTTTGGGTATGCCTATCACACATATAGGAAGCACATCTTACTTCTGGTGCTCCAAATCCACACATACAGAAAAATAAGGACATGACATTCCATATATTACACTTTTTTTTTTTTTTACGTTGTTCCATGTGAAAACTTTATGCGTGTTTGTATTATGCCAACAACCCCCTCCAGTGGTATCCTATCTGACCTCTTCCCCGGTGTGGGTGTTCCTGAGCATGACTATGGTGCGCTACACACCGCTATCCTCGAGTCTCTGGTTAAGCGAAACCTACAGCCACTGGCTAGCATGACCAAGAAGGTACAGCGGGGGAAAGTGATGTTCCTTTAATTTATTAGTTTTTTATTTCCTTATGAATATTTTTACTTCTGTAAAACACTTCACATGAAGTATGTACATTTTCAAAGATTAGGCTGGTATTATTCTCTATTTTTCTTAACATGAAGCGGCTGTGGATCAATAGGTAGAGTCATCCAATTAGTCGTCCACTAATAAACAGACGATCAGCCACAATTGCTCACAATAGTTAGGCCAGTGCATGATAGCTTGTATATATGTCATTTGACAACATTTCAAGTCTATGGCACAGAGAAATCAAGCTTTGGCCACACAGGCAATAGCTGTTCATAGGTTAAATTCTTTGTCTTTGTATTATCTTCAGATTTGTTACCAATAATGAAAATGATAGATTATGGCCAGTCGTCCTCAAAACCTGCCCTCATTCCTCTTCTTTTTCTACGAACCAGGTGATCCAGTTGTATGAGACCATGTTAGTGCGTCATGGTGTCATGTTGGTAGGGCCTACAGGTGGAGGTAAGACCACTGTCTACAGTGTCCTGGCAGACGCACTGGAGACCCTCCATGGCACAGGGCACGCGGCTAACAACCCCTTCTATCAACATGTCAAGACCTATGTTCTCAACCCCAAATCTGTCACAATGGGAGAGCTCTACGGAGAGGTACTGCAAACAATAGAAGAAAAAAAACAAATACACAACAGCTTCTTTACTTCTCTCTCTACATTCATCCATTATGTTCCTCAACCCTTCAGGTTAATACATTAACACTCGAGTGGCGTGACGGACTGATGGCGCTGAGTGTCCGTGATGCGGTCAGCGACACTAGTGCTGCCCACAAGTGGGTGGTTTGCGACGGGCCAGTTGACGCCCTATGGATTGAGAACATGAACACGGTGCTGGACGACAACAAGATGCTCTGTCTGGCTAACGGCGAGCGAATCAAACTTACACCATCCATACATATGGTGTTTGAGGTTAGAGCTAGCTGACCAGAGTGAATGGAGAGTTTCACGTTTTGTCCATTCAATAAGCAGTTTTCTATTTTTATAGTGTCAAAGACGGGTCCAAGAGTAAACAGCTAGAGCTTGAATACAAGTTTGATCTTTCTTTAACTGTGTTTTTCAGGTCCAGGACTTGGCCGCAGCATCTCCAGCCACTGTCAGCCGCTGTGGGATGGTCTATATCGACCCAAATGAGCTCAAGTGGATGCCCTATGTCCAGACATGGATCAGTGGTCTAGGAGCCGAGGTTGTACATGTTGTATCTCTGTCATCTTTACAACACTATTTTTAAATTGCAAAATGTCTTTTGGAAGTGGCTATAAAAGCATGCTTATTGTAATTGAGGATCTGATCTAATTCTGTGACTGTGTGTCCCTGACTGTTTGTGCACTGGTATGTGAATGGTTATGTGCTTCATCAGGCATTACAAGGAGACGAACTTAAGCTTAAAGTTCATGACAGCACATCATACCCAAGTTATTAACTTGCAACATTTAGCCCTGAGCCTTTTAGGATGACTTAACACCACAGTGGGAGTGGATCATCTCTCCCCTGAACTTTTGACTCTCACTCTCGTTCTTGTTGTACATCTCTCTCTCTCTCTCTCTCTCTCTCTCTCTCTCTCTCTCTCTCTCTCTCTCTGTCTCTCTGTCTCTCTTCAATACTTCAATCGTTTTTTTTTTTTAAAAAGCAACATATTTTGGTGAAAGTGACCTTCTTTTGTGTTTGTGCATTTTGCTTTGTCTGGGATAGCTTTGATTACACAAACAACATTTTGGATTTGTTAGAGTTTATTAGAGTTTATTAATTTGTTTTGTATTGATTTCCACTTCGATATTTTACCTGAGAGAGTCTGTCTCTCTGGTGTCTCTTGGGGACAGGGAGGGCACTCTGCTACAAATTGGTTAGCTTTTATTCAGCAGCTGCTCAAGGAATATAGTTCAACACGTTTTTGGAGTCAGCTCATCCCATTTCTTGCTCATAGATGAGGAGATTATTACCACTCTCATGTCTGGCCTTTCCATTTGAATCTACTGCCAGACACTTAGTTTAGCTTTGCATAAAAGCTAGCCTTGCTCTGTTCAGAGGTAAGGAAGGCCAGTGAGCTTTAGAGGTGCCGGAAGGTAGATTTCCTTTTTTTTTTACCTTTGTCTGGCGGGATGTGCCCCCTTGCTTTACAGTCTTTTATTCTAAGCTCAGCTAACTGTGTCCTGGCTTTATTTAGCAGACAGATATGTCAGTGGTAATGGTTTTCTCATCTAACTCTTGGCAAGGAAGTGAACAAACGTTTTCCCGAACATGTCCAACTATATAACTCTTAAGTCAAACTAACCAGGTGGTTATGTAGATAAAAGTAAAGATCACTGCATAACCTTACCCTCCTCTTACTGCATCAATCTCTTCTCTATAGCTCCCAGGCCCGGTGAGAACATACCTGCTGGAGCTGTTTGAGCGATACGTGGAGAAGGGTCTTCAGTTCGTTCTGAAGTATTGTACCCAGGCAATTCGACAGGTGGACATCAGTAAAGTGACCACTCTGTGCTCCCTGTTGGAGGCACTGCTGCTGGGCAAAGGGGGGCCAGACCTTCAAATGGTACATTAAACACAAGATTTAACTGTCACTTTAGTCTATTTCAGTTCTCTCCATGGTGCCACACAGGACCTGGTCTATTAGTGCAAAATGAGGACATTTTTGCACCATAACTTAGCACTTTAATAAAAGAAATTCAGTTTTGTTGTGGGCAAGGTCAGATGATAAAATCAGCATCTGCTCAAACCACACACAACACTAATACTTTATAGAGTGGACCGCACAAATGCATACAGTAAATAAAGGTTATACATAATTAGAACCATACTGTTACTACTACTTATTACCTTTTTCTATTTGTCTGTGTGTGTTCGTGCCAGGAACCCAAGCACCTCAACAGTATATTATGTCAGACCTTCATATTTTGCTACCTGTGGGCAGTAGGAGGAAACCTGACCATTTCTCACTGGGATGCTTTTGACACCTTCATTCGAGAGCAGTTTGAAGGCAACAGCAATGCTAAGGTATATATATATACCTGTGCACACACCCACAGATACATACAGATATGGATTTACAGGATGGAGGGTTTTTGGAATTATACATATCACACTGAAAAACATGTCCAGTGTTGCTGTTAAAACTTTCTCTGTCAATCAAAGCATTTTTGGTAACGCATGTCTATAATGCAAACCTACTTATAATGTATTATAATCTGCTTAAAGTATTATATATATATAGCTTTAAGCACTCAGGTATATTCATAATAAAGCAATTCATAAGGTCAAGTATCACTTCTTAATTTTTTCCATGGTGTATTATAATTCCCATAATTATAATACATTATGATATTTTATAAAGCATTATAATGTGATTATAAGTTGCTCTAAGTGATCATAGTTGCTTTAAGTTAAGTGAAAAAAACATAAAAAAGTCAGTGAGTGACCATTATTGATGAACTATTATGATACTTGATCTTATAAGTCATTATGAAATGTGTTATTATGTGTTATCATTGTTGTTATAAAGCATTGTGGATATCTATGAGTGCTTATAAATATAATTACACAATGCAATCAGCAGATTTTATATAAATATATATATTATCTTTATATGAGTATAATCCATTTACCAAAGCGTTTGCTGGTATAAGCATGAAATATCTGAAAAGGCCTGAAGGTTAGCTCATATTGTATTACATCAAAGTACTCTTACCACGGGATGTTCCTAGCTGGAGCTCAGCTAGTCTGAAAGAGGATTGTGATATCAGTCGCTCGTGTGTCATGACAACATTAAGAAAAAGCATCCATATTGTACATTTTAGTAATGCCTTGAGGGATTTACAAGGAGCATACTGGTAAACCATATCAAGTTGTTAGCTTGTGCTAGGTTATAGAAGGCCCTTGCACATCACTATCGTACCTTGCCAGCTTTGTAGAATTATGGATTGGTCGTTATAGAATAGGCTTCAGGCTTTATTGTTCCCAAGGGGTAATTCATCTCTACAGCACTGTAAATGTCAGTCAACAATACACACAACAGCACACAATGACAGACAACAGAACACACTCAGTTCCATTCAGGCCCTGCTAAATAGACCTTTAGGTTTTAGGATCTGAGGTTGACCAGCAGGTGGAACAGTACGGTAGATTGGAATGAATGATGGTCTGATACAACAACAGGTGGAGGTGGCGACATACTTAACAAATGACTGATAGTCTTTGGTGGCTCCTTTTCTGGATGTCGTTAGCGTGCTGGTCGGAGCTGAGTCTATTGTGCAGTGTCACTCCGCAGCATTTGAAATTGTCAACTGTTTGGTTATTGATGATGATGATGATGGAATGCTGAGTTGAGGAGGGACCCATTGTGATTCTCTTTGTCTTGCTGACATTGAGGTGAAGATGGTTGTCTTCGCACCACTGGGTGAAGTGTGCAACTGTGTCGTGATAGTCCAGAGCAGAGAGGTTACACTTGAGAAGGATCATAAGATGCCTTTGAATGGTGCTAAAAGCAGAGCTGCTAAAATCCATAAAGAGGATCCTAACAAAGTTGCCTGATTAATCCAGGTGCTGGAGGCGAAGGTTGAAACAGGCAGTCCACAGCTGGCAGAATGACGTTCAGCAGCATCTTCTCCAGGCACTTTATTATAATATAATGGAGGACGGTGGGGGGCTGATGTTTTGAGTTCTTTAGCCTAACAAGAAAATGGAAAGTTAATTGTTTGAGAGGTTTGTCCTGGTCGGTAGTAGTGGCAGATGATTGAGGGTAGGAACATGACTCACTTACCTGAAGGTGGGGTTAGCATGTAAGTGAACGGTTTGTGAAGGCAGGCTGAGTATCATCTGGAACATCTCGCACGCTTCCACATCCTGTTCATCTCGCTGTGCATAATGAGCTGATGATGTTGTTGTTTTTTTTGTGGTTTTGTGTGTATTTGGGAATTTTAGTATTATTCAGGTCAGAGAACCGTTTTGTTTGTATGTTGTTGTGTGTTCACCAGGAGATGAAGGCCGTGCAGCCAACTCCCAGCTGTTAGCTTGATGGAAAACAAAAGGCACACACATGCTCACACATCAGTAACGGCAGCATTCAGGGGAACAAATGGGGCAGACAAATACTAATTCACATGCCGCAGGGCTACAGAGACTACAATCAACAACAGAGTGAAACAAGTTTCTTCAATGCCTGTTTTCTCAGGAGGTTGTATAGTCATTACACTATATTTGCCCAGTTTCATGTGTGTCAATTAATGTGCATTTAATGTGTGCCGTGTAGCTCCCGAAGCATGACACCTTGTGGAGTGCGTATATGAACTTCAACCACAAGCGTCTGGAGCCATGGGACGACATCATCCCTCCATTCAAATACAGCAGGGAGCAGCCCTTTTTTGAGATGCTGGTCCCCACCACAGACACGGTCCGCTACGGCTACCTGATGGAGAAACTGTTATCTGTGCAACGTTCTGTACTCTTCACTGGCAGCGCTGGAGTGGGGAAGGTAAGGGTTCGTGGATACAGTAGGAACATGAGCAACACCGGGACATGTACTGTACTTTAAACTGTCACACACCGACCTAATAGGTGGAAATAATTTAACCCTTTTGCCTCACTTTAAAACAAAGAGGACAAAAATGTCAGTGTCAAAACACTGACAAGAAATTATATAACAATGTTATTTTCCAATTTTACTGAGTTAACTATTTTTAACCAGCATCAATCCTGGTCATCAATATATCAGAATATTTACCCTTTAAAGGCCAGTTTCTTTACATAATGGCTTTACAAAATGCAAAAGCTTGACTATTTTCTGTAAAATGCAAGGTTTTCTATTTTGTTTGCCAGGCTGGACTATGTCAATGATTAGCAACAATATTGATGTTGATGCATTTGCATCAAACGCATAATGCAGCAGCAATAACAATAGTCGCAACCAAGAAAATAGCATGTATTTGCTAGTGCACCATAAGACACCAAGAACTTGAACACCATAGGAAAAAGTCATGCTGTGATTTGGTAGCTTAAACGTTTTTTGGCAATGGGGTGGCGAGCACTTCTGTTCTGGAAACTGCTTATAAACCCTCTTATTGACAATATACCTAAGACAGCCACACATCCTCTGAATGGCCAAGGTTTGTGGTTGTAAAGTTTCATAAGGCTGTAATTACAGGTCATTTTATACAGTGAAGTTTAAAAAAAGAATGGTGTCACTATGTTAAATGGCTATTATGGGGACTAACAGCATCACGAATACAAGCTCATTGGATCCACAAGAGTCTCAGCTCTCCAGTCATATCCAATTTATCAAATTCAAATACCGTTTAGGGACCTCAGTATGAAGAAATATTTAAATTAACTTTTTTTAAGCTGAAATTAACACATTTATACTGCATGCAAACAACTGCATTGGTTTTAAAGTGGCCATTGGAGACTTGTGGGTACCCATAGAACCCATTTTCATCCGGATATCTTGAGGTGAGAGGTCAAGGGACCCCTTTGAAAATTGCCATGCCAGTTTTCCCCTCGCCAAACTTTTGCCTATGTTTGGACCGTTATTCAGCCCCCTTCACGACAAGCTAGCATGAAATACCAATGGATTCATTAGGTCGTCTTGTTTTATGTGATACTAGTGTCTTCACTCTAGCTTCAATAGACGGCTACAGCCTCCGAAAGACAGAATGTCTGCCGGGATCTATGGCAATCCTGCGGTTGTCAAAACACAGCCAAAACCAACTGCTTTCAACCAGCCTTTCTGTGGTCTAAACCAACCCTCCTGATTAAATGTATAGAAGGAATAGCTAGCGATCATGACTGAATAAGACTACACACTAAAATCAGGAATACAGCCAAATCTATTACTGCACCTATTTAGATCAACTTTAAAATACATTGAAAAGCTGAATCTTTCAGTGTCACTGGTTAGACAAGAAGTTATCTGTGTCAGTGTTGGTGATGTATTTGTGAATGTGTCCGTCCCTTACAGTCAGTGGTGGCTCGGGGCCTTCTTAACAGTATTCAGGAGCAGGCAGGATACCTCCCAGTCTACATTAACTTCTCGGCTCAGACCTCATCCGCCCGCACACAGGAGATCATTGAGTCCAAACTGGAGAAAAAGAGGACAAACATTTGGGGTACTGACTCGCAGTTGCATTACGTAGAAAGTCTGTGCTAAAACATTTATTGTTATTGCCGTTAAATTAGATAGTTTATCTGTTCTTCTAGCGATCCATTCATCCATCTGTTCATACAAAGTCTTCATGATTCTGCATTTTTCAATCCATCGACATACATTAACATCCTTTCTTGCCGTTTGTCCATCTTTCAATCGGTACATCTGTTAACTTTTTCCTCCTTCTCTCCTCATCCTTTCCTTTCCCCTCCCTGTAGGTGCTCCTGGTAACAAGAAGTTAGTGGTCTTTGTGGATGACCTGAATATGCCTAAACTGGACAGTTGTGGCTCTCAGCCCCCGATAGAACTCTTGCGTCAATTCCAGGACTTTTCTGGCTTCTATGACAGAAACAAGTTCTTCTGGAAGAAGATCCAGGTATGGATATATCTACAAATACTGTAAGATGAGGTACAATCATAAGATGCCTTTGACAGTAACGAGTTATGTATGTACATTCATCTGACATATAGTTCAGTAGATGGCTGTTATAGAGTCCTAGCTAGTGGCTGTCCCTTTTATGAGTCTAATTACAGACGAGTCAACATGCCCTTCAGGTTTCAGCTAGAACAACTTGTTTGCTGTCAAATTTAACCAAAAGGATAGGACCACTGAAGTGCTGCAGTTACTATGGGCTCAGCTGGTAATTGGTCAGACTAGCTACAATCTAAAATCTTAAGTGCTTACTAAGGCCCAATTCTAGTTTCCTGTTTCTACAAATGTAAACACAGAAGATACGTCCTGCAAACAAGTTGTTGTAAGACAAAAGTTGTTTTTCTTACTGTTTCCAGTCTTTATGCGTAGCCAGGCTTAACCGTCCAGGAGCTGTACTCTGAACACACAGAGCTGAAAATTATACTAATGTTCTCATGACTCTGGGGTGAGATGGCAAAACAGCCGTGTTTCCCCAAATTCCTGGGGGTACCTTTTTAATGATCTATTGGTTTTCTGTTGTTTTCTAGTTGGACTCTGAATGAAGTTAGTCCGTTTATATAAGAAACCCATTCATCTTGTGTGCACCTGTATTTGTGTTTAGGTAGTGAACCCATATTTGTATTTTGCATGGATAGAACGTTTCCTTTATTTAACTTGAGCTACACACGCACACACACACACACACACACACACACACACACACACACTCATGCACTCACAAAACTGATTGTACTTTAGACTGCATGTGATGTCTGACAGTTCAATGTAGGTGTGTGTGTGTGTGTGTGTGTGTGTGTGTGTGTGTGTGTGTGTGTGTGTGTGTGTGTGTGTGTGTGTGTGTGTGTGTGTGTGTGTGTGTGTGTGTGTGTGTGTGTGTGTGAATGTGTTGGTGTGCATGGGTGATGTTGGAGTTGCACATGAGCAATACATGCAGGATGTTGTGTGTTAATGCACTGCGCCACAGACATAGGTCATACACATACAAACAGCATATTGTAGGTAGTAAGTACATTTATTCAGAGTTATCAGAGAGGGTTATATTCAGGGAAGAGGTGTGTGTGTGTGTGTGTGTGATTTTGATCTGGAAACAAAGTTATTATTTAATTCATTACACTTGTGTTTCCATTCACTCACCATTCAACTAATGTATCCTCCCTGTGCAGTGCATTTTTTTAAGCCATATCAGGAAAAAAATCTTTTGCTAGATGCTAAACATCTGCTACGACGTGCATCAAAGTACAGAGTACAATTAATTAACCAATAGATTAGTATATTAAATGAAAATGAATTGATGCTGATAGTCATTAAATGGCTTCAGTAATCTTTCAAACTACATCTGGTTCCAGCTTCTCAAATGTTTCCCATGATTTCTTATGTTTGATGTCATTGTGAATTGACATTTTTTTTAGGTTTTGGACTATATTGGACAAACCTTTTTATCTTTCTACTCCAGGAAATGACCATTGCCGCAGCGTGTGCTCCTCCGGGAGGGGGGCGCAATCAGGTGACCCCCCGATTCATCCGCCACTTCAGTATGCTGTGTCTTCCCACACCGTCGGAACGCAGCCTCAAGCAGATCTTCAAAGTGAGGAGACACACGTACACATCCACACACAACTACTCTTTTTGAGAGAATGAGCTTTAAAATGACTTGGATTGAGGAGATATCACACACTTTTACACAGACAGGCTGTTACTCTTCCAACTTGTACACATCCATTCCTCCAGGCCATTCTGAGCGGCTTCCTTAGTGAGTTTTCCCAAGCGGTGAAGAACTGTGCTGGTCAGATTGTGGATGCGGCTGTGGACATTTACACCCGCTTGAGCGTTGATCTGCTGCCTACTCCAGCTAAGTCCCACTATGTCTTCAATCTCCGGGACCTCTCCAAGTGTGTCCAAGGTGAGACAAACACAGACACAATCGCATTACAGATCATTGGACACTCGCAACTGCCAACGACGACTAATAGCCCTGAGCCCAGTTTATGGGCTGGGCAGTTGTGGATACCCAAATTGACTTCTCTTTGGCAGCTTTGCGGTTCATAACTTGGGCTTTTAATATTAGGTATGCTCGCACCTCTCTTTTCCTCAACAGCACAAACTACGCTTTGCTGAAAGAGACTGACAGACACAGAGAGTTTTTTTAGTCTTTGTACCTCCACAGCTTGAGGGCATTACTATGATTTGTCTCTTCAAGCCACATTAGCGACATTTATAAGCTCTGTCTCAGCCCCATGCTCCCAAATCGTCTGCACCATCACCCCCTGTGCCTTCATCCATCCATCCCTCCCTCTCTTCCTTTACCCAGCAGGCATCATTACGGCACAAAGACGAGCCGAAGTGACTTCTATGACTGCTTTCTGTACACCACTTGTTCAACATTGCTCGTGTGAATTACTCAAACACACAGTTCCCCTTAGCAATGCATGCTGTTAGCGAGCAGTAATAACACCCACTCCTCCCATTTTTTTTTTATTTCAACACAGTTTGTTTAACAGTATGTTACACATTCTTTAGAAATATACTGTAGATTTTTCAGAAATTCAGAGATATACTTGCTTTTTAGTACGTGTTTGCGAATCCTGCATTCGTTTGGAGCGATGGTTGTGGATGTTCTCAGAAATGAAAGCTGCGCATCGGCAAGATGCAATACGCACATGAATGGTAGGGGCATTGGAGTGGCAGCATGGCGATGTGACAGGATCAGGGGTCAGTAGGCACATCAGCAGCTTCAACAAAGGGGCGATACGTTTTGAGGACAAGCGAATATTATCCACATCTGCACAGTGACATTTAAGCTGCCTTCTACACGGTCTGAGTTCTCTAGTGTGGCCTCTAGTAGAATTCTCCAGTAAAACTCATTGTACATAGGCAGGTACTTGAACAATTACGTTCACGGCAGAGCCAGTTGTCTGCATGAAGGCGTGATTATTAAGAAGCAAGTATATCTCCGGCCTCATAAGACAAGACAGTATGTCTGTATTTTCCACTAAGCCCCTTGAACTTCTTGCTTCTGTGTATTATGCATTTTAAGATGAATTAAACTGAACAATCACCCATTCCATATATCTTCTTGTTAACCTCTCTCGATGTTCAGGTATATTGCAGTGTGAGCCGAGTAAAGTGAGATACAAGAGCCAGATCTTCCGTCTCTTCTGCCACGAGTGTCAGCGAGTGTTCCACGATCGACTAATCGACAACCAAGATAAAACCTATTTCAACACCATCATCTCTGAAATGGCCGGTAAGAACTCACTCTCAAAGACCATCCCAATAATGACTCACTTTGCTAAATGCACGCACTGTTTGAATGGTGCACACTCTACTTATTATGCGTCTTTTTCATTACCCCACCTCTGACCCTCTCTTCCTTTCTGCCAGGCAAATATTTTAGCATTAACTTGGAGCCATCATACTTTGTGACTCAGCCTATCATATTTGGGGACTTCATCAAGGTCAGGTTCTCTCTTCTTATCAAAAACGCCGGATGAATATGTTGACACCGAAATACCGAACAACCTGTATTTATTCCCATTTCTCTCCATCTAATGATCCCTGTAGGTGGGTGCAGAGAAAGAAGACCGTCTGTATGAGGATCTGAGAGATATGGAAAAGATTCAGGCCGTTCTCCAGGACTACCTCGATGATTACAACATGACCTTCTCCAAGGAGACCAAGCTGGTGTTCTTCCAGGATGCCGTCGAGCATGTGTCCAGGTGTGTTTATGTGAACTTGCACCACTGAATTGCCAGAGTTTTTTGTAAAGTGAGTAGATAGTTAAGGAATTTTAGCTGTAGGTGTATACAAGGTGTATAAAATACAGACATTTAATGTTTCAATGAATGTTTCAGAATTCGTCATTTGAATCAACATGGCGGTTCGTTTCATCTGGTCGCCTGTCAATGCCGTCATATAGCCTTTGCGCGTGCGTCAGCGCTGTGGTTGTCTGCCAGAAGCTGCCATGAACTGACTTTTATCCAGTTTTGAGCCCCATTTTTATGATACACTTTTTAGATTTTGGTCCTTTTCAACTTTATATTTGAACCGGATGAAGGACAGAGAAACTTTTTAAAGTGAAACTGCATTATTCACTGTTTTTTTACCGGTTTTAATCACTGTGTTTTGCTTGTTTTGGAGAGGAGGACACCTTATGGATGATTTGACTCCTTCCTGAACGATGGCCATTGAAGGAATCTTAACTGGGACAAGCTTACAGCAATGAAGGCAATGCTGTTGAAAACAATAACTCCCATGATCCCACACTACTTCACAACGTCACCAAACTGTCTTTTGTCATGTTTTGATTTAAGGACACGCCTCATGGCAGAAAATGACATGTTGTTCTTTTAATAATAAAAGTGAGTAGTGAATAGGAAGAGTTACAGGGGTCTTGCTGGAAGATGGATACATGGCTCACATGACATTGAACCTGTGACCTGTATATATCTTTACATTACACAATACATAACATTTCCTGCTTTTTTGTTCTGCTCTTCTAGGATTTCCCGTATGATTCGCCAGGAGAGAGGCAATGCCCTGCTAGTGGGGGTGGGAGGTACAGGCAAGCAGTCGCTCACTCGGCTGGCATCCCACATGTGCGGATACTGCTGCTTCGAGATCGAACTGAGCCGAGGCTACAACTATGACAGTTTCCATGAAGACTTGAGGAGGCTCTACAAGATGGCAGGTGTAGAGGGCAAGGACACGGTGTTTCTCTTTACGGATGCTCAGGTACGACGGGAGGACTTGGCTTATATGAAAATAATAAACATATACTGTATATATGTACTGTATACTTTCCTGTTGTAGATTGTGGTGGAGGAGTTTTTGGAGGATATCAACAACATGCTGAACTCTGGCGAGGTGCCCAACCTTTTTGAGAAAGATGAGCTGGAACAAGTACTAGCGGCCACCCGCCCTAAAGCCAAAGAAGCTGGAATCAGTGAGGACAACAGGGATGAGGTACACCCAGACACAAATGCTTACTGCCGAAAACATACATCATTCTGGCACTGTATATCTACAACATGTGCAAGCAATGGGTTGTGTGCCAGACTATCATTTGGCCTGGCACAATAAGACAAAGGGTCCTTTTAGAGAGATATGAATGAACTGATCTAAGACAATACCAGATATGCCCATCCAATGTGTAAGATGTTCAGATAAAATAAAGAGATCATCAGTATTAAAAGCTGTCAGTAGCCAAAAGAAGATAATTAAGGAAGTGCATCACATTTCAGAAACGACACACATACACAGTGTTTCCCCACAAAGGGCCAAAATAGCTTTAGTCTGGCCAAGAGCAGTGAGTTAAAGTCAGTGCCCCCGAGGGAGCTGTAAGAAAACATCGGCCTTTAATGTTATCTGTCTGTTGAGACCAAACCTCCGGAAATGATGGAATTTCTGCATGTCTCTGTGTTGCCCTCAGCTATTCCAGTATTTCATCTCTCGTGTACGAGAGAAGCTGCACATCGTGCTGTGTATGAGTCCCGTGGGCGATGCCTTCAGGTCCCGATGTCGTATGTTTCCTTCACTGGTTAACTGCTGCACCATCGACTGGTTTGTGCAGGTATGTTGAAATGAAATATGATTAGGTAATTATTATCCATAGAAGGCCATATATTTTTTTTTATGACTTTCATATTGCTGTTCTGTTGAATCAATGTGCAAATAAACAAAAGCTTGCTTCACAGATATGTATATGTTAGTTCTGGCTGCAATCCTTATCTAACTCTTTCCTCTTTTCACGTTTATTTGTTGTTGCTTAGTGGCCTCGTGAGGCACTTCTCTCTGTCTCTCAGGCCTTCTTCCAGAATGTGGATTTTGGCAGTGAGCAGCTGAAGCAGAGCGTCTCCGCCATGTGCGTGGAGATACACGTTAGCGTCACTGACATGGCTGAGCGCTTCTGCTCAGAGCTGAGACGCCGATGCTACACCACACCTACATCCTACCTGGAGCTCATCAACCTCTACCTGTCCATGCTGAAGGAGAAGAGACAGCAGTTAGTTCTTGTAAGTCCAACCAATACACTGCAATACAAGCAATTATCACTACAAGTGATTACTTGTCGTGATACACTTTTACTTGACTTTGAAGAGAAAATAGCTAGTTGCTCTATCTTATCCTTAGTAGTAATTGTTCATTTTTCTCAGTGTTTAGCTTCTTTGTTGTTGTGGCACTGCAATTTTTTTCTTATTTTTTTATCACATCTCCATGTAAAATATCGATAGTATGACTTTGGGTTGGGGTTTTTTATGCATAGGCCAGGGATCGTGTGAAGAACGGTATGACCAAACTGCTGGAGACCAATGAGCTTGTGGACAAAATGAAAGTAGACGTGTCTGCTCTGGAGCCGGTCCTTAAACTAAAATCCATGGATGTTGATGCCCTCATGATGCAACTGGCTGTAGACCAGGAGAGCGCTGACGAGGTCTGTATGTGTGCTTGCGTACGTATGTTTGTGTGAGAGAGATTGAAGTAGTACTAACACAGAACTTTCAAAAGTGTGTCTATTGTAAGCATGATACCCTTTTCTCATTGCTGGAGTGTAAATGATCCATTCCATAGGTGCGTAAAGTAGTGACAGAGGATGAGGCTTTGGCCAAGGTCAAAGCTGAAGACACCCAGGCCATAGCCGATGATGCCCAGAGGGACCTGGATGAGGCTCTGCCAGCCCTGGAGGGTGCCAATCAGGCCCTTAATTCTCTCGACAGGGCACACATCTCTGGGATCAAGGAGTTCACCGAACCTCCAGACCTAGTCAGGACCGTCATGGAGGCCGTCTGCATCCTGCTCTGCTGCAAGTCAGTGTGCTTTTTTCTCACTTAAAGAAAAGTTTCTTCCTCAAATATGTTTTATTGTCTGTCGAACTAACCATTACATTATTACAAACTTACTTCTCACTAATTATGTTACATCCTAATAGTGTATTTAAGATGAAAATACACCTAAATTAGGGATGGCAGGTGCTATTTGATAGGGCTTTTTCATAATAAAGTCATAAGAGCATGGACCAGACATTAAAGGGATAGTTTGGATTTTTTAAAATGGTGTTGTATGAGATACGCACATAGATGATAGATAGATGGCAACTACCCCAGTTTGGAAAAACATGGGAGCACAGTGATGTACTGCTCTGGACGGGGGAAGCAGCAACATATATTTTAGACGCCTAAAAGAAAAACCCACCTAAATAACTCAATATCAGTTTTAATGTATGCTATATTAAGGAGTATTCTTTTATTGCTTTGCCTTGTCGTCAGACAGCCCTTTTCCGACGGGGAACTTACAAAAACAGTCATTTTACCTCGCAGAACACGGGAGTTGCTGGTTTACCGCTGCCTCGATCACTTTGTTTGTTTGTGTTATTATGTGTCTTTGGTGTTTTAAAGGGATGGTTCAGATTCAGCCACACAACAACACAAACAAACTAGCCGATAGAGTTAGTAGTAAACCAGTAACTCCCATGTTCTGCTAGGTCAAAATGTGTCCGTGGAGTTTGTGGCTTTGAAGAGAGCATAGATGGCTTCAGTTCCCCATCAGAAGATATTTAGACTCCATCTGAAAAAAAAGTGTCTAAATCTTTTGGATCAAAAGTGAATACTTGTATGCATGCATACCCACTCCAGTGTCAATCCAGGATAAGAAAGAACAAACAGGTAGATGTATTCAACCCACTGCCTGTGTCCCAAAATGATCAGGCATCCTGATTTCATCCCATAGATCATGATGATCATCATCATTATAATCACAATGTTCTCTGTTGTCAAATGTTTTTCAATCCCACATATTTTTTAACATCAAGAGGGATTACCCTACCATCTCATGACTCAGTATGCATCCCTCTGTCAATCCTTGAATGTCATCAGTTATTAATCTGCTGAATTGCTACACTAATCCAATCCTTCCCAATATCCCGTCTTACTTTCACCTTTTAACACCCACTTTTTGTCCCGCAAGCACACTAGCACCATCTAGAACTCTCACTGACTTAGCACTACGACAAGTTACGTGACTATGATTGTGTAATATTTCTGTGGATAGAATACACTCTCCTATTTCGTGTCTTTTTAATGTGGGTTCTGCTGTGACTCGTTCTGTTAAATGTGATTTATAATCATAGCATGTACTGTATGTCAAAGTTGAATTCACACATTTTTGTTACAGTATCATGACTTAGAGGAGTTTCCATTACAATGTGCTTTGATTATTTGTAATTAGTGTTTCATTCTTATATCATTGTTAGCAATGACAGTTCCAGGTTGGGTTTGCTAACTCATGCACCAGACTCAAAATCAGTTCACATCATTTACAAATATTGATCGTTATTATTTATTATCTGACGTCTGTCTCCTTACAGACCGGACTGGCTCAGTGCCAAGCAGTTGCTGGGAGATTCCAATTTCCTCAGGCGTCTTACAGACTATGATAAGGACAATATCAATCCTCAGATCCTGCTGAAGTTGCAAACATACATCAACAACCCTGATTTCATACCCGAGAAGGTCTGTTTGGATTTCTTGACAAACACTTTGACAGAATATTTGATGGAATACATTGTCAATAATGTATGGAACATAACACAGTCTGCTTCAATATCTGCTACTTGGTGAGATTCCTTATTGTGTTACTGCCGTTAGGTGGAGAAGGTATCCAAACCCTGCAGATCAATGTGCATGTGGGTCAGAGCCATGGATCTTTACTCCAGAGTCCTCAAAGAAGTAGGTCCCAAGAGGGAAAAGTTGGCTAAGGCACAGGTCAGTAACATACAGTAGAGTGCAGTATGCATACAGGTTTCAATCATATTACAATTTAATGGAATGTGCTTTACATAGCATTCTTCCACTAAACACCAATCCATTCTCTGTACTTTTACAATCTCACGGAGGACTTTCCTGCATACATTGGACCAAATAATAATAACAATAAAAAATGGACTACATTTCTCTAAATAATCCATCAATGGTATTTTTTCCACCGTCCCTCTCCTTCCTTCCTCTATTCCAACCAATGCAGGGAGAGCTGGATGTGACTCTGGCAACCCTGAGGGAGAAGCAGCAACAACTTCAGGAGGTGGAGAGCCAGATCAAAGTCCTCCAGGAGCAGTTTGACAGCAGCGATAAGGAGATGGAGGATTTTGGTAAGGGGTGTGCCCAGTATAGTTTACCACTTAAAAACGCTCCCTGAGTTGTTTTAAAGTGCCCAGCCACTGTATATTTTAAATGGACTAATGTGTTAAAATCTCTAGAGATGGAGGACAAGGAGGTTTTATTACCCATTTGAATTGAAGAAAATAAAGTCTGCCAGAATTTACCTTGCTAATATTCTTTTATCTCTCTCTCTCTCTCTCTCTCTCTCTCTCTCTCTCTCTCTCTACGACCCCTCTGTTTCCCCAAAGTTAACACCTTGGCTCTGAATCAGGCTCGACTGACCAGATCAGGGAAGCTTACTTCTGCTCTCGGTGATGAGCAAGAACGCTGGGAAGAAAGTGTTGCTTTGTTTGAGCAAGAGGTCATCAACGTGGTGGGGAATGTCTTCGTTGCAGCCGCTTGTGTGGCCTACCATGGAGCGTTTACTCCCCACTATAGACAGCTGGTAGGTATAGTGTTAAGGATTACTCTGGTATGCAGAATGGACAACTTGTAGGTTCTGTATGAGAGTACTATAGAGTTTACACCTTAAAAACCCAATTGTGTCTCATTATTATTATTATTATTATTATTAACCAAAGACAAAATGAATGCACTCATCCATGTGTGTGTGTGTGTGTGTGTGTGTGTGTGCCCCCTCTTTCCCAGCTAATTGACCAGTGGATAATACAGTGCCAGAAACTGAACATCCCCATCAGTTCCAGCTTCAGCCTGATCAACATTCTGGGGGATCCACTTGTCATCCGCCAGTGGAACGCAGAGGGTCTGCCTCGTGACACCGTCTCTACGGAAAACGGGATCCTGGTGACCGAGGGCCGCCGCTGGCCTCTCGTGATCGACCCGCAGGATCAGGTGAACTACAAACTTATTCCGTGTGTTTCAAGGCGTGGCTCGATTTCTTATTAGTTGTGATTGGTCAATTTTCTCTCCCGTCCATCCCTGTAACTGCTCTATCTTGCTTTACATAGAGAGAATGATGCAGATATGGGTCTGACGGATATTCAAGTTGTCTGATTGTGCCTAACAAGATAGATTATTCACATTGAGCTCGATCACATACTGTGTGATGTTTTTAATCCCGCTGCGCTGCCATTGCTACAGTCTCTCTTTGTCACATTAAGTGCTACCATTTATTCTTATTATATACAAACAGTGTAAACAGGCCATCTCTTTTTGTCACATTAAATGAGGGTTATTTCTTTCACCCTCAGGCCAACCGATGGATCCGCTCTAAGGAGGCGAAGCATGGTCTAAAGGTTATCAAGCAGACAGACCCGAGCCTTCTCCGTACCCTAGAGAATGCCATAAGCATAGGCATGCCTGTGCTGCTAGAAGAGGTAGGAACACACAAATAATAGCACACATAATTTACAATTTTGGCATTTAATTGAACTGCCCATTTACCTCCATTGATTAAACATAGATTGAACTTTGAGACCTTTATTGGACAATCTTGTTCATTAAAGTTGTATTAGTGTGTGCACATTCCTGCATTCTTATATTGTGTGTGTGAACAGTTAACGGAGACTCTAGATCCAGCTCTGGAGCCCATCCTGCTCAAGCAGACATTTGCTGCTGGTGAACGGACACTGATCCGACTCGGAGATTCAGATATTAACTATGACAAAAACTTCAGGTTCTATATGACCACCAAGATGGCCAACCCACACTACCTACCAGAGGTAAGGACAGCACACACACACACACATTAGTTTCATCTGGTATCAGCAGTTGTGCATCAGAGACGCAATGAAAGTTCACTATGGAGTCTTGGATTAGACTATCACCAACACACCTCTGCTGTTTGCCTCAAGATTGTTTTACAAAAAGAAATTCCAAGCATTTTACAACTATGGCACCCAGCTGTTTATAGGCTTGCAGAAATACGTTGCATGTTTTGTGGACTAAGAGAACAGTGATACAAAGAACCTTTGTGTCTGGGTACAATTATATTATTGACTATGGTCAGTTTGCAGGCATTGTCGGGATTTAGTCGCCACTATTTAGGCAGTAACTTAGACAACATGAACCCATTCCACAGTTTTCTGTGGTTGTTTTGTTGTCAAATACATGAAAGATTGTTGTTTAGGGCACATGTAGAATGGTGGCTCTTCAAATTGGCCATTTACTGTGTGTGTGTGTGTGTGTGTGTGTGTGTGTGTGTGGGGGTGTGTTCGTTCGTTCCTGTTTCCCTACAGGTGTGCATCAAAGTTGCTATTATCAACTTCACCGTGACCAAATCTGGCTTGGAGGACCAACTGCTTAGGTACATACATGCACAGACACACATGGAAAAAAAAGATTGCAACCTTCCCAAACCACATGGTCCGCATTTACAAACTTCTATACAACTCTATGTACCCCAGTAATGACTATTTGCACTTTGCACTTGTCATAATCTCTGTCTTTTTTTTGACTACTTGTAGTGGTATTTGTATTTTATCCACATTCTTTTCTCTCCTCTAATCTTCCTGCGACCTCTAGTGACCTGGTGCGTCTAGAGAGTCCACATCTTGAGGAACAGAGGAATGAGCTGATTGTGCGCACCCACGCTGACCGCAACCAGCTAAAAGAGATCGAGGACCGCATCCTCAAGCTTCTCTTCACCTCTGAGGGGAATATACTTGACGACGAAGAGCTCGTTCAGACTCTTCAGGAGGCAAAGGTAAATATCATGTGGATATTGTCATCATCTACAAATACCATTTCAACTTTTGTTTGAATTTTTTACTTGTTATAATCATATTGTCCTATTCTGTTTCCCTCCTTTCCTCTACCGCATCTGTTCTGTTCTTGTTTGCCTTTTCCTCCCTTCTTTCACCATTCCTCAGGCGACATCAGAGGCTATAAAGCATCGTCTGGAGGAGGCCGAGGCCTCTGAGCTGGTGATCAACTCTGCGAGGGAGCGTTACCGACCTGTGGCCACCCGAGGCTCAGTCTTGTACTTTGTTATTGCCAGTCTTTCTGAGATTGATCCAATGTACCAGTTCTCCCTCAAGTACTTCAAACAGGTGAGTGAGTCGTCATTGCACAAGCCACAGACAAATCGCCATCTGATTGTATTTTCAAGCTTTTGTAAAGCGCACATTATCAAACAACTTCAAGACTCCCCGCAGCAGACTTCTGTTCCTCTTGTTCAATATCTTTCCATCCCATGTCTTAATGTTCTTTACTTTCTCCGCCCTCAGCTCTTTAACTCCACCATTGAAACGTCGGAGAAGAGCAGCGTGTTAGAAGATCGTCTCCAGATCCTGCTGGACCAGATCCTGCTCAACTCCTACATCAACGTGTCCCGTGGCCTCTTCGCGCAGCACAAGCTTATCTACAGCTTCATGTTGTGCATAGAGATCATGAGGCAGCGTGGGGAGATTTCCGATGCCGAGTGGCAGCACTTCCTAAAAGGAAGTGTCTCTTTGGAAAAGGTGAGGTGGGAAATCAAGTAAAAAAAAAATAAAAAATCATGCTGGTACATTGCTGGTGTCAGAGGAGAATCTATCCAATGGGAGATGGGGTGGAGACTCAGATGTGTTCATCTAACTATAAAGCAAGCAGTCTCTGTCTGTCCGTCTTTCTCCCTTTCTGTGTGTATGTGGGTATGTCTTTAGCATATCTCAGGAACCATTCTTCCAATCCACTTCACCCTTGGCAGGTATATTGCTTTGGACCCAAGGGAGTGCTGCGTCTAATTTGATGCAGTTTGGACACGCTGCACGTTCAATATTAATTGAATAAACAAGCGAACGGCGCTATGTGCAGCAGCCGGGGCTTGAGTCAAGCAAGTCGTCCACAATTTGAATTTAATCTGAGCTCAATGCTGCATGCTAACTTGGATTTGTTTTGTATCTGTTTTTACAAAGTTACAGCATAATTTCCCCACGAAGTCCAAACTAAGCTACGTTTGAACTTACACAATGCGCTTGGTGCGAACAGGCTGCAGAGTTATTTAGAAGAAAGATCAGCTGAACAGCTGAACTACATCAGTTCAGTCCATACCAGAGTGGTCAACTGTCGGTAAGGGGGTTTTGACCACTAAAGTCAGAACAAATCATACGTTTTGTTCTGACTTCAGTGGTTAAATTGCCTGGAGGAATAGAGATATAACATCCTGTTTTTAACTCCCATGAGCTCTAAATAAAAAACAAACAAACAGGTGTTTTTATAGTTAGTCAAAAATAGAGAATCAGTACAGTTTGTTGGCAGGATCCTCTTAAATGTCGATAAATAAGGTGCTTTTTTTTATTTTCTCCTTCTATAAATCCCCCCAAGTTGGCCTGTAAGCTGTAACTTCACTCTCTCCCACTCTTGTTTTTTTGGGATTGAGTTGAGAGTCCTTTGTCACAACGTGTCTGTCAGGCTCTCTCTCTCTCTCTCTCTCGGCCAGCTTATTGCTGCTGAGACTGATGGAAACACACAACACAGTAAGTAAAAGAATATATGAGAAAATCTGTCGGTGAAGAGGTGGACAAAATAATGATGTCTGTGGAAGAGAGATAAGAAAAGCAGAATATCTGTGTTTCTCAGCTGTCCTCACAACCTGTAAGTAGCATGCTAATAGTCCTTTATAATCAGTGCAAACGTCTTAGTAACTCAAGTCAGACATGACACCTTCGGAGGGGCAAAATCTGATCTGAGCTTGTTTACATTTCATTTTTTTTTTTTTTATATATATATATTTCTATGTAATCATTGTCTTCCCTCTCAAACCCCTGTGAGAGTCAGAAGGGTGTGCAGCTGAGGCACCATTGGTTTGGGCAATAAAGAAGGTCAAAGGTAGAACTGAGCAATGAATAGAAGGCCCTTTGAGTATTAGCTAGACACACACACACAATGCAGATCAGTTGGTGCTGACCTGGGATACTTTCCCACATTCATCCACCATTTGTTTCTCATTTATGTGGCTCATTATTACTTAGGCTGGAGATGCTGCCGGTGAGCCCTCGTGATCCTCCTTGTTAATGCCTTTCCTCTCCTTCCATTCTCTGTCTTTTGTATCGCAGCTTCAATACATCCATCACCTTTGCTTCCCTTGCTAATTTTGAATGCATTTCAAATTTGTCAAATCTCCATTCTGTCTTCACACTTTTACTGACATCCTTTAAGTCTTCTTCACTGCCTCTCTACTCCAACTCCTTCCTTTATGGCCGTCATCGTCTCCTGTTCAATTTTTGTTCTTCTTTCAGGACAATGCAGAGCGTCCAGCTGTGCCATGGCTCAGTGATTTTTACTGGCACACGTGCTGCGAGCTGGAGGACACACTGCCTTGCTTCAAGGGCATCTCCAAGGAAATCACCAGAACCAATATCCACATCGAGCTAGGTAAACCCAACCACAATCAGCATGTTAGGTGCATAACCTAACATTTGACCCATTAACAAAATCAAATGTTTCACTGTCAGGCTTACATATTCAAATTCTTTGATATTCTATCATTCTTCTACCACAAAGTGATTTATAAAGAAGATTTGTGTAGCATTAAATGACGCCTCTCCTTTAGGACGTTTTCAAGCATCTATTAATCCAGAGACCTGGGAAGGCTATGTGTCAGAGTTGCGTCCTCTTGGGGAGTCCAAAGAAGTGAAGCAAGGGAGTGGGATCAGAGGTCACTGGAATGAAAGGTTGGGGGCCTTCCAGAAGCTAGTCCTGATCAAGAGCTTCATTGAAGAAAAGGTGAGCCTCGATGAAATTCCATAGCTTTTTTTCTGGCCCTTCTTTTCCTGTTGTTATCTGATTGACTCCCCCCCCCCCCCCCCTCTTGTCCAGGTGGTGTTTGCAGCAACAGAGTTTGTGATCGTCAGCCTTGGGCAGCAGTTTGTGGAGAACCCTCCAGTAGACCTGGCAAACCTTTACAATGACATGTCCCCTTCCACACCACTGGTCTTCATTCTCAGCACAGGATCTGACCCTATGGGGGCCTTCCAGCGCTTTGCAAAAGAGAGAGGTTGTCTTGACAGGTACAAAAAAAAAAAACAAGATAGACAGATGATATAAGGTTGGGGTGTTGTGACTGAATTGAGTTGAATATATCCAGGCAATGGCGCACAACCTGGAAGGTGTTTACACATGATCACAAGGGTCTCTGTCTCGCAGGGTGGAGTCCATATCATTAGGTCAAGGCCAGGGGCCGATAGCAGAAAAGATGATCCATGCAGCAATGAAGACTGGCAAATGGGTCTTTCTGCAGAACTGTCATCTGGCTGTCTCCTGGATGTTAGCCATGGAGGAGCTCATCAAGACCTTCACTGAGCCTGGTATTGTTATATTAAAAAACAGTGTTTAAACACGTACACCATGTAACTGTGCCCATGATCACACAGAGGGCAGAGCAGCGTGACACCTATTTCCGAAGCGAACCCATTTGTGATGGCATTTTGCACTGTTGCTCCTGTCTAATGCATGTTGCTCTGTGTAGTCACAATAACACTCACTATGTATTTTTGTCTTTTGTTTATGGCTGTGAACAACATTGCAGATGCATCAATCCACGAGAACTTCCGTTTGTTTCTCAGTTCCATGCCTACCAAAGTATTTCCTGTTACAGTGCTTCAGAACTCTGTCAAGGTAGAACACACACACACACACACACACACACACAGACACACACACACTGCTACTGTATGATTTCACATTAGTTTACTTAATTTAATTTGAAGATTGTCTGTCAAAGATTGCTCTTCAGGACTATTGTTTGCAGGATTAAGAAAGATTTACTTTTATGAAGTCCGGCTTTGAACAAATGAACAATCTAATCGTTAATAAGATAATTAAGCATTCTGCAGATGCACACGGCTTTTCATCAGTGTTCTTCATGACGAGAATTCACACCCTCATGCCTTGAAAATAAATATTCTAAATGCATATACTGAGTTTAATTTCTTAGACTTACAGTTGATTATGCAAATATTGAATCTGTATAAAGGACACTCAATAATACATGTCAAACCGGCTGTGTTACTAGAGATAGTAGATTGAAGAAAGGTAATTCATTACGAAAGGACGCTGATGGTAGTATTCTAAAGCATTCAATAATGGCTTGGATAAGGGAAAGTCTGGAATAAGTAAAAAGGAAATGTCACAACATCAGTTTAAACCGTGTCAGTAATGCCAGGTGTGGTAGTAAAATGAGCATAAAAGGAAATTATTTTAATTTTAGGATTGCATGTTTTTAATTCCACTGGCCGTCCATATATAAAACCTGCCGGCACAACCAGGAGGGATTAGATTGACCCAAGCCAGGCCCCAGAGTTTATGGCAGTCCAATCTGGTTTTATAGCAGCCATCGAGCCCTGTGTGCCTCTGTGTTGTTGTTGCCAGGTGACTAATGTGCCTCTGTGTTGTTGTTGCCAGGTGACTAATGAGCCTCCTAAAGGCCTCCGAGCCAACATGCGACGGGCCTTCACAGAGATCTCCGGCAATTATTTTGAAGACCACATTCTGGGACGCCAGTGGAGGAAGATCATCTTTGGAATCTGCTTTTTCCATGCAATCATCCAGGTTACACACTGTTTCACACACCTGCACACATGCTCGATTATTACGGTTCTGTGTGCCTGTACATGTTTTACTTTCTTGTATTCTGTTGTATGTGTTTGCCTGTGCTTCTACTCATATCCTTATTTGTGTCTTGTTTTTTGCATGTGTCTTTAGGAGCGGAAGAAGTTTGGTCCTCTGGGCTGGAACATCCGCTATGAGTTTAACGACAGTGACAGGGAGTGTGCTCTGCTCAACCTCAACCTCCACTGCAAAGACGGCGCGTTTCCTTGGGACGCTCTCATCTACATGACCGGTAGGGATGCTTTCACACAGGGATAAGTGTGTGTATTTGTATGCAAGTCTATCTAAATGCATTTACAGTCAAGCACATGTTGATGTATTAGGGGTTGTGTGTGCTTTTGTTTGGTTCTCAAAATTCAACATTGTATAGTGCAGTGTGCAAAGCATATGATGGAACTTCAGATTGGTTGGATCACTGTTGTTTTGTCAACAACACACACATTATTAATTCAGTTGTATTATTGTCACATATCCTGGGCACACATATGGACACAAATTCAATTTCAATTTGATTTAGTTATGTTGATTTAATAGTCTCTTTCCTGGACCTTCATAACAGACGTCTTCAAAGTTATTTCATAAAGAAGAGGGAAGGATTCCTTTCATTAGCAACAACTCATCATATCGCTAAAGTTAATTTGTTTTCCTGATCCGGTTTTCAATTACACCTTCAAATGATTGTGTACTGCGGTCAGTCTCAGTGGAGCGTACCACTCCATAATCAAACTGATGTCTCTCATTGTTGTTATCACACTACTGTGTTATTAGTTTAATCCTTAATTCTAACAGGCCTTGTGTGCCAGAGCTACACTCTATCTGAAGGAAAGAATTTGGGCTCAAACCAAGCATTCTATTGCCTTTCCTCTTTGAGAAACATTTCCTCTATAGTGCAAAAAAAACAGTCTCTGCCAGCTTTACCACGCCTGCAGCTTTCTAAAAGCTTCAGCAGAGATTTGTCTGATTATTCACCCGCTTCCTTACTTTCTTACATAACTGTGTCTTTGAGAAAGTATGGATTTTAAGCGTTGGATTATTTGTGTTAAATATAATTGATATAATCTTACTTTTTGCTCCTTGGTAATATTTACTCTGCATGGCTGTCTTTTCACTATTCCTTCCTTCGTCCAAACCATTCCCAGCTTCCTGAGTTTTGTTATTTGATCGAAGCTACTTTTCGAATGCCTGTGGTGTCTGTACAGATAATGGGTACTTTGGCCTCGGTAGATGTTGATGGATGGTAGACAGCTGATCAAGATGAAGGACAAGGTGTGAACCTGCCAAGCTGAGGAGAGGGGTCAGGAGAGCAGGACAAACAAAAGAAGCAATACACTTGGCAGTCTCAAGAAAAATGCTACTAATAAAAATGAATAATTTGAACCTTCATAACTGTAACATTCAAATTCTAAATGTAACATTCAAGTGGTTTTTTTTTTGCATGTCTTTTCATTCTGTTTGACATTTTTGAATAGTTGCAGATGAAGATTACACTAATATCATTATTATTATACTGTATGTAGAATTAGGTTCCAGTGGGGGCTGCTTAGGACTGTTACCAACTCGTGTGATCCAAACATTTCCTTGGAATGGTAGATGACACTCGCCTAAAATGCACCTATGATTAATTAATGGACTAAATACAACCCCTTGGTCCCAGAGTTGGAAACGCCCTAAATGTACTTGCGCCATGTTCTTTAAACCATGTGCTATATAGCCCATGCATATATCACTGATGGAGACTGATAGCATTATGTGGTCGTTGTGTCCGTGTACCTGCAGGTGAAATCACATATGGGGGCAGAGTGACGGATGCCTGGGACCAGCGCTGCCTCAGGACAATCCTCAAAGGCTTCTTCTCGCCTCAAACCCTGGAGCCTGGCTACGCCTACTCCGCCTCAGGTATTTGTCCATCTTAGGGATCTCTATTTCTTTTTCTTTGTTTACATACAAGGCATGGACAAAATAACAGGAACACATGATATATTATAATGTAATCAATATAGCAGGTGTGCATTTTGAAATTGTCTCTGTGCGTGCTCATATACTGTATATTTAGTTTGGTTTAATGGTTTTCTATCTTGTGTGTTTAAGGTATCTACTATGCCCCAGATACAGAGGAACTAGAACAATATGAGAAATATATTGAGAGTCTTCCGATCATAGATGATCCTGAGGTCTTTGGCATGCATGAGAATGCCAACCTGGCCTTCCAGGTGAGGAACAATAGCAGCATCTTACAGAAAGAAAGACGTGCAGATCACAATCTTTCTCATATGAGCAGCTTATGTTGTCAACTAATTGACCCATTTTGTTCGGGTAATATGTTGAGTAGCTCATTTTAACCAGTGCATGTTATCATTTCTTGGCTGATTCATGATTTAATTTGGAAAAAACATTTCTATTCAGAGAGCACAACTGTGAAATATCAGTAATGTTTCATTGTGGGTGTATTATGTATTTGCCTCCAAAGCGTCAAGAAACCATGACTCTGATCAGCACCATACTTGATGTAACTCCTCGCTCATCAGCCCACCATGGAGCTAAAAGTAACGATGACATAGTCTGCGAACTCGCTGAAGCCATCCTAGCCAAGCTACCAGGTACCCACACAAAAAAAACGGACATGCCACTCATGAGATACACGTGCAAAGAACCACATTACTTTGTGTATCTTAATAAACTCCTTATCTAACGCAGTGTTTTTCCATGTATATGTTGTCTGTCTGCCTACCCGTCTTTGTTCGTGTTATCGGTTTGTCTCCCTGCTTGTCTACCTGTCCATGCAGAGCGTCTGGACATGGATGAGGCGGTTGAAACTTTGTATGTCCCAGATGAAAACGGCCGCCTTAACTCCCTGACAACTGTGTTGGGCCAAGAGGCAGACCGTTTCAATCACCTGCTGAGAGTGCTCAAGGTGACTAAGCTCCTACTAAGAAACACAATCTAGCTTCCTCTAGCAATGTTTGCTAGAATTATATCTCAACCCATGTGCAAAATACAGAAGCCCTGAGAGGCAACTGAAAAAATAAAATCTGGTCATCAATAAAGACTAGTCTATATTGTTTTCTCTCCAGTGTTTATGACCTCAGAACCGGTAAAAACTAGTTTTGCCAGGTTAAAAAAAAACAAATGGCATTTTAAGTGTTTGTTGTTGTAATACTCATTTAATTCATGTTTTCTTCTTTTAAATTCTCCATGCACTCTTAAAAACAGATACATGTATAGTGTTTTATTACAGTGTGTTATTACAGATGAAAAAACAAAGAAAGTAAATTGGAAATATTATCCTGGCAAGTACATTTTTTTTAACCTTTTTTCAAGTCATTAACTCTGGAGAGGAAACAATTTAGATCAGACTTGGAAAATGGATTACCAGAATTATTTTTTTTATTTTCCTCTCAGGCCTTGTGTAGTGAAATGATCTTAGAAAAACTAAAACTAAGGATGCACCGATTTTTTTCAGACAAAGTACAAGTACTCACATTTGGGTACTTGCTGATACCATATACTGATATGTTGCCGATATATATATCAAAATAAAGTACTTTTTTTCCAGATTGCCTCCGTCCTTTACGCCCCCTCATTGTGATGTATGATTTTTGTGTTTCCCAGATGTCTCTTATCACTCTGCAGAAGGCCATAGCAGGACTGGTGGTGATGTCAGAAGAGATGGACCGCATATACACAAGCTTCCTGAACAACCAGGTTCCCACCCACTGGGCAAACTCTGCCTACCCTTCTCTCAAACCCCTGGCATCCTGGGTCAGGGACCTGGCTCTCAGGACCTCCTTTATCCAGGTTTGGAAGAGAAAAGGAAAAAATCT
Source organism: Leptoclinus maculatus (assembly GCA_032191485.1). Lineage (NCBI taxonomy): Eukaryota > Metazoa > Chordata > Actinopteri > Perciformes > Stichaeidae > Leptoclinus > Leptoclinus maculatus. The sequence continues at coordinate 6,707,388 of JAVDOI010000009.1, forward strand.
ATTCTGACACTGACACATATTGGCGTCTTATGCACTTGCTAAGGTTGAGTTGTATTCAAATGTTGTTTAAAGCCATTTGTTATAATAACGAGAACGGAAAAGCAATAAAACTATTCAGGGAGTCAGGATTCAGTTACTTGTCCTGGTTGAAGTCTCTGTATCACTGACTCACACACACTGACATGACAGAGAAATCTCACCCAGCATTCTGGTATGTTTGTGTCTCTCTCTCTCTCTCTCTCTCTCTCTCTACACACTGGTTGACCTCCCCTGACTTAAACTGTTCTTCCGTGAGACTGGTCGGAACATGTGTGTTGCACAATCACTAAAATTCACTCACAGACAGACATTAGTTGATGAAGTGATGTGTAGCCGCTGAGTCAGACTGCACATGTTCACCAACCTCAGAGGAGAGAATCCTCCTCACTGCCAGCCCAAGTCGAGGTCACTGTCAGACCCCATTAATAACGGGACGCTTGCGATGCACACTGCGTTGTTAAACAAAGCGCATATTGGAATTATTTATAGATACGCAGTTTTAATTACATCTTTTCTTGCTAGACTTGGATCACACGTGGTCAGCCCAAGTCTTTCTGGATCTCAGGATTCTTCTTTCCTCAAGGCTTTCTTACAGGTAAATGACTGCAACACCAAAATATCTTCCATGTTTGAGATGAAGCCCAGCAGTAAGGGAGCTTTCAAAGCTGCTAGAATATAGTGATCACATTAACTATTCTTTTAAATTAAAATGATATGTTTAGTTTTGAACTACTCAACAATATCCTGAGTTGTTGCTATTTACATGTGTTAGATGTTGCGTCAGAACATGATGAAATATGTCTTGCGTGCTCCCCCCCCCTCTGCCTTTAGGGGTGCTTCAGAATCATGCCAGGCATTACAATTTGCCCATTGATGAGCTCAACTTCCGCTTCAACTTGGTGCCGGTGTACCGAGACCAGGTAGCAGTCTGTGAGGCGCTACGCACTCTGCCTAACATCACTAAACTGGACATGGACGATGAGGTACTGAAGAGGGGGGGTTTATTGTTAAATGATTGCATGCCTTCCCCCGTGTTGCTACCACTCAATGCACTGCAGAATTTACAATTTGCGGTTGTTTATGTCCCTTCATCCACATTTTACCAAAAGATTTGTTATTTTCCCCCCCTGACCCTGAATTCATATCTTTCACTTACCACTGCTCCATCTCATTTGTGGATACAAACAGTTACCGGAGCCAGAAAACGGTGTGCTCGTGCACGGCATGTTCATGGATTCCAGTCGCTGGGATGATAACAACATGGTGATTGAGGACGCGTTACCCGGAGTGATGAATGCCATGCTGCCGGTGGTGCACTTTGAGCCACAGCAGAACTACGTGCCTGAGCCTGACCTCTACCACGCTCCTCTGTACAAGACCTCAGCCAGAGCTGGGACTCTGTCCACCACAGGTATATACTGGCTCCACACGGGGACTCCCATTTACATACTGGTTTAGATTGCACTTGCTTTACCATCCAAGCAATGTAATAGATAGCTAATTTGATTTTCCTTTTTCCTTCACCCTTCATTTCTGTCTCCATCCAGGTCACTCAACTCATTTTGTTGCAACAGTAATGCTTCCCTCCAATCGACCAAGCGACTATTGGATATCAAAAGCCTCTGCTCTGCTGTGCCAGTTGGATGATTAAGTTTTTAATTCAAGGAATTTAAAATGTGACTGAAACGTTTACTTAATGCACGACCTTGAATTGACACTGAAGCTTTTTGTGGAATTATTTATAAAGTTTCTTTCAGATACGATTTATCCCATAGCGGAGAGAGCTCCATTCAAGCTGTTTTGGTAAGTCATTGGGTGAATGTGCTCACTGAAAATCACGGTACACATGTAGCCTCCGGGAGAGAAAAGATGGAGGAGGGATGGACGGACAGAGTAGATGGATGAACAGAGATGTGTGGCCGGACACAGATGTTAAATGGTTCTCAAAAATAACAAAACAGGGAATAGAAAAGTGGGGCCAGTTGAGACAGAAGGAATGATGATCATCGAATGATGAAATGTTTCCACCACAACCCCCACACGCATCAGCAGCCTATTTGTGTCACTTAGGTCATGCAGTGCAAACACATAAAATATGGCTTTTCAAACACATTAAGTACACCCACTGCAGTCCTCGGGTAGAATGCAGACACACTCAATCTCTTGTCTCTGTCACGCAACACTTGCTGCACAGTTTCACAACAATTTGCCATACGCGTCGCACAAAAATGCTGTGTGACTAATTTTGCCCACAAAAGCCTATGTACATAATTGAGGAAAATAAAAGAATATTGATCATAAAAGGTTGTGCATCATTCAGTAAGTTTATAAGAGCCTATATAATATACTATCTCTTTCTCTGTTCATCATTCCCTCTCACTTCCCCACTATCTGTATCTCTGTCCTTCACTGTCCCACCTGTACGGACTACAATGTACTTTGAATATTAGACTGACTTAATCTGTCTGATTTTGCGCAGGGTTTAGATCTGTTGCAGGGGCGTTTACAGAGCAGTTTATGAAAAGGTTTCACTTAAGCTGTAAATGGTGATGAGTTGTCTGGCTTTGTGGGGACATTATCAGGACATTTTAGTTCAGATGTGAAACCTTTCTATTTATTAATCTCACCTTTATACACGGAAAATGAAAACAGACAGATTGTACTTGCTGCCCCTGAGAGTAAGGTTCTGCACTTTTGTTTTTATTGCATTGGGAAAGCAAAGTAATCCAGTTTAATTTACCGTTCTCCTGATCAATCCTTTTATGAGTCAAGATAAGGCATTATAAATAACAGTGAATGTGCCGGGCCTACTGCTGTTAGGTTAGGTGTCGTAATAAAGACGGAAATGACATCATGCCCCAGTCATTCTGAAACCACATTAACAATGTTTTATCATCTCACACACACACACACACGAACACACACTCCTCTGTGGATTAAATCAGTGGGAAGAGTACATGGCTGATGTTTGCAAAAGATGAGTCCAAAGAGAATGGAGGTGCTATTTTCTAAGTGGGGAAGAAAAGGCAGAGAAGGGTGAAAAAAAATGATAGAGAGTAAGGTTCAGACATAAAGCGAACATTTAAAAAAAATCTCTCAGGACCAGCGGTTTACATGAATATTTCACAACTAAATCAACACGTTTGTAATGATGAAAAGCAGCCTTGTGCCCTGACTGGAGTGATTTGTAATTTGCTTAAAGGATGTTGACGTTTAGGCTATTCGAAGCCATTGATTTAATTGAAAGTTCCACCACAGCAGTGATAATACCACTCCTGCGTCTAATACGAAGCTACAGCCAGCAGCTTGTTATCTCGTCTTAGCATAAAGGCAATGAACAGAGACTCCAGCACTGTGAGCAGCCAATTTGCGTAACTGTTCTTTTTGCAATAATTAACATCTCATATCCACCTGCTCCTAAAATGTCTTGATTTGTTTTTTTCCTGAAATAATGGCTTCTTGATGTATCAGTGCATGGACTGATAGTAATTTTCCAGTTTTTCAGTGTTCCAAGACTTGAAATACTGTAGCATTTGGGTCCTGGTCTAGTCATGATGATTCAGACACATATTTATGTTCTGTAAAACAAAATTCACCAGGATGTACAGGGGACACTGTCAGCTCAGCCTGTTGACAAATGGAAGGTGTGTGTGTGTGTGTGTGTGTGTGTGTGTGTGTGTGTGTGTGTGTGTGTGTGTGTGTGTGTGTGTGTGTGTGTGTGTGTGTGAGCTAGGTGTTTGAAGCAGTAGAGGTGTGGGGTTCTTCCGTGGTTCAAAGTGGTCCATCCATGGTCCTGGGGGGACAAGAAACACAGAGATTTGGTTAGTGTATCCCACATACAGAGTGAATGGATAATGGATTCTGTGAGTGTGTTTGTGTGTGTGTGTGTGTGTGTGTGTGTGTGTGTGTGTGTGTGCAGGTGTGTCAGCTGCGTGTTTGAAGCAGTAGAGGTGTGGGGTTCTTCCGTGGTCTTAAGGGGTCCATCCATGGTCCTGAGGGGTCAAGAAACACAGACATTTGGTTTGTGTATGCCACATACAGAGTGAATGGATAATGGATTCTGTGTGTGTGTGTACGTGTGTGTGTGTGTGTGTGTGTGTGTGTGTGTGTGTGTGTGTGTGTGTGTGTGTGTGTGTGTGTGTGTGTGTGTGTGTGTGTGTGTGTGTGTGTGTGTGTGTGTGTGTGTGTGTGTGTGTGTGTGTGTGTGTGTGTGTGTGTGTGTGTGTGTGTGTGTGTGATGAACACAGATATTATGTGATCAAGCAAGAAAATGTGTCTCTGCTCCAAAGAAATGAGGTCCTGGAACAACAAGTCCAGGAACTTACCAAAGAAGTGCCTGATGGAGAGGAGGTCAGGAGGCGTGATGCTCTGTGTGTGCAACAAGAAGTGCAGGAGTTCAAAAGTATTCTGCAAGAACTCAGGGTCTTTCAATGCCGTTATGATACAACGGTACAAGAGAAAGAGTCTTTGAGGCAACAAAACAAGGCCCTGCAACAACAAATTGAGGAGGTCAAGAACATGATCAGGATTGAAAAAGGCTTGCGTGCCGGGGAGCAGCTCAAAGCTTGCCAGAGGGAGAAAGCGCTTTATGATGAATTGCAGACACTTCACATTCTTCTGAAGTTTAAAATAAAGGAAAATGAGGACTTCCGGAAGGGATTGCAGTCCCTTAAAGAGAGTGCTGATCAGAACTTTTGAATAAGATCGCCGAGGACCAGCAGGAACGGACACATTGGTTTTCCCACTGGTTTTCCTAACTGGTACACTTCCCATCTCATCACGTTTCCGCAGGCTTTCTAATGTTTGTGTTTGTTTTTTCTTGCTTTCTACTGTTTATGTCTACTTATGTTTGTATTTTTGCTCATGCTTGTATGTTTTCCTCTGTAATAAATGTTGTGTAAATGTCGAGAGTTGAGTGGTCGGAAAGACTAGAAAAGTGCTATTCAAGTACAGTCCATTTACCATTTGTGTTGTAAATGTATATTTCGAATAAAATAAAAATTTGAAAAAAATAAAAAGAATAATATTAGTTGTCTCTGATATATGGTTATATGTTTTTAAAGTGTGAATATGAACAGTTCACCCCCTCACTTTAATGCATCCTAGAACCTTTTTGACTGTTTTGGCTGTATTAACATATGTGTCGGTAACTCGTCTTGAGGTGTGGCCTAAGGTTCTGTCCTGGGTGCTAGTTCGGTTGCCTTTATGCTTTTCCTTTAGAACTCATACGATTTTGAAAAGATATTTCTCTTTACTAATGTGGACATGGTCTGGGGCATGGTAACGGGGGTAATAATGGAATTAGCAACATGTTTAGAGCCCTCGAAAGCCCGGTGTATCCACACTGGTCATAAAAGAGTCACTGTTTTTTGTAATTAAAAAACAGAATGAAATCACTGCACCTAGCTTCTGAAGTACAAACATTTGCTGGTTTGCTTTGTTTTATATGATAGTAAAGTTGATTTTTATTTAAATATTGCCACTGTCATTCAGCATAATAATAAGCCATGTGGCTTCGGTTTGCACAGAAAGTGTTTAGTGTCATGAATAAGGGTAGTTTTAGAGCAATGGTTAGAAAAGATAATGGATTCAGTTAAATGTTAATGAACACATTGGGACTCGATTAAGTACAGACTTTTCCTGTGTTAAACCAGGCCATGATTTTAAAAAAGTTTAATAATGCTAAAGAAAGACCGATTCGTGTCGGTGCCGACACACTCCAAGTGTGTCGGCACACCGGCTCCACGCTCTTGTGCTCTTCCGATTATCAGTCGCTCCACCTCTCGCTTCGTGGACCCATTCCCTGTTTCTCGGGTCATCCATCCTGCTGCCGTCCGTCTTCGTCTGCCATCATCCATGAGAATTCATTCCACCTTTCATGTCTCCAGGATTTTCACCGCCTGAAAAATAACATACTTACCTGTGCCGTTCCCGTGGCAGCACGAAGTCCCCCATCGACGAACTCCTCTACATCTGAGAACACACACAAAAGTAACCGGTTAGATTCAAACACCATCAGTCAGTTAGTCACTTTGACTCCAGGGCGTGACGGCGTCCTCTTACCCGTCTTCGGTAAAAGAGGACGTAGGCGGTACGCTGACGCAGGTTGCAGACGGAGTCCCCCGATGTCTGCCTGACGCGTGAATCATTATAGGTCAGCCAGCTGTCGGTGGGGTCGTCCTGGTCCACATCTGGATTCACGCCGTCACAGATGTAGTGTCCTATAAAGGATAACATTTAATTATGTCTCAAGAAAACAAGCTTTACACAACAATGTCTTTCAAAAGCAATATAAGAACTTAGCACAATGAGCAACACATGCTCATTTTAGTAAAAAATATATAGCAGATGTAACAAAACACTCCAAGCTGCTCAGTTACATTAAGGAGAGTAACCGTAAATAGTGCTCAACAGTTGTGTATGTATAACGTGTTTGAGAACGATGCAATGATACAGTCCTCAGACTTCCACATGTGATTTTCTTACCGCTGTATGGTGAGGAGCCGAGATGGCTGATGATGCTCACCAGGCTGTACCATCCTTCAGCCTGAGAGGGAACACAGTTAGCAGCAGTTAGCTACACACACATACACACACACACACACACACACACACACACACACACACACACACACACACACACACACACACACAAAAAACACCAGCACACACACAGACCAAAATGTTTCCCTCAGTATTTGAACTCGGGTTGAGTTCTTTCTCACCTGGCCAGAGGTCACCATCAGCTCCCTGACGAGGTCGACCGGGTCACTCAGCTTCAGCTTCTCCAGCGGCAGGAACGGGGTGTAGAAGGCACGCTTAATGCGCAGCATCAGCACTCTGTGGACGGGAAATAAGAAGAAAAAGAAAACATGAGCCGGTTCCAAAATATCGTTGGAATATTTGCTTCATAAATGACTCAATCAGTTCATTGATAATCAGAATACACCATCGGTTAACGGACTACACTATGAATAAATGTCACTCACGCGGGCAGTGTCACGAAGGCCGACTGCTGACCGGATGCGTTGCCGCCGCAGTTACACCTGAAGTCCAACTCTGTCTCCTGGACAACAGCAGAGACAACATGGTGTTAGATACACACTGGAGAGCGAGGGCAGTGTGTGTGTATGCGTGTGTGACGTCACTGAGGGAGGACAGGTGGATCTTACCTTCAGGTAATCCTGGAGCATCTCCTGGACTGATCCTCGTGGCAGAATGTTGAGATAGAGGTTAGTGAAGTCCTCCTCACGCGTAGACCCGGCTCCACAGCTGCTCATTAAAGGGACAGTTCACACAACTGTTACAGTCACACAAGTGGACCAGATGAATTCAGCTGATCAAGACACTCACTCAGAAATCACATTTGAACTAATAGATATCTTAAGTTTGTTTAAATATGCTGATGGTCTCTGAGGTCTGACCTGTTGCAGGTCCTGGTTTTCTGCATCTTGAACACTAGCTGGTCCTCGACGGGGCACCTGTAGCTCCGTCCCTCGATGGCAGCGGCGTGCTGCAGCAGCGGGGACAGTGTCCTGATCTGGTCCACTAAGGTGGTCAGGAACTTGTAAGCGTCCTGAACACACACACACACACACAAACAGAGGGTTCGATGCTCAGAGGATAAACTATCAGGAGGAGTTGGAGCAACAACAATCAAAGCAGACGACTCACTTTCTGGTGGTCATCTCGAAACTTCGGAGCCTCTACGGAGACGACTTTCTTCAAGGATTCGAGCACCTTGCGTTTGTGTCCGGAGTTGACGGAGCGGTGACACGACACCACGTCCATGAATCTTCTGCAGGGGGAGAAGAAGAAAATAGGGAGTGAGTTTCTGCTGTCCTTTGGTCTCCAGGATCGCGTGTGTGTGTGTGTGTGTGTGTGTGCGTGTGTGTGTGTGTGTGTGTGTGTGTGTGTGTGTGTGTGTGTGTGTGTGTGTGTGTGTGTGTGTGTGTGTGTGTGTGTGTGTGTGTGTGTGTGTGTGCGTGCGTGCGTGCGTGCGTGCGTGCGTGCGTGCGTGCGTGCGTGCGTGTGTGTGTGTGTGTGTGTGTGTGCGTGCACGTGCGCGTGTGTGGCTGCTGTACCTGATCAGTTCAGCCTGAGGCACTGAAGTCCACACCACCTCCTGGCTGCTGAAGCCCCTGATGAAGTCCACCAACGTGATGAGACTCTGGAGGCTGGAGTTCATGTAACAGGTCGTGCCTAGATTTGGAAACCTTGACACACAAACACAACATGTGTCAATATCAGAAAACTCTGCAGTGACAAACTGGAGCTCATTTCCTCTTACTTTTTTAGATTTTTAGAAACATTTAGACCGTTTTAATCGAATGTGGTGACTTTTGGGCTGTCGTGAGCGTGGTAATCGTACTCTTACACAAACAATTGAATTTGGACTGTGCAACCGAACCAGACCAAATTGAAAACAAATCAAAAGAATCAACTTCCCTCAAGCCAAACGGACTATGGCTTGTGAAAGCTCTGCAAACATACATCCCATATAAAGATCTAGTTTCTCATTAAATGATGTCTCGGTCCCATCGGTGATCAGCTGATCATTGCACATCATTTGTTTCACGTTATTCTGGGGAATTAATATATTTTTCTGGGATTTTTTAATTTACCAAAAATATATCAATAAATAAAACTGACAATTTTGTTTTTGTGTGTTTCCGTGCAGCTTTACTCACCCAAGCCAGTCCTTCGGACACCTGATGTGGAGACACATTTTGATCCTAGAGAGACACAAACACACACGGTCGATAAACGTGAAGGCATGAAGCTGTGAAATATTGTGGCTCATATTTTAAAATCATGTGATCATCATAAATGTATAAACATGGTTTATACAGGAAGCATGTTTCCATCATTCTTTTTTTACGCATTGAATACCTCTTTTTTTTAGTTGTAGCCCTTCTCCTAATATTTTTGATTTGATTTGTATTATTGTTTAATGCAATAAAATAATGTGACCAACCCAAACAGGCTTACAAGAAGCCATTATTTAGAGGAGAGTAGAAACACAAGTAGCTAAATGAATTACAAATAGTGTTATACATTTGTTTCCAAGCTTTAGAAGCAAAGTTTCTGCTTGTTTTGTGGAACTTTTTTTGGGGGGGAACTCTTGTTTAGTTCGTATCGTATGAAAATGTTCAGTACTAAATGTTTTCCAAACATATTCAGCTATATGCAAACTTCAAACAGGAAAAAAAAAGTCTAAAAATAAAAAGATTTTAGTATCTGATGAGACATTCAGTGGCAGCTTTGGAGACGTCTACGGACACATTTCAGTTGGTACCAAAACAAGTATTGAACTTCAATCCCCAGCCCTGCTCTTGTTATGTTGTGGTTTTGAATAAGAACGTAGAAAACGTGATTGTAATGCTGGACTGACCAGTTGGAGGAAGAGCCCTGTGTCTGTCTCACAGCCTGCGGCTTCTCCTTCTTTTTCTCCACTTTCTTTTTCTCCACTTTCTTTTCCACTTTCTTTTCCTCTTTCTTTTCCTCTTTCTTTTCCTCTTTCTTTTCCTCTTTCTTTTCCTCTTTCTTTTCCTCTTTCTTTTCCACTTTCTTTTCCTCTTTCTTTTCCTCTTTCTTTTCCTCTTTCTTTTCCTCTTTCTTTTCCAGATACTTCACTTCTTTTTCTTCTTCTTCTTCCTCTTTGAAGCCGTACACCTGACGGCCATTTTTCTTCTCAGCCTCGTCGTCTGGAGACGGAGCGAATCGATTGTTTCTCTGTGAGGGAACAGAAACATTACAGTGACTCACTTCTTTTTATTTTAACGCAGACGGATAAAAGTGTTGTGTAACTTACTCTGAAGCACTTTACGACTCTGGAAAACCAGCCACTCTTCTTCTTCTTCTCTGCATTTCCAGCTGTTGTTGTGGCTGGATCATGAGAGGAGGCGGATTTGCTGATACACACAAACACAGCTGATTATTCTACAGTTAAGTGAAGAGGATCCCTCTCTAGTCTTTAGTCAAACACGACACAACAAGCCTGTCTCGTCCACAATCACGTCCCCATACAACCAAACTACATTCTCAGTTACGTCTGGAGGGAAACGCTTTCCTCTTTGATTACACTCGCAGTTTTAAACATGTGGTTAACTTTGACTTTGACACACTGACACAAACAGCGGTCTCCTGAGTTAAAGTCCTGCGTCTGTTTACACTGACTTTCACGGACTATGATTAGAAATATATTTATGATATGCCACAAGAAAAAAAAAAGCAATACAAAATAGGATTCCCTCGAAATGTAAATAACAATGCAAGTTTTTTTGCATGGGAACATCATTTTGAGGAGACCCACACATTGAGGCGACTAATGCGGACACTGTAGGCCCTGTTGGTAGGAGGAGGAGGGGCTCCCCTAAATCCCTACATTAACAAGGTTGTCTGTAGGGATTCATTACTCTGTAGTGAATACAGCATGTTGGTGAGCAGTGTGCTGCTGAAACTGTTAAACAACTAACTGATTGACCAACAAAAAGAAATAACTCATCAATTTCACTAACCGATTAACACTAACTGATAATGTATGTTTAAATATGCAAATGAGACATTTTAAGGAATATGTGCTAATCTATATACATCTCCAGAACAGGAATATGAATATTATATGAAGCCAGGTTCAAAATTCTTATTTTGTTGACATATTAGAGTCAGAAGTTTTTACAGAGTGCATTTTAGATATCTCTTTGTATCACTCCAGAAATCAGAAAATACTGTCAACAGACATAATAAAAAAGCACTTTTTAAATAATAAAATGGTCTATAAATCTGACTATGAATGCTGTAAGAATAAACCCCTCAGTAAAAACCTTCAGAATATAGATAGGGAGGAAACTGGAAAGTTTGGTGTATGTAAATGCTACTGGGGTGGAGATTTCTGCCTCAGTCTGACCAAAAACTCATTTTAAGAAAACACCCTTCAAAGATATATATTGTAAAATTCTATACATTTTACAAGACACACCAGGTGAATAGGATTACAATATATATTAACTAATAGATATAACCATGACACTTTCCCAGTTGATCATTTAAATTGAGATTAAGTTGTAAGGTGTTTCTAATGTTTTGCTCCTTCCTGTCCGAGGTGTAAATCATGTGAACCAAATATGTGAAGCAGCTTCCAGTAAGCCTTATATATATATATATATATATATATATATATAACACCACTACAAATGACACTACATTATACAGCTGTCTCTATTTGTCTAGTTATGCAGTTTACTGTCCTCATGGGGAACTTTTTTTTTACCTTCCACGAGAGATGGAGTTTGGTCTGTTCCTATCCTCTACGACTGGTTCAGTCGATTTCTTCTGCTGTGGATGAAGAGAAATAAACACATTTGATTGCAACTGTCAGAAAAATAATGTGCCTTCATAGCGGAAATAAACTGACTTCAGAGATGAGTATCTACAAACCTCTTGAGGAAAGTCAAAAGAATACTACTATTTCTGATGTATTACTTGATATTAACAGTGCAGAACTGTAAAACAAACCTTTCGTCGACACCAAGGTAGATGAAACATCGTTGCAGATTGTTTCGTAGCTAAAGCTTCAGCAAAGTTGTTAACAAGTTGTTTCATGTGTGTCTGACTGCTCATGACTGTTAAACTACTGGGAATGAGTGTGAGTCTGCTGTGTGTGTCATTTAGAACATGACATGATGAAGTTCTAATTTGACGTCATGAGAATTTGACGTCATGAGAATTCTAGTCAGGTGGTTCCGTGACCTTGTGACAGTGAGGTCAAGTGTTGGCCTCTAACATAATGAACTCAACAGGTCACATAGACTGGTGCATAGTGGATTCCATATTTACCATAAGTCTGGTGATATTGTTATTGTCAATAAATCCCAGTTATCCAGAAACACACAACATTATTTAAACATCAATGAGTCTCGCTCTTTAAGGCGGTGACATGGTTATTATTGTTCATTACCATGAACACACACTGTCATTATTTTGAAGTACTCACTAGAGTACGTATACATATACAGTACATATACTAAGTCAAGGAGTCACAGGTCAAATAATAGTGAATGTGTTTGTAGACCAGAAAACCCCATGTGCCATAGAAACTTCCTTTATCTAAATAACTATGCAACACTACTGGACAGTTTCACGTTTGACATTACAGTCATTCATTGGTGTGTCCACATGTTACAAAAACTGTGTTTCTGTATCGGCTGCTCTTAAATTTCATTTAAATGAATTCAATATGTTTAAGCTGTTAACATGGCCTTTTTAAGTGCCCATTTCAAATATGATGATGTTATGTGAGTCTGTAAATAAATCAAGTATATATATATGTATATATATATATATATATATATATATATATACATATATACATATATACATATATATATATATACATATATATATATATATTGGTTTCTGTTCCAGTCTCTTGTTTCAACAGAAGTGAGAGAGTCAGAGATCATGTTTACTCACTGTATCAGATAAGTTTGTCACTTTCAAGTTCACATTTTCTAGTTGTGTTTTTCAGAACATATAATCATTAGTTAAGTCTTGTAACTGAAGAACGAGTGGACACGTTGTCCAATTAATCATTTATTTACCTCATCAAATCATGTTATGTAGAAAAATTGTTAGCATAAACTTCCCAGCATGCACCCCAGCACTATCTAGAAATGGAAATAGTGTCAACACAGACTGGTCGTTTGTATAATAGGCCAAAACGTAAATACAAAGAGTGTCAACATGTTGGAGTGTCCTTACACTTTGGTCATCCCATTATAGATGTCCCAGTTCCCATCACAGATAAACACAGGTCACATCCCGGTCTCTCTTGTCACATGAAGACAATACAACCAGAGTCATGTGGAGGCGTGGCCGCAGTTCAATGACAGAGCACCAGCAGACCTGGGATCAGCTAGTCTCACATAGCCAGACCTCCAACGCGCTGTGGTCAGAGCTAAAGGGGACCAGCTGACCACCTGACTCTCATGATCACAAAACGGTAAATGAATAAAAGTTGCGAGATAAATGCATTCAAATACAACAAAGTAATCTACTCTAGAGTAAAAAAGTATACTGCATTAAAACTACCCCGACAAGTACAAATTACTCCAAAAAGTCACTTAAGTACATGGAACGGAGTGAGCGTATACTTAATCATATTGCATGTTATAGACATTATGATTTGCTTGAGGACATTTTCAGTTATTGGACCTCTTTGAAATTGTAATGGAACACCCCTGATTCATAGTGTGTGGTCATGCGTATGCGTGTGTGCGTGTGTGTGTGTGTGTGTGTGTGTGTGTGTGTGTGTGTGTGTGTGTGTGCGTGCATGGTGTGATACAGTGTGGTACAATTCTAGCCAGCAACAGCTGTCTGTATGTGCCCAGTAAAGCCGAAAATTGAATATGACCAATTTGAACATGTCATCACTCTGCTGAGAAGCATTTGGTGAGTGTGTGCGTGCACGCATGTGTGTTTATGTTTGTGCATAAGCTGCTTAACAACCAAACTAATATCAGTCAGGAGATTGGATCCCTCCTGACTTGACTCTTACATTTTCACATCTGAGCTCACGTCAACCTATCATCTCTGAGTTCAGAGAAGCTTAAACACTTTGTATATAATAATTTAGTCCTAAACTTGTCCTAAAAGATGCAATGTGTAGGATCTAGCCATAATTTTAGTTTAAAACTATTGACTGTAAAATATGAAGGTAGTCTCTGTGACGTCACCAATTGGTTTCTGGAGAGCCGTTGTAAAGCCTGAAGTGGGCGGCTCCGGCCGTCACCATCTTGGCAGTGATGACACAGCCTATCTCTCGGCTAATCCAACAATGTTCAAAGAGGTGGATCGTCGGTGGAGCTGAGGCCGGCCCGGGTGACGCAGCAGAAAAGATAGCTAATGGCGAGCAACCTGAGACTGCACCCACCTGTCACTCAAAGCAGCCATGCCATCAATAATGCACATTTTAATGGTTGAGTTAAAAAATAAATTCAACCCCTTACAGTTGTCATGAAGGGAGAAATTAGTTATAACGACCAAAACCAGAAATATCTCGTCTTGTAATACCACTTGTTCCTTGAGATGCGATACTGAGGCACTGTAGCGTCTAGTCTGCCCTCAGTCCAGAGGACAAAAGTGCCTCAACCCCCTACGGGATGAGCAAACTTTCTGTTGCTGCCAATAGACAAGTTAGACCCAACACTCCACCTGCCTGCCCCCCCCCCGTTACTCCTGGCTCGTCACATCAAAGCTGCCAACTGAAGCCCCGTCTCCCGGAGCCACTGCACATTCCCATACTAGTGAAGCAGTCCCCAGACAGGGGAGGACGAGACAAAAACACAAGTAATTCTCTTGTCTGCACTTAAAACTCACCTATTTTAATCTGATTCCTTACTGTTATGTCATCTCTTTTGTTTGTATTATAATTGCTTTTATTGTTTCTGTTTTTACCATGTAAAGTGCCTTTGAGTACCTTTTACAGCGCTATATACGAATACAATGTACCATTATTATTATTCATTTACTCACTGTGTCATTTTTCTGATGATCATTGTGTGATCATGTTTAAACATTCTGTGATTAACCAGGCACATCAGATGACAAGCGGTCGTTACACTGTCTGTCCAGTTACATTGAAAACATCAACCCCGTCATAACCCACTACAAGAAAGGAATGAGGAGGGTCACAACTTTGCTGAGTGAAAGCATTTTAAAATGTATTATTTAGGTAATTGTCGCATGTCAGCCATTCAAATGCCAGTAATTATCACATTTCTCCTTTATTTTTCTCCAAATAGTCATGTACAAGTGGGCATTTACGTACATCTTTTGAAAGAAGAATGAAATATACTGAGCAGAGAGGCACAGACCACAAAGAAAAAGACACTCAAGTTGACCAAAATACAACACTGGTGATAAAAAAAAAAACAGAACACAATATTCTCTTTTCATATTTTCAGTACAGTCCCATTTGTGTTTTTATCTTTCTTCAACACACTTTGAACATGATCAGTGCCATTAATGCTTCTCGCATGACAAAATGTGCTAAATAGACAACATGAGTAACAATAGAAATGGGTCAGGTTATCTCACAAAGTATCTACATAAGTTAGTCCAAGTCACATAGAAGACACTTCTCATTCCACATCTCATATCAGTCATTACGTCTCCTCTGTTCATATATTCTCCAAGATGAAACAGTGATCAAGGTTTTTGCATTATTCGTCAATCTATTACATTCTTAAAGCAACCAAGACCCCTCTGACCACATATGTTACATGAACTTTAACAGGCAAAATGACATACCTAGCATGGGTTTCCTTAAAAAAACAGCTTTGTTCTCTCGGTCCATCAGTGCTCATCTTTCAGTCTTCACCTGCAGCTTATAATCATCACAAATGGACCAGAATAGTGCAACCATTCAAACATGTGTGTGTGTGGTATCAATCTCCTCATCTGACTCACTACAAGAAACCCCAAAATGTTGAGCTATACCTTTATCATTACAACAATGGTGTATCTCATACAAAAACTGACCATATTTTAAATGTTTGAACCAAATAAATATCACATTCCTGGCAACACATGTAAAGATTATTGAATCCTGATTAAATTTGCAAAACTGGATAAAATACACAAAGAGCTAAATATGGCATGTACATTTCAGGCAAAACTGTCTTCCCCTTTTCCTGTCTGTCCATTATCAGTGGATATGATATTTAAATGCTTTGCAGTTTTTGACTAATAGAGTGACATGAAATGTAGTCAATGGGTCTGCACTAGGCCCATTGATTAACTTGCATGAATTCCATTTCAGTGATATTTCTGCAGCAGTTACGTACGTGACAGTAAGTATTCACGCATGTCTTATGCTTCGGGTGGTGAGACGGTTTAACACAGATCTGTTACATAAGGTCACCCAGTAATCCTTGTTGCATGTTACTAGAGATTAAAGAAGAAAGTGTTTGCCTTTCACTGAGTATTAGAGAGTGAAAACACAAAGCACTCGGCACTACAAAAGATTAGTACAGAATGCATCTCCACCGGGGTGATGTCCCTTCAGAATTCATTTAAAAATCCATCAGAAGAACAAATATTGTCTTTCAATCACTACTTGCATTGATCTTCTTTCTTCATTGTAAGTTTTGCTCTAAATTCGGCAACACATTGTGAAACTAGTGCACAAGTCAGATAAACGATGAATAACATGCAAATTAGGAATACATTTTGAATCAATGTGAGTGATTTACAAATAGAGTGTATCATATACTAACTAAATATTGTTTAGTACAAAGGATGGCAACAAGTAGAAATGTTGGTGGATTCCTCCAGAAATTACATCAAGATATAATAAACGAGAAAAGAGCAGAAGTGTCTCTCGTGTCACAAGTATGACTTTTACTGTCAATATTAAAAACAATCTTTTCACATTTAAGGATATAGAACCTGGGTGTAAGCTGTACAAAAAGGAAATGAGAGGATTGGTGGTAAAAAAAAAAAGGAAGTGCAAGGAAATAGTGAGGATGACTTGAATGGCACATAAGAAAAGTGTGGTGAGTAAGGATCAATTCAATACCTACGAATGTGAAAACAAGAGTGACAAGCAGGAGATGTTTAAAGCATGTCAATAAATTCATTAGTCACACAAGTTAATTGTCAACAATTGTTTAAAGCAAAGATTAAAAACAATCACTATTTCCATCTCCTCAAATGTGATTTATTGATGTTTTTCTTTGTTATATATCATAGTAAATTGAATATCTTTGAGTTTTGAACTGTTGGTTGAATAAAACAAGCAAGCTGAAGATGTCAACCTGGGCTCTGACTATTTTCTGACATTTTTACATACAAAACAAGTAATTGTATAATCAAGAAAATTGTTGGCAGACAAATCTACAATTAATGGTATATTATTTGCAGCCTTAGTTTAAGGAGATGTGAGGTGTACAGTGCTGTGAGTTAACAAGTTAGTAGCTCTCAATAAGTTCACCAACCCCAATAAAAATATTTGATCTCAGCTTCACCACATAAAGTAAGATGTATTTACAAATACATAAAAACAAATAGTATTACTAGAATACAGGCCTGAAAAAGCTTTATCTAAAACTGTTTATTGAACTCAACTGTACTATATGTAACTGTTGAAGACATTAAGACAATTGTAGATGTGAAGTGCTACTTTTAGCAAAAATGAGCAGATAGGAAAGCTTGAAGGGAAGGAGTGTTAACAACATATTCTGATTAGACATGGTCCGGTAAATGATGAGGTACAACACGGATAAAGATGAAACATGCATTTATGTGAGTTCCTAGATCACTAACTACTACATGTGGCCTCAACCACCTCCGTGGCCTACAGTATGTGAGGTGTTGGTAAGGAGAAACACTTCCAATGGGAAAAATCGCATCATCATCAACAACAGTGGTCAATAGAGGGCGCTAGGGCGCCGCCCCCCCCTTGAGCCACAACAAATAAAATAAAATAAAAATAATAAACTGTACAAATTGTCAATATTTGTGTTTTTGAAATATGGAATCACCCAGTAATATGTGTAAAATATGATATCTGCGCAAAATATATGCTTTTCCTGCTCGTCCTCTCCGCCTGTCTGCACGTCTCAGCGGAGCTGGGGCGCTGGGGAATCTGCCCACAGGAGGCGGGTCTATGAAGCAGTTTAGCCAATTGCTGATTATAAGATATAAATGTGTGACATACATACAATTTAGCCAATCAGCGTCCTCAAATAGATTCCGCTTGGGGCAGAATCGATTCTGCCCCAAATTGCGCGTTCTCGTCAGCACTAGTCTCTTACAGGCGAGCGCCAGCGCGAGCACTGCTCCTCCAAGACCCGTTTGAGAGGAGACTGAGAGGAGAAACTCCAGGTGAAAGAGCTGCTGTCTGATCTGGGATCAGACGGCAGACTAGCGGGAAAGGGAAGCATTCTCTAGTAGCTGTACACCAGACAGGTTTGGCTAGCTGGATGATGTCATGCTAATAACTTATTTAGCTTTTTAAAACAACGGGGACAGATCCAGCACGGACAGTTAGGGAGTGAGGGACATGAAGCACCTGTCTGAGAAATGGATATATAGTTATAAATAAATAATTATATATATATAATTATATATATATAATGTGTGTGTGTTTTATATTATAGTGAATATTATTATATGATATATATATATTATTATATTATACAGAATATTATTATATGATATATATATTATTATATTATACTGAATTGCTTGTGAGGGTGACACAAATAAGATGTCCTGACGCGTTTATCAAAGTGTTATTTACTGCTTTTTTTCATGTTGGAATAAATGTTAAATATTTAACTGCAAAGTAGTACATTTTTTTGCATTAAATCATACTGGGATGTTTGCTGAAATTGATTGGATGTGGCACAGCCCTACCTAGAAAAGTTTTCACCAGCCACCACTGATCAACAACCATATATAACTGACAAATATGTGAAGATAGAGGGAAAGGTTTGCTACTGTGACTTGTAACAACCCCTTTAAAATAACTGAAACTTGTGTGGCTTCACATAGTTGTAGCAGGGAGGCTTGTGCGGCACAGTTTTTGTCGTGTCAGGATATTTAATGTTAACTTTGCCTTTCTTTTTCCGCTCAAGAGAGGGAAGAGATCAGCCTTATGTGAAGTCTTTGGACACAGCCTCAATGAAATTGGGAGCTGACATGAGGATAGTGAAGGTGCAGATGATGGAGAAGAGCGAGAAAGCCACTAGGCATAACCGATCCACCACTGCCGCTGCAAACTTCCACTCACTGCAGATCGCGTCTCCCGCGTCATGATCTCGAAAGCGCTTGGCAATGTACTGCACTTCCTCCAGGATCCTCGAAATTTCTGGAACCTGCTCCAGCAGCAATGTCCGCGTCTGTTCTGAGTGGGTGTCATGCGGGGAGGAGACGTTAAGATGATCACCGCCACCGCCGCACATCACCACTCCTGAATCAGTGCTTGGTGGGAATGCATGGTTGTCTGTGGCCATCGAGTGGTAGCCAAAGTACAGGTTTGTGTTCCCGTTGGTCGTGGTTGACTGGGTGGGCGCCTGCCCTGGTATGGTGCTCATCGCAATGCTGCTGGAGCTAGTATGGTGCGGAGGATGGTGGGAGTACTTGTAGTCTGCGGTGCAGCTGGAACTCACACCTGTCTTATTTTCCTCTCCAGGTTTCTTCATGCGGAGAAACCAAGCGCACCAGTTCAGTAGGATGACTCGGACCTGGATGAAGAGATGAGATA
Source organism: Leptoclinus maculatus (assembly GCA_032191485.1). Taxonomy (NCBI): domain Eukaryota; kingdom Metazoa; phylum Chordata; class Actinopteri; order Perciformes; family Stichaeidae; genus Leptoclinus; species Leptoclinus maculatus. The sequence goes on from JAVDOI010000009.1 coordinate 6,726,700, forward strand.
AGGCATAGAGGTGGCAGACAGGACAGAAGTAAAGGAGAGATCGGTGAGTCATAGACCAAAGTGTGAGCAGTAAAATCATATGGAAAAACGGAAAGAGAGACAAGGAGATAGAAATACAGAGACATGTAGAACTTTTACCCTGCAAACTTACTTCTAAGTGACATTTGTTAAGGTTTTTTGTAGGGGAAGATGCACATGTGCCATGAGGTATACAATAATAATCTTTAGGTTTTCCTTCCATATAATTCATTACTATTTCATATTTAATTTCATTAAACTGTATGGTTCAGTGTGGATAATCTTTTAACAATGATTTACTTTTGAGTTTTTGATCCATAATTAGGGGGAAATCCACTATTAATCGAGAGCTTTGTCAAATTTCGAATAAAATAAAACCTTAAAGATAAAAATATATGCATATATAACTGCACGGTTATAACAAAATAACTGTACTGTTGGTGGACACTTGCTGATGATGGCTTATTACAGACAGTTAAAATCAAGTGTTGCTAACTCATACGTATAGGCAACAGTCTAGATGGGTATTAAATGTACCAATATGAATAAGTTGTGTGGTTATTTGAAAATAATCCACTGGCTAGGGCAATCAGAATTGGCTGATGATAAATTATTGGATTTAAAAGTTATTTTTTAACCTACCCATTTCGGCATTTTCCCTCCATGGGGGTCATGGTGGTGGAACTGCAGTACCAGGACTGTTACCACCACAGACAAGCCCACAATCATCATGGTGCTAGCAAAGTACTGAGCTGGAAAGGAGAAGCACACATAAGTATAGCACAACAATTTCCATTTGGAATAGAAAACAATTAATACAGTGTATCAGTGCCATTTTGAATGAAAAGCTCACGTATCTGCCATGTATCAAGACAAAACATGAGAGATAGGCATAGTAGTTTGGTAGGACTGTTGCAAAGTCAGTCGGTTGGCTGGTTAGTCAGTAGGGAGTTTAGCCCTTTCAACAAACCTGAGGATATACCACCACAGGGGCTGGTGGGAGGATGACTAACATTTCACATCCCAATGTACACACTAACCAAAACACACACACACACACACACATGCTTGCGGGCATTTGAAGCCACAGGAACAACAACATGCATCACATGTACATGTAGGCAAGCACGCTCCCCCGTCCACACGCACCTTAATACACTTAAACATATGATAGATTTCCCTTTAAAAAAAAGAGGTCCATGTCAAAGTATAATTGTCAGAGTGAACGTTAAGGAGTATTTCATTTTGTCTTCAATCCATCAGTTCTGCAATGAGTTAATATGTCTACTCCAATAAAGACAAATCTGCTAATAGCTTCGTTTTACATCACTGAGCTGCCAAATGATACTGAGCAGCTCCTCCGTCTGCAGCCTCCCCTCCCATCTCATGGCCGGCTGCCTTGTCTGTTGGGGCTAGTATCAGTATGGTCTTTTACAATGCAACTCTGTTGGTCTTCTACTCTGAGAACAATCTTCACATCTTATATATGCAATCTCCCACGTCCAGCCGCTCCAGGCTGCCTGGGGTGAATAATATGAGGTGCGAGTATCTCGTCAGTAAGTCATTCAGCTGTTTTAAAAGCCAAAAATCAGTTGTAATGCATAGCTCTTCCCCCGATTCTACATAGTCTCATTCCAATTTACCAAACTGGTTAAATGTACAGTTTTAAAGGGTCAGTCAAAATTTTGGGGAAATGACTGTATTCACATCCTAGCAGAAAGTTTGATGAGAAGATGTATACCACTCTCAAGTTGTGTTCAGACAGAACACAAGGACATCTTTTATATGTGGCGCAATTACATACAAAGTAAATTGTGCTTATCGCAGGGCTATAGTATGTCTCATACATGTAAAAATACAAGAGGAAAAAGGAAAGCGTCTGGAGGGAATTAACAGAACAAAAGAGTCAACACAAACACACACTCACTGTGACGCGTTTCTAGCTAGCTTACAGCTAACGTCTGTACGTCAGTTACATTAGTTGTTTTGGGGCAAATCAGCATGTATTGCACATGCCTGGATGTTGGTCAAATTCACAGGAATGACCTGAGACAGACATTTGCTGAGGGAACATGGGGCTGACCCCCTGAACTCCCCTTTACAGATGTCCTTTCAAGATATATATAGCTGGAGCCAGGAGCTCAGCTTAGTATAGAGACTGAAAACAGAGGAGAACAGCTAGTCTCGCTCTGTCTGAAGGTACACAAAGAAAAAGCCTCAAGTTGACAATTTAGATTTTTTACTTCTCAAAAGAGCCAGGCAAGCCGTCAACCCGTTTCCAGTCTTTGTGTAAGATAAGCTAAGGGTTTACAGGCTTCTGGCTGTAGCGTTATACTGACCAAACAGACGAGTTCTCCACTCCTGACAAGAAAACGTGTAATTTCAAACTATTTCTAAAAGTTTTTGATGTGCATTACACATTATTATGACTCACGTCACAGATAGCTAACTGTTTGGGAGATAGGTTGCTGATCATTTTGTGATAAATGTTAATTATTTGTCTTTCTTTTTCATCGCTTTGAAAGTAAGAAAATCACAATGAGCTATAATTGGAGCAGAAAAGTGTCTTACCAATCAGAGGAACGGAGTCTGAAGTGGCAGGCATGATCTCTGCCACCAGTAACATGAACACTGTTAGAGACAGCAGCACTGTGATGCCTGGAGAAAGACAGAAGAGCAGAAGCACAGAGAGAAGCATGCTTTCATCACCGTCTCGTTTCCTCTTTAATGGTGACCTGAGAGTACTTAAAATAAATGTAGCTGGTTGCGTCAAAACAGGTTAAAACAGCTGTGGATTTATTTTGGAATATTCACTGTTCTACTCTCGAGGGACTACTTGCAGTTATATATTTACTCGGACTCTGTCTCACTGAATGTCATTTTGAAACAAGCTGACATTTTCAGCTCCAGGTGATGGAGCTTTTATTTATCTGCTAATGAGTAAAATCCAACTCAAAGGCAAATTCACAGCCAAAATGTCAGCATTAGCGTAGAGCAATGACAAATAAATGGGTTAGCAATAGCCTCAGGACTTGGTGGGCTGAGATCAGCAATGCAGGGGAGAGAAATACTCTTTTGTATGCATGTATGATTATAATCATGACTCATTGTCCCTTTGTGTTAGTGTGAGAGAATGTGTGTGTGCGCAGTGATGTACGCATCTGTGTGTGTGTGTGTGTGTCCTGTCCTGTACCGAGTGATATCTTCTCTCCAGAGTCAGCAGGGAGCAGGAAGACCAGCAGGGCCAGGCCAGAGATGAGCACACAGGGGATGAGCAGGTTGAGGCCGTAGTAAAGTGTCCTGCGGCGCATAGTGACCGTGAACGTCACATCGGGATATGGCTCCTTACAGCAGTCGTAGTACAGCTCATTACGTTTAGCCGGCACACCTGGGGGGGGGGGGAAATGAAAAGGTGGGTCATACACACAAAACTATAAAAAAAAAAAGGTTCAGCTCTAGGTTCTGCTTGGCTGAAGAAGACCTTGTAATAAAAAGCTGTTAATGTGCAGCTGTGGCTGCTGATTGAGTGCTTGGCAGAGACAATCGGTCATTATTAATACTTTTTTTTTTTTAATTATTGGTCCCATTAAATATGGTTGAAAGGGGAGATTTATGTACACTTTGAATCCTTGGAAGAAAAAAATGGAAGACAGAGTGAAAATGAAATGATTAATACTCCCCTGTCCTTGTCATTTTATAGTGTCAGTTTCTCCATAATCACTCAAAGATGCCACTTAATCTACATGTTCTTTATCTGAAGGTTTCGACTTAAACCAAGCACAGATAAAGCCAATGCTGAGAATGTAGAAAGATTATGATTTTACCATTAATGTATTGTTGTTGTGCCCATGTGGAAAGCAGCTTGTCACTGAAAAAAACAGCAAATGCACTCCTGCCTAAATGAATACTGTACATAATACAATGATGTCCTGATATAATCTTTTGTATAAAGTAATAATCATCCAATCACAGTTTCACCTTTAGTATAGCAACATATTTTAGCTGGTCTACAATCACTATAAAGCACAGCTTATTGTGGGTTGTTGTCAGACGGACAGACAAAGCAATCTGCCTTGTCCATCAGATTAACAGAAAAACAATGTCACCTTGGTCCAGTCAAGTCAGATAAATCCCAAAACGTGTGTGCATTTGTGCTTATGAGAGCCATTGTGTAAGAAGATGAATAGCATGACATTGATTTGATAAACACAATTATTTCAAAGTGGACTACAGGTAGTGTTAGCTTTTCTCCTTGATTCAAATTGTGTCTGTGTGCGTTGGTGTCTGTGAGTGTGTGTGTGTGTGTGTGTGTGTGTGTGTGTGTGTGTGTGTGTGTGTGTGTGTGTGTGTCTGTCTGTGTGTGTGTTCATACGTTGACATTGGGATGGGAATGTTCTGAGGCACCAGGACAGTGTGTGTTCTTGGCCAGCTTGCAGGCTGGCTGTGCCTGAATTAAATGAACCATCCCTGGGCCAGCTGTCACCACACACACACATAACCACTGCCCTCCATTCCCCCAGCCAGCTGGGTACACTCACTTTGGGTTTTTGTGTATGTGTGTGTGTGTGTGTGTGTGTGTGTGTGTGTGTGTGTGTGTGTGTGTGTGTGTGTGTGTGTGTGTGTGTGTGTGTGTGTGTGTGTGTGTGTGTGTGTGTGTGTGTGTATTCTGTTGGTCTCTGATTAACACCTAAACTTGAGTTTGAGATGATGTGAGTTCTAGAGGAACCGCTTTGTTATCAACAGAGACAAACAAACTGAGAGGTAGAGTGGACAGAGTTAGAGAAACTCAAAAAATAATAATATTAACAAGGTAAAGGACATAGAGCCGTAGATGTCACTTAACCTTTTGTCCCATAAGGTACAAAAGGTACATACATAATCAAATAAATGGTGTAAGAGTTTAAGAAGAAACTTTATTGATACTGCTGCGCTAGGCAGCAGCAATATTGTCCAGGCAATCTGTAGTGTAGAACTCTTTAACCGGGACTAACAGACAGGAAGATGTCAGTGAGAACGGCATCTTACAAGAAAGTCGACATCGCTGAAACACCTGCTGTCAGAGCTCTGTAATACTGACTGGTTGACTAACTTCCTGGAATATGACATGGAGGGCCGATACTAATGTTGAAAGTTTCTGTCTGTCTCTCTCTGGAGTCTTGTCAGTCTCTCAGATTCCTTGAAGGAATTTACAATTTGCTGCTCAAACACATCCCAGAGATATTTGGGATAAGATAGGACAGAGTCCTGCCAGTCAATCATCATGTCAGCTCTCACGCGTCATCGTAATTCCTCCTATGTCACCAAGCAAGTTCTTATGAGTTCATTTGTGTATTTAGAGTTTCTGATTTATCCACAACAAATGATCACCAAAATATTTATTTGGCTCTAGTTTGTTTTTACATTTGTTATGCACCTGAATGCGTCTTAGTGTGCCTGTCTATTTGTGTTCTTACCAACAAGATCCCATTCCCCGTTGGGTATGTAGGTGGAGATGTCCACGTCCATCATCTGGAGGTCCAGCAGCCAGCCATTGTATGTCCAGGAGCCAAACTTCAGGTCACACTTCTGCACATCGAACGGGAACCACCGCACATCGATGTAGCAGGTACTCTTCAGGATGCCTTGAGAGAGGCACTAGGGAAAGTTACTGTCTGCACTTTGCTCAATTTGTTTCAAATCTAATTGATGCATCGCTAAGCAATACATCAAATTGCTGTAAATAAACCTATAAAAGTGTAATTTTTGGTGGTTTATTTTAAATAAAAATACACGGGGTCATTAAATGGCAAATCATACACCAAAAGACCTTTGGTGTATGAAAAAAGGGAGGAGTTTTTACAAAGGATTAATTGAACTGAAACATTTGAACTATAATTAATTCATAATTAACATTAAAGTAATCGGAGTAATCGGAATGCTTTGCTGATTTTGGGGTATAAAAATCTCTGGTTAAAATTGTTTAAAAGGTGAACGTTTCTAGAAGTATAGGTCACACATCATTTTCTTTACACAATGGAAAAACAATAACGTTTGTTTTTATTTCAAATGCAGCATTGATGGTACCTTATTTGCTTTTTGTCACATATTGTTATGGCACAATTGTAAAGGCCTTCTATGGATTTAATTACAGACTGGGACAAGGCAACCAAACCATAGGACGCTGACTGGCAATAATGATGATCTCAAAAGTTTTGATGCGAAAAGGTGCTAATTTTGTTGAGGATACTGTAAGAACAACCATAAACAATATTTATCCAGTGATAAGAGATATTTGACAAAATGAAATTGAAACTGGGTTATTAGTGAAATATAATAACATTGAATATCTCACCTGGTGGGATGTACTGGCAGGATCCTGAAGCATTTACTAGCACGTTTGTATGGAACGTAGCATCAAACCTCTCATCAGCACTGCAGGGAGAGAAAATGGATCATGTCAAAGCATTTTTGGAAAAAAAAAGTACCAAAACAAGGAAAATGGGAAGACTTTCTATGAAAAAGACGAGAAAGGGCCAGAGGTTATGAAGTTGGAAGTTAAGAACCAAAGCAAAGATGAACACAAAGATTAAAATAAACTGCAAGTAAAATGAAGGTGACAGAGATAGGCAGAGACATGGGGGATTAGTGTAGATCCAGACACACAATTTGACTTATTAACTTGAACAAACATGGTTGTCTGCCATGTCCTTCAAACAGATAGGGATTATGTACACCCAAAAACCAAAGTACAGACATCATAATCACAAAGTTATACATTTCACACAAGAACAAAAACACCCCTGGAATATTAAAACATTAATATTTTTTCTTTAAGAGAGTCAAACCGAAGGATCTACAGATCTCTACTTACAGTATCTGACAACATAAACATACAACATGAAGTGTCCTTCTGCATTCATTGCAAGACACTTCAAAAACTGCCATTTATGGTACCTCCAAAGCAATTCATTTTGCTAAAAGTATAAACTCACAGCAGTTAAGAGAAACAACAAAAACAAGTAGAAGTGTAATAACCTGCTTAACCCATTGACAAAATGAATATCATGTTGTAAGTGTGTTGCTCCATAAAAAAAGCCCTAAAAAAGATATTAGTACAGAATATACTGCTTCAATATACACTGGCTCAATGAAATGGCATCACGACACCACAGCACGAAAGCCGTACAGGCAGCAACATCGCAGAGTTACTGAAAACTGAACCTGGAGGAATGGGGACATAAATGGGAAGGACCCAGCCGACAGACAACTTTACTTAATGCATTTTATTTCATATGATGTTTATGGCATTTACATGTAAGTTAAGAGTGCTCAGTGACACAATAAGAAAAGAATACAGTATGTATTTTATGTTCAAATGAAGTTGTGGCAAGTGCATTTTAGTAAACCTGTGGCACAGCTGCATCGGGCATCGCTCTGTGACCCTGTCAGGGTGCTCCAAGGCCTTCAGTACCATCAAAATGATAGACATGCCTCCACATTTTTCCGTCATTGTTAGAAAAATTCAGTCAGTGACCTCTGGAACTACCTGCGGCTTTTTCCCCACCAGAGTTGACATTCCACGTCCACAGAGCCAGAATTTGTACCTGTAAACTTTTACACCTAACTTTACAAGAAGTAGGCTAACATGGTACAAGTCCCTCTCCCAGGCTTGGCTCAAGGAGGACACCTAAGTCAAGGCTGCTTATCCAAAGGTTGCTCTTAAGGCCAAGGTATGCTTGAACAAACAAGATAAATAAAAAGATGTTTGCATACAAAGTTGACACTTTGTATGCAAAGGCAAATCTTTTTATAGCTGTTCCAAATAGCCACACTTGAAGGTAAGACAGACCTCGCTGGCGAGACAGTGAGTCATACAAACAGAAATAAGGGGATACGCTTTTAGACGGTCTCTACTCAAGATCGTTCATGTTATTGCACTTGGTTATACTCACAAAGTAAGGGACATTCACACCTTCACACACAGATGGTCGACTAGCTTTGGAAACCTGCTCCCACCACATCTTTCCAACGGGAATTGGGCACTGTCTACAAGTTTACAGTCACACTGTGTGAGTAATCAGTTGTGTGGAAATGAGAAAGAAGCCAGGGTTTGAACCTCTCTCTGGTCTTCTATTTTACATTCTTGACAAAACTATTTTAATCACTTTTCATGCGAACAACCAAAAGCAACACTATGAAAGGTTTCATAGTGTCCAAACAATATCACGTCTCACCAGGCAAAAAGTATTGGACAAGTTTTCCTGGTGTTCTTTTAAAAGTACTTTTTCGATTTAACTTTTTTTTTTTTTCGTTGTCCCTGCTGAAGTCTTGCTACTGCAATGGCCTAATTTACAGATGGAGATCAGTAAAATGTAATCTTATCTCGTAGTTTTAATCTCTCTTCCTGTAATCATGATTTATAATGCATGCATAAGGAATGTCAGTTTCAATCTGGGTCTGTGTCAGGACTATATTGTCGCTATCGTTAGCGATCACTGATCCCCACTGTAAGCTGCTTAATGTTCCGTAACATCCCTGTTAGATAGCCAAACCTTTCCCTACTCTCTTTCCGTCATGCCTACACTTACATGGGGAAAACTGTCACTACCCCCCCCCCACACACACACACACACACACAAAAGGAATCCTCAATCACCTTGAAGGTACAGCTAAAGAACGCCAACGCCGTCAATCAACACGCCATGTATCGCGTTGTCTTTCCCTCTTTACAAGTGTGATTCTTTGGGTGTGTATGTGTGTTATTCTAAGGAGTCATGAAATGGATCAATGCAATAAAAACATCTTACTCCCCTGTTAAATACCCTCTCTTGGAGCGTTAATAATGTTCAACAATCACAGAACCTTTCTCTCCTGGTGCCTTTTACAGTAAGCAACACTATAAAAAAAGCTGTTTGACTCACGTAAGCAAAACAAACAGCACTTTGTTATATTATAACAGACTGTGTAGCATCAGATTTTCTTCCCATTTATTGCATTTTATTTAATGTATTTGTTGCAGAATAGAAAATGGGATGTTCTAGAGCCAAACAAGTTAAAAACACAGAACTGTCGTGCAAGGTTAGCATGTTTTATTCTACTTCAGTTGTTTGACAGGCCTTAGGCCTATTGTCCATTTGGACACGGCGTTCCATTATTACAGTCTTTCTGTCGTTTTTCAGCAAAGGAGTTAGATCACTGATAGTCAGGTGATTCCAATGGATGTACCACATAGGGGTGAATTGTTTTTTTGTTTTTTTCCCCAGTAAGTCACAGCTGTTTAGTAAGAAGGTAAATGTTCTGGATGCCATTTGTTTACCATGTAGGCCGCCGTCTGTGAATAATGTCAGCAGATGCCTTGTTTTTGAGGACAGAATTGGACATGTTCTTTTAATATGCACAAAAGCATATACACAAAATACACTGGCAAATCAGCAATCGGCTCAGTGGCAAACTGGAGAGATCCTTGAATTGTATAACTGAGCAGGTATAGACCACATTGTGAAAAACGAGAGACGTCATTTATTTTCTCTACCATAAATGAAAGTCCCATTCTTTGACAAAAGTATGAAAAGTACAGAGCTCAGCCAGATAAATGTTTCCAATTAGAACTGTAGAGTTTAAATAAATAACTAAAATATTGGATAGAAATAAAGGTACACTACAGAAATCTCACTTGACATGTCCAGCCACCTGGCACAGTGTTCTCAGTAGTCTAATTCCCACAGCACATTGCAGGCAACAGATGCAAAGCCTCATGGGAGTTATGTTTTGCGTCCTCGGAGGGAATTGGCTCAATCACCTCATTAAACGAGGCTTTAAACAAAGAGTGAAATTTCATCTGGGGAACAGGCTTCAGGCAATCTAGAGTATCTGTCGATGTAATATAGAGAAACAAATTCATAAATGGAGGAAGAAGAGAGAAAGAGAGCACAGTAAACAACATGTACAAATAAGGAGTATGCAAAATATAATGAAATGGCAAAAGCAGTGCCCCGATTAACCACTGTGCTGATCACAGTAGCCACTGATAAAATTACGAGCAAAAAAATAGGTTTAATCATTTTAGCGGCCTTTCTGTATCCCTTCCTGAATATCACAATAAGTTAGAAAACAACCATTCGTAAGACTAAATCACTGTCAGTATAAAAGTAGAGAGATTCTGAGGGCCTGTGGAGTAGAGATTAATTATGAAATCATTATATTAATACTAATGTGACATTAAAAAGTATTTAATCAATACAACTTTAAAAGCAACTCTCACATAGCAGATGTATGAATGCAGTAATTGGGTAGTATTAGGTGGGAGGGAGGAATACACAAAACAAGGATAATGAGATGAGACTAGGCAAGTTGTGTGTGAGTATACCGTACCTGTTGTAGAGGAGGATATCTGGGACCCACACCAGATTAGAAGGGAAGCGCAGATTCTGAACCCCAGGGTAGCTCTCTTGATTCCATGAAAGGTAAACGTCTGTCCAATACTGAAACAACAATAGAGAGAGTGAGACGGTAAGGTAAGGGCATTGTCACCAGGACAAAACACGTGACAATGAAAGACAAGTGAGCAAATGACAGAACAGTTGAGGAATAAACAGGTGTTGAACAAAAATGAAAAGAATGCCTAATTCAAGACCCGTCTATTTTTGGTTTGTATCCCAGACAGGAGAGCCAGGTTTTTTTTTTTTTTTTTTAGTATAGTGTTGTTACAATGCCACGCAAACCGCATATATATATCCTGTGCGTCATAGCATCTTTCCTAAAATAAAAAAACACATCCTTTTGCCAGGCTAATATTTCAACAACTGTTGGCTCTTACAATTTGTCTGAGGCCTGGCAGTGAATTATTGCCAAGCCAACAGCTGTTGGCACCGACCCCTGCACTCCATATTGAGCAAAGGGCTAACTGAGCCCAGCGTCATAGCATTTAAAGGCAAAAGGGGAGTGAGTGTGTGTTGCTTGCTTGCCTCTTTTCATGACTTTCAATTAATATCAAGACGATGTGTGAGATGTGGAATGGCATACATATGAGCGTGTGTTTTTGCATTTAAGCACATTCGTATGTGTTTGTTACTGTTGTTTCTCTGTGTGTGTGTGTGTGTGTGTGTGTGTGTGTGTGTGTGTGTATATAGCAAATGTATACAAGTCATATAGATGTAGTCACTCAGACTGTGTAGCCAATGGGCACATTCTCTATGGAGCAAACACAGTGCCATTGCTAATGTGTCTGTGTCTCTGTACACTGGGCACTTCTGTTTGCACCTATAAACGTGTGTATGTCTTTGTGCATGCATGGTCATTTGCATATGGACAGCGTGCAATGTGTATTTTTGTGTTTGCACGAATGTGCTCTTGGGATTGTTAATGTGTGCATGTTTCCGTGCACACGCATATGTGCCTCTGTCCATATAAGTGACTTTAAAATCAACAAAAATCCTTTACAGATGGTGTCTGACTTGAACAATGTCAAAGAGGTGCCATCCATCTAAAGTGGGACATACGTCTCCACTCACGCAGCTAATGACTTAATCACTACACTTGGTTGTTTGGTGCTACAGAGCCTTCCTTTCATGTTGTTCTCGTTGGCTTGGAGTGCACAACTAACAGCCAACAGAACAACTCACGGCTCACGGACTTCTTTCAGGAATAGACAAGGAGGACACTAGGCTACGTAAGGTAACAGCTTTCTAAGAATAGGTTTGGAGTTGCATAACAGAGATTTAAGAAAGCGTCACTAATTTGAAACAACTAGGTTCTCATTTAGAGAGTGTGCAATTCATTGTCTGAATAGGATGATAGGTTTTGGGTGTAGGATGCAAATATGCACTGTATTTATCACTCTTCCAAGACAAGTATACAAAATAGTTGAGCAGATAATTAAATATAGGACTGATTGCCTTTTATCATTTGTAATGACCTTCCGTGCATCTTTTTAGTGTGCATATCATATCCTCCCAACAAATCTGCTGCCACTACAAAGCCTCCTTAGCCAGACCAGTCAGTATACTGTTTCTAAGAGAGACAATTGGATAATATAGTGTGCATAGATGTTTTAAGTTTTTTCATGTTACTACACATAAAATACATTTTATATATATACACACACAACATTTGCATTTAAGTCATATCTGGATTAATTCATTGCCCTGCAAAAACAATGGAGGATTTTATTTATGGTGCTCACAGCAACAAGTAAATGTATTAAAAAATGTTCAACAATTACATAATTTTCCATAAATACTGTCCTGGTCACTCTAAATAATGTACTATGAAAAGTTGTTAAAGGGACTATTTCTTTGCTTCAAAGTAGTTCCAGTGAATACTGTTGATCTGTAGATTATTAAGATTCACAGCGACACGGCTCCTGGAAAGATAAACTATGACTATGACACAATTTGATTACCAAAATTCCATTTACCTTCATTATATTCGGATGCAGGCAAGGATTATCTGAGATCAATATATTAAAATCTGGGTAAGACTGTTTTTTGATCATTTGGGTGAACTGACCCTTTTAAATGTCACTCTTCCAACAGCCATACGAGCTGGCTATAGAGGAGAAGAGAAAAGTAACACCCAGTTCTTATAAAACTTAAGCTCATTACAATTCCCACAGTTAAGAAACACATAAAAGCCTACCCATTCGGATGTGGGACATTCAATGCCAGCACGAACCTGTAATCTTACAATCCTCTGGGATGAAGCGAAAGTGAACCTGACCCTTCTCTGCCTGTCTGTGAGCTTCTTAACGTGCTTCTCAAGTCTCCTTCAAAATCTGCTCCATCTGCAAAGCCCCCTTAAGCCATCACACCAAAGTGGATGCCTGCATTAACGAGGTGGCTTCCTGAATAATTGATTGATTCATAACTTGTTAGCCAGTCAGCAACCAACTAAAAGTGTAGGCTGTGACATCCTTAAAGGGCTATTCTGACTAGGGCTGCTCTGATAATGAGGCTGTTCTACCTACTTGACTGATCTGACATTTTCCTGAGCATTGTAATGCATATTTCCTGTACCGTTAACTTCATTTCACCTTTCCTTAATGGGATAGTTGTGCTGTAGCTGAGCTTAGCTTCGATGGCCTGTTTATCTCGCTATTATGAAGTATCATAAAAGAATAGATGACATATAATTTTTGACATAACCTAATGTTACTGCCTTTTAACACATCATGACATTTGACACATAAACTTAAGGATCTTGTAATGTATTTTGTCACATGAAGCCCTGGAGATTCACTTATATATACTATAAACTTATTCACAAATTTTTTTGTTGGTCACAGAAAACAGCTTCACATTCAAAACAAAAGGTTATTGGTTGCAGCTCGATGGCTTCAAATGCAGTTAGATGTGAACACTTTTTGAAAAGGAATAAATAAACGGCAGAGGCCCGTAGGACACAAGCAATTTCCCAAAAATAAACACAAACAGTGCTTGAAGACATACCATCTGCAGCCAGGCATTTGTGATCACCACCTGGTTTTTTTCATCCTGCAGGGGAAAAGGAGGGGAGAGATAAGGAGGATAATCAGCATGGAGGAGACATTGCTGTAGACAGATAGTGAGGGGAATTATTCTGCAACGTGAGAGAAAAAATAAAATGTCTGGTAAACATGAGGTGAGATTATGAGACAGATCGACAATAAAGTCAAACTGCAGCTCAATAGACTCAGAGCTGACATGCTCTCTGAATGACAACGATGCACTCAGCTTTTTCTCTTTTACGACACTCTCGTGATGTAAGGTAGAAGAAGTCGTGTTTTGCCATTTTAAACAATTCATAGATGATAAGGAAAGGGGAAAAAAAGAAAGAAAATAGGACAAACTGCAATTTGCACAGGAAATAGACATTGACATTGAGCAGAAATGGTGAAAATGCTCTTCAACAAAGAGATGCGTTTACAGACATTTCTATCTACGGCGTGAAAACACTCTTGCTCCAGCTGCATGTCATGTATCCGAGGGTCAGTTCATGGTCAAATGGCCAGAGAGAAAATGAAAGGGGAAAACATGGACGGAGGCATGGGGGGAAAAAGTAAAGAGAGGAGAGTGAGAGGAATCAAGAGTGAAAGAGAGAGAGAATCAGAACAGATAGAGGTTGAGATCACGAGTCAGCAAAGAGAGAAAAACAAGTCAGAAGTAGAGCCACAAGGAAGAAGAGCAAAGACGTTTAGTGTGAGATTGGACGTCTTTAGAGTCTGTTTAGCACAATCCTACATGACAGCGACAAGTTTTACTCCTTGTTGCACACTGGTACGCTGCGTGTCTGACGGATTACCTCCCTCTTACCTCTGAAAAAAATGCGGAAACTGCTCAACAGCATATTCTATAGTCTGTTTCTTCATGGATTATTCATTTTTCATCACTTAGGGGATTTATCTCGTAACCTCTACTCAGTACCTCTAACCTTAACTCCAGATGCATCATCATTGTTCAAATCAGCTCAACTACAATTTTTTTCTTCTTTGTCTCACTCCCTCAGGTGTCTCTCCATCCTCCTCAGAAAAAGGATTGGTGATGGGATGGATGAGTCAAACAAGCACCAGGAGACCGCTGTTCACGCCCCGCGTGAAACCAAAAGTCAACACGTTGAGCTATTTTAAGCTATGTATGTAATTATGTTAGCGCGTAACCACGCCACATGTGTCACGTAACAAACACACACAAACCATGATCTTTTCCTAAACCCAACCAAGTAGTTTAAACAACATTAAACACATTTTTTTAAAGCTGCAAACGTCTGACAACGTTAAATAGAACGATGATTCATGTCATTTTGGGAGTTATTGGCATACAACCTATTCTGTCGTTTGGTTATGAGGACGTGTTGCTTACAGTAAATAATTCCATCATTATTCTAAAAGGTGGTTAAACTCTGTGTCATCAATGACAAACATCGCTGCTTTTTCTTCCTGTTTAGTGAAAAACGATTTTCACAGAATCTCCACTCCACTCTCTCCTCACCGCCTCCCTAACTCCCTCCACGCTCCAATCTTATCTCCCCCTGTATTTTCTGATCTGTCCCTCTTTTAAACAGCCTCCTTTCTCCGCTGCTGAAATAGAACAGCCTCCCATTGTGTGCTTCACAAAGCACGTTGTTCTGTTCTGTTGGTGTGTGTGGTGCGATCAAGCTTGCAATCATGGAGATTTGGCTTTGGTTTCAAGGTTGCTGTGTTTTCGCCCTATTTTGTACCTGATCTCTCTTTTGTTGTGATTTGTGAGATTTTGGATACTTTTGCTCCTAGACCTGGCTTTAGTCATTTTAACTGCTATGGTATATCTAACTATCCTATGAAGCAGCACAACAACAGCTGCAGGTGGAGGAGGTGTGTATTAATCAGTAAAAAAAAAACTAAATGGGGAAAATCTATTGCAAGATATATCATGCAGGATAAGAACTTTAAAAAGTGTTGTTTTAGTAAATTCACATTTTGAATGAAAATATCTTCCTCTAGAGGAGGACCAGAATGTATATATTTTACCTTTTGCTTTCTGTTATTTTATGATCTTGACTGAACATGTTACTAAAAAATATATATACATATCAAGTAATATACCCGATATCAATAAAGATAGTATTGGGTGCCCCAATCCGAATAAATCTTGTCATTATGTCACAATATTTAAAAAAAATGTAATGTATTTGAGACAAATAAACAGAAAGAAATAGATACAGGTCTATCTAACGCACACTTTACCAAAGTTTACTTGTCAATTCAAGTAGCCGTATAACTTTGGTGATCCTAACTTATATAGCGCCATCATCAGGTCTAAATTTGTATTTGTCTGATACTTCTATAACTAAGTTAAGTTGAGTAACTTCAAAAATGAAGTAACTTCAAAAGTAACTTTAAAAATAAAGTAACTTCAAAAGTAACTTAAAATAAAGTAACTCAAAAAGTAACTCAAAATAAAGAGTAACTTTTAAAATAACTTATAATAAAGTAATAAAGTAACTTTTTGCCCAAAGTAACTCAAAAAGTAACTTTTTGCCCAAAGTAACTAAAAAAGTAACTTTTTTTCCAAAGTAACTAAAAAAGTAACTTTTTTCCCAAAGTAACTAAAAAAGTAACTTTTTTCCAAAGTAACTAAAAAAGTAACTTTTTTTCCAAAGTAACTAAAAAAGTAACTTTTTCCCCAAAGTAACTAAAAAAGTAACTTTTTTCCCAAAGTAACTAAAAAAGTAACTTTTTCCCCAAAGTAACTAAAAAAGTAACTTTTTTCCCAAAGTAACTAAAAAAGTAACTTTTTTCCCAAAGTAACTAAAAAAGTAACTTTTTTCCCAAAGTAACTAAAAAAGTAACTTAAAAAAGTAACTTTTTCCCCAAAGTAACTAAAAAAGTAACTTTTTTCCCAAAGTAACTAAAAAAGTAACTTTTTTCCCAAAGTAACTAAAAAAGTAACTTTTTAAAAAAAGTAACTAAAAAAGTAACTTTTTTCCCAAAGTAACTAAAAAAGTAACTTTTTAAAAAAAGTAATTAAAGTAATTTAAAAAAAAAGTAATTAAAAAGTTACTTTTAATGACACGCTGTACTATGCCGTTTATAATTGCAGAAACTCCCTTCATCAACACTATCCCGCTGGACTCCAGCGGGATTATGCCTTATCTGACCTCAGCATCACCAGCCCTCGATTGTCTTCCTTCAGGATTTTATTTTTTATTTATTACACTATATTTATCCCTTCATGGGGGAAATTTTTCTCTGCATTTGACCCATCCCTGTATATAGGGAGCAGTGGGCTGCCAATGACAGGCGCCCGGGGAGCTAGGGGTACAGTGTCTTGCTCAGGGACACTTCGACACATGACACGTCCCAGTCAACGATTGAACCTTCGACCTTGCGGTTACCAGACAACCCTCTTAACCCAGGGAGCCACGGATGGAGGATGGAGTCCAATCTCCAAAGATGTTGCACTATTCAAATTTGTACAATGTGTAATAAATTGTGAAATTCTAATGAAGTCTCTCCTGGTTGAAGGACTTTTATATGACTGTTTTCGACATTATATAATAAGACTGTTTTTGACTTTTTTCGACATGCTGTACTATAACTAAGTTAAGTTGAGTTACTTCAAAAATTAAGTAACTTCAAAAGTAACTTTAAAAATGAAGTAACTTCAAAAGTAACTTTAAAAAATAAAGTAACTCAAAAGTAACTAAAAATAAAGAGTAACTTTTGAAATGAAGTAACTCAAAAAGTAACTTAAAATAAAGTAACTTTTAAAATGAAGTAACTTTTATACACATGCTATACTATGACTTTTTATGATTGTTTCATTATGTTAAACTGACTTGTCGACATGCTATACTGTGCTATAATGTTTATAACTGCAGCAACTCCCTTCATCAACACCATGCTGTACTATGACTTAATTAAATTAAGTTGAGTATCTTCAAAAATAAAGTAACTTAAAAAGTAACTAAAAAAGTAACTTAACGACATGCTATACTATGCCGTTTATAACTGCAGAAACTCCCTTCATCAACACCACGACCAGTGGCTGGACTCCAGCGGGATTATGCCTTATCTGACCTCAGCATCACCAGCCCTCGATTGTCTTCCTTCAGGATGGAGTCCAATCGCCAAAGATGTTGCACTAATCAAATTTGTACAATGTGTAAAAAATTATTGTGAAATTCTAATGAAGTCTCTCCTGGTTGAATTACTTTCATGACTTTTTTCAACATGCTGTACTATGACTTGTTAATTAAATTAAGTTGAGTATCTTCAAAAACAAAGTAAATTAAAAAGTATCTTCAAAAATGAAGTAACTAAAAAAGTAACTTTTTTCCCAAAGTAACTAAAAAAGTAACTTTTTTCCCAAAGTAACTAAAAAAGTAACTTTTTTCCCAAAGTAACTAAAAAAGTAACTTTTTTCCCAAAGTAACTAAAAAAGTAACTTTTTAAAAAAAGTAATTAAAAAGTTACTTTTAATGACACGCTGTAATATGCCGTTTATAATTGCAGAAACAACACTATCCAGCTGGACTCCAGCGGGATTATGCCTTATCTGACCTCAGCATCACCAGCCCTCGATTGTCTTCCTTCAGGATTTTATTTTTTATTTATTACACTATATTTATCCCTTCATGGGGGAAATTTTTCTCTGCATTTGACCCATCCCTGTATATAGGGAGCAGTGGGCTGCCAATGACAGGCGCCCGGGGAGCTAGGGGTACAGTGTCTTGCTCAGGGACACTTCGACACATGACACGTCCCAGTCAAGGATTGAACCTTCGACCTTGCGGTTACCAGACAACCTGTACTATAACTAAGTTAAGTTGAGTAACTTCAAAAATGAAGTAACTTCAAAAGTAACTTTAAAAATGAAGTAACTTCAAAAGTAACTTTAAAAAATAAAGTAACTCAAAAGTAACTAAAAATGAAGAGTAACTTTTAAAATGAAGTAACTCAAAAAGTAACTAAAATAAAGTAACTTTTAAAATAAAGTAACTTTTATACACATGCTATACTATGACTTTTTATGATTGTTTCATCATGTTAAACTGGCTTGTCGACATGCTATACTGTGCTATAATGTTTATAACTGCAGCAACTCCCTTCATCAACACCATGCTGTACTATGACTTAATTAAATTAAGTTGAGTATCTTAAAAAATAAAGTAACTTAAAAAGTAACTAAAAAAGTAACTTAACGACTATGCCGTTTATAACTGCAGAAACTCCCTTCATCAACACCACGACCAGTGGCTGGACTCCAGCGGGATTATGCCTTATCTGACCTCAGCATCACCAGCCCTCGATTGTCTTCCTTCAGAGCACGCCATGTTAACTTGCTTCTCCGACTTACTCACTTCTCTCACTGCTTCTCTCTCACTGCTCTCGCTCCGTCTCCCGCCTGTCTGCGTGATCTCACTCGACTCACGATGCATTTTGGAATAAACATTCGATTGGCTGAGTAGCGTCACGTGAGATTATTTACAATGTATGTAATTGGTCGGTGTGTTTCCTGAACTGCTGAATGAATGCCGTAAAGGCCGGAAAAGCTGCGCAGGTTAAAACAGAAGCGCTCCGCCAAAATGTATAATTCTCAATTATACGTCCGGGTCCGGATAGGACAGCGTCTGGGTCCGGATCCGGACCGCGGTCCGCCTATTGGCGACCCCTGACCTATAACAATGCATTGTTAATCCTGTCCGAATGGGGCTTTAGATGAGGAGATTGATGCTGCTCTCATATCTGTCCATTTAATACAAAGCTGTTATCTTTACTTAGCACTGGAAACATGAGGGACACAGCTACCCTGGGTCTCTGCAAAGGTGACTAAATCCTACTACCAGCACCTCTAAAGCTTACTAATTAACATGTTATCTCTCGTTTGTGTAATCCTTGTAAAAACCAGAAGTAAAAATGACAATCCTCTGTTTCATGGGGGGGTTTTGTGATGGACTATTTCTAGACTCTGAGCAGTTGACAGGCCACCGGCAGGGACTCCAGGAAGTCACTGAAGGGTTTTACTGATTTCTATCACCTTTTGGACAGAGCCAGGCTGTTCCCAGTCTTTGGCAAATTGTAAAGCATTTTGCATAAAAACACTATATAATTGCAGCTATTTATTTATATTTAATTCCTGTGAGTGTGATACTTTTAAATGATATCATAAGATGATCAATACTGATGTACTAATGCGTAAGTAGCATTTTAGTTTTATATTTGACTAAAGTGTAAACTTAGATACTGAACCTTGGCATCTTTGTTCGCTACATAAGGCACATGGTGGCCCTTCCCATACTGGATGGTGACCAGTCCTGTGCTCGTCTGTCAGTCTGCCTGTCATTATTCATGGCGATGAACTCAGTTTGCGGCATCAACCTGCCCCAGTTCCCTGGTTAGAGAGTTACCCAGGAGCAGATGGAGGAATCAAAGGCCACATTACACACAGACACACAAACACATGGGAACCAGCTTTACATTATTTACAAACTGCCCAGTAAGCTCATCATTTATGTAGCGATTTTGCGAACAATGTAGTTAACAATATATAAATAGCAAACACACTCAATCACATGTCAGCCTTATTCAATAACATACAGCAGATTCAATAAATGTATGTTTTTTTCTTTGGTTTCTGTACATTTATGGCTAACGTATGTGATTTGTTCATCATAATTCAAGCACAACTTTTTAAATCAACAGCAATTGAATAAACTCATAAAAAGCACTAAAGACTCTTGACACATTGTTTTGGAAAAGCGCCATGTGTTCTCTCTAGAGATTGACTCGTCTCTTGACTCTGTGTCTCCAGTCTGTCGTTTGCAAGCTCTAAGAATACATTAAAATGTTGTTTCATAAAAAATGCTGCAGGGGACTTGACCATATTAATAATAGAATGGGAATTTTATATTACAGCCCAGCATATATGGCTCTTACCACCATGCAAGTATCATATGAAGACGTACACGTCTTGTGACAGGGCTGGCTCAGGGATGTGACGGAGTGTCGGCTTGGGTTTTTTGGATGAGCGCTCCGTTTGTGTGGTGGAGCTTACAGGCAAGAGGTTATGTGTGGGTCGGAGAGAGGTAAGGTGCATGAGATGTGACAGAAACCAGAGAAGTGTCGATTCAAGAGCCTCGGGTTTGACATGGAAAAAAATGAAGAGCGACAGAAAGAGAGGATTGTGGCCACATTTAGCTAAATTGTGTTTCTGTCACGGGGCATGATGGAGGAATCAAACGCAGACCAGGCAGAGTAGCGTGAAACAGGTATTTAATGAACACAAATAGGAATCGTTACCAGCACACAACAGGGAGTCCAAGCACAAGACAAGAGACGAGGGGGGAAATCCAGCAGGAACGAGACAGGGCAGGCAGACGGGGAAACCGGGAACAGGACGAGCAAAAACGGGCGGGTAGACATGACAATGATCTGGCAGTGAGTGACTGAAAGGCAGGGGTTTATAAAGTGGCTTGAACAGGCGAGGGGAGTTGCGCTGATGAGGAGGGAGTGCGTGATGGTGAACAGAGGCAGGTGAAGGGAGTTAGGCTGATGATGAGGGAGGCAGGTGCACTGAAT
Organism: Leptoclinus maculatus; assembly: GCA_032191485.1. Lineage (NCBI taxonomy): Eukaryota > Metazoa > Chordata > Actinopteri > Perciformes > Stichaeidae > Leptoclinus > Leptoclinus maculatus. The sequence continues at coordinate 6,747,731 of JAVDOI010000009.1, forward strand.
GAGTTGATAGGTGAGTGAGGTGAGTGAGCAATAAAAAGACAGGAGAGAAAGGGCAGAGCTGTGAGCTGTGACAGTTTCTGTGTATGTTTGGCACCCCCCCCAGACATTTTTCAGAAGGGTGGCCAGATGGGGCAACTGAAAATCTATAATAATAATAATAACAATAATAATAGGCCTTATTGATGTTATCCTATGTGATCAGGTTTAATAGTATATCTTTCACAATGACTGACACGTATAATGTCCATAGCATAACATCATCTAATGCACTTGGAAATGATGGGTTCTGTATACGTTACCTTGACAGCAAAGCATGTTTACCCCTCTTTTGTAGGCTACTCACCATCACAAGAAAGTTTAACTTAAAAGTTTTTATGTCCGTTGTCTTTATATTCTCCATTTTGTTTGTCAAGAGGTCACTATTTTGTGAGACCAAATGGAACAATCGAGCAATTTAAACAGTTGACATTTGAGAAAATCTATTGATCGCTTGAGCAGAAGTCAATATTTTGTTGGCTTGTTTTCATCAGCATCCGAAATTCGCAGATAATGAAACAGCTGCAAAAAAAACCTGCACTGTGAAACACAAAGGTTTTGGAACGGGTGTGAATAGGCTTCTAGAGAGTTATAGTGATTTATTTGCAGAAAATGTTTGTGTTTGGTCAGAATTTTTTTTTATAGGAGAACATTAATATCACTCTCATATACATACAATAAATATAAGGCTAGCAGCAGCAGCCAGTTATTTGTGCTTAACAGAAAGACTAGAAACAGATAATCTGGTAAAGAAATGGCCAATGACCAGAAAGACAATCTGTATGACTCAGCAAGGGTGCCATTTAAAATTGTAATGTCATTACAGTCAGTTTCACTGGTCGAGGGGGAGAACACCATGAACTTGATCCTGTCAGCATTTAAACTAGCCTGGGATTCAGGAGAGGTAATTAAAAGCATCAAAGGCAGACTGAGGACGAGTTGGGGCCTGGGTTGGAGTGGAGCCTGGGGCATATCAAATTGTGTCATCAGCAAAAAAAAAATTATATTTCAGTATTGATTAGGAAGAATTATGTTATCTTTGTACAATGTAAACAAAAAAGGACCAAAGATAGAACCCAGAGGCAACCCATTCCTGATGGTGCGCTGGCTTGACTGAATACCATCAGCAACCGTCTGAGCTGTAAAGTAAGAGTGGAACCAATTAAGCGTGGCGTGATTCAGACCTAAATAATGTAGTTTGTGGGATTTTATGATCAACTGTATCAAATGCTTTTGACAGGGGAATGAAGAGAAAAAAATAGATTCTATTTTTATCAAGCGAGAACACAATGTTATCAATGACTGAAGCTGCAACTGTTATTGTGCTGTGACCTGTGTTAAGTGGAGTTATATGCCTGACTTTTTCTCTGCCGAGTTATTTGCTCAAATTTGAATGCTGAACCATTTCTACAGTTGCTGTTTATTCAACCCAAATAACCAATGTAACAGTGATGGTCGGTGACGTTGCCAGGTAAACAAGCAGAGACTCCAGGGAGTCATTGCACCAGGCCAAGATATAGTCCAGCTCTTACTTTTCAGTCTTTCTGCTAAGCTAAGCTGCTGCTATAGCCTTATGATTAACAGACAGATATGGAAGTGGTATTGATCTTCTCATCTAACTCTCAGCAGGAAGGAAAAGAGGCCTATTTCCAAAAACAAATTGAACTAGGAGACACATTGTTGTGATCAGAATGGGGGGAAAAGCTCAAAGCGGGAGGAAGAGTAAGGAGCAGCTCGGAAGAAAAAGCGGCAAAAATGTGCAAGAGAGCATATCTCAACACTGAGATTAAATTGTCTTGTTGAATGAAAGAAAGGACTGAGCGCCGGTGGTGCCACGAAATGAAAAAGGATCGAGGGGAGAAACAAAGAAGTTGCTCTTTCAAAGACGAATAGTCTCAGTTGGTTGGGTGCTGCAACTGCTGCAAAAATAGTTTTAACTTTAGAGGAAGAATTGTGTGTGGTGAGCACAAAGTGTGTGCATCAGCATCGGCACTACCTTTAACACAAACAAAACAAAAAAATCCTGAAAAAACGATTAATAACAACTTTACTTTCTCTTTTTCACTGTTGATTTTAAAATAAATTCCCCACACATCCTTGCTTTCTTTTTGCCTGCAAACATTCTCTACACCTTAGCCGTGCCAAAACACACACACAGGCGCACACACACACACACTCACCACGTCAATGATTTGGAGCAGTGTGAGGCCGAGTTCCACAACAATGGGTGCAGAGTCATTTTGGACGGGTCTTTCCAGACGATTGTAGTTCACCATCAGGTCGTGGTACAGCTTCCTTTGGTACACACCACCATGGCAACCTGGAGCAAAAATAGGATTGAATATGAAGGTGGGCGGAAAGAGTGAGAAGGATGAAAGAGAGGAAGGAGGTAAAAGATAGAAGTTGTCATGGGTTTTACAGGGGGAGAGGAGGGAGGAAAAGAATAATAGATAGTGAAATTACAGGAGTAAAAGGGAAGAGTAACAGACACTCAATCAGCCCAAACACTTAAGATATACTCCCACTTATTAATGCCTGTAATCTAATCAACACTATTATTGCAATTATTTCCAACATTGTTCATATGCGGCTCCAAATCCCTCAAGAAATCCTGATTATGTCACAATATGCTGAACGTAATGAGCTCATTATCAACTCAGTGAACTTTAACTGTGTTGACTGTGCTTTCTTTTTGTCTCTATTAGACCACATCAGGAGGTTTACACTGAACAACGAAGTGTCCATCTTGAACAGGAAGGAATATTACAGCGCAGTCCCTGAGGCAAAAGAAAACCCAGTCAGTCGTGAAGGTAGCACGTCTTCTTTTTGGCACAACACTGCTAGCATTGCTTCCCTTTCCCTTTCACCAATGCTTCTGTAAAATTTGAGTTAGAGCAGCACTTTTAATTAAATATTAATCGCGGTCACGATTCTGGACTTCCCACAATTAAATGAACATGATCGACCGCAATATTGACGTTTAAAATGCACGGGGCGTACGCCAAACTCTGCTGCATATCAAGTCAAGCTCTTGTTAAACAGCCAGTGGACAAATGACGTGGCCACCTGTCCCCTTATATTTAATGGTAGAAACTTGGAGCACCTCCAAGTGATGACATCTCCCTACTCCCTACTAAACTTGATCATTGCAACGCAACGTGAAATGACCCAAATGCCAGAGTTTCAGTGGTAACGCTTTATTTTAAGACCCATTAACATTCATAAGCAATAAATATTTGATGAATGGTTATTAAGCCACTTTAATGTAGTACAACTATCAGACATAAGCGTTTAATAATGTATTCATCAAAAAGCACAAGTCTCCCCGTGGACTCCCTTAAGTGGAGGCTGGTGTGAAAACAGATAACGAGTGACAATATAGTAAAACACAGGCTGTAATAATAAGAAATGTCGTCATGGGGGAACTTATAATTGTTAAAAACACTGCACATTATTAAACACTTAAATTCTGCTTAAATTGTATTATTATTATTAAATGTTCGATACTACTTTGAAATGCAAAATAGACACGACTCGATAATTTGAAGGATGCCATAATCACAAAAGAAATCTATAAACAATGGCTTTAAAGTTTCCCATCCACAGCCAATTAAAGTTGGGAGAAACAGCTTCTTATCTCAAGTCAAGGTTGCCACCATTTACAAAAATGCCAGACTCCCTCATCCCTCATCCAAGGAAGACCAGATTACTTTCTCATTGTGTTGTGTAGCCCTGAGGGCAACTACTGAAAAAAAGTCACTCTTTCTGCCCTCTTCCTCTCTTCCTCTCTTGCTTCCACACCTCCTCTCCTTTGACTCGTGTGCAGCTGCAAGTGTGTGTGTGTGTGCAGCAGCAGCAGATAATGGATCAATCATTTAACGAAATTCTCCACTCCTACTTACCCACAATCTATGGATTCTCACATTTTATAAATGTACACATTTGTTGCATGATTGTTAAGCTCTTATGGATAGTGTCATTATTCATCTTTATCTCTTTAGGAAGAGGCTTAAATGGGTTTAGTTGTCAAGAGCATGTAAGCATGGCTGTTCTGAAAATCAACATAATGCTCATTCATGGAAGATGAATACAATGCACTGTTTTGGTTCAGGGAGGGACCTGATTGGTCAGTCTCATTACTTGAATGTCGGGCTGCAACTAACTTTTTTTTTTTTCATTATTGATTAATATAAAAAAAATCTAATTTAATAATTTAGTATATAAAACGTCAGACAACAGTGAAAAATGTTCATCATGGTGACCGAGAGCCTAAGATGTTGTAGTTTAACTCATCAAACAGTCCAAAACCCAAAGATATGCCTTGTAGCGTAGGTCAAAGAAAGAAGCAGAAATATCACAAGGAATGATGTAACCATCAAAAGGTTGTCATTTTTGCTTGAAAAGTCACTGAAATGGTTAATTGAATATACAAAATAGTAACACATTTCAAAGCCGCTAAGTTTCGTAACGGATTGTATTTTAAATGAAGTCGATGTTTAGTCTAAACTGCATTTCAATTGCAAATGTCTGCAAAGGTCTCTATAGCTTGCACGAGAGAATGATATATCTCGTAGCAGAAGAGATAAGGTTACGGTCACGTTACTCAGATGCAATCCTCAGGCCAACTCTGACAGACTTGCTGGTAAGATTTCACCTTTGTTCAACTTCAAACACTGATCTACTGAGTTTGGAAATGGAGAAGTTATTAGTAATCTTTGTTTTGTACAATATTATCAGGCTTCCGGCTGCAGCATAACTCTGCAACACCGTTTACAGTAAGTAATCATTCTACTCAATATTTAACTTTTTTGGACAAAAGGCAGATGTGAACACATCTTAAGGCATTTCAAGCTTTATGGGAGGTGTTTTCCTTTCCGTTTGTCCAGCAAAAATCCTCATTGTCACAAAATTCATCTTGCCCTCAGCGCTTCCCTCTGATGTACAGAATGTCTGCCCCAGTCGTCCTTGACCAAACCATAGTTCTCCTTCTGTCCTCTTTTGCATCTCTCAGATTGCAGATTGTCGTTCCACCCAGCGCTAACTGATTTGCTCCATGATCCAGAACCTCAATAATAGACATACTGAACATACCAATACAGACAGAGCTCTAAAGTGGCCTGGAGGCATCTATCAATTTCAAATGGCTACCATATATCTCTCTGTCATGGCATTGGATACCTGTCATATTTACATTTCAGAGCCCACTGGGGGCCTCGTTCAATTCTCAGTCATTAAACCTCAGTTGTATTGTATAGAAATAAAAAGGAAGTCTTTCATTGCTGTGATGCTGCAGCAGCGGGTACACAGGTAATTCACTTTATGAGTCGCTCACTCTTCAAAATCGTTTTTACACCCCGATGGAAAATCTTAATCTGGGTTTTCACATTTTTGTGTGTATCATATTGGAGCTTTCAAGGGCCAGAAGGCAACCCCTAACAGCATGCTGCTTGCAGCAATATTAACTTTACGCTAAGAGGGACGATGCCAGAGGAGTGTCAATGTTTAATGTCCCCAAGAGGCAGTTTGGTTTTCCAGATTTTAGTCAAAATTATTAACACATGAAGAACAATTCTGTATCTACACAATAAATCAAATATATACAGTATAATACACAATTAGCCATTGTCACCACGGCCATTTGAGTGAACGCTATGAAGACAAGAGACAACCTGCAATCAATCCAACAGGTGAATAAATGACAATGATGATACTACAATACTTTTAACATATTGTTGGTTTACGCATGATTACATTTTCTTACATTACAGTTTCTTTGGTTTTTCACATTCATGTTGCTGGTGCAAACAATGTATTCTTCATTTAAACATGTATTAGATGTGTTATTGTAGTGCTCATCTCAAATGTTTCTCCTTTCAACATATGAATAGCTATAGAAAAGTACCAGTAGTCACCTGTTTTGGTCTTTGCTGCAATCTGATGAAGGAATTTAGCGGAAACAAGATAGCATTCAACTCGAGAACACTCACAAGGTCTATTCCACCAGAGAGACCAAAGAGATTAAGTATTGATAAACCTCAGGCTGTCTGAACATTGAGTAGACTTGGCCAAGTTTATAATCAAATCACATTAAAGCAGCTGGTTCACAGATATCCGTAGGAAATCAGTAAATATCCAAAATATGAGAAGCGAAGAAGAGAGTAGAACAGAATTCATTACATTATTTTCCGCAAGAATAACAAACGAGGTCACTTTGCTAGCTTGTGGAAATATATTTCAATATGTTTCCTCTGACATAACACGAATATGATCACATTTAAAATAATTAACCATTTTAATAAACCTTACAGCAAAGCACACCCAGCAGTAACGGAACAAAATAATCATTCATTTGAAGTTGTGTTTTTAGTTACTTGATGAATGTAAGTCCAATATTCACTCTCTCTTTAACTCTGTTTTCGTCTCCACCAACTCTTGAGGAAAATACCTGACTCTTAAGCTGCAGGCCCCCCCGCCCCCAACAAAAACATGAGCTGAAAGACGCTAAAACGCTCAGTAGAGCCAAGTGGAACTGCAAAGTGGAGCATTAACTGTTTGATTTCCACTTCAAGAAAGGCTTTACATTTTCCCCATTAATAATATAAGAATATTGACTAGTGCAAGTTAAGTCAATTATTTTCAACTCTTTTAGTCTTCATCCATCTAACACTGTCTAAAGAAGCTTGATAAAGGAAGACACAAGGGGCCCAAAAGCGTATTCAAAGGGTCTTGAATCAATAAGCCAAATTGCCATCAGGGTGATTAAGGCTATTGTAATCTACAACTAATCAGCAACCATAGAGAAGGACTTGCCTGTGAGTCACCGTGGATGCAGATGAGTCATTCAATTCCATTTTCTTTCATTTGATACATGCGAGGTGGTGTAGTGGCTAGCACAGACCAGCCATCTACAGATTCAGATAATCGTAAGGCTGCGTATCCAGACTACATTTGACACACTGTACCCTGAGAAGCTAATTGGAAGGACTGTGTCTGGAACAGAGGGTGGACATAACACAAACAGCTAATTGTGTGAACGGCAGGAATGTTGTCCTAGAAAATGTCTAGTGAGTCACCATATCACTCCTCAATGAGGAAAGCCTTCACTTCATTGAGGGATACAATAGCTAGAAATCTACTTGGTACTTCCAGACATTTTCATAGACATTTCAAAGATGTTTACTTATGGTGATTAGGGATCTTATAGCATCCGATCAAACTGCTCTTGAATCTATTTAAAGCACTGCCATGTTGTCATATAGGATCAACTACAACTGCACCAATACACCTCATGATCATGCAGAGCACCTAAAGTGTGTCTGTTTTCCTCCTTCTCTACTTTAGTCAGGCAGAAAAAAAGGTACCAAAAAAGTTTAGTGAAACATGATTGCTTCAGTAAAACTTGTATTTTAAAGAAACAAAAACGTCCATATAAGCCTACAGAATAGATCTAAACCAGGGGTGTCAAACATACGGCCCACCACATCATTTTATGTGGCCCGCGAATCCTAGACTTAGTTAGACATGAAAATAAAAATATCCCCATGGTCGAAATTATGAGATAGCATGTTGTCTGTGTGCCGACATTGAAACTATCACAACAGGTGGACAGGAGAGGCAAAAGCCCATAAAGAGGTTTTCCAACAAGTGATTAGGCCTTTCTCAATATGCGTACTTCTTGTGAAACGTCATCAGTCTCAGCCTAAGTACTGTTCCAATTCAAAGTTCACATCGAGCCAAGCACGGTCCAAATGCCCGGATGTGGCTCGCTCTGCCCATTTTACCGGGGATGCATCGGAGGTGACTTGTCCGTACTTGAGACAGCCAAATATCCCAGAATGCATTTTGCACCAGCAACAGGAAACAATGGCGGAGGAGAAATCACACAACTGGAAGTTGAAACTTTTGAAATACTACTGTTGTTAAGTCACAGAAAGTCATTTTAGGATGTTTTTAGGCGAGAAGTTAGTTGTTGAAGCATCAAATCTGTGGTCGGTTTGTCAAGATTCAGCCGATTTAAAAATCTGCTCCGACGATTTCGGAGATGTCAGGTGTTGCTAGCGAGCAGGTACTTGTCTTCTTCATTAGCTGTTGATGAAAGCACAGACAACACGGACACAGCGCATCTATCCGTGTTTATCAGAGGCTGAAGGCAGACCTGACCGTCAGTGACATACCTGCAAACTCATAAGGGGTGAAAAAGGTGACAAGTCCAAAACCATGTCGGGGGGGGGTGGGGGGGGGGGGGGGTGGTGGCATGAATTTTCATTGAACCGCTGTTTCCTTGTCAGATGTCAAGACTGGGTAATCCCATTCTCTTCTGTCTCCTCCCATCCTCTTTATCATTCCCCATACCTCTCCCACAGGAGTAGTTCTTCCTATTTTATTGCAAAAATGTCTCCAACTATCTCTCTTAGCTTGTCGTACTGTTCTTCTAACCACTGCTTGTGCCTTTTTATATTGAATCAAATGCTGCATGTTATGGGTTCTCCTGACTTGTCTGAATGCTTTGTTCCTATTTTTAACAGCCTGGCAGCACTCCTCTGTCCACCATGGAACAAGTTTCTTATTTATCCTGTTTTTACTCCTGGGTATAGATGCATTGGCTGCCAAAATAATAGCTGAAGTTACCTGCTTGTTTATGTCATCTATATCTCCTGCAAAGGCAATCTTTGTCATTGTTTTATTCTTCTTTTAGTATAGCATTTGTGTTGTATTAAATGCTAATCGCGGTTAGCATTTCTCCATTGGCGGTAATGTTAAAATTAGCTTAGAAGCTAGCTAGTCGGACATGTTACATGATATGCTGGATTGTTGTTTTGTATTCATGTATGTGTATATGGACAGTTTGTAAGGCCATATTTATGTATGGACTTGAAGTCTGGACTCCAAGTCCAGAGAACGCAGTATGGACAATTGTTACTGCAGCGTGATGACATCACCACCTCAGCTGGTCTTGCTAATGAGTTTAATCCGTTTTTTTTTACTGTAAAGTATTTGTACAATCAAACTAAATATGACAACCCTGCTTTTTTAATTTTCATTAAAAAGAAAAAATTATATATTATTATATAAGTGTATTATATTATATATATATATATTATATTATATATATATATATATATATATATATATATATATATATATATATATATATACACATACAATTATATGTATTTGTACATACAATTATATATACATATATATGTATAATTGTATATATAATTATATGTATTTATACATATTGTAATTGTATATATATATAAAATTGTATGTATATGTATGTGGATCAGATCCGGATTGCTGTCCTCTTTGCCGGCGAGGAAAACGCTACAGAGACGTCATTACCAGCGGCAAGTTTCAAAAAGACTCGCCGAGATCAGGCTGTTCTCGGCGGGCACCGTGAGCGCTGAGCCCCCGGTGCTGGCGGAGTTTACTGCCGAGATCAGGCAGTTCTATGGGTAACATGAGCGCTCTTATTCTTATTCTTCTAATTAAAAGTAAGTGATATGTAGAAGTGCTTGACGTGTTAAAACCTGGCCTCAGCTCACAAATATATATATATAAAAACTACTGAAATATATTAACAAATATGAGATTTTTAAATAAAAACATAGTCTCTGTTGCTATCAGGTGTATGACAACGGACGCGCGTACGTCAGTAAATGTCATGGAAACGACGCCACCAAGACGCTATATAAGGTCGAGCTGACCTCAGATTGTCACTTTGCATCTGAACTCGGAGCCTGACGGCAGATCGGACCCGAAGCCGGAGCTGATCCTGACGGCGGACCGTTGCCCGAAGGCGGAGCTGAGCCTGACGGCGGACCGTTGCCCGAAGGCGGAGCTGAGCCTGACGGCGGACCGTTGCCCGAAGGCGGAGCTGAGCCTGACGGCGGACCGTTGCCCGAAGGCGGAGCTGAGCCTGACGGCGAATGTGATTTGAATGTGAATGTGAATGTGAATGTGAATGTGAATGTGAATGTGAATGTGAATGTGAATGTGTCGTATCTTTTCTGCGACAGTGCTGTTGAAGTGATGATGAAGAATGCTCCGCGGACACTGTTCTTGCTGGTATAATAAAGTTTATTACAAACAAGTAACACATGTCATACAGGTGTCGCGACCACCTGGAGGTCCTGGGTTGAATCCAAAAGAGCCTAAAGATGAGAGACTCTGCATCTTCTTTATATAGTGTGCATGTCTGCATCTCGTAAGGGAGGGATTTAAACAATGTATGTCTCCATAGAGGAGGAAGTTAACCAATGTAATCAATTGGTGGCCTCTTCACCCCCATATCCTGCCTTGAGGTCATGGGAATCCATACACATCTGGTTCCCATCCAAGACCCCCAAAGAGGCCCCTCACAGACTGAAAATATACCACATATTCCCCCCTTCGAGACTTTCACAAAGTCTCGAAAAAATACAATAAAAGAAGAGAAATACAGATGTACAATCATAACAGAATTAACAACCCATCCTTTTTAACATTAAAGCAACTGTATGGAGTATAAAAGTGAGAGTGAAAAACCTGTCAGGCAGCTAATCTTTCTTGAAATGTCCATTAAACAATGTAGACAGGAAAATTCTCACACGGTCCCTCTGCCAAGGCGACCATACGTAGTACTCCATAACACTGAAATGAGGAATTTTAACAATTTATGTATGGAAATGACTTAAACAAATACATATGGAACTCTCAGCAAATCAAAACGAAATAATGTCCAAAGTCAGGCTGGTCGACCCATCGCACCTTTCTATGGACCTTCTCCTGCCTACCCCACTGTCCCTAACCATCGAGAAACAAAAGAAAACATCCGAGGTCCCATTATATTTAGTATCCATCATTTCCCAAGCATGTAATACACAAAGAAGAAAATTCATTTTTAATCATACTAATGTAACATTTAAGAGAGAACATAAGACTGTATAACGCTGCAGTTTTCTCCGCAGCCTCGACTCAGGTGTAGTATTGATGACGTCTTGAATCTGGATGTTGTATCGCCAGTCCACGTTCAGAGTCCTTCAGTCCATTCGTATTTTCATGTTTGAAGTGTCTGAATCCATTCAGCCCCTCGGAGTCTCTGATAATCCACCACCCTCACAGTGGACTTCCCCCAATATGTACTAGAATGAGAGAAAAGAAAACCAGTATCTTTTGCATACAGAACATATACAAATTAAAACATCAAACACAGAATAAGAACACTTCTATACGTAAAAATGTGAAATTTCTATACGTAAAAACGTGAGATTATAAATCATATTGTCCATTAATCATTTTGTTCATTTGTTTCCATTCCATACCCCCCCTTCGAGACTAAACAAAGTCTCGAAAGAGCAAAACAAAAGCAACACTACAAACTACGCAAGCCATAACAAAGGTAAATAACAGGATTATAATCCTATGAGATATTTAAAATGGATATTTCTCCACCAATTCGATCTTTATCGCGTCATCCTCCTCCACGTCCGTGTCAACTTCTTGTAATAACGGCATCATAGTTTGATCGCCGGGCATCACAATTCCAACCCATCTCAGTATCATAGCCTTTGCAAAAGTCAACAACAGCGTGCAAAAACAGAACATCACACACAACGACAGAACGAGCGCTACCAAAATCTGAACCACCACTGCTCCTATTGGCCCCAATTGATCCTGCAACCAAGCATTTGCAGACCATCCTGCGCCTTCCGACGGGCCAAACGCATCCCTTATGAGCTTCAATGCCTCTATGACACTAGTCATGTTATCAGAACTATCAGGAATCAACGTATAGCAAGCATCCCCTGTTAAGTTCAAAGTCATACAAAGGCCCCCCTGTTTGGCCAAAATGTAGTCAAGAGCCATGTCATGTTTCAGCAACGTCAGTCTGTGGCTTCTCTGAGTGTTTGACAAATATTCGAAGCCTCTTATGGTTTCGTTCGCAAAGCCCTGCAAGGTGTATGTAATGTTGTCGATGTGATCCGCCAAGAATGTCACCCCATACCATGGGAATATACCTATACCCCACTTCTCTCTTATACTTATTCTCCAATGGTATGATTCCAAATTGTGAAACTGTGCCAGCTCACGTTTCTTCCTACTACGTGAAGCGACCTCAGATTGGACCCCATCTGGCCCTACTCCCTTCTGGATAGTAAAAACCTCATATGGAAGTTTCAACAGTGCCATATAACAGCATCCTGTCCACCCATGTGGTAGAAATATGTATGCCTTATCACCACAGACCCACCAAATATCCTTGAAATTCCCTATCGTCACATTCCCCGGCAATCTCTGGTTATGTACCCTTAAAATTGTCTTCTTTTTGTGTTTTGGTACCTGAAATGATGCTTCGTACGTATCATTACTATTCCCCTGTTCCTTTTTACCCAAGTCCATCACATATTTATCACAATCTGATAACCCCATAAACGTTCCCGGCCCTTCATAAGTTGTATTTGAACAAAAACAGCTGGTAGCTCCCACTGCTGTCACCTCCATTAGGTCAGGGACCGCTGTTCTGATATCTTCATGCTGATCAAGTAAATTTATATATGCTAATTCCTTCAACCAAGCACAAGTAAATCTAGGCCTAAACAGAAACACTGACCATGACATCACTATATCGTTTGCTGACTGCTGGTGATACATCAACCATGATAAAGCATAACCTTGACACATAGTGGTTAGTGGTTCTGGTATAGTCTCTAAAATTGAAGGCCATGAGTTTGGCGATAGGATTTTCACCAGACATGGGCCCTCAGTTTTCACCACTGATCTTACGGAGTGGGTTATTTGCTGGAACCATAAGTTCCTACCTGCCCAAGGGTCTGCAATTTGTAACACTGAAGGATCAAACCCAAATGCCCTCCATTTAGTGTCTCTTTTTTGTACTGTATGGTATTGATCCATCATGTACTCTGGTGCCTGATCAGAGTCAACAAAGTTACTATCTACGTTTAAAATAGTCTCCTGAGCTGTCATAGATGACTCTACATCCTTCTCTTTTATTCTTTGTTCCCTAACTTCAGCAATGTCATTACTGCTGTTCATGCTAGGCTCTGTGTTTGACATTAGCTTCCAGATTGCATCAACCACACCCCCAAATGACCAAGATGTCATATTAGATGTCTGTGTTATGTTTACGAATATCGTAGATGCCACGGATGTTGTCGCTATTGTAGCATTCATTCCCTTTGAAGTCATAGTTAGAGTAGTAGCCTGAGTAGGTGTAGTAACATTCTTAGTTGTTTCTGGCACTAACGTAACAAGCTTTATCTGTATATTAATCCCCTTTGGAGTGGTTACTGTAGTAACTTGTTTCTGAACCCCATTCATTCTTTCGCACATCCCTTGACTTTGAGGATGATAAACTGCACCAAGGCGCTGTTTAATTCCTAGTTTTTTGCAAAATCAATTTTACTGTCTTATCCACAAACTCTTTCCCATTGTCTGAGGAGATTCGATCTGGAAGTCCCCACCTGCTTATGACTTCTTTACATAAGAACTTGGCAACAGACTGAGCATCTTTTCGATTTGTTGGACACGCCTCAGGCCATCGTGAAAATCTGTCCACAACGACCAGCATGTATCTTATAATGCACCTGCCTATGACATAATCAATCTGTTCAAGCAAACATGGTGCCCAAAAACCATACTCTTTTGTGATCTTCTACAAATCCAGTTCCTTGGGCTTTTACTACTGCATAGCCAGCACTTAATTTATCGCCCACACGATAACATGACCCATCCGTCCAATACTCCAAGTCCACCTCATGCAATGGTAGAGCTTGTAAATCTGATCTAAGTCTAGAGTATTTCTCTGCTTCTTGAACACAATCGTGTGGCTCACCGTCTTCCGGAGTTGGCAAATTTTCTGCCGGATTTACCGTAACACACCTTGCTAGGGTAACATCTTCCTGCTCTAAGAGCCTATGATAGTCTCTGAGCCTAGACATAGTCAAGTTGTTCTTACCATAATTCAAAAGATTTCTGAGACTATGATGTGTGAGAATTGTCACTGGATATCCCATTGTCACAGATGATGCTTTATTGTACATTAGAGAAACTCCCACCATAGCTCTGTAACACAGTGGTAACCCTAGTTCCACTTCTGAATAAGCCGTGGAGTAATACGAAATAGGTTGAGGACTCGTCCCCGTACCCGTTGGTTGACAAAGAACTGCACATGCATGTCTACCCCCAATAGAAGTAGATACATATAACACAAAATTCTTAGAGTAGTCTGGAATTGCTAGCGCCGGAGCCTCTTGCAACCTCTTTTTTGTTGCTTCAAATGCCAAAAGGCCATCGTGTGTCCAGGACAGATTACAGTGTAGCTTAGCATTCCCAGTCTCTTTGATCATAGCTCTCAAAGGCCCCGTCAAGCTAGCATAATCCTCAACCCAAGCTGAGGAATATCCTGCAATTCCAAGGAATGTCATCATCTCTCGGACTGTTCTGGGTTTTGGAGCCTTGCGAATAGCCTCCACGTGACTCTCAGAGATGCTTCTGTGTCCCTTCGTTATTGATTGACCCAAATAAGTCACCTTCTCCTGGCAATACTGCAGCTTCTTCAGAGAGGCCTTGTGCCCCTCCTCTGCCAGTATTTGTAGCAATTTAATTGAGTCTTTATGACATGTCTCCTCATCTGGTGAACAAATGATGATGTCGTCCACGTATTGAATTACATTGCTTTTTATTACCTGCTCTATCCCCTCCAAATCGTCTTTCACTACTTTATTGAAAATGTGAGGACTATGTTTGAACCCTTGTGGCAGTCTCTCATACTCATAAGATTGTCCCTTGTACGTGAACCCAAATAAGCTTTGGCTTTCCCTACTAAGTGGAACACTGAAAAACGCACCACATAAATCTAACACTGTGAAATGTGACGCATGTGGCGGAAGTTGGGCCAACAAAGTATGTGGGTCCGGTACTTCTGCTGGAAAATCAACCACCACGTCATTGACCGCTCTTAAATCATGTGTCAGGCGATATGAATTATCTGGCTTCTTTATCGGCAACAAAGGCGTGTTGCTCTGGGGATTCTGTGTTATCCTTAACACACCTGCCTTGAAAAGTCCTTCAATCTGTGGTTCAATTCCTCGGGTTGCCTCTTCACTCAGTGGATACTGGTTCCTCCAAGGTGGTTTGACTCCTGGTCGAAGTTCAACTCTTACTGGTTGAGCTGACTTCACAAGTCCAATATCATTACTGTGCCGAGCCCACAAACCTTCTGGAACTTGTTGTAGCATTTCTTCTTTCAACGAGTCTGAATCCATCTTAGCACTGCAGATTGATTCATGTGTCATTCGCACAGTTTGTGGCTGTCCTTGTCCTTGAGCAGAGATCATGATCTTAATGAACCTCTGATCCTCACTCTTCCAGATGGCCAGATTCTCTGTTACAGGTGCAAAAACAGCTTCTTCTGCCTCCGCCATCATTTCTCCTACTTGCTTCTGCGTATGTTCTTCACGCACCCACAAGGTTACATGTGGTACACTCTTCTCGATGTCAAACTCTTTGTCCAAATAGTCACTTCTGTGTATCTTCATAGCTGCTCCTTGTGATCCCAAAATTATACAGCCTGAATTTAGTTGAACTTGTTTTGATTGTTGACTCAACCATTCTTCTGCATATGTTTGAGCATCTTTATTGAAATACTTGAGCGTACAGTGGAGAGGATACTCTGGAAGCTTCGCGTCAGGCATATTTATGATGATAAACTTTTCCCACAACTTAACTGGCTCAAAAAAATCTTCATTAAGATTTCCGATCCAACATACTGTAGAAGCTTCAGTCTCTGTTGTCATCAATGATGGGTGAACACTCTCATTTGGCATTACAACCTGACAGCCGTCTGGTTTACACGTTATTGTACACCCCAATTTACACATAGCATCTTCCCAAAAGTGCAATAGGTGTATGCTCTGATACCAATATGGGTAACGTAATCGTCTTCTTTTTATATCTGAGCTCGATTGGTTTAGTGAGAGGAATTAGCTGTTTCACTCCCTCAAACCCGATTGTCCGAATCAATTGATCAGACATGGGGAGATGTATAGCATCTTCAGGCCGAATACAGGTAAAAGCAGCTCCGCTGTCCGCCATCACTTTCACTGGACGATCATTTATTTTTACCTCTATTGTTGGATCTTCCTCCGGCCCTGATACTACCAGCTGACACCCCCCTCTCGAGTCTTCAGGGCACCCCTAGTAACCCGGTTCCGGGCCTCTGTAAGGGTTCACCGGTCCTCTGGGTGACCCTGATTGGCCCCTGAATCCTCCTCTGAATCCTCCCCTGGAATTTCCTCTGAAATTTCCTCTTGACCTGTTGCACTCGCGAGCAAAATGGCCTTGTTGTCCACAAGTATAGCATTCGTTTGATGGCTGTTGAAAGTTTGAATTAAACCTTCCTCCTCTTCCGAAGTTTCTTTGATCTCTTCCTCTCCAGGACTGCGCTTGATCAAAGACTGGTTGTGGGTAGGAAGCAACTGGAACCATCGGCGGTGGCTGGAAAGATTGGAGCTGAACTTGGTTCGGCTGTGGTTGTGGTACTAGTTGATTCAGTGGAGCCTGATTTTGCATAACCAGAGCCTGCTTCTTCTCCATCTTCTTGTTATCCATCAGTTGTATTTGATTAAGTTTCCTGAGGGTCTCTTGGTCCTGGTCTTTCTGATCTTGTTCCTTTTTCCTATACAGCTCCACTTGGTGGGCTATATGATCCGTATAAACACCCTTTGTCATGCTCCCAAGACCAACCACTTCTGCCAATTTGCTTCTCACTGACAGGGGCAACCCCTTCTGTATTCTGGTTCGCAAAATTGACTGTTCCATTCGATTCAAATCCGGGTCATTTCCTGTGACATTCCTCCACACTTGATGAACTCTTGACACATAGGCCCTCGGGTTTTCCTCTTGTCCCAGTATAGCATTCGTGCAAATATTGTCAGGATGTACATTTGTCGGAAATGTGTCTTTCAGCGCCCTGCACACTTGACCTCTATTTGCAGCAAACAGCTCTGAATCATTCACAGCAGTTCTCACATATCGATTAAGTCCAGCTTTCTGTAGAATCTCTTCCATAGGGGAAACTCCAACGAGGCTGGCCAAGAGTCTCTTGATATCTCCCATGGCTGGTTGCTCTCCCACCATGATCTCTTCCAACTTTGCAATCCAAGGCCTAACGCTACTTTTATCTTCCATGGACAATCGTTTAAGGCTTTCCATCTGTAACTCTTCCTTCCGATACCGCAATTCCTTTAGCTGGTCCTCCAGTTCTTTTAGTTCTTCTGGATCCTCAGTTTGTAGTTGCTTACGGCGGCATCGGTATATTCTTCCATCGATCTCACTTACAGTCTCCCGTCCGTCTTCTTCCTGTTCCTCTTTATAGCCCTCTTCTTCAGGGCTCCCTTCATCCTCACTGTCATCAGAGATGACATTTCCTCTCCTTTCCGCTCTGGCCAAGGTCCGTCTGACTGCAGGGTCATATCCTCCCCTGCCCCCGTCTTGATCGCTTAGGTCACTTTCGTTGCTGCGGTCCTTGTCCTGCTTCCCAGCTTCAAACCTTGTTTTCTTCTTACTTTTGGAACCTGGATACATCAGTATAGTTGTCTCTGCTGGTCCTGTTTCTATTATTCCATCATTGTCATTTTTGATATGGTAGCCACCCTCCTGGCTGATCACTGGGATCTGAGGATAGATTCTCTTAGACGTCTTCCCTACCTCATAAGGTGGCGGTCCCTTCACTGGGCTCATATGTGAGAACTCTGAATTGATGTTTGTCATCAGTTTTTCTGTTTGTTCTGTATTTTGTTTTATGTCTTCTATAGCTTTGTCTGTCTTATCGTTTGCAGCTTTGATCAGATTCTGTCCCTCATTTTCAAACAACTGGAGAATGCCAAGCTCCACCTGCCTCTTCTCCTTGCGCTTACTCCCCTTTTTTCCCTTCTTTTGCTCTGCCTTGTATGTGGATACAAGTACCGTCATTATTTGAATTACATCTGGGTTAAGAGTCCCCTCCACTGGCCATGGTTGGTCAATTTCAGGCCAGCGTTCATGCCATTTTTCCGATATTTCTGCAATGTTTGCGATGCCTCTAATTAAAGGATTATTCTTCTGTACTATATCAACAGGAGTGATTACTTTTGGAATTTTAGTGTTCTTTTTTTCCATTATAACGGCTTCCTTATGTTTCGTTTATTGTACTTTAAGAAGTGATCGCTACAATTAAACTTACTCAAGGCTGTTTGGATTACCTTTTTTTTTTTTTTTAAACAATTACAAAAATTAACAAATTAACAAATGAACCAATTAACAAATGAACCAATTAACAAAATAAACCAATTAACCAATTAACCAATCAATCAATCAATCAATCAACAAATAAATCAACCAATCAATCAATCAACCAATCAACAAATAAATCAATTACTCAATCAACAACCAACAAATCAATAAATCAATCAATCAATCAATCAATCAAATCAACCAATCAACAAATAAATCAATTACTCAATCAACAACCAACAAATCAATAAATCAATCAATCAATCAATCAATAAATCAATAGATCAATCAATCAATCAATCAAATCAACCAATCAACAAATAAATCAATAAATCAATAAATCAATAGATCAATCAATCAATCAATAAATCAATCAGTCAATAAATCAATAAATCAATAGATCAATCAATCAATTAATAAATCAACAGATCAATCAACAAATCAACCAACCACTTCAATAAACCAATTAACCAATTAATATTCAGCTCAAATCGTCAAACAGTCACCACATTGAATGTCCACCACAGCACAGATCAGAACAAACCACGCACAATAACATAAATGAACAACCGCACTAGTCAGCAGAAGTTATACCAAACAAACATGTGCCATTACTTAATTAAATGTATTAGCTGATCAATCAGTTGCCAAGTCTCCTAGTTATTTATATGTTTCTTTCTCCTAACTGCCTAGAGTATGTACTCTTTCATGTAAAATGAGCAGGTCAGTATCCTCATAGGCTTATAACTGAAAGCAGGTTTATATGTGTACCATCAATACTACCTTCGACTGAGAACACATACAAATCTGGAAAATGCAGGTTTTCTGTTTTATTTTTTTTTGTTTTGCTAAAGAGTTTGTGGATAAAGTTGTACTGGCCTTTAGTAGATCGAAACGGAAGCCTCCCCGTGGACGTCAGCAAGCCACACTCCGTGATGTGCCAGCCCACTGCCTTGCCTCCCCTTAATTCTCATTCACCGTAAATGTCATAACAACAAAAAGAAACAGGCAATGGATTAGTCTCTTGTGAACCCATTGGTCCCTTTAACAACATCATACATTTCTTCTCTTTTTCTTTTAAAATTAAACCCCTAGTATAAACATTGAATACCAGCTGACCCTTGACTTCACTCTTCCACTCTCACATTCCATTTCTCTCTAGAGGGTCATTTGAGATTAGTGAGGGGGGGGGTGTTTCAAACTCTACCCTTCTTATACGAAGTTCATTGTGTATTTAACAGCTTATTTATTATATTACGTCCCTTTTAAGAAGAGCTCATGTTTCATTTATTCACTTGTTCAAATCATTACCCTTCTTATACGAAGTTCATTGTGTATTTAACAGCTTATTTGTTATATTACGTCCCTTTTAAGAAGAGCTCATGTTTCATTTATTCAATACATCATTCCACATATCTATCCTTACAAATTATTACATGTCTTGTTCTCAAATCCTCACCTCTATATGTTTATTCAATCATATTGTGTTTTATCTTCTTCTATTAACTTTAATGTGTCTATTCTCTTTTTCTTTTATTTTATGTTCCACAACTGGCACTCATCTCCAGCCAAGTTTACACACACACACACACACACACACACATTCCTATGCCCCCACCTTTTTTCCTCTCTCTCCTTGTTCCAAAGTCAATTCACACACACACATTCCTCAGATATCTTCAGTCTCACAGCATGCTTTTTTGGCCGCTTTCCTTATTTTTTTCATAAAATTTATGCTACCTTTGAGGTGTAAATATTCGATGAGAGGCTGCATCAGACACCGTTCGTCAACAAATGTCAGAGTGGTAACAGTCAATCGAACTGTGATTTCTACACTCTCCAGTTATTACACTGACCATCAGATGATATTTCAGGTTTTAATTCGGCCCATACTAAATATTCTTATCCTATCCGATTTTGCGGCTCACTCATATGAGAATTTCCTTTATTTCCTTATCACTCTTTCTTTACCTTTTTACATTTATTTATTCAAATTACCTGGATCCAGGTTTCCCCAATTTTGTATTTCTAACTTAATTCCGGACTATGTCAAAGCCATCGTTACGCAGTGACTAATATGCATGTGTCTTACCGTTAAGAAGTTAAAGGCCCCTCTTCATTAATCTTGCACGATACTGTTTAGCACACCTTATCGTCCCCATGAAACTATTCTAAACTATTTATTGTATTTCTCATACATCTTTTCTTCACTTTTTATCTTCCCCTTTTTTATTAAATTTAGCACGGAGCCTCTCTTTAAACATCAAATCAACAGGACATGTCCATTACAATGAGGTTCTTAATTTACGGTGTGTCCAACTTCATATAGCAGTCCCAATTCATGACCAGCATTAAATTGCTCACCGTTTTGAAGTTTTCAGCTGAAAAACAGCATGCGGCCACCTCCGATCCTGTTCGTGACGCCAATTGTCGTATCTTTTCTGCGACAGTGCTGTTGAAGTGATGATGAAGAATGCTCCGCGGACACTGTTCTTGCTGGTATAATAAAGTTTATTACAAACAAGTAACACATGTCATACAGGTGTCGCGACCACCTGGAGGTCCTGGGTTGAATCCAAAAGAGCCTAAAGATGAGAGACTCTGCATCTTCTTTATATAGTGTGCATGTCTGCATCTCGTAAGGGAGGGATTTAAACAATGTATGTCTCCATAGAGGAGGAAGTTAACCAATGTAATCAATTGGTGGCCTCTTCACCCCCATATCCTGCCTTGAGGTCATGGGAATCCATACACATCTGGTTCCCATCCAAGACCCCCAAAGAGGCCCCTCACAGACTGAAAATATACCACAAATGTGAATGTGAATGTGAATGTGAATGTGAATGTGAATGTGAAATGCTGAATGTAATTGTTCATTTTCTAACATATTGTTACATGTTATGTTGAACTGTATTACATTGTGAATGACATTCCTTTTAACTTTAAGTTGCTATTGTTGGTTTTATTATGGTCCATCCACCTGTAGATTCAGTCATTTTTTTACAGCAGTTAGAATTAGAACAAAGGTTTAAAAATAACTTCATTACAACCTGCTGACATAAATAACTACACTATTACATTTCAGAGCTATTCACTGATAACTATGTTTTAAAACAACTGACTCCAGATTTGATACATTATAAAAGGGAAGTAAGTGTTGTTTACTGGTGGTGCATTGTAAATGTTATTTAATCTTGATCATTTTAAATGAACCAAACTAAATCCTGAAGAAAACACAAACTGACCCCTTCACCCCTTAATATACTTCATTTATTAGAAGATTATAATAACTTAACATATCGATACATATTCACCCCAATAACAATTGACCAATGTGTTCAGGCTAAAACAATTACAACCCTAAATTAATTGAATAATCTCTGAATATCACTTTAACATTTTAAAGGTGCACTTGACAGCAACTCATATTTGTGGGATGATCATTTTCAAAACATTTTAAATATAGGAATCAAACATGCATTATAACATTTCCATGGATTCAGTGATTCAACTCTGATCTGACCTGGGTGTGCTGGTGGCATGAATTTTTATTTCAAATATGATCTTTAAAATGTAGCATTCTGGTGTACTCTGAGAATAACATTAAGTGATAAGACCATATTTACTTTAAGCAAAAGAATAATTTATTATTCAGTTATTTATCACTATTTCAGCTCGGGTTGAAGAGCTAGTTAGCTTCTTCGTTTTTTCTTTATTATTATTATTAACAACCTTTATTTAGACAAAATCCATTTAGAACGAG
Organism: Leptoclinus maculatus; assembly: GCA_032191485.1. Taxonomy (NCBI): domain Eukaryota; kingdom Metazoa; phylum Chordata; class Actinopteri; order Perciformes; family Stichaeidae; genus Leptoclinus; species Leptoclinus maculatus. The sequence continues at coordinate 6,769,806 of JAVDOI010000009.1, forward strand.
GTCTCATTTTCAAAAGTTTTAGTCAAATAAAAAAGATAGCAGAGTAGCGAGAACCATCGCCTGCAAATAAAGTGATTAGTCTTCATTGAACCCTGTTACTGTATAGCTTAATATTAACTTATACTGTTACTGTACAGCTGTTAGAATAGTGGCCTATCTTCTATTTGCAATTAATATACATTCAATCCAGTTCTATTATTTAAATTAAAATGATAATCTACTCTGGCTGTGGTCATTACAGTGAACAGTGTGTACAGTGTGATGAGAGGGCACGTGAGCCCTTGTTGCTGTAGTTTATCTCTTGGAGCAGAGGCTGCATTCAGCATACCCTGCCTCATCAATGTATTTAAAACACTGTGACAGCGGGAAGCTGTACTCACGTCTGTTTAGACCTCCACCTTTATCCAGGCCCAGCTCCACTCACATCTCAGCCCTGAAGCTCTTTGACCTCATCTCATCAGTATCTGGGCCTTTCATTCTACTTTGAGTTAAAAACAGCAACCAGATCCGCCGGTGTTCTGGTTTAATGTTAACGAGTGGCCGCGTGAACTGAACCGGAACACGGGGGGGGGGGGGGGGGGGGCTTCATGTTTCATCACGTTACGTTACTTCCTCCTAATTCGCGATAATGACGAACGTTAAAAGTCGAGAGTTCCGCATGTAGTGGACGTTAACTTAACCCAGCAAGTCTGAACGGTAACGGAACATAACGTAACTTAAACTGTAACGGAGGGAAATGAAGACGCTGTAGACATCTTAACGCTGATTGGACAAGACTCGACACGTCACATCAAAGATGTTTTATTGCGAAGATCACCTCGTCACCTTTTCTCCTCGTCTCTCTCTCTCGTCAAACGCTGGCTGGCCAGTTGACCCCCCCCCCCCCTCCCAAAAAAATTAAACTCTACGGATCTACACGATTCACGTGGATGACATATTTTGTATTCAAAACGGCGAATTTCGCCGAAAAGCGACAAGTTTGCAGGTATGCAGTGAGGAGCTCTTGGATGTAGCTGCCATGCTCGGGACGACGACGGGGAGGAACATTAGTGATGCAGAGGTGACAAAAACAGCTTTGAACAAAGTTAATGTAATAACTTCTTGATGATATTAGTCTTTGTTATTTTCTTTAAAAGTTTGATCTTTGATAGAGTAATGTGGGTTTCCTAACCCTAAATTAAAATGATTCATGTCATAACAGAAATGTGCTTAAATATAATTTTACATTCATATAACTGCATGTACAATCTTTTTACACTTGAATAAACAATAACCAAATGTAGAGACAGTTATTTAACAATATGTTAGGGAGTAGTTACATTTATACAGTCTTACATTTACAACCGGCCCTTTGAGGGCAACCATGATGCTGATGTGGCCCTGAGTGAAAATGAGTTTGACACCCCTGGTCTAAACTGTAAACCAGGGATATTACAGAGATTTAACCTCCTCTGGGGGTCTTCTAGCTCTGCTCCAATGTGGTCACGCATTTGACAATCCTTTAGCTGCAGATTACACTGAAGGGATGAACGGATCCCAGGCCATCATCGCTCCTTATTCTGTTCCAGATGTTGTCCGACTATTAAAAAGAGCTCACTCGTGCACACACGAACATACACTGGCCCACACGCTGCAAGCTTGCACATTTAGTAATACAGAAGTGTATTAAACTGTGGTGATCTTAAGGGATTCCGCAGCACATATAACAGAAATGTACAAAGCATTTGAATATGTAGTGAGATGCATGAAGGTGATTCTTTGAGCTCTCTTTTAAATTGGCATTCTGAATGAATACTATGACATATTGTTCTTAAGAAGCATGTCTAATGAAATGATATTGTACGGACAACTCCAGAGCATGCCTTTGACAGTTCTGGAAACGATGCTCCCGTCCCATCAGATGTACAGTGAACAGCACCCAACTAAGCCGAAGTGTGTCTTAACTGCAGCTCTTATGTTTATCGACATGTATACAGGTGCCTGGCTGCCTCTACAGGTGCCTTTCTTTTGGTCCCTGCATCCTTTGACAGACAGACAGACAGACAGACAGACAGACAACAGACTGAAGGCAAGGCTCCATCAGTGACCCACCTTTACAGCAGAATGTCGCCAACAGGTAAACTCCAATCAATACAGATCCAGTACACTTCCGAGGTTCCATGGCAGCGATGGAGCGGAACTCCCTCTGTAGCCTGCTGGGGATGTCAAACTTCGAGGGAGTGCAGCTTTGTCAGACTGCTGGTGCTCTCTCTCTCGCGCGCGCTCTCTCTCTCTCTCTCTCTCTATCTATCTCTCCCCCCCACCCAGACACCCGATGTTGTCTCCTTGTGTTCGGGTTGACTGTCACCTCAAAAGTCACTTTGGATTCCGCTCTCCTCCCCTCTCCCTGTGCTCAGCTGTATTTTATATCAAACATCTCGAGCGTGTCCTTTGCGCGTTTCCTGTCTCGCAGCCGTGTGCGTCGATGATGACAGCCACCTGTCCGCCGGCTAATTCTGCTCAGTGCCGTCAACCTCGTCAAGGTTTGTCCCGTCCAGCCATTTCGGGCTTGTCCTCATCTGCTTTATAGGTGATGATGACTAACAGAGGGATGAACAGGCACGCAGGGATCCGCAACAGAGGGCGACATGACCCCGCCCCCTTCTAGTTTGGACAACTTTTTTTACGCATGCAAATGTTTTAATTAAACATCTGTTCAAACCTTGTTCAGCGCAACTTGATCATCCGGATTTTGGTTGCATCCCTCAGTTTTTGTTTTGGGAGTGGTGAACATGATCTCCCTTCCAACCTAGAATATGGATAACGATCGTCTGTCACTGCCTCATCAGTGTCCTCTTATCCTCCTACAGGTGGGAAGGAATATACTGCAACTGAGCAACAATAAAGAGCTTACTTTGCACTATGCTGTTTTTCCTCATAAAGTGTTCCTCCCCTCCTTCTTTTTTATTATCCTCTCCTCTTATACTGTTTCTCACCTCCATTTTCAGTCATAATCTGCACCTTCTCACCCATTCATTTAACTGAACTGTTATCGGTTAATGGTTCTCCAGCCTGCTGATCAGGTGCCCATGACTCATGTGCATTAATAATGTCTTTCTCTTGCCATGCCACCTGCTGCATACTGGGCATGGCAGAAAATAGAGTATTTTCAAGTTAAATGTCTTTAGACCACCCTGGAATTGTGCTTATTTTAGTGGAACAAGAACATTTATGATATTTTGAGTTACAAGCATTTTTGGTGATGAATTAAGTCCGATACATAATTTCATGTTTGCATGTACCACTGGGTCCATCTCAATCAATGTGCCAGCTGTCCAGTGTTGTGAATTTTGGTGCAGGTGGCCAGTTGATGCAGCAAATAATTATCTCCGACAAGGCAGCCTGAGCTTCAGTGGGGAAGGGAAACATCTTCAGGGCAGCACATTTTACACCACCAAGACATGAGATGGGAGTATTATTGTGTGTTTGTGTGTGTGTGGCAGTCAGTTGTTGGTTGGTGTGATGCAGCGATGATCTGCGTCGTGACCTGTTAGCTTGCTCATATATGCCACCCTTGTCATCTCTGTGTCATCGTCTTAATGCTCTTCTCACTCCTTTTGTCCTCTTAGTCACCCATTCACTGACTCTTACTTCCACTCCAGTTTTCTCCTTTCTTTTACCCTCTGCCCATCTGCTATACCCACTCATTCATTGTTGATCTTCCCGTCTGTCTTCTCTCCTCCTCCTCCTCCTCCTCAACCTTCCATCTCTCTTCTCCCCCTCTGTTTCCCCCTCTGTTTCCTCTGTGCCTGTGAGCATCAGATGCGGTGATGTCCTCGGACCATTACGAGAGTGCCTGCAGCGCTTCTCTTGCTCTCACTATCTATCACTCTCCCTCTCCCGTTCGCTTCAGTCTCAATCTTCAGTGTGTGAACCCCCTGTCTCCACTCCTTGTCTTTCTATCTGCCTCCGGCTTTAGTCTGGACACAGTGTTGTGCATGTATGTAGACTGCCATCAGCTCACATAAAATAAATGTCCTTTGGGGTTGGTACGGTGTGTGTGTATTTGTGAAAGTGTTTTTCTCTATGTGTACATCACTTGAATGCAGCCTCTGAAAAAGAACATTTTACAGGAAATGACAATCATCACCTAAATCTGCCGCTGCCCTCGGTTTTAAGGAGCTTTATAGCGAGTTTCAGCTCATTGTTTAGCTGTCTAGCCCAAACTCTAACCAATCTAGTTTTGCAGCTACAGCAGACAGCTGATCTCAGTAAGACAGTTCTAATAACCCACTGTACTGGCTGGTGAACACAGTGGAGCGTTTACAGCTAGAGAGACAGATATTTCCCTCAGAGGTTAGTGGAAACCGAAAGCAGAGCAAAAAAAATATGCTTCACCATAGTTGCTAACTTTTTTTCTGTCTGCTGTATAGGTGCTGGACAGGTGACGTACGTTTGTTTATGAGTTGTTCTCTGAGAACAGCTGCCTGCTACAACTGGAACTGTGGTGGATGAGTGCAGTGAGAGTGAACCGGAACAGTAAAGTACGCTTACCGTAAAGCTAACTTCACTTCTCCTGAAAGCCAGAGGAAACAAGCTGAAAGAGGCCGAGGAGGAACTGCAGAGCAATTCTCACATTGCTCATAGTCATTTTTTATCTTATTTTTTATACAAATGTATTGATTACTGTGCCTTTTAAATACAGAGATGAAGCTTAAAAATCTGCCCTGCTCTATTCAAGAATGTATTATTTGGATGTGACCTTTATTATATCTACCATAGATACATTTATTTACACAGGAGTATGAGCAGTGTAGGCTTGTCTTAAAATCCATAACCAATAACACAGTCAATGTACCTCTCAATATATACGTGATGCTATAAGTTATATAGCACAGGTGATACAGTAATCCTATTGCTTTGGTCTCTGGCAGTTCAATCAGTAACTGAATGCATGATCAGCTCTCTCCCAGAACCACATAGCCAGGACCCAACTTTGTAATTTCCCCATGATGTTCAACCAGGGGTTGCTTCATTAAGAATGAGACTGACCTTATGGAGAATGTGTGTTTTAGCCTTTCCATCCAGATGAGCTTCAATTTTTCAACAGTGATGACAGATGTGAAGCAGAAAATGTAGTCTTTCTACCAAGAAATTCCCCAGAGTGCTACCCGGATCATCTTTTCAATCTTTTTGTGTTCATTCCTACTGGAGCTGTACACAAGAATCGCAAAAAATAAAGTAAGCAAATCCCATGTCAATACTAAAATAAGGCAACACTGTACACTCTCTGAAAAAGCTTTTATTGTGTGTTATGACTTCAATATGCAATACCTGATATACAGTATACATATCATTAATTGGTATAATGGTATATATTGGATTCAGACTGCAGTAGATAGTTAAGTAAATTGTGTTAACTCAGATAGATTAGGTTGCCCTATGGCATAAGGCAAAAACTACTACTGAGAGTCTATACAGAGTATTACCATCAAAGTATACATGCAGTTATTATTGCAGTCGATGAGCACTTCTGGTCTTTTATATAAGCCACGCTATCTGCCTGGCTCTAGGGAGAGTATTGCTGTTGTGCCTTCTGTTTACTAGACTGAAACGTCTCCACAGCTATTGCATGGACTGCCAGGAACGTTTGTACAGACATTTATGGTCCTCAGAGGATGAATGCTACTCACTTTGGGGATCCTCTGACTTTTCATCCAGTGTCACTATCAGAGCTTTACTTATACTGTAAAAAATACCATATACCATCTACTAGATGGATTTGCAAAAAATATTTATTGGATTTCCATGACATTTAGTATAGACATTCATGTTTGTCTCAGGGTGAATTGTAAAAACTTTGGCAATCGCTTAGCTTTTCATCTAGTGCCATACGTTTTCTTTATCCAAAGACCTGACATCTTGTCAGGAATCCTGAGGGGTTCACACCCTGCTCTGTCACAGCCCGTCTGTGTCACACACACACACACACGATTTGCCCTTCTTGTGCACTCTCATTCTGTCACACCCAAACAAAGAGATACTTGCACACACACACACACACACACACACACCTGTCTGCCTGAGTCAGATCTGTAGCTGTGAATAATAGAAGAGTGGGCTGAGGTCAGACTGTTCAAGTGCAGGGAAAACAATGGAGATACTTTCACTTAAGCATCCCAGACATTTTTAATGAGTCAGAGAACAAACTCATGTCTCTCTAGAACTAGGCCAAAGCACACAACGCAGTGGTATCACTAGGGACTGCCACTTGTAACAATATTCGGTGGGTGACGAAAGGCCGAAGGCTAGACAAGAAAGTTGCAGCAGCTAAAAACCGGAAGGTTGGCGGTTCAGACAGACAAACTCAGCCAGCTGGGAAAATAAGTGCGTAGCAAAGGAACGAGCCACTGTCTCCTCTTGTAATTAATATGATGATGTGCCCTTTAGCAAAGCGGACAACTCAGGGAAGCTTAAGTATAGCTGCTCAGAAGTAACAGTATAATGCTATATGACCTATACCCCACCACTACAAATATGTGCTTGAATCTCAATAAAAAGTCAACATTATGAGCTTCATAGAGTATCTGCTGTTTCTAATCTCATCGGACAGATTTGTATTCTATTGTGCCCTTTCCCGGAATATCTGCACTGCTCTGTTGGATATTGATGACAGCTGCTCATCCGGGTTGAAACTGTGACTGAAGATACATGGCCACAAAAATATGCACCATGGCATCCTGATAGGTAATGTGTTAACTTCTTATGTGTGCGCGCATATATACTATATTTGAAATACTTTTCATCACATCATTAAAGTCTGTAAAACAAACTCACCTGTTTAAAAAGATGTTTGCTGCCGTTTAGTGGTGATACTGTGTCATTACAGCCAAAAACCCCCAAAATAATTGGTCCACTCCATCTGGTAGTCCAAGGTGCTTGTATAGTTACAGGGCCTGATTAACCCTTTAGTACGGTGAAGAAGTTAGCACTCTTTTTGTATTGTGTTTTACTGAGTATTTAACAAGCAAGCAGTTGGGGTTATATGAGGTACTTATTATAGTCAGTGTATTACTTACAGTAGATGGCAGTCAGCACGCCCCCCCCATGAGAAACAGAGAGGAGTAAGTGCACGGGAGCAAAGCCATGCACTGCTGTGGACAGGGGACATCTGTAAAAACGTATTTTAGCAACCTAAAAGAAAGGCCCTGCCTAAAACACATCAGTTTAAGTCTACGCTATACATAGAATACCTTCACTGCTTTACCTTTGCCGTCAGACACTTTACAATTGGGAACTGAAGTTGTAATATTAATCTTCGCTCTCGTAGGAGCATAGATTGATCTACAGACCTCGATCGTTTAGTTACTTTGTGTTATTGTGTGAGTTTGATTGTGTGTGAATCTGAAGCAACCCTTTAAAACACCAAAAGCCACACAATAGCACAATCAAAATAACCGATCAAGGCAGTGGTAGACCAGCAACTCCTGTGTTCTGCATGGGGAAGTCACTGTTTTTGTCAAAGGGAGTCTTGTGGCTTGGAAAAGAGCAGATAACGGCATCCATTGTCCATCAGAAATATATCCCTTTAAGGACCAGAACATTTAATTGTCTGATGCTTTTGTGTTGAACCCAGTATTAACAAACAAGAACTTCGCAGTTCAATCAAATTAACACGAACAAACCTGCAGACCTCCCCGGGATAGTTGCCCACTTCGCCAGGTTGTAAGCATTAAGTTAGCCTCAAAAACAGAACTGGAAAAATTATGTGGTACATTTGATTTCTTTTAATAATCATCATCATTACACAGCATTCACAGCTGGCTGGACAAAAATGGTGCATGTGACACAGAAAATAACTCATTCATGGATTGATGTACTGCATGTTGTTGCATGTATAATTACAATGTTAGAGTTATACAAACATGGGTAATCAAATCATACACGCTCCTATAACCTGCTTATTGCTTTCATTCCTTTGCACTCCCGTGCATACACCTCACAATGAATAACAAGTCGCATCTAAACACTACAGTTCGACTAGTCATTGCAAAATGCAAACCGTAGTTCAGAACTACTACTAGAAAATAAATATACAGTGTGAATGTTTTTTTGAGCTTAATCATTAAGTCGCTGTCAGACAAGACAAAACTGGAAAACAAGACGGAGCTGTTGGAGAGTCTTCATGAGTTTGTGTGTGTGTGTGTGTGTGTTCATCAAGGTGGTGTGCTGTAGTACATTTGCAGAGCAGGGGTGAAGATTAGGACAGTTCCCAGTATTGCCACTGTGAGGAAAGCCCACAAGAAAATCCTGTCTAACACCTGAGCCACGAACTTCCAGTCTTGAACAACCTGAATGAGACAGAGAGAGAGAGAGAGAGAGATATAGACAGACCGAAACAACAGAGACAGAGACAAAAAAGAAAGGTGTGAATCTGTGTCAACCTCATGCACTTTTTTTCAGAGTGATAACAATCTTCATTAAGGACACAAGAACTACTTTGTGTCATTTCGATAGCCATTTTTGAGGAAATTAGATTAATTTGACAAATAATAAACTGTAACAGTATAAACTAGAATTACACCTCCACCTCTCAAATGTCATCAATTCATCATTTCATTCAATCAAACATTTGTATGAAATTGCCAAAATTAGGATATGAAATCTTAATGGTATGTCCAAAACCAGGACCTTGACCTTTGTTTAAATTCTAATCAGTTCATCCTTGAGTCCAAGTAGACTTTCGTGTAATATTTGACGAAATTCCCTCCAGGTGTTCCTGAACTATTGTGTTCACAAAAATGGGACACACAGACAGACAACCCGAAAACATAATGCCTCGGCACAGAGGCGTACAAATTAGAAGAGAATGTAAAACAAGCAAAGACCACACACCTCTCGTATGAAATGCTCCTTTTTGATGTGACTGCTGATGTAGCGAACTGAATTTGTGGCTTTCTCCAGCATGGCCAGCCAGGCTTGGTTCTCGTCCTCCTTCCCTGCGAGGGGGCCTCTCTGCTGACCGCCACTGTGGCCAGGAGCTCCCCTCCTCCCCGCACCTTTACGGGTCTTCAGCTCCGGGCTGCGCATCTCCATATCGGCAAAGTGGTATCTGAGGTAATTGATAATTTTGCACATTTATCTTCTAATGTATATTGGCAGATATTATAGGAAGAGTTCAACATGTTGGGAAATATATTTAATTTGCTTTCTTGCAAAGAGTTAAATTGATACCACTCTCATGTCTGCATGCTAAATATGAAGCTGCCACCAGGAGACTGTTAGCTTAGCATAGAATAAAGACTGGGAACAGGCGTATCAGCTAGCCTGGCTCTGTCAAAAGATGCCTACCTCAAAAGTTTGCTAAGTAGCAAATTATATCTTTTTGTTACTTTTACCCAAACAAAAAAAAAGTGTCAAAACGCCAATTTGCTTTTTCCCGAAGGCTGTATTTCTTGGCCAGGGCCAGTCACTTCTTTCTCTTATAGTTATGCTAAGCTACGCTAATCTTCTCCTCTAACTCTTGAACAGAAAGCAACTTAGCATTTTTCTCAAAATGTTGAATCATTCCTTAAACTACAGGTGATCCTATGTTACCTGTCAGTGTGCCCCCTCATACACAGCAACCTGGGCAGTCTCTGGAGGAACAGGCTCTTTACCCAGGGGGCCATGGGGTGGTAAGTGGCAGAGGAACGATGGTGGACGTTAATGACAAAGACGGTGACGATGATGGAGAAAGTGACGAAGATCATGATGAAGAGCAGGTATTCTCCAATCAGTGGGATCACCTGGGGACAACACAATTGTAAAGGTTACTGAATCAGTTTAACAGCTGACTGTTTGAACTATGTGTTATTTCGGCAGGAAGTAAGTAATGTCGATTAGTTTCTAGCGGTTTGTTAACATAAATTACACATATTCACTAAGACTAAGAAAACAGCTGTGCTATGCAGCTCAGTCACAGTGGTGCAAGCAAAGTGCTAACATTATATTATATAGTGTTAATATGCTGATGTTTAATTGTTATTAGTTTAGCATGTTAGCATTTTAACGTTTGCCAATTAACATTAAACATAAAGTACAGCTGAGGCTGATGGGAACTTCATTAGTTTTGCAGGTAATTGCTCGAAGACCAAAGTATTGGAACATCTTGTACCCAAGATGGCCTAGATGAAAAGTTAACCAAATTTATTTGAAGTTACCCTGTCGAGACCTTGAATTTTGTAGCAAATTTCACAGCAATCCATCCAATGGCTGTCAAGCTATATCACTCACAAAATAAAAATGTCAACTTGATGGTAACACTAAAGGTCAGGAAAAGAAATCACCAAAGTCAGAACGATTCATTGTTTCGAAACCATCAATGTCTCTACAAATCTTTGACTGTCTGGTGGCACGAGATGAAATGTCGGGATCACTGAAGTCATTTAAATATGTCCTCTACAGAACTACCCACAATGCATGATGGTAGGTGAGGCTTTGACAGTCTATTGCTTGTTCAATACTTTTTACGTTGAATTTTAGTATGATTTTATATAAAATAATAATGGACAAAGAATATGGCACAGTTGATAACGGTGGTCTGGAAAAGTCAGTGATTTTGGATGCAGTCATTGTATTTTGGAGCTCCGTAGGCTTCTGTAGCTGACGTCACTAGCTTCTTACAGTAATTGAGTTGACATGCAGTTTAAGCTGCAGTTATTTGAGAGGGCTGTGTTGTGATCTGGACATAATGCAATTAAGATTACAATTAAGATAACTGAACACAGGAAAAAGTCAGATAGATTGAAAAATGAAAGCCCAGTAGAAACTTTAAAATGAACATAGGCTTAGATGTAAACCCCCAAAGGAGAAACCCACCTTTGAAGATGAAGGGATGATTTCTTCTATGACAAGGAGGAACACAGTGAGCGACACCAGCACAGACGTGGAAAGTGACAGTTTCTCTCCTTCGTCGGATGGCAAATAAAACACCAGCACAGTTAGAAAGGAGAGGCCGAGGCATGGGATGATGAGAAAGAGGGTGTAGAACAAAGGCAATCTCTTGAGGATGAAGGAGTAGGTGAGAAACGGGTACCAGTACACCTCATCCCTCCTGCTTCCCCTTTGTCCTGTTGCATTCAGGATCTGCCACTCCCCGTTATCGAAGAAGTCTTTACGGTCCACGTAGTGATCCACTAGGACCAGGTCCACCATGTTTCCATCGTAAGTCCAGGAGCCGAACTTCATGGAGCAGTTCTGACGGTCAAAGGGGAAGAAGGTGACGTCCATGGTGCAGGAGGATTTGTAGCTGGCTGGTGGAGTCCATGTTATGGTACCATCCCAACGCACAATGGCTTTGGTCATCAGGGAACCCTCAAAGCGACCGTCCGCACTGGGAGAAGATAAGAAAGACATAAGGTGGTAAGGAACATTAACACACACCATCGTATTGTCTCATAAAAATATGATCTAAGATCAAATAGAGACTAGACATGGGACAATAATGACATACATATTACCCAGAAATCATCATCATTGCATATCTGACCATGACAAAAATATCCCCAAAAATAAGTGATTATTCACTCAATTGAATAGCTTTTTATAGTTTAGTTTAGACTATTTAGACTAACTATGGTGGAGATGAGTTTGCCATTTCAATGAAATACATGGCAAATTGCACCATTTTAAAGTAAATACTACATTTCTGATCACAGGTGTATTCTCTAGGTGGCAATCTCAATCACCCTAAAAGCCCATTCTTCAGTCGTCACATTGTTGGAGGGCCCGCTCTCTCTATGGGCCCCCTCACCCCACAGGCCCCAGTGCAACCTCACAGCCTGCACCGTCTATATTTACACCCCTGGTAAGATGTTGAAAGGACATCCATAAGGAAAGGAAGATTTATGTAAATGCATCAGAGTCATCAGGAAGTGCCTCAGGATGTGCTACTGATGTGCACAGAGTGCTGCATAACTCACTTTTCATACAGGACGATATCAGGCAGCCAAATAGTCTCTGAAGGCACTCTGATGGAGGTAATGCCCCCATAGTCATCTGGGTTCCACTTCAGCTTCACGTCAACCCACTCCTTTAAATAAATAAATAACACTGCATGATAAGTAACATCATTTGACACTAGACTTAAAAAAGTCTTTAAGTGCATCTTTTTCATTTCAGCACCATGGACAGCACCAGACTGCACAAAGCAAATGGAAACTATGTTTTTTATTGCATCGTTGTCCCTAGTTTGCTTGTTGCCTTGTCAATGTCCATATGTGTTTTTGCTATGATATTTTATTGTTGATACCCTCAATGTTTGGATTTTATATACCAGGGCCTACCAAGAAGAACGGTTAAGGATGCTTTAAACAATCAACATAGGAGTAGAAAAATGTTGATGAAAGTAAATAATAAGACTTATTTATCAAGCATCTTATATGCTTATATAGTCTAAGCCAATCAGAGACAAGGAATTACCCTGCATCTGCCATGTGTTGCATTTTCTTTAGAAATCCTTACATTTAAATCAATGAATATCTGCAAAAGAAAATATGTGATTTAATTTAGATTTTTGTGAATCAATGTTACTTGGGTATTTTTTAATATCTCCAGTAGCAATTAACATGTTACGTTTACAAGAATGTATCAATCTAACTAGCACTTTTAAATATCAGTCATACATTTCATACATTTCATAAATGTGCAGACACAGATTGTATGTCTCTTCATATTGCACTTATAGAAATATGTGTAAATAAAAAAATACTTACATAACATTTGTTAACTATACATTAATTGTTTTTCAGTGAAATTATACAGCAAACAATATGTGACTTTTAAATCTTATATTGTCTACCACAGCATATTGCAGCTAATGAATCATACTACATGTTTATCAAACTGTTAAAATTAACTGATCATAGCCTATCCCCTCCAGTCATGGAGAACCTAAAATGTTGCACACTGAACAAATTCACACATGTTAAAATGGCACCTAACAATTTAAATATCCAGTTTTGGAGATGGTAGCATTGATTTGTACCTGATAGAGCCAGACATTTGTAGTCATCAGTTGGTTCTTTTCATCCTGCAGGAAGACAGGGAAGACATTTTGTTCACTATTTATACATCTTTGTGGTGCTTAAATATAAAAGAGATTAGCATCTCTTGCTAATGAGAAGGTGAGGAGCAAACCAGAATCTGGAATCAAAAGGTTGAGTGGGATGAAAAAAACAACTTAGTGAAACAGAAATATATATATATTTTTTAAATGGGATGATTGCTTCTCTTGCTTGCCGCTACGAAAGCACACTGAAACAGCTTGGGGGTTAAGTGCCTTGCTTCACGGCACATCTACAGAATTTAATGAGCGAGCGAAGCAAAAGGTACTCAGTGACCAATATCACCGGCAATACTTGCATAGGCACAGCTGCCTCATTTGTTCAATATGTCACGACATATAAAGTTAAAAAAACTAAAGAGAAAGGCATGGAGAGGAGTAAAAAGACAGTAATGAATTCATGGAAGTCAGTAAGGTTTTTCAATATAAGCTGTTGAGTTTCTGTACAGTGAAAGAAAGCCTTGCAGAAACAAGGCATGAGAGGCGCTGAGGCAAACCTGATTGCATATACATCTACTCTGAATAAAAATTGATCTTTTGTTTTTATAAATCACAGTAATTTAGCTAAAATACCACAGGATGGCAGTCTTCTAAATTTTAATTTTGCATGGCAGAATGTGACCTCTGTGGAATTGTGGGAGCAGCTTTGTGTGTGTGTGTGTGTGTGTGTATGTGTGTGTGCACCCATGCATGTGTGTGTGTGTGTGTGTGTGTGTGTGTGTGTGTGTGTGTGTGTGTGTGTGTGTGTGTGTGTGTGTGTGTGTGTGTGTGTGTGTGTGTGTGTGTGTGCCCTTGTCTAAATAATAAATGCAATCTGGTTCCTCTCAGCCTGATGGCCTCATTACTTCCTCTGCGACTACTTTGGACCACTCTTTTAACCTTTCTTCTTTGCCCTTTTTTATTTTCTCTTTTGCCCGTTTAAATCCATCAGCTCCTTATCCTCCTCCTTGTTTATGCACACACTTTTGTCCTCAGTGTAACCTCTGTACTATACTTCCTCTGTTAACCTCACTTAATAGCCATCCCTTTCCATCTCTCACACTCCTAACCTGCCTTTCTGTCTTTTGTATTTGCCTTCCTTTCCCCTGGTTTCCTTTATCATTTCTTCTTAACAATAAATAGTAATTTTCTGTCCTGTCCTAAACAGACGATGAGCCATGTTTGAACCAAATTTGTTTTAATGGACTTCTTTCTATAACTTCCCATGACTCTTTCTTCTTTTCACAATTCCGTTCTGCTTATTCTTATGCGTCTTAGTGATGGTGAGTTTCACTCCCTCCCTTCCGTTCCTCTCTCATTACAAAAAAAAGAACCATTCTATCCTGAGAAGACTGTAACAGGATTTTATTAACCATGTTACATAAAGCAATTATATATTTTTTTGCGGGGAGCTTCCTTAAACAGGTACACACAGAGGCTGTTTGCTGTGTTAATCTTCTGGAAGCATGAGAGCATCTATGTCTGGTTCTACTTTGCTCAAGGGAGCTCAGGATGTGATCAATGCTGAATCCGTTTAAAATACCCCCATCTATCTAATATTAATATAACACATAATGTATGGCATGGACAGAGCCAGAGCTACCATTCAGGAAAATGAGGTCATGCCCTCAGCATTCTGTTGTATTTGTCTTTCTGATTGGCTTTTCAAAGGTCAGCCTGACTATATTGATTTCCCTTCTTTTGTTCTGCCTCCGTCAATTGTACTAAAATGCAAAGTAATCTCAAAGGCTGCATACAAATGAGATGGAGAATCAAAATCTCCACACAAATAAAAGCACCTTTGAGAGAATTCACAACAACAATGGCCTAATCCTTTTTTATTCACTTTCACGTTGTTATCTATTTCCTATGAACGTACTCCCTTTCTCATCTAATTTAATTACAGGAACCTCAACAGCACAAACTGGCCTTAAAGATGACAATAGAGTGGAAACAGAGACATTTGATCAGGATCAATTCCACAAAGGTAGTATTCATGCAGGTAAACAGGACATGAGAATGCAGCACGTTCTTCTAGACAGAGCCTACTATGTGTTTGCGTATCCAGGTGGTGTTTCCTCACCACATCAACCAGCTGTGAGATCTTGAGTCCAAAGCATACAGTGATGGTGTCGTTAGAGTGCACGACAGGCCGCACCCACTTCTGGTAACCCCTGAAAAGGTTCCTCAACAAGGAATCCTCCATCTCGGCCAGCGACATAGAGTCTTCCTGCGCTGAAAGGAGCCAGAGAAGAACATAGAGATGAAGACAACGTAGAGAAGAAGCAAGTTTGGGAGAGAAAATTGTATTGTTCATGAGAATATAGTGATATATATATGAGAATATTGCACTACATTCAATGACTACGGGTCCTAAAATGTATACCACAGTATTTCTCTTTGGTCTTTTGCAGTGGTATTATACTACAGTATTACAAAATCAAAAGGGACACGCCACTCAAAACATGATTCTACCAATTTTCTTCACTCTATTGGTACTCTATTGGTAAGGGAACATATATTAGGTAAGGGATAAAACATGAAATACGGATGTGTTTGTTGGATCTAAATGTGGAAGATAAAATGTATAGACCTATATGTGTTTTTAGAGGAGTAGCCTGCTCCATAATGTAAATCAAATGTGTGAGTCAACAGTGAGGGAATTGTCTTGCCGAGCAAACTGGATCTCAGCAAATAGAATAATTAGAATTTTTTATTTTTTTTTCACATATTTACTGTTGTTTTTTTTGTTTTTTCTGACCTTTTAGCATGGGTGCTGAAATGAAAAGCATGGGATTCTGCAACAAAACGGAAAAGCGGTGGCTCGTACGTAACCATAGACAACATTGTGGGAGTGACATAGTTCATCGGATGTTGTATCTTCTTCGTCCTTGTATGTGTGTATCAGGTAAAGACCATAATTGCAAAAAAAATGTTGGTGGTATACCGGTATTTTTTGCAATACCGGTATACCACCCCCCCCCCCCCCCCCGAGTCTGGACCAAAGTGGTGAACTGACTGATCAACCGACAGACCGACATAGTCATACCTAGAGCCATGCCACTAAATATGGACAAAGCAAGACATTTAAGAACGCTATCTTGGACTTTTTTTTGCATGCATGTATAGTATTCATGTACACAGAAAGATGTGTGTATACATGTCAGCTATTTCTTACATGTTTCAGAACATACAAAGACACAGTCATGCATGAACAAAGTGAACCTCCCCAGAGTCTCAAAAGCAAGTGGAGGGAAAAATTAAGTCAGGGCCTAAGAGTCAGGCACACACACACACACACTGTCATCCCTGGACTGACAGCTGGCCATGGCTGAGTGAATGCATCTAAGCTCCCAAGGCTGACAAAATGATCATGCTGACATGATCACCTCAGACAGAACAATTGCCAGGGGAGACAAGCTGAGCTCAGAGCGCTTTGTGCAGCCAGGCACAAGACATAATAGTCAGTTAAAGAGTGACGCTCACTCTGAGCAGGAGACAGTGCATTGAAGGAACACCGCTTTCACATCATCAGCCACCTGGTCAAGAGCAGACAGCTGGGAGATATCAGGTCTCTTAGATAGACAAGTACAGAAAACACACTTTAATTCAGTTTGGTTTGACTCAGTTAAAAGTACATTATCAGAGACTCCTCAGTGGCTTAACGTTTGCATACTTGATTCTACTGACAGCCAGCATGCTCATCAGGAGCTATATGTACTGTCAAACTGTCCTTGAGCAAGACATTGCACCGCTTCCCTGTTACGCATTATAACTCACGAAAGATGCGGATGACAGCAGCATTTGCCAGCTCAGCATTATTTGGTATTTATACTTGAGCTGCACAACATAGGCTCCCTCAGTAACTCTATCAACACTGAGTTCTGAGCACTCAACTGGAATAAGAGGACAATATTTGGCACTGCCAATGGTAGTGTTGCTCCAGAGAGACGGCGGCTGATAGACAGAAAAGAGACGTTTAAATCAATAGCCTCTGAAACAAGGGGAATGGAGCAGAGGACTGGAGAGAGCTGATAAGGGAAGGAGTGAGCCAGAGCAATTCCCTTCAGTAACTGAGAGAAACAGAACAAGAGGGCAGGGTAGAGGTTGGAACAGGAGGAGAAGATAACTGGGGCAAGGGGAATGAGAACAGACAGCAAAACAGATAGCAAGTTGAGAGCAAATTCCCATTTCAGCTTGTTTCTTAACACAAGGTTGTGTACTGCGCAAGCAAATCCCTCTCATCTGACATGCTACATAGATTACTTAATACACTATATTCTGCTGTAGTTCAATATTTAGTTTTGGGGTTGATTCTAACTTAATCTATTTATCTGTCCCTGAATTTACACATTCCTTATCCACAACAATTTTGCAATAGCTGTATCATTATCTGTCTGTATTTCTTGTTTAAGTTCTCACTTAAAGGGGCTATTTGAAGGATGAAACTTAAGGGTTCAAGGTTTAGGATTGCTTTTAGAATTTTGTTTTTTGAATATGTTTTTACAACAGCATGAAGGACATCCTAAAAAAAAAAGCACAAATGTTTGTATTACACCCTCCAAAATGTGATGGCCCATTACTATGAAACGGTTAAAATGTTGACACATAATTATGATTCATATATATTGTCTGTCAAATAAGTTTGGTCATTTAATTTTTGTTGTTTTAGTATAGTTGTAGTCTAATTTTTGTCATGCATTTTTATTTTTCTGTCGCACACAGTATTTTGTTCACACACACACACACACACACACACACACACACACACACACACACACACACACACACACACACACACACACACACACACACAGTGTCTGTCACTCTGCTCTGCAGTAAAACAACCCACTCAGTCAATCCACTTATCATTTCAATCTGTTAGAACAGAACCTCTCTCGTTCCTGCTAGCATTAGGCCTAATGCAGTTTGTCTTATCTGTTTTGTTGCATCATGTTGTCTAATTCTCAGTGGATTGTGGATGAAACTCAGTTTCTTCAAAGAACCGGTAGCTCAATGGATTTGAATACACAGACATTACTTGTTAGTATGGATCACTTCATTGTTGGGTTTGTTTTTTATCAATAGTTTCTACTATTTAGTACGGTAAGACAAACGTGTATGTGTGTTTTCCAATACCTGTGTGCATGTGCAACCTTGTCTCCTACAAATAGCATAAAAGTAAACTGCATTCTCAAGTTTCAAGGGAAACGTATATTACAGTTGCAGTTTTAAACATGTGGTTAATGTTGTGAATAGAAACAAAACAAAAACGCTACAAAACTACTTTGTTAGGTTTTGTAAACGTTCATGGTTTGGCAGATGTATGTTTTGTTTTGTAACTTAAGTTACTTAAGTAACTTAAAAATCAGCATTGAAACTGTGGTCTCTTGGGTGAAAGTCTGTGTTTGTTTGATTGATCCACCCATCCACCCGTGGACACTTTGATTAGAAACATAGACTGCAGACAACATAATTTTTAGGAGACCAGGCATGCCATGTAAGGAAACGAGAAAACAAAATTGCTTAAGGGTGTGTGTGTGCATTGACACAAATGAACCCTTATATTCCCTGTCTGTAGTCTACTCCTGTTTCCTGTGATAAAATCTGAAGTTAAAGTGCACAGACTGTTCAGACTCAGATTACCTCCCATTGCATCAGATCCCCTGTGAAGCACAGTTTGTAAGGGCTTGGAATGGCCCGTCAGTACGATCAGTCTTCCGATCCACCATCAGGAAGCAACTCTGTCTCAAGATCATCATCAACAAAAACACAAGGGGCCAAACTAGTTAAACACCACAGGGATGGATTCCTCTACAAGAGCCGGCTCCCTCCCTCAGATAGAGACTGATTGACTGTGTGTGTGTGTGTGTGTGTGTGTGTGTGATTGAGCAGAGGTGAAGGCCATACTATTGGTTAGAATGTACAGGGGGGGTAGGGCTGATTTGAAAATTATGATGCATTCATATGTGTTTGTGTGTTTAGGTATTTACTATACAGAGGCCATAACAAGACAGTGTACACACACACTGTGCGTGCGTGTATGTGTGTGTTTGTGTGTAAGTAAAACAGACAAACTACAGCGTGCTGATTATTGACACAGGCTAGCCCAGCATTCAAACAAACACCCTGCCGTCTCCTCAATCTAAAACACCCCGTGGCTGACACAGTGGTACGATCACCTTGTCCCATCCACCATCTGTTCACTGTGGAACCACAGTAGGATATACCATTGAGGGGGGTAAAAGGATGGGAGGAAAAACAGAGGGGAGCTATTTTTTTTTTCTTCACACTGCTGCAAAAAGGAAGTGTGTTTTTGCCTTTTCTCAATGCAGTTCTCATTGATTTCTAATGAGATGCTTCCAGACCTTTGGAAAAGGGGACATTTTGAAGGCAAGAATCAAGGGAGAACTGAGCCACTGCTCACAATGCAACAGCTTTAACCATAATACAACAGGACATTTATCTGTGGTGGACGTTATTATGAATCCCACTGCTTTCCTTATAGCACTCAAGCACTAAGATTGGCCAGGCGCCCATGCTCTATGAGATACCGGTAACCTGATTTGTTAAGGTCCTATCCTGACCCTAATTACTCAATGTCCAACCTTAACAAATAATCTCTACCTAAACTAGTTACGCAGGGCAGGTCTTGTTGAATGGAGTGGATTCATAATTATGACTCTGGTTGAGCCAAGACTTTTCACAATGGTTAACCCCATCAGTCATAATGCCCTTGAGGCATGTACGCGTGTATGAGCATATATGCCAAGACATGTCGGTTCACACATAGTAATTGGATGTCAAAGATACTCAGCATCACTTGACCAGAGGTGACCGCATGCGTGCTAGATTACCGCACACCGCCTACACCTGCTGTTTTCATTGGAGCTACTTTAAAATAAATAGTTCCTATGGAAACTGTTGTCAGCAAGGTGTCTGGAATATATCCAGAATAACTGGGACATTATTTCTGTAAAGATATGCTGTGTTTGAAATTGTAAAGGTCATTTTCCATTCATCTTTATTTAGGTTTATTTAGACACCATACATGTTGGAAACCAATATTTGAAAACCTGGACAAATAAAATCTGAGATATCTGCATGATGCTTGAAGGAAGTGAGAATAAAAAATGAAAGAAATTGTAATTTGGGTGAACTGAACATTTGTAATCTAAGCATGGCATCAACGGCATGGCATGCCAACCTGCTGGGTGACATAATGCCCTTGCAAGAAGCTCAGTGTCAGTTTAAAATGTGATTCCTCATTAACTTTACCATGGACTGAGGCTGTCTGGGATCGCTGATGGTGATGAATTAATCGTTTTCATCAACTTGTCATTAATTCTCCCTCCTGCTCCCTATACACAGAGATGTAAAGCATGTGTTGCAAGAGTCACTCCATCTCCAGATTAAAGGGATGTAAATTATGCATAAACTGATAGCAAAACACACACACACACATACAAACACAGTAAGAAAGAAGAGAGAGAATACTGACTTTCACCACAGTGACACACTATCTGATTCTTTACTTTTTATAACAACACCATACCTGAGCAGCATTATTATTTTAGGGAATTATTTTCCCATTCATTTCAATGTGTTTCGTTGTCCCTTATTGTTCTCTTGCAGCGTGATATACAACCACGCTCAGTCATAAATCCCAAGGGGGGCGCTGCGCTCCCGTTCTTTAATAAATAATGACCGTGCTCCTCTCACCTGACCCCATCATTGTGTCCCGCTCCTCGATTAAAAGTGCAGTCACATTTGATTTATACAATATGACTGCCTGTTTGTAAAACAGTTTCCAAATTAAGAATAATTGGGAAGGATGGAACACATTAGCCAATCACGCTGCTGGAGTAATGCTGTAAGGGGATGCTGTGTTTTGATCACGCAACACGATCCCAAACGCTCACCAAAAGCACCCACATATTTTGGTGTATTTTGTATCTCAAGTCAATTTACCTTTAGTTTAGAAAAATAAGACTAAACATTAGCTCAGCTTCAACAGTTAAAAGACTGTGTTCCCCGATTCTTACCTTCCACAGTAGCCTCCCCGAGAGCAAGGGACAAGCACAGCACCGCAACCGCAAACTTCATACTCCCTCTTATCATCTACAACACCAATTGGTTGTATCCAGTGCGAATATCAAATCATTTTACTGTTCACACACAGTCCTGCAGTGTGCACTTCAACATCTGAGTGGGACCTCCGGAGTATCACCGCTGTGTGCTGTCCAGTTTAAATAATAAAGGACTGACGGTTGTTTGTGGCTTTCTATAACACGGTCCGCCTTCACAATGTTGAGCAGCAACAGCTCGTGTGCTTTGTTTTTTTTTTCACCCCCTGTTCTGTCGCCAGTTCTGTTTCCCCGCAGCCCTCTTTTCGTGTGCGCTTGTAAGTGATCCAGTGCGGAGCCGGATGCTGCCGGAGCGGAGCCGGGCTGAGGGCGGGACGGAGGAGGGCTGGCCCGTGAGAGGATGGAGGGAGGACGCGGACTGCGGAGGACCGATCCCATCCAGAGGTTAATACATTAATAAATGATGACAGACAGACAGTTGGATGCAGGTCAAATGCAAGGCAATGCAAAATAAAAAAATAGGAAAGGGCTTGCCTGATATAAAAGAGTATAATTTAATAGTTTAAGAGCAGTGTACATATATTCAAATAGCAGGTATGTTACATAACATATTTAGCACCAGTGATGGGTGTGGTCATAAGTTAAGGGCTTATAATAATTGCTTTAAGACAGGCAACACATGTGAACCCATTAAGCCACACAACAAAAGTGGGGCTTAAAACTTGACAATATGGGTTACTTCAGTATTTTTCAACCTGGACTCTTTATTCCATGGTTTTCTGCCTAAGTGACTAATGGGACAAAAAAAAAGTCCTTTCTGTGGCTTCCAGCTGCAGCGCTGCTCCTCAATACTGGACCAATTAAGAAAAATGTGGTCCCTGTTAAGTCTCTTCGATACAAGGTTGAAAAATACAGAAAATACCCTTTATTAATAAGACACTTCATCAAAGGTCTAAATCAAGTTACTGCACAAAAGTTAACATAAATGGGCAAAGGATTGGGTTGAACTAGGTTTTCTTTAAGTGTAACAGTCATAGATGTTGTGAGGCACTTTAGTTTATGAGAAAATACTTAAGATCATCTTACAGGAAGCAGGGACCTGTATGTTTCCTCTCAGAAGCACAGCACAGTTTTATCGGCAGTGAGTCGGCACATTATTGTCAATCATCCGAGTTCAATTTAATGCTTCATTTATTCAGCCACACACTTATCATGCAATGTCACTGCATACCATGGCATGCCATAATCTCGTAATGTCACAGGAGGCTATGTATGAGGCAACACTAACAAAGAATGTTTTCAGAAAAACTGAATCCATGCCAATGTTATAACGACACTTGAGTGGAAAAAAAAAGGATCCCAGATGACTGAAAGAATACATTCTGCCACATCACAGAATGTAATCTGATTAGAGCTCTTAATGCATGTGGGCATCATGGACCCTGATTACAGCCTGATTACAGTACAAGGTATAGGCCACAAGACTGGGAGTGGTTGTGCGTTCATTTGACAGATGTTGTTATTCCAAAGCTATCACCTTTCGCTGATAAAAGGTGAAGTGGCGAGGATGAGCACTTACTATGGCACAATCAATCAAATTACCTGCTGTACGAGCTGAGCGGATGAAGTGATATCAATCTCGCAGAGAGTTTCCATGTTGGAAAATTGAGAAATACACATCTCCTCCGGTTCAGTTTACTACTGCTATGAGAAGAATGGGAGTGGATTTATGGAGGTGCAAAGGTCCGACAGCCAGAGAACAGACAGCTCAGATTAATTTGAATTGTGTAATTTATTTAAGCAATCAAATAAGATGTTAGTTGGCTCGTAAATAACTCGAGGCGAGCCAGTGTAGGAAATGGAATGGACTCACTCTCTCTCTCTCTCTCTCTCTCTCTCTCTCTCTCTCTCTCTCTCTCTCTCTCTCTCTCTCTTTCTCTCCGCATAATTAATTTTCAGCTAACAGCAGCTGGAAGAAGATGCAAGGTGAATCATTCTGCACCCACGCACAAACACGCAAACAAATGCATGGGAGTTCATTCATCATCAACATGGACACAAACCTCTTTGCTGCACACATGCAGGTCACATGTCACTTGAATGCTTTTGTTGGTGTCGTATCTTTTCTGCGACAGTGCTGTTGAAGTGATGATGAAGAATGCTCCGCGGACACTGTTCTTGCTGGTATAATAAAGTTTATTACAAACAAGTAACACATGTCATACAGGTGTCATGACAACCTGGAGGTCCTGGCTTGAATCCAAAAAGAGCCTAAAGATGAGAGACTCAGCGTCTTCTTATATAGGGTGCATATCTGCATCTCGTAAGGGAGGGATTTAAACAATGTATGTCTCCATAAGGAAGAAGTTAACCAATGTAATCAATTGGTGGCCTCTTCACCCCCATATCCTGCCTTGAGGTCATGGGAATCCATACACATCTGGTTTCCCATCCAAGACCCCCAAAGAGGCCCCTCACAGACTGAAAATATACCACATATTCCCCCCTTCGAGACTTGCACCAAGTCTCGAAAAAATACAATAAAAGAAGAGAAATACAGATGTACAATCATAACCGAATTAACAACCCATCCTTTTTAACATTAAAGCAACTGTATGGAGTATAAAAGTGAGAGTGAAAAACCTGTCAGGCAGCTAATCTTTCTTGAAATGTCCATTCAACAATGTAGACAGGAAAATTCTCACACGGTCCCTCTGCCAAGGCGACCATACGTAGTACTCCATAACACTGAAATGAGGAATTTTAACAATTTATGTATGGAAATGACTTAAACAAATACATATGGAACTCTCAGCAAATCAAAACAAAATAATGTCCAAAGTCAGGCTGGTCGACCCATCGCACCTTTCTATGGACCTTCTCCTGCCTACCCCACTGTCCCTAACCATCGAGAAACAAAAGAAAACATCCGAGGTCCCATTATATTTAGTATCCATCATTTCCCAAGCATGTAATACACAAAGAAGAAAATTCATTTTTAATCATACTAATGTAACATTTAAGAGAGAACATAAGACTGTATAACGCTGCAGTTTTCTCCGCAGCCTCGACTCAGGTGTAGTATTGATGACGTCTTGAATCTGGATGTTGTATCGCCAGTCCACGTTCAGAGTCCTTCAGTCCATTCGTATTTTCATGTTTGAAGTGTCTGAATCCATTCAGCCCCTCGGAGTCTCTGATAATCCACCACCCTCACAGTGGACTTCCCCCAATATGTACTAGAATGAGAGAAAAGAAAACCAGTATCTTTTGCATACAGAACATATACAAATTAAAACATCAAACACAGAATAAGAACACTTCTATACGTAAAAATGTGAAATTACTATACGTAAAAACGTGAGATTATAAATCATATTGTCCATTAATCATTTTGTTCATTTGTTTCCATTCCATACCCCCCCTTCGAGACTAAACAAAGTCTCGAAAGAGCAAAACAAAAGCAACACTACAAACTACGCAAGCCATAACAAAGGTAAATAACCGGATTATAATCCTATGAGATATTTAAAATGGATATTTCTCCACCAATTCGATCTTTATCGCGTCATCCTCCTCCACGTCCGTGTCAACTTCTTGTAATAACGGCATCATATTTTGATCGCCGGGCATCACAATTCCAACCCATCTCAGTATCATAGCCTTTGCAAAGGTCAACAACAGCGTGCAAAAACAGAACATCACACACAACGACAGAACGAGCGCTACCAAAATCTGAACCACCACTGCTCCTATTGGCCCCAATTGATCCTGCAACCAAGCATTTGCAGACCATCCTGCGCCTTCCGACGGGCCAAACGCATCCCTTATGAGCTTCAATGCCTCTATGACACTAGTCATGTTATCAGAACTATCAGGAATCAACGTATAGCAAGCATCCCCTGTTAAGTTCAAAGTCATACAAAGGCCCCCCTGTTTGGCCAAAATGTAGTCAAGAGCCATGTCATGTTTCAGCAACGTCAGTCTGTGGCTTCTCTGAGTGTTTGACAAATATTCGAAGCCTCTTATGGTTTCGTTCGCAAAGCCCTGCAAGGTGTATGTAATGTTGTCGATGTGATCCGCCAAGAATGTCACCCCATACCATGGGAATATACCTATACCCCACTTCTCTCCTATACTTATTCTCCAATGGTATGATTCCAAATTGTGAAACTGTGCCAGCTCACGTTTCTTCCTACTACGTGAAGCGACCTCAGGTTGGACCCCATCTGGCCCTACTCCCTTCTGGATAGTAAAAACCTCATATGGAAGTTTCAACAGTGCCATATAACAGCATCCTGTCCACCCATGTGGTAGAAATATGTATGCCTTATCACCACAGACCCACCAAATATCCTTGAAATTCCCTATCGTCACATTCCCCGGCAATCTCTGGTTATGTACCCTTAAAATTGTCTTCTTTTTGTGTTTTGGTACCTGAAACGATGCTTCGTACGTATCATTACTATTCCCCTGTTCCTTTTTACCCAAGTCCATCACATATTTATCACACTCTGATAACCCCATAAACGTTCCCGGCCCTTCATAAGTTGTATTTGAACAAAAACAGCTGGTAGCTCCCACTGCTGTCACCTCCATTAGGTCAGGGACCGCTGTTCTGATATCTTCATGCTGATCAAGTAAATTTATATATGCTAATTCCTTCAACCAAGCACAAGTAAATCTAGGCCTAAACAGAGACACTGACCATGACATCACTATATCGTTTGCTGACTGCTGGTGATACATCAACCATGATAAAGCATAACCTTGACACATAGTGGTTAGTGGTTCTGGTATAGTCTCTAAAATTGAAGGCCATGAGTTTGGCGATAGGATTTTCACCAGACATGGGCCCTCAGTTTTCACCACTGATCTTACGGAGTGGGTTATTTGCTGGAACCATAAGTTCCTACCTGCCCAAGGGTCTGCAATTTGTAACACTGAAGGATCAAACCCAAATGCCCTCCATTTAGTGTCTCTTTTTTGTACTGTATGGTATTGATCCATCATGTACTCTGGTGCCTGATCAGAGTCAACAAAGTTACTATCTACGTTTAAAATAGTCTCCTGAGCTGTCATAGATGACTCTACATCCTTCTCTTTTATTCTTTGTTCTCTAACTTCAACAATGTCATTACTACTGTTCATGCTAGGCTCTGTGTTTGACATTAGCTTCCAGATTGCATCAACCACACCCCCAAATGACCAAGATGTCATATTAGATGTCTGCGTTATGTTTACGAATATCGTAGATGCCACGGATGTTGTCGCTATTGTAGCATTCATTCCCTTTGAAGTCATAGTTAGAGTAGTAGCCTGAGTAGGTGTAGTAACATTCTTAGTTGTTTCTGGCACTAACGTAACAAGCTTTATCTGTATATCAATCCCCTTTGGAGTGGTTACTGTAGTAACTTGTTTCTGAACCCCTTTAATACTCGTAGAAACTTCAATAGGTCCCAAATCTTCTATCAGGAGTGACACTCTACGAGTTATACGACCTGCGATCCAATGATTGTGATATGGAATAAATCTAAACATCGGTTCTACATAAGTACACGTATATTCTCCTTCGTCTTCTCGAGTAACATTACGCAGGACAAGTGAACAATCATCTTCAACTTTCATCCACCTCCCCGTATTACCCAAAATATACTTCCTTTGATCAAGCGGCACAATGCCCTCTTCCGGTCTTGTCCCCAATAAATCTTCACCACGACCATTTTCCCAATAGGGAGGCAAAGTACCACCACTGTTAAATCTCCCACATTGACAAGGAAGGTAAACTGTTCTTCCTAACTTAGCTCTGATCACAGTACTCAAAGGAGGCGACGTTGTAGATATCACCTGAGGTGCCTTTGTAGTTACCTGTGATGCATTTATACTTTCAACCGCTTTTGCCATTGAAGGAGTAGACTTCTCTTCCATTTTCCCAGCTTTCGTCTGGAGAGTTGTTGTCATTGTTGTCAATTCTCTTGTTTCCCCCACATCTTTGAAGTCTATACTCTTACTCCCCCCTAGTATCACTAACGACACTACGTGAACCCTAAGTCCTAACTCGGACCGCTCACTTCCAATATGTCGAACGTAAAAAGAACACCTGTAGTCACCCTGGTCCTCCTGTTGCAGCCTATATACATAGAGATCGCAGTCTTCCGCAACCTTCACTCTCCTTTTGTCATTAATTAATGTATATTTTGTTATTGGTAATGTCCCTGACAGATCTAGAATCTTGCCATGGCCATCCTCCCACTGAACTCTAAGTTCCCCTTTACCACTATTTTCTTCTGTACACTGACATGGAAGCCGAATTGACACCCCCAAGGTTGCTTCAATCCTGGTTCTGGTAACGGTCTGGTTTGACTCTACTCCTAACTGGTCTCGGGCTCCTTGGTCTAACTGGATCCCTGGGTTGTCCTGCAGCGGAGTCACCGCCCTTTGATATCTCTGGCGCTTTGCAGGCAACTGAAATAGGTCCTGCTGGTTCTGGGACATGTTGAAAGACAATGTCTCCAAATCTTCTTTCCTGTCCATCAACTGCCAAGTCATTTCTGGCATCATCAGGAATATGTACAGAAACATCAACATTGTCCACAACATGGACGATCTCTCCTTCTGAATTCTGACTCTGGGGATTTTCATGCATCTCCCTCTCTGATGTGTTTTCTTCCACATTGTCTTCGGGCTCTCTTGAGCCTTCAACATCTTGGATCAGTGAACGTGGCGCCTCTTCACTTGGCGCTTTGACACAGTGTGATAAATGATACCACGTGGGAGACCCTTTAATCTGGACTGCTGTTCCAGTACTGCGAACTACTTCAAATGGTCCCTCACGGCGTTCGTTATACCACTTCCGTCTAAACACCTTCACGAACACCTTGTCTCCCGGTTGCACTGTGATCCTTTTATGCTCATTGAGCTTCTCCAGCACCTCCTCCTTAGCTTGCCTGTCAGACACATATGTGGATATTCTTTTATGTAGATTAACCATGTATGTGACATATGTTTGCATTTCATCTTCTAAAAGGGCCAGACTTGGACCTTTCCCACTTGTCCTCAGACAAGGCGTTGGCATCAGTCTTCCTGTAACCAACTCATGAGGTGTCATATGTAAATCGCGGAGCTCACTAGAGCGACATACCATTAATGCTAATGGAAGTGCAGCTATCCAATTTAACCCCGTGTGTTGGCATATTTTGACAATACGATTTTTCAGAACCCCATTCATTCTTTCGCACATCCCTTGACTTTGAGGATGATAAACTGCACCAAGGCGCTGTTTAATTCCTAGTTTTTGCAAAATCAATTTTACTGTCTTATCCACAAACTCTTTCCCATTGTCTGAGGAGATTCGATCTGGAAGTCCCCACCTGCTTATGACTTCTCTACATAAGAACTTGGCAACAGACTGAGCATCTTTTCGTTTTGTTGGACACGCCTCAGGCCATCGTGAAAATCTGTCCACAACGACCAGCATGTATCTTTTCCCATCAATTGGTTTTATCATGTCAACATAGTCCACAACTAGTTCACGCATAGGACCCCTTGGAGTCGGGATATAGCCAGGAGGAACCGGCACTCCCCTCCGAACGTTGTTTTTCAAACAGATAATGCACCTGCCTATGACATAATCAATCTGTTCAAGCAAACATGGTGCCCAAAAACCATACTCTTTTGTGATCTTTCTCTTAACTTCCCCCCTTGCAACATGAGCTAAGCCATGTGCCTCCTGTATCATCAGACCCAGCAGGTCTGGAGGTGATAGTATCAACCCCTCATGATTTCTCCAAAGTCCAGTAGAATCTCGGGTGGCACCTCGGTCTAGCCACAACAGTTTGTCCATTTCAGGAGCAGCTTCCTGTATTAAAATCACATCTTTGAGTGTAATTTTGTCTTCCCAGTTCACTTCATGCGTGACGAGAAGTACTTTGCCCAATCTATCTGCTCCTGTGACTGCTTTTGCCGCTTCATCAGCCGCTCTATTCCCTTGTGAAACCCTTGACGCATCTCTCTTATGTGCCGCACATTTAGCTATTGCTATCTCTTTAGGCTTCATCATAGCCTGCAACAATTTCATGATCTGAGCGTGATGCTGTATCGGTGAACCATCCGTTTTCTTAAACCCTCGGTTCTTCCACACCGCTCCAAACAAATGACACACATTATGTGCATATGCCGAGTCGGTATATATCGTCACTCGCTTCCCTTCTGCCAACAAACATGCTTCAGTTAGCCCCACTAGCTCAGCAAGTTGTGCAGATGCAGGCTGTGGTATCCCTTCAGCCTTTTCAACTATAAATCCAGTTCCTTGGGCTTTTACTACTGCATAGCCAGCACTTAATTTATCGCCCACACGATAACATGACCCATCCGTCCAATACTCCAAGTCCACCTCATGCAATGGTAGAGCTTGTAAATCTGATCTAAGTCTAGAGTATTTCTCTGCTTCTTGAACACAATCGTGTGGCTCACCGTCTTCCGGAGTTGGCAAATTTTCTGCCGGATTTACCGTAACACACCTTGCTAGGGTAACATCTTCCTGCTCTAAGAGCCTATGATAGTCTCTGAGCCTAGACATAGTCAAGTTGTTCTTACCATAATTCAAAAGATTTCTGAGACTATGATGTGTGAGAATTGTCACT
Source organism: Leptoclinus maculatus (assembly GCA_032191485.1). Lineage (NCBI taxonomy): Eukaryota > Metazoa > Chordata > Actinopteri > Perciformes > Stichaeidae > Leptoclinus > Leptoclinus maculatus. The sequence goes on from JAVDOI010000009.1 coordinate 6,799,598, forward strand.
GGATATCCCATTGTCACAGATGATGCTTTATTGTACATTAGAGAAACTCCCACCATAGCTCTGTAACACAGTGGTAACCCTAGTTCCACTTCTGAATAAGCCGTGGAGTAATACGAAATAGGTTGAGGACTCGTCCCCGTACCCGTTGGTTGACAAAGAACTGCACATGCATGTCTACCCCCAATAGAAGTAGATACATATAACACAAAATTCTTAGAGTAGTCTGGAATTGCTAGCGCCGGAGCCTCTTGCAACCTCTTTTTTGTTGCTTCAAATGCCAAAAGGCCATCGTGTGTCCAGGACAGATTACAGTGTAGCTTAGCATTCCCAGTCTCTTTGATCATAGCTCTCAAAGGCCCCGTCAAGCTAGCATAATCCTCAACCCAAGCTGAGGAATATCCTGCAATTCCAAGGAATGTCATCATCTCTCGGACTGTTCTGGGTTTTGGAGCCTTGCGAATAGCCTCCACGTGACTCTCAGAGATGCTTCTGTGTCCCTTCGTTATTGATTGACCCAAATAAGTCACCTTCTCCTGGCAATACTGCAGCTTCTTCAGAGAGGCCTTGTGCCCCTTCTCTGCCAGTATTTGTAGCAATTTAATTGAGTCTTTATGACATGTCTCCTCATCTGGTGAACAAATGATGATGTCGTCCACGTATTGAATTACATTGCTTTTTATTACCTGCTCTATCCCCTCCAAATCGTCTTTCACTATTTTATTGAAAATGTGAGGACTATGTTTGAACCCTTGTGGCAGTCTCTCATACTCATAAGATTGTCCCTTGTACGTGAACCCAAATAAGCTTTGGCTTTCCCTACTAAGTGGAACACTGAAAAACGCACCACATAAATCTAACACTGTGAAATGTGACGCATGTGGCGGAAGTTGGGCCAACAAAGTATGTGGGTCCGGTACTTCTGCTGGAAAATCAACCACCACGTCATTGACCGCTCTTAAATCATGTGTCAGGCGATATGAATTATCTGGCTTCTTTATCGGCAACAAAGGCGTGTTGCTCTGGGGATTCTGTGTTATCCTTAACACACCAGCCTTGAAAAGTCCTTCAATCTGTGGTTCAATTCCTCGGGTTGCCTCTTCACTCAGTGGATACTGGTTCCTCCAAGGTGGTTTGACTCCTGGTCGAAGTTCAACTCTTACTGGTTGAGCTGACTTCACAAGTCCAATATCATTACTGTGCCGAGCCCACAAACCTTCTGGAACTTGTTGTAGCATTTCTTCTTTCAATGAGTCTGAATCCATCTTAGCACTGCAGATTGATTCATGTGTCATTCGCACAGTTTGTGGCTGTCCTTGTCCTTGAGCAGAGATCATGATCTTAATGAACCTCTGATCCTCACTCTTCCAGATGGCCAGATTCTCTGTTACAGGTGCAAAAACAGCTTCTTCTGCCTCCGCCATCATTTCTCCTACTTGCTTCTGCGTATGTTCTTCACGCACCCACAAGGTTACATGTGGTACACTCTTCTCGATGTCAAACTCTTTGTCCAAATAGTCACTTCTGTGTATCTTCATAGCTGCTCCTTGTGATCCCAAAATTATACAGCCTGAATTTAGTTGAACTTGTTTTGATTGTTGACTCAACCATTCTTCTGCATATGTTTGAGCATCTTTATTGAAATACTTGAGCGTACAGTGGAGAGGATACTCTGGAAGCTTTGCGTCAGGCATATTTATGATGATAAACTTTTCCCACAACTTAACTGGCTCAAAAAAATCTTCATTAAGATTTCCGATCCAACATACTGTAGAGGCTTCAGTCTCTGTTGTCATCAATGATTGGTGAACACTCTCATTTGGCATTACAACCTGACAGCCGTCTGGTTTACACGTTATTGTACACCCCAATTTACACATAGCATCTCTTCCCAAAAGTGCAATAGGTGTATGCTCTGATACCAATATGGGTAACGTAATCGTCTTCTTTTTATATCTGAGCTCGATTGGTTTAGTGAGAGGAATTAGCTGTTTCACTCCCTCAAACCCGATTGTCCGAATCAATTGATCAGACATGGGGAGATGTATAGCATCTTCAGGCCGAATACAGGTAAAAGCAGCTCCGCTGTCCGCCATCACTTTCACTGGACGATCATTTATTTTTACCTCTATTGTTGGATCTTCCTCCGGCCCTGATACTACCAGCTGACACCCCCCTCTCGAGTCTTCAGGGCACCCCTAGTAACCCGGTTCCGGGCCTCTGTAAGGGTTCACCGGTCCTCTGGGTGACCCTGATTGGCCCCTGAATCCTCCTCTGAATCCTCCCCTGGAATTTCCTCTGAAATTTCCTCTTGACCTGTTGCACTCGCGAGCAAAATGGCCTTGTTGTCCACAAGTATAGCATTCGTTTGATGGCTGTTGAAAGTTTGAATTAAACCTTCCTCCTCTTCCGAAGTTTCTTTGATCTCTTCCTCTCCAGGACTGCGCTTGATCAAAGACTGGTTGTGGGTAGGAAGCAACTGGAACCATCGGCGGTGGCTGGAAAGATTGGAGCTGAACTTGGTTCGGCTGTGGTTGTGGTACTAGTTGATTCAGTGGAGCCTGATTTTGCATAACCAGAGCCTGCTTCTTCTCCATCTTCTTGTTATCCATCAGTTGTATTTGATTAAGTTTCCTGAGGGTCTCTTGGTCCTGGTCTTTCTGATCTTGTTCCTTTTTCCTATACAGCTCCACTTGGTGGGCTATATGATCCGTATAAACACCCTTTGTCATGCTCCCAAGACCAACCACTTCTGCCAATTTGCTTCTCACTGACAGGGGCAACCCCTTCTGTATTCTGGTTCGCAAAATTGACTGTTCCATTCGATTCAAATCCGGGTCATTTCCTGTGACATTCCTCCACACTTGATGAACTCTTGACACATAGGCCCTCGGGTTTTCCACTTGTCCCAGTGGTTCCGCGCAAATATTGTCAGGATGTACATTTGTCGGAAATGTGTCTTTCAGCGCCCTGCACACTTGACCTCTATTTGCAGCAAACAGCTCTGAATCATTCACAGCAGTTCTCACATATCGATTAAGTCCAGCTTTCTGTAGAATCTCTTCCATAAGGGAAACTCCAACGAGGCTGGCCAAGAGTCTCTTGATATCTCCCATGGCTGGTTGCTCTCCCACCATGATCTCTTCCAACTTTGCAATCCAAGGATGTGCCCCATCTTGAAGAGTAGGTAACTTTTCAAGTATGTTTGACATATCTGTACTTTGCCAAGGCTTATACTCCAAATGCCGTCCTCGGACGAACACTGGAACCATCTTCTTCGGCCGTATCTTAACGCTACTTTTCTCTTTCTCTTCCATGGACAATCGTTTAAGGCTTTCCATCTGTAACTCTTCCTTCCGATACCGCAAGTCCTTTAGATGGTACTCCAGTTCTTTTACTTCTTCTGGATCCTTAGTTTGTAGTTGCTGACGGCGGCATCGGTCTATTCTTTCATCGATCTCACTTACAGTCTCCCGTCCGTCTTCTTCATGTTCCTCTTTATAGCCCCCTTCTTCAGGGCTCCCTTCATCCTCACTGTCATCAGACATGACATTTCCTCTCCTTTCCGCTCCGGCCAAGATCCGTCTGACTGCAGGGTCATATCCTCCCCTTGCCCCGTCTTGATCGCTTAGGTCACTTTCGTTGCTGCGGTCCTTGTCCTGCCTCCCAGATTCAAACCTTGTGTTCTTCTTACTTTTGGAACCTGGATACATCCGTATAGTTGTCTCTGCTCGTCCTGTTTCTATTATTCTATCATTGTCATTTTTGATACGGTAGCCACCCTCCTGGCTGATCACTGGGACCTGAGGATAGATTCTCTTAGACGTCCTCCCTACCTCATAAGGTGGCGGTCCCTTCACTGGGCTCATATGTGAGAACTCTGAATTGATGTTTGTCATCAGTTTTTCTGTTCGTTCTGTATTTTGTTTTATGTCTTCTATAGCTTTGTCTGTCTTATCGTTTGCAGCTTTGATCAGATTCTGTCCCTCATTTTCAAACAACTGGAGAATGCCAAGCTCCACCTGCCTCTTCTCCTTGCGCTTTCTCCCCTTTTTTCCCTTCTTTTGCTCTGCCTTGTATGTGGATACAAGTACCGTCATTATTTGAATTACATCTGGGTTAAGCGTCCCCTCCACTGGCCATGGTTGGTCAATTTCAGGCCAGCGTTCATGCCATTTTTTCGATATTTTTGCAATGTTTGCGATGCCTCTAATTAAAGGATTATTCTTCTGTACTATATCAACAGGAGTGATTACTTTTGGAATTTTAGTGTTCTTTTTTCCCATTATAACGGCTTCCTTATGTTTCGTTTATTGTACTTTAAGAAGTGATTGCTACAATTAAACTACTCAAGGCTGTTTGGATTACCCCTTTTTTTTTTCTTTTTTTTTTAACCAATTAACAAAATAAACCAATTCACCAATCAACCAATTAACCAATTAACCAATTAACCAATAAACCAATTAACCAATAAACCAATCAATCAATCAACAACCAATCAATCAACAACCAACAAATCAATAAATCAATAAATCAATCAATCAATCAATCAATCAATCAATAAATCAATAAATCAATCAACAAATCAATAAATAAATCAATTACTCAATCAACAACCAACAAATCAATAAATCAATCAATCAATCAATAGATCAATCAACAAATCAACCAACCACTTCAATAAACCAATTAACCAATTCATATTCAGCTCAAATCGTCAACCAGTCACCACATTGAATGTCCACCACAGCACAGATCAGAACAAACCACGCACAATAACATAAATGAACAACCGCAATAGTCAGCAGAAGTTATACCAAACAAACATGTGCCATTACTTAATTAAATGTATTAGCTGATCAATCAGTTGCCAAGTCTCCTAGTTATTTATATGTTTCTTTCTCCTAACTGCCTAGAGTATGTACTCTTTCATGTAAAATGAGCAGGTCAGTATCCTCATAGGCTTATAACTGAACGCAGGTTTATATGTGTACCATCAATATTACCTTCGACTGAGAACACATACAAATCTGGAAAATGCAGGTTTTCTGTTTTATTTTTTTTTGTTTTGCTAAAGAGTTTGTGGATAAAGTTGTACTGGCCTTTAGTAGATCGAAACGGAAGCCTCCCCGTGGACGTCAGCAAGCCACACTCCGTGATGTGTCAGCCCACTGCCTTGCCTCCCCTTAATTCTCATTCACCGTAAATGACATAACAACAAAAAGAAACAGGCAATGGATTAGTCTCTTGTGAACCCATTGGTCCCTTGAACAACATTATACATTTCTTCTCTTTTTCTTTTAAAATTAAACCCCTAGTATAAACATTGAATACCAGCTGACCCTTGACTTCACTCTTCCACTCTCACATTCCATTTCTCTCTAGAGGGTCATTTGAGGTTAGTGAGGGGGGGTGTTTCAAACTCTACCCTTCTTATACGAAGTTCATTGTGTATTTAACAGCTTATTTGTTATATTACGTCCCTTTTAAGAAGAGCTCATGTCTCATTTATTCACTTGTTCAAATCATTACCCTTCTTATACGAAGTTCATTGTGTATTTAACAGCTTATTTGTTATATTACGTCCCTTTTAAGAAGAGCTCATGTTTCATTTATTCACTTGTTCAAATCATTACCCTTCTTATACGAAGTTCATTGTGTATTTAACAGCTTATTTATTATATTACGTCCCTTTTAAGAAGAGCTCATGTTTCATTTATTCAATACATCATTCTACATATCTATCCTTACAAATTATCACATGTCTTGTTCTCAAATCCTCACCTCTATATGTTTATTCAATCATATTGTGTTTTATCTTCTTCTATTAACTTTAATGCGTCTATTCTCTTTTTCTTTTATTTTATGTTCCACATCTGGCCCGCATCTCCAGCCAAGTTTACACACACACACACACACACACATTCCTATGCCCCCACCTTTTTTCCTCTCTCTCCTTGTTCCAAAGTCAATTCACACACACACATTCCTCAGATATCTTCAGTCTCACAGCATGCTTTTTTGGCCGCTTTCCTTATTTTCTTCCATAAAATTTATGCTACCTTTGAGGTGTAAATATTCGATGAGAGGCTGCATCAGACACCGTTCGTCAACAAATGTCAGAGTGGTAACAGTCAATCGAACTGTGATTTCTACACTCTCCAGTTATTACACTGACCATCAGATGATATTTCAGGTTTTAATTCGGCCCATACTAAATATTCTTATCCTATCCGATTTTGCGGCTCACTCATATGAGAATTTCCTTTATTTCCTTATCACTCTTTCTTTACCTTTTTACATTTATTTATTCAAATTACCTGGATCCAGGTTTCCCCAATTTTGTATTTCTAACTTAATTCCGGACTATGTCAAAGCCATCGTTACGCAGTGACTAATATGCATGTGTCTTACCGTTAAGAAGTTAAAGGCCCCTCTTCATTAATCTTGCACGATACTGTTTAGCACACCTTATCGTCCCCATGAAACTATTCTAAACTATTTATTGTATTTCTCATACATCTTTCCTTCACTTTTTATCTTCCCCTTTTTTATTAAATTTAGCACGGAGCCTCTCTTTAAACATCAAATCAACAGGACATGTCCATTACAATGAGGTTCTTAATTTACGGTGTGTCCAACTTCATATAACAGTCCCAATTTTATGACCAGCATTAAATTGATTAAGCTCACCGTTTTATGAAGTTTTCAGCTGAAAAACAGCATGCGGCCACCTCCGATCCTGTTCGTGACGCCAATTGTCGTATCTTTTCTGCGACAGTGCTGTTGAAGTGATGATGAAGAATGCTCCGCGGACACTGTTCTTGCTGGTATAATAAAGTTTATTACAAACAAGTAACACATGTCATACAGGTGTCATGACAACCTGGAGGTCCTGGCTTGAATCCAAAAAGAGCCTAAAGATGAGAGACTCAGCGTCTTCTTATATAGGGTGCATATCTGCATCTCGTAAGGGAGGGATTTAAACAATGTATGTCTCCATAAGGAAGAAGTTAACCAATGTAATCAATTGGTGGCCTCTTCACCCCCATATCCTGCCTTGAGGTCATGGGAATCCATACACATCTGGTTTCCCATCCAAGACCCCCAAAGAGGCCCCTCACAGACTGAAAATATACCACATTGGCTTTGAGCATCTCATTAAATGCTGTCTTGCTCAGGCACCTGATCGCTGCTCAGCTATTGCCAAGACTTGCCCACGGGGAACCTAGCCTATCTGTCACACACACACACACACACACACACACACACACACACACACACACACACACACACACACACACACACACACACACACACACACACACACACACACACACTCACATATCAAGTAGGCACGACCTTCCTGCTTATCTAACACCCAAACAAACTTCTGTGTCAGTGCACACAAATTGCTTCAGTCTTTTTATCCAACGCTGGAGGTAAATGTACATTCTGGATGATTCTTTCAATTTCAGACTACTTCAGTAATTAGTCTCATTCCACTTCCAATCCATGTTAATTAAGGAAATGAGTTCACATTAAGGTCATGAGAGCTGAGGGGAGGTCTAGAGAGCAATTTGTGCTTTAATTAATGAAAGAGAGAGATCTTTTTGACAGAATGGTCAAAACGACTGAATATTTTGGAACAGGAGACAAAGGACTTTTTTTTCTTTTGTGTTTACCCTCAGTTATCATCCACATTTTATTTCACCTTTTTTCTGTTTATGAAGGAAAAAGAGTAATTGAACCTAGCAGAGAGCACCATGGAATCCATTCTTTTTTATTATTTGTGTGAAATTTGAGTGAAAGAGCCATGTTTTTGTCTAAGAATGTGGATGTGTGGTAACCTAATGCAATATGTTAGGTTGTTGGATGACTCAGTCACTGTAGAGGTGCAGCTGGCCACACACTGTGCATATGTGTGAAAACAAACTACAAATGTCCCTGTGCTCTTCATCAAACTGCTGTTGTTCCAGCAACTATTTAACACAGTCATGCTCCAGTGTGTGTTCAGTGACCTTTTCAATCCAAACAGAAAGGTAAACAACAATCGGAGCATTTGCCTGCGGCTGTGTCCACGAGTGTTTACTCAGTTTGAACCCTTCCGGCCAAGGAAACAGAGGCCACCTTGAATATAGAATTAGGATTACTATTAATTGAAGGTTGACTCCACTGACTACATAGCAAGATCAGTTTACTCGTCATCAAAAGTGAAAGCCTACTCAGCATTTGAAAACAGAGCTTTCTGAAAATTACCTGATTAATGTCATCAGGGTTACCGTTTGTGCTTGGAGACTACACATTTATAATAGAAAGCCTTGCGTTACAAACTGGAAGTGTCACTCATCCTTTTTGGAAGTGACATACTAAGAAGCTTGACTACCCTTTTAAGACTAAATATAGTCTTTTTTAAAATTAAAAATCACAAAGTAATTTGATGAAATAGAAAGGTAAGTGTGTGTGTGTGTGTGTGTGTGTGTGTGTGTGTGTGTGTGTGTGTGTGTGTGTATTTACCTACCAAGCACACTGAAATAGACAGTAAGAAAGTGCTATGGTGCATTAGCCTGATGACTTTGAGACTGGATCAATGCATTGCAGTATACGCATAATCAGCTACATTTCACACTAGAAGATTTAGAGAAAGCTGACATGATTTTGACTTTGAATCCCTACTGCACAAGCTAATACCTGGGACTTCAGCTGCTGTCATTTGTCATACTGATTTTATGTCACGTTATTATCCTTCCCTAAACTCCTCCTGTCCCTCCTTTTTATACTTATGATTTATTAAAAAGCTGGGAAGTTTCTTTTTTTTCTTCACCTTGAGAGTCCGGTGTTTCAGCAACAGCAATTACTTCACACACACACAAGTAAAGCAGACATCCACTCATTCACTTAAACAAAGGGGGACAATGAGAGGCTGTTCAAAGACTCACCCACCAACACTGATTCAGTATGGCTGAGCGACCAGCAGCTCTTGCAAGGAGCAGCACCCAGAAGAATAAAGCTAAATCTTCCTCTAAGCCGGGTCATCTTAGACAGAGACAATGAGTAAGAAAGAGAGAAAAAGTGGGAGGTGGACAACAGAGGGGAAGAGGACCATAGCCTAATTTAGAATAAGTTGTGGATTTCAAAGAGAATTGTTCAGATCCAAAACAAATACTATTTTAATCTGTATGCTTGTGTGCAGGATGTGTGTTTTAATGCAGATTAATAGCTAGTTCTCTGGTCTCGGACTCTAAACACGAAATGTAACCAACAATAACAAGATTTGGAGGATAGAACAAAAGTCACTTGTTTGTCTCTAGTTCATATCATCTTGCCAGACTGTAGGGACTGCACAGACTAGAACGGGTATGTAAAAGTGTATGAAAACATTCTCTCAAACATGCAGCCACCACTGGTGCTCCATGCTACTCTGTTGTTAGACTCTAAAAGACAAAAAAAAGTGACACAGAGGATCGGGGAGATCGGAAAACCGTGATCCTTTGCTGATTATGACAAAGAAATAAGTCAGATTTTCTGCCCCAGTTGCCGTGGCCAGGAGCAGCTGCAGTGGTAGGGTATAGCATTCGCTCTGCCTTTCCACCGCGCCATTACCCGAGCCGGTCGATTTTCAATGATACAGAAAAGCAAGAAAGATCCTGCCGGCCTTGCCGCCCAGCACATGCTGGTGCCAAAGAAAGGGGGAGGAGGGGGAAAAGAGGACATGCTGTTGGCTTCGTTAGCACACCAGTTCATGCACAAAGGCAAGGGGAACAGATAGACACACACACACACAGGCTTGTTTTAGTCCCTTAGCGAGGTAATCATTTACTTTACATAACTTTCCCATCTCTGATAAAGAACAGTGCACAACAGCTTCCCTAAACTTTTGAATTGGAAACATCTGGCACCGTCTCTAAAGCAACGGATGAAACTGTCCTATACTACCCTAACCCTTACTCATTAATCATTGACCTGGTCCTAACCAGAAAACAAATATTAACCCTTAAATTCAATGGTTTACCTTGTGGGGACCAGTATTTCTCATCAAAATGAGTCTGTTCAATGAGAGTGTATGAACAAATGTAGGATTCAATGTGATCTGATACATGTTGTAGTACATTCTGTTGGTCTGAAAGGCCGATGCGTTGTAGAAGTGAAGTTATTTGTGAAAGTCATCACTTCATTGTCAGTCAGCAGTAACACATTAAGATCTGAACTGGCGTTTTCTTTGTCGAACGTTTTGTTTGTTTTCTGAAGACAGCTAAAGGACCTTTCAGTGAAAAATGAGGGCATCGCAAAAAACACACAAGCAAATACAAGTTACATACACACACACGCACACACACACACACACACACACACATACACACACACACACACACACGCACACACGCACACACACACACACACACCAGAGGGACAGGAGTTGGCATTAAATAAAACCAAGTCTGTCATTTCCACTCTACTTCTCTGCCTCTTTTTATGCTGAAGCTGTCACAAAAATATTCTGATAGAGAGACAGAGATTTGAGTCAGTGCGACTCACTGTCTGCACTCGTGGATCCTGCGTACCTTGATACATGCACTCATGCACAATCTGCACACACACACAGACCTACACACTCCTCATGCTCCACCATTGAAGTTGTCACAAAAATGTTCTGGACCCTGAGTTAAAGGTATGACTCAATCAGACTCTTTCTTTCTTACATATTTTACACCCTCTTCTTACACACACACACACACACACACACACACACACACACACACACACACATACGCACACACCCTGTGATCTACTGTATAATACCACCCTCGAACAGACCAGTATCTGAAGCTCTGCAGTATTCTGGGGGTATAGCTGTGGCAGCTATCAAAGAATAATGATTCACTCAGCCCTGTCTTAATATGGAATATGTTTCTCTAATATGCTTACAGACACACACACACACATTGTTTTTGTTGTATTACTGTATCCACAATAAAAATAGAAACGTGTGCAATGATTCGTGAGGATTCTTAAAAGCCTTGCATGAAATTTATCATAAATTTCTGTCACTGGATCTTCAAATATCTACAAAACTGTTCATATCACAACAGTTGATTGATTATTACACTCTCTGCTTCGCTGAGAATTGGAGTAAAATATGTAACATTAAGAATCTTTGTTCAGATAAGTTAACAGACTGCTTGTGAAGAATGTTTTTGGGAAATCAGACCTCGCTCTGTTTAACTGTGCCTTAATCATCTCAGCGGAGATGATTGAAGCTAAAACTGTGCTTTTTCATTGCATCATTCTACAAGTAGTTGTGAGTGCAGCACTTATTCTGAAGTGTATAAATAACAAGAATTGATACTAAAACAGCGATCCGTGTGTTATTATAAAAACATATCTCTTGCCGCTCCCACTCCTATTCTCTGAAGAGCTCTTAGCGCTGGGGTCTTTAACAAGATTCCCGATGAGTAGGTCATTAACGATCCGTTATCTTGTCACAGTGCTATCAGTTTGTGCAACCACACATGTTTGCGAGGACGATAGGCAGGATGAATATGTCATTCCAGTTGTCTTAGTGTATCAGATCATAATGTAGATTGCGTGACTTCCCTGAAATGACCCTTTGATATCAGTGATATGGAGCCTCCTGAGAGAGCACTTTAATGAATGAGTACCATGGCTGACTAGATATATTGATATTAAACTGTTTGGATAACTGCACGCTGTCCCTGTATGTTTATGTTTAATCACAGTTTCAGCAAAGTTGCTTGATCACAAAAATATAATATATATATCCATGAAACTCCATGTCTATGTGTGATAATGTGGCCCACTCATTTTACCAATATTTTTTTATGATTGCAAGATAATCTTTCTGATGTTTTTGTATTTTTACAATATATAGAACCTGCTGATTTTCATATATTAAAGAAATATATTATTGGCTTTCTTGCTGAGTTTTATTAATACTTTGTATTAAAGACCTGGTGAAACAAGACACACATTTTTCAAATTTTTATTTTTTTCTGTAACCTTAGAGCGAAATACCTCTCTTATGTTACAATATTTTGATGACTCATCTTAAACTTGAGGGCATACTAAATACTTAATTAATTAAATGCGATATGCATCGATCAACCCCACCTATCATATAAAATTGCACCTGACTATTAGCTTGCTGTAGTAGTTTCCATTTTCAAAATCAGAGCAGGGTTGATTTATTAATTTCTCCCTTGTGTCGCTTAGTCATGAACTGCTCCGTAACTCTCTACAGCTCTGTATTTCTCTACACCCCGTCTTGCACTGACAAATCAAATCGTTAGGATTGGATTTAAATACCTAACCCTCTGCTTCTAGAGCGAAAGCTAAGCCAAGATAAGCTAATCAGCTTCTGGCTCGAGCTCCATAGTTAACACACAAACTTAAGTGTGGCATCAATGTTTCCCAAAATGTTGAACTAATATTTTAAAGGATAATTCTGGTTTGTTCCAACTCAGTGATTTATTACAGTGTTACCATTACAACTATAAATGATGGCCGAAAAAAATACACAAGTTGTAATAAACAAGGGTTCAACAGCGGTCATTATACAGTAAGGATGTCATCATAAAAATGCACTTAGTCCACAATTTGAATCTATTCCCTTACAGAATGAATTGTGAGTGAAGGACTTGGTTGGCTTGGTATTGTGGGGTCTCAAACCTTTCATGAATTATTGAGAGGCATGCAGCCTCTTACTTGTTCCTTCTTTCCTGTCTGGCTTGTTGACTATAATGATGAAAAGTACCACACATGTGGGGTTGTTCACAGACAAATACACATATATACTTATCCTGCCACTATGTACTGTACATGTACTATGGGAATACATTCTTGAATAATTAACATTTCCCTGCTGACGGAGAAAAAAACCCTTATATGTCAGGTACTGGACTGGAATGTTAACGGTAAACAACTAGGCTGTTAACCAATCCCATTTGTCCCACCATCCTCCCGATGCTGTTGGATACAAAGAAAGAAATGATGAAAGTCACAGAGGTGGGTGGAGAAAACAACAGATGTAGGGATGATTTTTGGGTCTGCCTGTGGGACCCCTGGTACATGAGCACAAACTTGTATTTGATCCCCGAGGCAAGCACTCACATGCCAGAAGGGATCAAATCAAGGGTTCTGAGATAACCCAAGAAAACATATACTAAAACCATGAATAGAGCAGTGAATAGAGCTCGACAGGCTGACAGGCAGCTAGTCAAAGCTACTTTAGAAAAGCACACACAGAAATCAGAGATTCAGTCTGACTTTGATAATCACAGCGGCACACCTTCCCTCGTTTTATGATGTTTTGTTTTTCTTGTTTTAAAGTCAACTGTCAGTTTGTTGAAACAAGACAAGGCAGCTGCCACTATATCTAAAAGATGTTCTAATGTCAATGTATCCCTTGGTGGTTTAGTAAAGAAGCGGTATGGACTCAATAATTGTTCAAAATGAGTTGTTGAATTGAGACATTGCAGGGAAAGGGCTCATATGTCGGAATTATACATGGCCTTGGTGTCCTATGGTCTCTTTCTGCAGTTCAAAGCTCATTGCTGATGGAAACAGTGGTCTCAGAAAATGGAAAAATGTCACTGAAAAGCTGTATCTCAAAGACGCCAGAGCCACCCACATTTAGCTTCACTTTTCAGAAATGTATTAGTGACGTCATGGAAACTATGTTTATATTTTATTCGGTCTATTCATGCATGGAATGCTTCAAAAATCCACAGTGCCTGGAGTACGTTGGACAATGCTTAAGTGCTAGCTGTTCCGACTAAACTCAACATAAACAAAGCATTATTTATGTGACGGACTGTAGGTTTGGACCAAAATGCAAACGCAGCACAAACACCAACCGGATTATTGTGGGGCATCACGATTTGAAAAGCCTGGGAACCATGGCAATGCTCATTCATATAACATTAGGTCCATATAGAACAGACTACAGCGTGAGTTTTGTGATCTCAGAATCTGAGGCTTAAATGTGCACACTTTGTGTCTGTTGCTTGCTGCTTGTACACAATCTGTGGCATAATTGTGGGATTTTTACAGAGAGGTGTGTTTATGAAGGCAGGCTTTTGAACCTTACAACTATATAGCCCCTGAGCTGACTATCTCCCCTTGTGTTTAACACAAAATGACACTGTAACTGTCACTTTTGTGCATGTGTACGCATGCAGCTAGCCTGAAATATTCACTCAAATACTAAAAAAATAACACTTTGTCCCTTTATTTTGTTCAGATATCTGTGTTTTTGTTATGGATATGATTGTATCCTTAAAATGGTTGCATTGTTTTTCATTATGCATTTTTTTTTTTATTTGTGGTAATGTTATGTTTGGAAGCAGCATGCAATTATAATATGTTTTTTTGCAGTGAAATCACAATACCATTGGCAGTATGGAATGTTTTTCTACAGCTCCCTCCCACTGTTCTGTCTCAAGTGTGCCTGTGAGAGTTGCTCAGTTTAACATCGAACATTACATCTTGTGATGTCCTGCCTCCGCCAAGCCATCAAAGAAACATCTCTGTGCTGCTGTGGACCACATCTCTGTCTTTCTTCTTTTCCTCTGTACCTCTTCCTCCTCCAATATCCCACAAGAAAAAAAAAGGAAAGTCAGAAACGCCTTCATAAGTACAGTTGAAAAAAAGTAAGGGAAGGATTTCAGTACATAAAAACACCTCGTATATGTTCAAAGGTAAATCAGTGCACATGTTCAACACACGTGTCCTCCAACAGCAGCACAGTGTATTCTTATCTTGACTACACAAGGATCATGTGTGCGTGTTAAAGATTTAATTTCAGAGCTTTGTGGATGTGGTTGTTCTTAAAAAGGTCTTTGTCCTGATAAGCTTTCTGTGTTTCTCACTCCATCATAACTCTTAATACCAATTCACTCCAGTGTTTACACAAGCCATTAAAAATCTATTTAAAACTGATGCTCAGCTGTTTTACACTCTTTGTCAGCAACTTTGTCAGTGTGAGCAATCTCCCTGAGAGCAACAGAGCTTCAGATAGCACAATATGTGGTCCTACATTGGCGTACTTTTTTATTGCAATGCTAAAAAAATTTAACACAACTTTCAACGCTGTCATCATCCCTCTCATTCATTTTATCAAATGTGATTTCTTATCAACCCTCTGCACACTCTTTATCAAATAGAAGTCTCATCTTAAATCCTTGGCAGCATTAAAAACAAATAATGTGCATAAATATTATACCAGTCACTGAAGCAAGCACAAGGTTGCTTTACTTCATCCATTATCACAACTTGGCTTTTCATATCAAGTCATATGACGTGATTGAATATGCCAGTGCAGCATAGAAAGGCAATTTTCTAAATGGACTCGGATGTACATTTTTATTATATATGATAATGTTTGAGCACTGTTCCTTTTTGCAAATCCCACAGAAAATTAAACATGAATCACCCTATACATTGTAGTTCCAATTCTGTGTGACATCCCAATTCATTTGACCTTTTTTACTAAGAGCCATTTGTAGATGGAACTCCATATAGTATGAAGTTACGCTGATCCTTTAATGTTTTTAATTTCTCCACGTTTCCTCTGAACCTAAATCAAATAACACACTTGAATACAAATTGGAAAAATCAAGCGACAGAGCACATGAAACCACAGCCAGTTGCAAAGCATGGATTATTGATACTTTCAGGCCAGATGATTCAATATTTACATCACATGAGTACAAAAGGCACCTTTGGTTTTGCCAAACTCAACGTAGACATAGCTTTTTACAAGAAAATCAATTAATGGCTCCACCAAGATCAAATGTGTTTCTCTGTCAACCTAAAACAAGGTTCCCTTCAAGTCCAAAGGTCAAATTAATATTGTATTTATGTGTGAACATTCATAGTGTGGTACGTCATCAGAATCAGAATCAGAACCGTTTATTGCCATGGTATGTTGAACATACAAGGAATTTGACATGACGGGAGGTGCATAACAGTTAACAATCAACAACAATCACAATCAACACAGTGCAAAGTAGAAACATATTAAAATGTACAGAAAGATATAAAATAAAGTAAAATATAAAATAAAGTGCACAAACGAACAGATAACAGGACTATAAACAAGTGAGATGTAAGTGTAGTGTAAAAGTGTCGAGTGAAATTGAATAAGAACCTAGAAGGGATGTGCAGGGGAGTAGTAGGGAGGGTAAGAAATTGTCCTGGGGATGACAGAGTCAGTGGGGGGCGACTGCGGACGGGAAGAAACTGTTCATGTGGCGTGAGGTCTTGGTCCTGATGGACCTCAGCCTCCTGCCAGATGGAAGGGGCACGAACAGATCATGTCCAGGGTGAGAGGGGTCGGCTACAATCTTTCTTGCTCGCTTCAGGGTCCTTGAAGCGAACAAGTCTTGGAGGGACGGCAGATTGCAGCCAATCACCCTCTCGGCAGAGCGAATGAGCCTGCCCTTGTCCTTGGCAGTGGCTGCAGCGTACCAGACCGTGATGGAGGAACAGAGGATGGACTCAATGATGGCAGTGTAGAAGTGCACCATCATTGTCTTTGGCAGGTTGAATTTCTTCAGCTGTCTCAGGAAGTACATCCTCTGCTGAGCCTTTTTGGTGATGGAGCTGATGTTCAGCTCCCACTTGAGGTCCTGGGTTATGATGGAGCCCAGGAAGCGGAAGGACTCCACCGCGTCGACGGGGGAGTCACACAGGGTGATGGGGGCTGGTGGGGCTGCATTCTTCCGGAAATCCACAACCATCTCCACTGTCATAGAGCGTTGAGCTCTAAGTTGTTCAGACCGCACCAGGTCACCAGATGGTCAGTCTCCCACCTGTAGGCGGACTCATCCCCACCAGAGATGAGTCCAATGAGGGTGGTGTTAAAAGTGTAATAGAATAGTAGGTCGAAAAAAGTGATATTTTATTAGGTTGAATAAAGTCAAAGTATTATATATGACAAAAGGTCATACTTTAGTAGGTCGAAAGCAGTCATAGTATAGTATTTTGATAAAAGCCATGAAAAATGTATCGTTAAGTGTGTCGAAAAAAAGTCATAAAAACATTATGGTATGGAAGATGAAAAAGGTCATAGTATAGTAGGTCGAAAAATGTTATACTACGGCAAAGAAAGTCACGAAAAAGTCATAGTATAGTCGGTTGAATGATAGTTTGTCGAAAAAAGCGACAAATAGGTCATTGTATATATATATATATATATATATATATATATATATAAGCGATATTATGTTTTTGGTGACTGTGATAGTTATTCATATCACTGCACAAATGACTATTATCCTACAGCTGTCTGAAACCAAAAATCTCATTGACTTGGCAACATCCCCACATGTCTCTGTCATTACCCGCTGAGGTCTCTCCGCAGTTAAAGACGAACATTACAGTTTGTGCTGGATTAATTCTCAGTAATGGAAGATGAGAGCAAATGGCAATCCTCAGTGTTATCCTTGAAATTGTCCATGTCTAGCTTTACTTTCACTTCAACATGTAGGTCGTCAATATATCATTTCGCCACCTTCCTAAAATATTGGCCTTTTTGACAAAAATTATTTTGTTGCCTAAATCCTGTCATGATGCTGGCCACCTCTGGTAAAATCGCCTTCATCCTCAGTTGAACAGATCATGCGATTCTACCCCTGTAGTATAACGACCTATGTCAAGAGTGTGACTTAGGCCGTTTTATTTTACCTAGGTCAAAAGACCTGAAAAAAATGACTTGGGCCATTATTTTAGGAAGGTGACGATTTATTTTTGCTTTTCGGAAAAAAAGCTAAGTAACCATTCTACATTTTGAGGTTAAACATCGTAATAAGGGTTCATCCAGGTTTCTGATACCATAAAGTAAAAAGCATGCTGCAAACCAGTGTGCATTTAGACATACATACTTATTTTATAAAATGCCCTGCTCATGTTGTCGCCAGTCTTGTACTCACTCTCTCTCTCTCTCTCTCTCTCACACACACACACACAGACATACACTAATTGCATGATTACAAGCCTCAAGGGGCAGTTCAGGATATTGTGTTTTGCCTTCAATTTTTTCGACATACTATACTGTGATTTCTTTATGACCTTTTTCATATTCCTTTTTTCTTCATGTGACTCTACGAGCCATTTTTTCTTTATTTTAGTGACAGTGTAACCATCAGGTGACACGGCATTAACATAATTTGTTATTTTCCCCCATTCCTTGGCTTTAGCAGGTCCCTTCATTCCGTTGTTGACGCTGTTAAAACGTATAGACTTACTTCATCTGGGAAAGCAGGACTTCAATATAGGACATATGGGGCAGAATGCGTAGACTGATATGGTATTATTGGGGCGTTAATAATGCTAATTTAAAATTCTCATGAATGTGCACTCATTTATGCATCTCTTTACCCTGGTCATTTACATATTTATCTGAAGTTAGGAGTGTTTGCTGAATTTGATGTGGCACATTAAGAATACAAAAATGTTCTTGCATGGAGTCCTGTAACTGTCTAAAGGCTGTTTGACCAATGACAGATGGTATCTCTAGGTTAACAGAGTCCTCACAGAATTGTTGTCCAATTGTTTTGTTAGGTCTATTTCCAATAGGCAACAATTAGTTGCCACCCAGCATGTAGCTACAGTGTAGTCTCTTCTAGACCAGCCGCCATGTCCCTGTTAGCTGTCCCTGTTCACTGCATTACAGAGGCCTTCCCAGCCCCTGGGCTACAGCCATGTGTTTCATGCTCGGATGGCACCATAATTTACCATAGAAGAGATTATCCAGTGAGTCAAACTACTCTTTGATCTCTTCCAAGTCTGTGTGTTTGTGTGTGCGTGCAGCCATGCCTCCCATAAATTACGTTTGTATACAACCATTCTGCATTAAAGATTGATGTTGAATTTGCAGTGCCAATGCAGGGATTCAATGAGACATTCGTAAAGTTCATAAAAAAAATGAATCAGTAACTTTCGGTATGAGGACACGCTGCGTTGGGTGGGGCCAAAATGGTGGCAAGGGGTGCATGGCCCAACTTAAATTTGATTGGCTATCCCAAAATTCAGGAGTGCAACTAAAAATGTGTTTGTTACCATATTTTCATATCCAGGAATTACTGACTAATTACAGCCTGCAACAACTGACTCTGCCACTGCAACATATCTTTACACATGTACTCTCCAGCTGAGAGAGATCGACCCTCTGATAGATAAATGTGATTATGTGGCAATGTCATGCATAATGATGCAATTTAGATTGCAATTAGACATTGCAACTGGAGGCTTAACTATACCTCTGGTGGCTGTTTTTGTGCATAATGGAAAGAAAAATATCACAGCAATCCTCTCGTGTCATTGTGATAGTGTGTGTGTGTGTGTGTAAAATGCTTCACAAGGTAGTTATTAATTTTTGTGGCATATTTAAAACCAGCAAATGTTATGCATTTTATTTGAAAGTTCAAAGACAAAAGAAAGGCAAAGATCATTTGTACAAACATGTTTGCTCCCTTTAGCATGAGTTGTGCATTTCCTCATCATATAAACAAAAAGTATGCGAATAAATGAAATGAAAAAATAATGTAATCCAACAACAATATATTTGTGGTCAAAGCAATCAAAAATGCTGTCATGCATGTTTTGTGAGTTGCATGTTTGCTCTTAATTAATCGTAAACTTAATCAAAAGTGAAAAGGAAATTAATAGGCTTGAAATTGGATGATAGAATCCTCTCATGAATTAATAGAAATGCTATTTCAGGAGTAAGTAATCAAGTACCATTTAATCCAATATTTACCAGGCCAACCAATTACCTTGTGGAACATTAATCAGAGAGAACATTTATAAACACATGGTTTCTAATTACAAAAAAAGAAGAACAGCCTGTCCTTTTTGTTAAAAGCACTGCCAAGTGCGTCAGAAATCTGAACTCTAATTGTAAATGACACAAAAAGCAATGAGCGCGATTGGCTCTGACAGTGAGCAGTTTGATGAATCCGACTGGGGAGCGGGTGTGACAATCATCAGTCAGCTCAATGGGGGGAGAGTTGTTTTCTGAGGGGTTGAGTTTTGTATGGTAGAGAGTTTGTGTCACTTCTACTGGAGGTGGGGGGGGGTTCTCAGTTTTCTAACATCTGTTGGATTTTAATTATCTGGCCCCAGTCCTGAAAGAGTACTGGATGTGCAAAGTTTTGATCCCACCCAAACTCTAATGAACCTCTTTAGAACCATGCAGGAATTAAGACCAAGAGGCTAAAACGCAGTAACTAAATATGTTGTCAAAATTAAGTTACGACCTTTATATAATGCCATGGAAATGATTTCAGTTAAGACAGGATGTAAAATTAGCTCAACAAAAGGTTGCATTAACTGCTCGTTATCAGAAAGGCAGAGTGCAGTTTTAGGTAAAAATAAGCATTCTTAAAGGGTAAAAAACTAAGGCATTCTAACCTTTGTATCTCTTACGCAGTTTATCTTACCAGTCTGAAAACATCAAACTTTTTTTTTTCCTCAACTTCAATTTTTCTATATTACTGCTCTATGCAAAAGGCAAGAAGCAAAACTTGCACACCAAATAGTCCTTTAGGACTCAAAATACTGTCTTCTGATTGGTCATCTGAGAACTGAGAGTCAGTTACTTGTTCAGGATTGGTCTAGGGTGACAGTGAACCCTAATCGGTTGGCAGTTATGAGAAGAAACCAACAAGGGGCTGGAAGAAGAGGCCCACGGTTCCCAGGACACACACTGTCACAAACACCCAAAGGAAGATCCGATCGATCACCATGGCAACATACTTCCAGTCATCCTCCACCTGTGAGCAAGGGAGGGGAGAAAACAACAGGTGTGAGGAGTGTCAGCGGTGACAAGTGAAGGATGAAAAGTGAGGAGAGGTTTTATTTAAAGCAGGTGAGGATAGGTATGCAGCGAACGGAAACAGGTGATTTACAGGTGAGAGGTTTGTGGGAGTGGATGAAGGAGGTAAAGGAGTACACAGATGGATGGAAAGAAGGAAATACCCACAAAAAAAGACGGAGAGAAAAATAGAGTTAAACATTTCTTGCAAGCCAACAGACACGGATACGTAATTCACACTGGAGGAAATTTCTATGATAATCGCATTCAAACCACAGCGTTAAAAGAAATGACAGGCGTTTTGACAAAGCTGATTGAGCCACGATATTTGCATATCAAAGGCTGTTTCTACCCATTGGGACATTTCACCCACTGTGTTCATAACAGAGAAAGAGAAAGAGGAGGGAGAGCTTTCGACTCACATCTAAAATTATTTGGTTCAGATTTACACTATTGTGAACTTATGGAGCAAGTTAGGCTCTGCAACAATGCTGCTCAGAATCACAGTATAACTCTCCCGGGCCAGTGCTGTTTAGAGTGGTTTTGCATAAATACATTATGCATTGACACACTTGATGTGTTTTTGCTTTCTATGAGCAGCTGTAGGTGTATATAAAGTTTAGAAACATTGGAATATTATATTTCTTATGTGACTTGATCCAAAAGTAAAGCTCAAAATAGTCAAATTGCATTTGAAGTAAGAGTGCATAATGAGCATGTTATTGTTGTTGGTGTTAAATTCAACACGTACAATACAATAACTAGGGCTTTGTCTTGTATGTGAATGAAGGCTGTTTTGTGCGATGGCTCTGGGTGCCCCTTGCGGGAGCTTATGTCTCTCGTGATTGTGATTAATTACAACTTGGGTTGTATTTTTGTAGTTTGGCCATGTATTATTACATTAAAGTCTGACGGGGCAAGATACATAAGCAGACAAGACAGGTTGTAAACAAGTATAACCAGATTATCTAAACCACGTTTTCCTGTGCAATAATTCGTCATTGCACAGGAAAAACGGCAAATACAGTGGGTCCAAATTAATACCGAAAATGGTCTGTAAGCTGTGATATGTGTTTACAACATGTAGCCTAGTTTAGCAGATTTATGTATAATGCACAGGTGTGACTAATGCAATTAAGGACATTGCATTCAGCCGTTTAGAGTGCTGGTATTGTGCATGCTTACTGGGACACTTGAATACAACAGAGCCATTGTTAATGTTGTCATTGACACCTGTGACAAGTTAAAATGTCTGGCAACAATTGACTCTGATGGCTACCTGGGGATGGTTTCCTACTTACTATTTCCCCTCTGTCCCTCTTTGATTGTTGAATTATATGCTTTTGCTTGGCTTACACAGTATGAACGTGACAGTAAACGTAAGCAAAACACATTTGTTGGAGAACATTTGAACAGCAGCGGCGCTTGATAAAAAAGCCTGCGTTGCATTTTATTTATTTTACTTATTAAACATTGACATTCTGATCAAATACAAGGAAAATATGAACTACTCACCACTTTGGCCTTGTTGCGACTCCTCATGTTCTCAGCAATGTACTTGACGCTCTCGATTGCCTGTTTGATCTCAGGTGACAGCACAGAAAAGGCCACCACGGTGTTGATGCTCTGATGACTCAGCTGACGTGTTATCTTCCCCATGTCTGGTGTTTCTGGGGTCTCCTTCCCATGCTGGCAGGGGCAAGGGCATTTCTTACCAGTGCAGCCATCCACGGAAGAGAACTTACTGTCCCCGAACTCCAGACAGTTGAGAGAGCCTCCTCCAACCTGCTGGGGATCACAAACAGAGTTTGGATTAAGTTTCACTTCCTGCTTCAACTCACAGTTGACATTCTTGGGTAATTATTTCATATAAAACATGTGGATCTGTACAGCAGGTGCAACATTAACAAGGTGATATGAAGTAGATACAGTACGTGTTTCTTTCCAGTGTTTTGGGGTTTAAAACCTTTTTATGGTGGTGTATCTACAGTATGATTCAATAAAAACACTGTGTGTGAGAGAACTCTTTAAAAAATGATTTGCTTCTTGCAGGAAGTTCTAGAAGAGCACTCGAAGATGGAAGACTGTTGTAGTTTTTATACAGAAATATGTTTTGATTATTACTGTAGGAAATAGTTCAGTTACTTCCCCTAGCTGCTCTCGAGCTAAATCAAGGACCACTATGATGGTTCCCTGTACCAGAGCTGAAACAACAATTGATTCAATTTTAGATACAATATTGAGTTGTCTTTCAGGGCTACAGCTGCAGAATTAACTCTAAACTACAGTGTACTTGTCAAAGCCCACGTACCTCTTCCTTATCATTGATAGAAGCAGACAGGAACTGGACAGCTATGGAAGCAAACTAACTTTAAAAATGTTTATATGGTTTCTTGATGGGCCAGAATATATTTTTTCATGTGGACACTATGAATGCCTTCCAGGGGGAGACTGCCTGAAAGTCTAGAATATCCAATAACAACTGTGCTTGGTGTGGTGCTGTAGTGCCATTACTCCTGGCCTCTAGTTGGCCTTCACAAAGTGATGTAGCGCAGGGTAGCCACATCAAGAATTAACAACCTAAACTTTCTGTGGTTTATAGAACAGGTCCAGACATGACGCTTGGGTCAGAGCCTAAGAGCTCAATTGGACTAGATGTTTTGGGATGGGAATGCCTTACCTGCATCAAGCTATTCTTCCGTTTCTTCCCTCCTTTCCCTCCTTTACCTCCTTTCCCTCCTCCGCCTCCTCCTCCCCCTCCAGCTCCTCCTGCCTCCCCACTGATATCCAACCCCCCAGGCTTGCTGTCGTCGTCAATCGGTCTCCGCATCAACATAATCTTCGGCAGCACTTTGAGAAACACAGAGCGCACCCAATCCGGCATAGTGTGGGTCATTGGCGTGCGGTAGTGTACGTTCAGCACGAACACGGTGATGACGATGCTGAGTGTGACGAAGATCATGGTAAAGAGCAGGTACTCTCCAATGAGCGGGATGACCAGCGAAGTGGAGGGGATGGTCTCGGTGATAACGAGCAGGAACACAGTGAGGGAGAGCAGGACGGAGATACAGAGCGTGACCTTCTCTCCACAGTCGGACGGGAGATAGAAAACCAGCACTGTCAGGAAAGAGATGAGGAGGCAGGGGATGATGAGGTTGATGGTGTAAAAGAGGGGCAGCCGCCGGATGTACAAGGAATAGGTGATGTCTGGGTAGATCTCTTCACAGCAGTTGTACTTGATATCATGCTTGTAGCCCGGAGCGTCAATGATTTCCCACTCTCCGCTCTCCCAGAAGTCTTTCAGATTCACCTAGGTGATGGATAAAGATCTTAAAATCAAATCATGCAATGATTTAACACCAGAACAACATTCAGCGTCTGCTTAGGTCCCTTTCAGTCAGTACAATACATATAACGCTCATGGATTTGGTTTTTACAGTTTTTTTCCTGATGATGAATAATGGATTTGTTAGAATGTGCAAAACAAATTAAAAGAGATTAAAAGAGAGTTTCATGTCCACATGCACCCAAAATACTGTATGTCGCTGCAAGAAGACGCTGATCACTGTAGTTTACAGTAAATAAGGCAGTTTTGTGATGTTAACGGCTCTTAACAGCTCAGAAAATCGTACAATAATCGGAAGTGAAGCCACTGATTATAGTCCCTCTAAGTAACCAAAAAAACTAAATAGTTGAACTACAGAATGGTTGTGTTCCCGATCTTGCTTTTAAAATTCAATTGCATTCTCATAACTCTTCTTGTTCGATTTAAATTCAAAACACACAATGATAAAAGGTGTTCGAAGGGGATAAATGCTACAACTCCTCAAGAAGTTTCGGTGTCTTACTTGCGACCCGCTGATTAAAGTAAAAGGGGTTAACACCAACTTCGACCCATGCTCACTTAAGGTGGGCTGACCTTGAAGACAGACCAGTATTCTCATTTTCGTGGTAAGCCGCTTTTTCCGAGTTATGGTGAAGAGGTTGCTAAGTCAAGTGCGACACCAAAAGGTAAAATTTAGTTTGCCAGTCCTGTACGGTGTTTGATTTAATATATCAAACCGGTTTGAAACGTTTTATTCTGGCCCAACACTACCCTAAATACCCACATCATTCAAACTCCTTGTCCCAAGCTTATGACGCAGGTATTTCTTACTAAAGGTAACCCTAATGACACCACCATGACACCATCAGGGTTATTACTTCAAGACTGTAGAGAGCTCCTTCCAGAGCTACAGAAGACATTATATAACTGTTTTCAAAGACTGAGTAGTGCTCAACATTCCAAGGTAATATACCTTCTTTGTGTAAAATCGGTGGAGTACCCCATTAATGAAAAAGAAAAACAATGATCTCTACAGTAAATACATGCAGTATCTATATGGATGAGTGTAAGCAGTGCTTTTCTTGTCGGTAGGACAAGACAAGAAAGAAAGAAAAATAATGAAATTGATAAATAGTTGATAGTTACGCCAGACTTGGACACAGTCACAAACACTGACCTTAGACCCAATAAGTACCAGGTCAATCTTGGCTTTATCATAAGTCCAGGAGCCGAACTTCATGGAGCAGTTCTGATAATCAAAGGGGAAGTAGGTGATGTCCATGGGGCAGGAGGATTTGAAAATAGCTGGAGGAACCCAGGTGATGGTACCATCAAACTTCAGTAGAGCCTTGGTCTTATCTTCCACCAGGAAATCACCTACAGCGCTGTATATGATTTGTGTGTGTGTGTTTGTGTGTGTGTGTGTGTAATAAAGCAGTAGTCCCATGGCAGAGAGGATATGAGGAGATATGATACAAGCATATGTAGGTTTTGATTAGGACACAAAGGTTAGAGGGAGGCAGAGACATCAAACAATGGGAGGAAAGGTGAGGAGAAAATGAAAGCGAGAAACACAAGAGGGGAGAAGATAAAAGGTGAGGTTATGGAGGTCAGAAAGCTATAATAGGATAGAAAGGCAGAGTACAATGAAACTGCATTATGGATTATTGTAAAATATAAAATTGCCTTTGATTAACATTATGAGTCACGATTTTAAGTACGAAGACAAAATGATTTTGAAAGAGCAGAGCAAAAACTGAGCCTGGACAATAGAATGGTGTATTTGAGTGTAATTACAGTTCACTCTGTTGAATAGGGCAGCAGCTAGAGGTATACAATGCCTCTGTGCTTCAAGGATTTTGTAATTAATGTAATATGTTGATGATGTTACTAACACTAAGTTCTCATGCTGAAATGACAAAGCAGTTTTTTACAAAATGATTCACATTAGTGGTTTCTGATCTGTCATCTCTTGAAAAAAAATTCCATTTTAGCTCAGATTTGGTCTCTACCAAAGCCTGAGGAAAACATCTGGCTCTTAAGCTGCTAAATGCTCCTCTATGTTCACCAGCCTGTCTGCTGCTGGAAAAAAAAAAGGTTGATGAGAGTGGTGAAAATGAACCAAAGCAGTGAGGTTGCGTGGGCGTGAAACCAAAACAATAAGCTGAAAGAAGCTAAAACACTCCATAGAGCTGAGGGGAACTGCAGAGTTGGGGTATAATTATTTGCAGTTGAAGCTAAACAACAAGCTAATGATAATTACGATGAGTCTCACTTGTTGTAGAGCACAATGTCGGGTCTCCAGATCTTGTTTGATGGAACTCTAATGAACTCAATCCCATCAAACTCTGCCGGCATCCATCGCAGCTTGTAGTCATTCCAAATCTGAAAGAGAAGAAGAGAAAAACACTGAGAGCATGTTGGGGAGCTAACCGTATGTTTTGAATTTTGCATTGTACACTGCAGACAGTATTAGTCACTTGAGACATTCCCCTTCATGGGAATATTTTGAAATGCATATTCATACTGTAGTCAGAACTTCCTTTGATGTGTTACAGCAGAGCCAAATAAAGATAATGTAGCAAAAAAATCTAATGTTTATTGAGAGGAACATTAGTGCTTTCACTGCTTTTTCACAGAAAATCAAGCAAATGTGTTCATGTTTGATGCATTTCCTCCTGGTAAAAGAGCCACAATGTAAGTAAGCAAATAATAACACATCTACAATATATCTACAGTAAATAGACTGACAGAACACTGACTGCATTCCATTCAACATACCTGCGCGTAACATTTCATGAGCCGTCGATCCATTAGTCTTGGCTATTTGCATTGCATTCAAGATGAATAAATTCATTAGCATGGCAGATTAATATGCTGTTATGATCTGGGAGCTGTTTAATTAACCACTTCATGCTACACTGGCTTTTTCATTTATCCATCCTGGGAGTTTACCATATGATTGGCTGGAGATGTAATTCCTGATCGTTTGAGGTTTATGGCTTATTGTTTACTTTCTATGATCATTACAGCAATGAGAAAAGCGTGCAGTGGGTCATTATTGTTAAGTGAAACAATAATCAACCAAGTGAGTTTTCACAAATGAATGCATTTAAACAGGAAGTTAAGGGAAGGGAAGCACAATTATTATTAATATTATTATTATTGTTATTATTATTATGATGTGGATTTTGCTCTATTTTTCTTTAATTTGGGAATTACTATTTTCACTTCTTCTAATGTATGTAATATATTATTATTATTGTTGTTCCTTTAACTAGATATTAAATAAGGATACACCATATAAAATCCATTATATTTTGCATCTCTCAGTTCTGAATAGTGAAACGAGTTGTAACAATACGTCATACTTTATTATTTTGAGTGCTGCTTTTGTCTGAATCTCTGGCAAGCAACAGAGCAACCAATGATAAGTGTTGATCCCATCCCCGTAGATTGATTAACGAGCAAGTCTCAACCTGAAATTCATACGCAATGAAAAACATAAAAAAGCCAGCCTGCAAATTGACACTCGGTATTAGCTAAAACACAGTAGGAATGTATATTTCACTGTTTAAAATCAAGTTCTCTTATCCCTTTCATAAATGTAGCCTATAGAGCTTGGTTTTAAGGAGCAGAAAGTGAACACATTTAGAAATACTGTATGCTGTTACAGAAGGAATCCCCCTGCAGTGTCACTGCAGAACAGATGCAATAAATTCATCAAGGGGGGGCTTTCTAAAATGGCTAAAACTGCAAACCCACTGATCAGTGACTGTGGTGTTTACACAGCGTCTCATTAGTGATGCCTTGTAATAAATAAACAGCTCAGCCATTACCAATGAGATCATCCTATACAGGCCTTTCAATGCATTTTAATTTGAAAGCTTAGAGATCCCAGTATCATCTCAGCCACCATTGAATTGCATCAGCATCCAACAGCTGTTTGGCCTCAATCAGTCACTGATTTAAAAGGGCAATGTCTATAATGTTTACGATAAATTGTAGCTTAAATTATATGGAGGTTTTTTTCAAAAATAATTTCAGATTTAGTACAGTAAAAGGAAATAAAAAAGAACTTAAAGGTATCAGGCAGCTTGGAGGATAGAGACAGAATATGTTATTTGGGAGAATAGCTGGCTGTGGGAGGTCAGGAGTTCAGGGTCCATGGCTATGGATCTGCTGAGAGACAGTGCGTGACTAACCATAATGCTGACATTGATCACTAGCTGGTTGCATTCAAACGTCTATCTGAGATATCCTTGTTTTCTTGTTCACTTGTCTCATGTTCTTTATTTGTTTGACTGTGTTTAACATTTCAGTGATGTATGACATTCACACACACACACACACACCTACACACACACAAGCACACATAGAGAGAGTGAGAGACAGAGTGTGGCATCCCATATTGATGTCTGCTTTATATTTATGTGTTAACATACCCCTCCTCAGTCTTTCCTTACCCCTGTCTCTTTAGATGGGGTTAGGTCAATGAAATAGTGTGTGTCTGTGTATGTCTGTGTGTGTGTGTGTGTGTGTGTGTGTGTGTGTGTGTGTGTGTGTGTGTGTGTGTGTGTGTGTGTGTGTGTGTGTGTGTGTGTGTGTGTGTGCGTGTGTGTGTACTTACATGTCTGAGCCATAAATTTGTTTCCATTATCTGATTCACCTCATCCTGCAAAGACAAAAAGAAGGAAGACGGCTTGTTGACATGCAGAAATCTTTGTGTGTGTGCGTGTGTGTGTGTGCGTTGGTACATCAGTTGAAGTAAAGCAAAGTGTACGCCATGTGAAGTTTTAAAAGAAAATAAAAGTAAAATATATATCCAGGAAAAATTATTCACAACATTTTTGAAAATAAATGGAATTTGTCCTCTAATCTTTGTCCTCTGGAGCTGGAGTTGATTGACTGAAAAGGTTGACTGTGAGTAGGTTAATAATAGATGGAGAGGTTACAAATGTCACTTCCTCTCCACCTCTCTCTGTGACCCTAGTTCAGTTTGATTTGCAGTCCTGTGATTTTCAGAATTCCACATGAACCACATAGAAAAAGATATCAGCTGCAAACACTGTGTACAAGCAGATATGTGAAAATGTGCACACAGACACACACACATACACACACACATACACTCACCCAGTGCACATCCGCACACTCACCTCTCGATTAATCTCACCTCGATATAGCTATATATCCGTCCAGTCTGCAGGCAATTTTCCCTTAATCTGAGGATTTCCATTTTGAGCTGAAAACCTATTTTCACCGGGGGATGTGCAGCAACCCCCCACTCCCCCCCCCACTTACCACCACCATCCCCCACCGCTTTAAACTTAAAACAGCAGTGTATAACAACACTGTGTGACATTTTCACAATCCGTGAAATTGAACAGACTAGATAAAGACTGTATTCACTTTCTGCTTTCACTTCTCTCGTTCTGCAGCTTATCTTTTGCCTTTTCTGTATCAAAGGTATGAAATATGATCAAGATGCAGTTCACACATATTTGGGAGGTTGCTATTCGTGAAACAACATTTTGGTTACATACTTTGCTCATACACACTTATAAAATGAAATATTAAGTAAAGGTATGAAATGAATATGCAACGGTGCTTAAAACACCTTTGA
Organism: Leptoclinus maculatus; assembly: GCA_032191485.1. Classification (NCBI taxonomy): domain Eukaryota; kingdom Metazoa; phylum Chordata; class Actinopteri; order Perciformes; family Stichaeidae; genus Leptoclinus; species Leptoclinus maculatus. Next base: position 6,829,382 of record JAVDOI010000009.1, read on the forward strand.
CATCATATTGAACAGAGGATTTATACGCTTTGTGGGCATGTTATGATTAGAATATCTACTGTGTGAGTGTTTGGGTGTGTAGCTTACAACTTTGACCAGCTGCGAGATGGAGACCTCGAATTCCACAGTGACGGGGTCAGAGACATTCTCAACTGGTCTGATGAACTGGTTATATCTTCTGAACAGTTTCCTGAAGAGCCGGTCCTCTGCTTTGGATGAAAAGCAGTCTGGAGAGACAGAAAGGGCGCAGAGACAAAGAGAGGAGAGGAGCAGACAGAGTGGTCAGTGACTGGATAAGTGACGGTGACTAAGAAGAGATGAAGAGACTGAAAAGAGGAAAAAAATGCTAAATATAATTGTCTCTAAGAAGTCATAGATTTCTGAAAGGCTAATACCGGCGGTGCTAATCAATCAGAGAACTGTGAGAAGAATAGACCTAATCAGCCTCTACCAGTTTTGATGCAATATCACATAAATAGGTCTTTTAAGTTTGTAGATGAAAGTTTTATGATATTTGATGAATCGTCTATAAAGAAGTCTTTCAGGATTATAACTCCTCTGCTTAGATCATCAGAGTTAAAAGTCGACTTTGAACAAGTCCTGTGACAGGAGTTAACTTTTGGGGTGTTTCTTTGTGGGATTGGGCAGCTTTAAATGGAGTCACAACATTGAAAGCTGTTAAGTAAGGAAGCACAAAGGAGACATGTCCACTCTGAATAGTATGATATCACATAGTCTGTTTTCGTTAATACTTTAGGATCATTGGTTCACTAATTAATTTCAGTCTAAATAGTTATTGTCATTTCTGGAAACCATTGTAACTAACCAGAATCACTAATCACTTTAGAAGCCCCAAGAGAAATGGTTTCTGTTTTTTAGGACTTATGGGCAGGTGGTATACAACCGCTGAATTTCATTTAAGCCCAAGTAAAAAATCTCAATGGAGATAAATAATGTCCTCTTCTCTAGGTGTTGGCAGTTGATGGTGTTCAGCCTGTATGAGTACAAGATTTAATGTCTGTACACAGAACCAAAATATGAAGGGTCTTATTTACTAATCATCCAGGAAGGAGCCTGGAAGGCCTGAGGCACAGCATGTCTACCTCGTGAAAAATGCACGGCAAGCTATTTAAACTTAGTGCAGAGGAGTTGAAGACTGTAGCCTGAGGACAAGAGATGAATTGCTGAAAGTTTTTCTTTCATGTCCACTCTGAATAGTATATAGTATACGTTTAACGCCTTTATCCGAATTATTTACACCTGGTTCAACCTAGTCGCACCTCCTCAACCTGGCTTGGCCAACTTGAAATGTATAGAGCCAGGATGCACTGACTAGACTAGGTCAAGCCTCTGTTTCCGGTTAATTTTCCTATCAAAAACTGAAGGCAACAGGAGACCATCCAAAAACCTAATAGTCTTAAGCACTGACGTAAACTAAACACCAGGAGCAAGGCTGGGCTGTATACACAAGGTACTGGCAGACAGCCTGACACTGAAACATGCTAACACACAGACTAAATACACAAGGAACTAATTAACTTATGAAAGTCAGGTGTGGTGGAAAACAGGGAGGGGAAAAAGACAAAGTATTAAGGTAAAACAAAAGATGACATATGGTGAGAGTAACTTTTAAAATCAAACAGGAAACAGACTAAACGACCATGACAAGGATTACAACTTTAAATCTAGTTATGACATTAAATAACAGTGCAACTGCACTCTTTACCAAGATAAACCTGTTTTTGTTCGTTGTGTAATCCACGAACGTTTTCAAAGTGAACCATATCAAAGCGACAAGTTGAAGGTTCCCCACGCAGTTTGCTGCTGTGAGGCCAACTGAGTCACAACAAAACATACACTTCTGCCATTTGTGGAGGTGATCACCCACTCTTCCTCCTTCAAGACCCCCCCAGTGCTCCCGGAGTTCTCACACAGATACCCAGCTCGCTCCCCCCGTCACCCTGTGAAATATCTAGATCAATACCACATTCTTCTCTGTTGGGCAGCTCTCAAGGTTGTTGGATGGAGGCGAGGATGCAGGATAGAGCTGCAGTGAAGAGGGATCATGCAAAAGAGATAAAGACAGCAAGAGAAAAACAGACAAACGAGGCAACAAACAAAGACAAAGAAATATAGGAAACAGTAAGACAAAGATGTCTTTGCAGAACTCAAAGACAGCAGATTTTTCCGTGAGGTACTTCTGTTGTTTCCTTCTTCCCTCTTTTTTAAATATATACTCATTTGACTAAAACCAGCCAAACTGAGTTTGGGATAGATGAGATGAAAATATCTTATTAAAATCGACTTCTTTGGAGAAGGCCTTGAAATCCTGATGATGAAACAGTGCTGACCCTATTACATCAAGATCCTCCACTCAAAAGGCAAGAGGTAACCCTGTTCATCGAGACAACAATGACACCAAAAAGTCAGCTGGCTCTGAACTCCTGGTGACAGCCCTCTGGAGAGAATGACAAGGGAAATAAGAAAACACAAAGACAAGGATAGGAGAAGAGAGGAGACTGAAAGCAAAGCCTTCTTAAGATGTCACTCAGAAGATTATGAGAATCCAGACTTCATAGCGTCTGTCTAGTAGCTGCCTAGCATGTGCAAATGCTATGCTAAATAGAGTTTAAAAGGAGGATGGGACCAAACACTTCTAATCCATGTTTGGCAAAAAAAAATGAAAAATTCCAATACACAATGTTGACAGCAGTATTTTTTGAACAAGCACAAAAAAAAATAGAAGACAATAGAAGAGAAGCGAGAAAGGAAGGATGGAAAAAAGGTCATTTTAATTAGACGATAAAAGAGAAGAAGTGGAGAAATTAGATGGACTAAAATGGACTTTTATGGTGCTTATTTAAAAGGCAGAGCTGCTCTCTGCTACGCGTCCACTGATTAAACCAGCTCTTTGATCAAAACAGAATCCAACACACATGCACACACACACACATATGCAAACGCACACATTTAACATGGTCAGATACATTTCACGTTGAGAATCATAAAAGAACCAATTATGAAAGAAATGAGCTACAGATTTTACCCTCTTTCATCTGGATTTGTCACATTTCCTCCCTTCTCTCTCTCTTTCCCTCTCTCTCTCTCTCTCTCTCTCTCTCTCTCTCTTATTAGTCAACCAATCTCATTCGACAGTTTTCGGTGGCTGCTTTCATAATGCAAGGATTAGCATATCACGTGGCAAAAAGGTAAAGGGGTGAGAAACAAAGTAGAAAACGAAAGAGAAAGAGTATGCCGAAGGCAAAACTTAATACCAGTAAAAAATCATATATTTCGTGATGCTTAAATAAAACAAAAACAAATTTACAAATGTGGAGTGTTTATTAATCATGTGATCACAAATGCATCTTGCTATCAATTACCACCAACTAAATAAGCGTGACTCAATTTTCCAATTAATGGTTCACTAAACCCCTCGCCCACGGTGATGATCAAACCTTTATTATTAGACCGGCTGTGTTTGTAGAGCTTGGCCAACACGTTCAAGCGGTGTACATGGGTCTGTAGTAGAGTGATACTCTGCATTGAAGAAGTGGTGTTTAAAACTGGTTAAACTGTGTTTTTAGCATGTCCGGCTCACTAGCTTACTACATACAATTGCAGTAAGCTTGTGCTACTTCCAAGGCCAAAAACCATATCATTAACTTGCTGGAGTTAGTATTAGTTTGCGGGGTGCATCCACTGTGTTGTGTTTCTCCCCTGTGTGCAGGCCGGCCCTAGATGCTATAAGAATTAGGTTTTCAACCAACTCACAGTTAATATTAATTAGTTAACTAGCAAGAGTTCATCGAATCTGCAAGCAACAGCTGTCGTTTTCACCAGCAAAATGTAACTTAATTTACTCGCGCATGGAACATGAACAGCGGTCTCCTGGACAACAGTCCAGTGTTTGTTTTAAGTGTCGATGTAATTTGGACATTTGACACATTCAATAATAATTAAAAAAAACAAGCGAACAGCGCTCTGTAGCTGCAGGGGTTGGGCTTCAAGACCCACGGAGTCTGAAGCCTCTAAAGTAGAAGTGCACAGTAAGTAGTATACAGCTGAGTTGCATATTTTTAAAGTGCTTTGGGTGCTTTTTGAAAGTTGTATAAGTAAGACAATGTGTCTATAATAATAAAATAATTAAAACATCATTAGTACAAATCTGTTTTAGTCAGCGTCTTTTAATGAGCAAGGCCCAGGTGGCTTATATTCTACCCCTACTTTTTTTTTTCCTGAACCAGAGTGTATTTCACCGGTGGTTCTGATCGTGAATACCTCGTCTTGGGTGTGTGACACAACTACTATATGTTGTTTTGAATGGACACCCCAGAATTCTGGTTTTTAATTTCAGCAAATTGTTTTGCACAATTTTCTGTACTGTCGCATCAACCATGTGCTGTGTCCTTCCAGCATTTATTTTCTGACCACTGCAGAGACATATTTATACTCATTGACTTCCTCTGTCCTAATATAATGATAATTCAAACATAGTAAGCAGTCTGATATGTCTTTTGACAAAATGGTTGAGCTTATCTTTCCCATTGGAATCCTTTTTAAAAAATCAGGTAAGAAAAATAAGCCAACTGTAGCTTATGATAGAAGGCAGGATAGGAGAGTTGTGAGTTTAGAGTAAACTCAGCAGCATGTACAGTTAATGTACTCAAACGTTAGAGTATCAATTATTCATATATAGCTATGCAGAATCTGTCAAAAAACACTTCGAAAGCAAGTTCATTCAAATATAGATCCCGTGAGATATTTAATGCACCCAAGACAAGAGGGTTAGGAAGTCAACCCAACTAGAAAAAGAGGACGATGATGGAAAGCGAGTGTGAGGTGAAGGAAGAGGGGGGGAAAAGGGGAAGAGAGTGAAGGATGGATAATGAGTGATGGAGAGGAAGAGACCATTTTATGGGCTGTTTGAGAGGATACTTTCAGAGAGCCATTTAGCCTTCATTCTCCCCTGAGTATGCAAATGCTTTTAAAGGAGAGTGAATGTGAGAAGAAGAGAGAGAGAGAGAGAGAGAGAGAGAGAGAGAGAGGGGGGTGAAAGAGAAAGTGTGTTTTCACTTCAATATCTTCATCATGCACACTGTTCGTATTGTAAACACTGTATGAATGAGTAAATGCTTTGCCATGAGCTGAAATGCTCTGCTTATACTATTTGTTTTCTTTGAGTTGAAATGAGCTGAAGTCAACCGACAGAGATTAAAAGGGGCAGAAAGGGAGAGAGAGGGAGAAAGACAGCAGAAAAGACAGAGATGGAATTGAGTAAGATGAAGTCGGAAGCTGATGACAGTAACAGAACCTGAGAGATGTGTGGGTGAGAAAGTGTGGAGACAGGTGCAAAGAGAAAGTAAGATAGTGGAGCAGGGATAGGACTGTGTGTGTGTGTGTGTGTGCGTGTGTGTGTGTGTGTGTGTATGTGTGTGTGTGTGTGTGTGTGTGTGTGTGTGCAGTAAAAGGTATAGGAAAAGATGTGATGCGTAGCAGCATGCTCTTTCTCATTGCAACTACAGTGTCAAAACCTTGCAAACAACTTCCCTTCATTTTTTTTTCTCACATTCTTTCATTCTGGGTTTTTTCAGTAGATAAGCTGTAATATAGGTCTAATCCAGTGCAGTCAGAAGACCGCACATGTATCAGAGCCCTAACACATTTTCATGCGGGAAGAAAATTAACTTTTTTCACGTTCAAAATGAGCAGATCAAATAGAAATTGCACATCTTTCCCTCAAGGCGCATTCCCCAAAAAGTGGGTTACATGAATTTGAATATGTTTCATGTAAAAAGAGTCATTCAGCCTTTGTAGTTCTCAACAGTGATTTTCTCATTTAGAAATGTACAATTTATTTGGTAATTGGGTGTAAATGAGACCCTGAAGTGGCCATATTCTTCTTCCTGGGGTTTAGGAAATGTTATCTATCCTTTAGAGAAGAACAAGAAAGAACAAGAAAGATTGGGCATCAAAAATGTGCCCTCTTTGGGATAGTACACGTATTATATTACACTAAATATGCTATTATAAAAAGGGTTAAAAGTGAAACATGTGTTGGCATATATGTTCAAAAAATGATTCAAATGGAAGTGTGTTTTACAGAAATAAAAAACGCTCCCAAGCTTTATGCGTAAAATGGTGAAATCGAATGATGAGTTGGGTGTTCGTGAAAAAAGTCGGACGGTACGGCGCTGTGGAGCGAGCACAGTGTGAGGTGTTCTCAACACATTTATCTGTGACTCAGTTTTTGTTTAACCACGCCCCCTCTGCTCTGTGTTCTGCTCTATAAATGTTACTGTGATATAAGCCTTGTTACCACGCAGCTACACACACACACACACACACACACACACACACACATCTCATCACCACAGTTCACTGACTGGATCATCAGTCATGCATTCAAATACAGAGCAGCTTCTATTTGAAAACAAGGGACAGCATCATGAATATGAATCATGAGCTATTTACTCTGTGTTCATGTTTTTTCAAGGTGGGCACCTTTATGTGCATATCAGTTGGTGTAGATGTGTATGAGGCTAACATTGTAGCTTACGGTATGGTCACATAGGCCCTCTGTTTGCCAACATTTCCCAACACTCAGCCCTGAAAACAAATGTGATGTCACAGTTTTGATGTGGGTAAAAGATAAATGTTGATTAGAGCGACCGCAAAGTGTAATCAGTCTGTCAGAGAAATGCTACCGTTACAGTATTGTCTGGTAGTGTAATGTTGTCCCTTACATGGTGATGATACCCGGAATAAACAGAGTGCATCTCTGGTTTACTGTCCGGATGTGGAAAATATGTTTGTATTCTATTAACTTGCTCTGCCAAATATGTTACAGAGGAAACATAATTGAAAAAACGAGGATATGGTTTAGAGCAGAGGTCTTCAACAGGGGGTCCGCGACCCCTAGGGGGTCCACGGAGGTACTGCAGGGGGTCCGCGAAATTTTTGGTTGATTAGACAATTTTTTTCTTTTTTAATTATTAATTTTTTTTTTCAAAACATGAATCTGTCCATTATTTTAATAGTTCAGTATTGTATTCAAGATAACAGGTATGTTTATGCATGGCAGTGGCACTAATAGGACATCACTCATTTTCGTTTCCACATTTGTTTAAAATAAAAACGTCAATTTGAATATCTTGTATGCATGATTATCATGCAATTGACAGACAATGTTGATATTGGCATTGGTATCAGCTGACAAGGTATGTTTCTAAATGGCAGTGGCACGGCCACCCTGCTCACTGTACCGTGCACATGTTTAAAATAAAAACATGAATATATGAACCTGTGTATTATTTGAATAGCTAGTATTGAATGCACAATAACAAGGTATGTTTATACATGGCACTAGGCCCAGTTTAATATAAAACACAATTGTATACAATATATATATAGTCGGGGGTCCCTGCTCCATCTCTCTATCAGTTTGGGGATCCTTGGCCTAAAAAACGTTGAAGACCCCTGGTTTAGAGGAAACATTGCTAATGAATGTAATCAGGGCAGGATTACATTCATTAGCAATGTTTCCTCTAAACCATATCTGCGTTTTTTTCAACATTTAATCAAGACTACAATCTTTCTTTGTTTGAGTTGACACAAGTTGATACTAGAAAAAAAAAAGATTTAAAATATGTTGACAGTTTATGACATTTTTCACATACTAATAATAATAATTCAAAATAAGTTTCTTTATTATGTTGATGGTCTGCTAAAAATGTACTCCCTGCAATATTACAGTTATACGGAAAGTATTCATTAATACAAATGTGGGTTACTTATTTTACGATTGTGTAAAAACATCTGTAAAAGTGAACTGAGATTTGTAAGTGTTCTAGAATTTGTAGGCAGTCTTAAATTTGTGGATGTGTAAAATGATCTGTAGATTTATAATGATGTAAAACGTAATTATATGCTTTGAATTGTAAGTGTACTCTAATTACTAAGTGGTCTCAGATTTGTGAATTTTGTAAAATGATCGGATGGGTGAGAGTACTTCAATTTATAATGATGTGAAACAATTGTTAAATGTGCACTGAGATTTGTAAATGTTACTCTAAATGGTGACAATGTACTCAAAATTGAAAATGTTAACTAAAAAAAACACTGTAAAATTCGTCACACAAAAAGATCCTCACCATCAGACTAAATGTTTGGAAGATGTCAGCCACAGCTTGCCTGCCAGCTGGCTAACATTAGCTAGTAGCTGTCCCCCTAAAGATGTCAAGATGGTGCTACTTAATTCCCAGAAGTCCCTTTGTCTTTAGCAGTGTGTCTGAGTCCATTATTACATGCACATATTGAGATTCAGCAACTTTCCACAAACATTTACAAATGATTGAAGTACAACCTTGGCTTCTGAAAAAGCCAGGAACAAGAGAGTGAGGGAAACACACATACAAACACACACACACACAGAGACACACCCCCCAGCCAAGAGGGGTCATGCATGGAATGAAATATGTGTGTGGAGCCTGATAAACCATAAACCTTGCACCATCTTGCATAAATCAGATAGCTGCTATTTATGCCTTTAGAGCAAATGTTTACGTTACTGCTTTGAAATGCCGCGGCATAATTACTCTCTCTGTATCTATTCCCCAGAGTGGCTCCAGGTCACATCTCTGCCTCAGCAGCGGACAATGATTAAGTCTGGGTGCATTTCAATAATACCAAGTCCCTCCTTGCTTCTCTCATACTTCCTGTCCTTCCTCCCTCCCCCTCCCTGTCCTCCTTCATTCCATTAATCTTTTCTTTCTCCCTCTGTCCCTCTCTTCCTTCCTTATCCAATCAATTTCAACTCAATGTCTACAGACAAAGCTGCTTATTGTACCTTATTTTAAAAATTATATATATATATATATATACATATGTTCTTATTGTTATCAATCCCTAAGCTCCACCATCAATACAACCATATGACTCCCACCAGATCTTGACTTACTAAACTAACCAGCTAAACACAACTTGTACCCCAAAAATAATCATTTTGATAAATTGAAGATCCATCAAAATAACCTAAAATGACCACACTTCACAAAATATTCTCACTACAAATATACTTCTATCTTTTCATAAAGCAGTACAGGAGCAAGCACAGTAATTAAATGTAGATACAACTTTTTATTCATACCATAATTGGGGTAAAATGAAATAAGGTTGTAAGACTTATCCACATGAGAGGCACATGACAATGAGAAAGGTTTTTATTAACATCCTGCAGAAACCCACCTATCTGCCCTCTGTCTGAATAATACAGTGGTGGCACAGGCCCTACACACTCTCTCACCAGTCGTAAACAGGAAAACAGATCCTGTAAACAAATTCTAATCTGTTTTGGTTTCCTTAATTCACGATTTACGCCTCAAAACTAAATTTGCATTCATCTAAATTCATCTCTCGGATTCTTCCGCATTTCATTTTGTTGCTCTAGTTAACACGGAACCGAGTCATGGATGAGGTATATGACACGAGAATGACGACATAGATAACAATTTGACAAAATGACTTCACAAGGCTGAAGTTGACCGTTTGGCATTAAATCGTTGGACAATGTAACGACTATTCTGTCATTTTCAAAACAACCAAACTGAAAAAAAGTTATTAGACTGATTATCGATGACTATTGGTCTAATGCAGTGGCGGCTGGTCCATAGAGGGCGCTAGGGCGCCGCCCCCCCTAGAGCTACAAAAAATAAAAATAAAAATAAAAATAAAAATAAAAATAAAAATAAAATTTAAAATAAAAATAAACTATACAAATTGTCAATATTTGTGTTTTTGAAACATGGAATCACCCAGTAATATGTGTAAAATATGATATCTGCGGTAAATATATGCTTTTCCTGCTTGTCCTCTCTGCCTGTCTGCTCTTCCTCTCTGTGTGTGCACGTCTCAGCTGCTGGGGCGCTGGAAAAACTGCCCCAAAGAGGCGGGTCTATAAAGCAGTTTAGCCAATGCTGAGTAAAGATATAAATGAGTGACATACAATTCAGCCAATCAGCGTCCTCAAATAGATTCAGCTTGGGGCAGTTTTTTTCCTGCCCCAAGCTGCGCGTTCTCGTCAGGAGAAGTCTCTACAGGAGAGCGCCAGCGCGAGCACTACTCCTCCAAGACCCGTTTGAGAGGAGAACTGAGAGGAGAAACTACTGAAAGAGCTGATCCCAGATCAGCCTGACCTCACAATCAGACAGCAGACTAGCAGGAAAGAGAAGCAGTACATGAAGCTTCTCTACTAGCTGTACACCAGACAGGTTTGACTAGCTGGATGACGTCATGATAATAACTTATTTATCTTTTTAAAACAACGGGGACAGAATATGACATATATATTATTATATTATACAGAATATTATATGATATATATATTATTATATTATACAGAATATTATATTATATATATATATATATTATTATATTATACAGAATATTATTATATGTTATATATATTATATTATACTGAACTCCCTGTGAGGGTGACTAAAATAAGATGTCCTGACGTGTTTGTGAAAGTGTTATTTACTGCTTTTTTTCGTGTTGGAATAAATGTTAAATATTTAACTGCAAAGTAGTAATGCGCGTTTGATACCTTAATTTGTTTGCATTAAATCATTCTGGGATGTTTGCTGAAATTGATTGGATGTGGCACAGCCCTACCAAGAACATTTTCCACCAGCCGCCACTGGTCTAATGTCAGATGAACTTCTTTGGCTTTGCTGCACTGGACAGAAACTCAATAACGTTATTGCTGACTTCCCACAGCTGAAGGATTTTTTTTTAAAAGCGTTCAACTGAAAATCACAAAATCTCCAAGTTAACTGTCTAGTCACTGGCGCGTAAACCTCACACCTTATCATCGCCTACTCTTCTAAACCAAACAAATCTGAAATGAATACGTATCTGAAAGAATCTAAATTACATTATATATACGCCTAGCTTGCATCCTACTTACCTTGCGCCATCAAACCCGCGGAAAGAAGCAGCAAAGTCCATCTCGCCGCCGGCTGCATCTCCCTCGTGTCGTTTCAGGGATCCTCTTTACTTTTTTTTCTTCTGAAGAAACTCTGTCTGTTCAATCGATGAGCGAAATAAATAATGTGTAATGGCATGAAAACGTGCGTCTTTCCCCTGGTACCGTCTGTCTCGCTCTGCCGGTGAGCTCCTTCCTGATGTGATCCGAACTTGACTTCGTTCGTCCCTCCCCTATGAGTGCAAAGCTCCCCTCTGGCGCATCCATACGGACTCCACACAGGGAGGAAAGAGCCGCCCTAACTTGCCCTGAAGGATAAAAGGCGTAATTTGATTCCGTGGATTACAGGAAGAGAAAATGTATCTGTAAACACAACAACAAATTAGCCTATTTTAAGGAGAAATGTTTGGCACTGGTAGTAACTAAAGGCAAGGGTTGCACCCACCGCGGCGTTTGAACAGAACAAAGACCGAGTAAAATATCCTTAACTCACACTGCGGGACATTCAAATGCCCGTTCATTTGTTTGTGGCTGAGCCATAAAAAAGGTCAGTAAGTACAATAATAAAACAGAATAGTGTCTGACTTAAAAAAAAACATTTCAGTAGTCTGCAGTTGCTCTGTGTAAATGCTCCGATCTCCAGCTGATATAGACGTGGTAGAAAGTTTTCGTGTGATGGTAAATGCAGGACTGAATGATCTGTAGCCCTGCCCGGTATGTGTGGAGATAGCGATTGTGATGATTTCAGCACCACGGACAGCGCCAATGAGTTTCAACGAGAGCTGTCGGTGGTGCTGAAGTCAGCTGCGTTATACTGACGTGCACTTACTTTATTTAGAGGGAGATTTCACGTGTTATTGGTATTTTAGACCATGTTTCTTTTGCATGAAACGATTAGATGTTGAAACGTCTTTTTTGAAACATGTGGCAGAGTGTCCCAATGAGTTAAAGTACAATATTTGCATAACTGCAGATTGTTTGCGTTGCTAAATCCCAGATTAGAGATAGAGCGTTTTGGCATGCTGTTTCCTTTCCCAGCCACTGAACTGCAGCACTGTGCTGTGCTGAGGAGTGAAAGTTTAGCTGCTCTGAAACATCGTTTCTGTCTCATTGAGAAGGCTGCTCGTATTATTTGCTCCCCAGGTGCCTCCGGATCGTGCTGATTATGTTTAATTTTAGCCCGCGATTTTCCCCGCTTGGTTTGACGTCATCAAACAAAGTAATTAAGGTAGTAATGCTGAGCTGAGCTGAGCCGAGCAGACACAAAAACCTTCAGTGAGTGGGTAGAAAGTGAACGAGACACACTCAATGGTTGGGCGTATGTGTGTGTATGTGTGCCTGTCTGACACTTGCTTATACATGGAAGCACACCACACACACACACACACACACACACACACACACACACGTGCATATTTGTGTTATGTAGTTTGGTACTATGGAGTGATTTTGGAACTTTTGCCATCACAAACTCCTCGCTTTAACACGTTCTGTTTAACTTAATGATTAATTTTATTGTTCAGCTGTATTCTAACTGTTTACTAGCTAGGGGCATACTATCAGACAATAGGCCGTTGGGCACACCACTACTGACTTAATCCTGTGACTTTCCCAAAAAGTTTATCTTTATTTGATCTTGAAAATGCACTAGAGATGTTTTAGTTTGTTGAAATATGTGACCTATTATTCAAAAAAGACAATCATTTGTTTAAATCATGTTCTCTTGATCTGTTTTTTTATATACTGCATCCCCTCATGTAGTATATAGAAAATCCAGGAACACCAACAAATCACTGACATTCATCCAATACACCAATAATCATATTCAATTTAGTTTCATTTATTATTTTATGTTAAATTAATTACAAAGGTTAGTGAAAGTAATGCAATATGAGACTGGATGAAACGATTACGACATCACAATTATGATATTTAAGTGAAAAAGGGCAGTTGCCTCTGGTGAAACTCTACCAGATGTGCCATGTGGGATATAAATATCCTGTTAGTATATGTAGCATAGTTGTATTTACACTAGCGTTTATACACACACAGACTTTATGTCAAGACCTTCACTTCACCCTCAGGCAATATTACCGAGGATAAAGACAATCTCACAACAACATCTGAGTGTTGTCACAACAAACAGTATCGCCTCATTTCAACACAAGTGAAACCATCAAAACATTGTACATTTCTCCTGCTCTTTCTTATTTATCAATTGTAAGGAGTTTACCGAGTCTAATCCCAAACGCTGCATGAAAAGGATAGATGAAGATAAACAGAATAAGCATGGTGGGGATGATGTGTTTTTTGCTGTTGCTTGCGTCGCCATCTGACAAGTGCTGAGCTCACAGTGTGGCATCACGACACGCTTGTCTTCACCAGCCTTATTAGTGAAGCGGTTGAAAAGGAGGAACTAGGTGAGAATCAATGTTTCTGCCAGGACTGCTTAACGTGACGCACCATGGCCTGTGCTGCTGCTCTGCCCTGGGCGATGTTTAATTCATGTTTTTCATAAAAGCTGGATGCACCGAGCCCAAAAGCCATTAGTGTCATCCTCTTTTCTCTCCACAGCGTCATCTCTCCATTTTGCACTCCCTCTCTTTTCAGCCGTCATCCCAACATCACACAAAATATCTTCATCAATCTGGGTCCTCCTTTTTTTTTTTACCATTCTTTTCCTCTCAGTCCTCTTTTATAATACATTTTACTTACTTTCTGAATATATTTCTTCCTTTCCATGCTTTCTGATGCCCTTCTCCTTTCACCTCACATACCTCCAACATTCTTTCCCCCACTGCACCTGCTCTCATTCATTCAATGTACACTGGTGCCATCTCTCTGCCTTAAGTGAAACACAACATATAAAAATATCTATCTCCCTCGCTAGAACTTTTAGACCATCTTGAATTATTCACATGCACATATCTGCACCACATCCACTGACCCCGAGAGAAGTGCTTTTATTTTCAACTCTGCGTAATGAAATCTGGATGGCCTTTCTTATTCTCCCTGACGTGATCATCTCACTGAGGTGGGGTTTAATGGAGCGGCGGTGCTCAGAGGCTTCTGGAAGCTTCCAGGAGGCAGGAAGGTGGATATCAACGTCTTCTTTATAGGGTGAGAAAAGAAATAGGAGTGGTGGTAGAGTAGTGAAGAGGTCATAGATGCAATATGGACAAAGCAGAAGGCATGACTTTCAGAGAGGTCCAGTGCAGCTGCATCCAGGAAATCACATCAGCCAGACTCAAAGATGAGCCAAATAGTTGCACCATGATGCAATGCATTACACAGGTGAAATGTATCATAATGATACAATACATGCACTTAATCAGTTCATCACACGAGGTCATGAGCAGAAAATGTACAGTTTTGACTTGTCAAATACATTGTGTATACTTTATTTAGCCAACAGCTGTGTCCCCCAAAAACGTTTTCTTAGGTTCTGAAACTAAAAGTAGGTCAGGATTTTTGCATGCATCACAGAATTGTGATGTCATATAAAAGTTGCTGCTAATATATCCGGGCTTGCAGTCCATATGTAGTCGTTTCCTCTGCACTCTGCTGACCTCTTTCTGGTTGAGATGTAGAATAATGTAGAAATGTGTTTGAAGTGTTTTAATTTAAAAACTGTAAGGCAAAGTTCTCCAATGGAAGTAGTGAATAAGGAGGAATCTGGGTGTAATCTAGATGAGAATGTTGAAGGGGGAATTAATGTGAAATAGAACTGCTCTGCAGAGTTGTTGTTTTTAAACAAGAACCATTTCCCAGGATCTTTCTAGCAGCTTTTGTGCAAATAAAAAAAGGATGCCTAAATTATGTGTTTCAATCAATCTTAATGGAACTGGGTGGCTGTAGCTCAAATGGTCACGCAGGATGGTCATTAACTTTATGGGGAGTGGGGCCGTCAATGGCTCCTTCTGTTGCACATGTGTATAGGGAAAATAACAATTTATTAAAGGAACTGTTGGTAATCTGCTTCAAAAGCATTTGTTTGTAAAAAAAAAACTAAGTGGTAAAAAAAATCCAGTATCTGTGGCTGTGGCAGTACTAAAATAAGCCTGTCCAATCATTTCAGTGTCATGCATGTAGTGATTGGAGGGGCTTCATGCCTGACTACCTGCCTGTATGTATTCTGCCCATGCACTCATTTTTCGTCACCGGAGTCTTCCACAAGCTGCTAGCTCGACAGCTATAACAATAGCCATGTTTCTTGTTTTTGTGTTTGTTTGTTTTTGGGGGAGTGGCTTTGGAGGGAGGCCTGAAGGGATAGGCTTCTTACTATATTTAGCAAACGTTTGGCGCTAGTGCTACTAGCACTTTCATTGGAAAAGAGATGGCAACACTGGGCTGGATTTTTTGGTTGGATCATTTTTTTTAATCTAGCGTACTCTTACTAGTTTCTCAAGATTACAAACCCTGGCTGTAATGAAATGAATGTCTTTTTATTGCTTCAATGGTGGCTTAATTGCAACCATTGAATCTTAAGTATTCACATGAGAGCAATCGTTTCTATCCTTTAAATTCTCAAGAAATTTAAAAAAGATAATAATAAAAGCAATAAACACTTAAGAAGTGTATATTCAGACCAAGAGAAACAACCTCAGTGAAAGACTTTAAATAAATGATATCAACACATCTGGTTGTGTCAACATAAAATCCCATGAGGACTGCCAACAGGGTCAATCTTGTTTTTGAACGAGGGATTATCAGCTTAATGCACATGCATACAGATAAATACAGGTGGAAGAGCTAATACAAACACCTACACAAACACATCTGCTCATTTGTCTGATTAAGGAAAGCAATAATTTGGTTGACTCTACCCACGTAGATCTATAGCTCTACAGTGTCAGTGTACTGTTGTGTATCTTTACACAACAGTCCACCTACATAGAGATGATTTACATCAGCAGCAGGTAACATATTTTACACTGAAGCTAAACGTGAACACACACAGAGACACACACACGCGTGCTTATCTTGCCAGACTAATTTCCTCTGGGACAGTAAATGTCATATGGTCTGGTGCATGTCGTCCAAAATGTATGCTGACTATAACTGAAATAAATTAAATTGGGGACACCAATGTTTGCCCCAAATTATATATAAAACTCCCAGATTACTAGTTTAGAGTCCTGAAATCTGTCCCCATACGTGTCTTATAGTCTTCACATGCACACAGTCACAGTCACGCAAATCACTGAGCTCCAAAGGTCTCAGTGTGAGGAGATTGCAAGTCAGGGATTGTAAATTGATGGGTGTAAATCCTGAAATAAATGTGTCAGCTCACCAGTCTGGTAATGCTTTGACTGTTATAGCTTGTGATAGCGAGGGAAGGAGTATCTGACACTCATGTACTCGAGCCAAAGGCAGGAGGAATATTTAAACAAGCTCAAACCTCTGTTAGTACATCATAAGTGCTGTCTAAGAGCATCGCACTCATTACTGTCTGCAAAGCTGGGTATCTTATATTCATCGCTGTGGTGGCAGAAGAGGAAGGGGAGTATAATTAGAGACCTAATGTACTGTCAACACTGGGGATGTTGTTACATGGTTTGGATATCTGAAATGAACCAGCTGCCAAGGACAGTGCAGACTATAACGTTTTTGAATGAATAAGTCTGTTAAATATTCAGTTGTTCGTAGGACAGAGGCATTCGTCTTGCATTTATTTCTCATTGCAGTGTTTCTTTGCTGGTGTCCTTTCTGGTCATCTTCAGACAGCACACACACGCAAGCTGACGCACACAGCGATCAAGTAGTGTGTGCTGCTGAATGTGCTTTATCCTGTGGGACAAGCTGACTTAAGCCATCGTGCTAAAGCATGTGATATCTGGAGGAGCCACAAACACACAGTGAAAACTCAGAAAGTAGTAATACTGCAGGGTCATCAGGGAGCAGCCTACTGCTGCACTAGCACAACTTTATCTTGGCTGTTTCCGCTCTCTGCTAGTTTTCACTGAAGAAGATACAATACTTCTCTCGTCCAAATTAATAATTGTATCAAAAATCTATTTCAATTTCTTACAGTAAGAGTGAATGGTGCATTCGGTTGATTTGTAGTTCCACACTGGTAACAGCAGCCGATAAATTACTGTACTACCTCAATTACAAACACAGAAATCTACACTGAAGGCTGGTATTTGGCGCACAGCCTGTCCCATGTTCTAAGCTATTTGTGCGTGTAGCGTGAAAAAGGACAGATAATTGGGTTTATCACTGGCGTATTTTTAGTTCACATTTCTCCACACGCAATTTAAAACAGACTGAAAAGGGGCGGAGGGAGTGAAGGAGTGGAAGAGCAGAAAAAAGGGGAGAGGAGGAGGAAGATGAGGACGACGAGAATGGAGGTTAATAAAGGGAAGAGAAAGATGGAATGGGCCACAGAGATGGAGCCTGGCACGTGTCCAGGTTTGGTGGAGTGTGTGTGTGAAGGAGCAGTAGTGTTTCTACCCCCAGGCACCAGTGCGGGGTAGACGGAGCAGAACAAGCCCTCTGGATGACTGCAGGGGTGCCCAACAAAACATGCTTATTTAGGAGAGCAACCTTAGGAAAATTCAGCTACGCAGGGAGCCAGATTATCCACCGTGATGCAGACCTCTGTTAACCCCGGCAAACATCACAGGGCATACGAATATAAGTCTGATGGAGGCATCCCGTCATGTTGTCACGTTTAATGAAGAAACACATAAAAGTGAGTGCTGGAGATTCCATTAAGTGGTAGTCTGAATGATAAAACGAAAAGAGGAATATTTATTTGACGATTACCTAAATTGGATGCTTCGTTTGCATGAATGGATATGTAAAGACAAGCTATGAATAAAAGCCTTGTTGACGATTTGTGTTCAAGTTAAAATGATAGGGAATACTACAGGAATAGTTCAACATTTTATGGAACATGCTTATTCCCTCTCATACCTACAGTTAGCTGAGAAGATTGATACCATTCTCATCGTTGTCTGTTAACTATGAAGCTACAGCAAGGAGATGCTTAGCTTAGCTTAGACTGGAAATGGGGGAAATAGCAAGCTTGGCTCTGTCCAAAGGTATAGAAATCTGTCTACCATCAGCTCTAAAGATCACTAACTAAAAAATGTAATCTTGTTTGTTCAATCTGTACACAAAAAATGTACATACGATACCTTGTCGTTTGACGGGAGCTGTGTCTTCGGAAATAGCTGGGCTAGCTGTTTGCCCAGCTCTATTTCCAGTTTCTCTTCCAGTTTTATGCTAACTATCTTCTAGCTGTAACTTTATGTTCAACACACAGACATGAGTGGTTGCTGATCGACATTCTCAGATCAGAATGTGGTAATAGAAACTATTCCTTTAAGGCCAATGCAACAATGTGTTCTTGAAAATGTAAACTTATCTAGTGGTATGAATATTTTTGTAAAAGCTAAATGACAGTTGGAGTCTACATCAATGCACCAATTCTTTTCACCAAGCTATTTCTACATTTCATGGCACCTTCATGAATATTTGGCTTAAAACAGTGCTTTATTTCATCTCTACTGTACCTTAACAAATGGACAGAATGCTTAGTGTGAACATTTTGTGTTGGACAAAAACTGCTGATCTGAAAAACTAGCTTCACTTAAGTCAAGGCTGCAGCAGAGATCAGATGGGCGAGGGTAAGGGGGCGGCTGCAGAAGGTAATGGGGAGATGGAAAGAGATCAGTTAAAAAGCAGTGTCCTGGAAAAGTGCTGCTCCGTGAAGAACTGTGACACCATTCAGAAATCATAGTCACAGTTGGAAGAGAGATGAAAGCAGTAACTCAAGTTAGTTCATTGTTGTAGTTATAGTATGGCAACACTTAAGCGCTAAATGTGCATGCTTAGGTATGCTTTCTTTGGTCCAATTTGCATTTCTACTTCCTGGCAGAAAGTAGTTTGAACTATTTATCAAATACCTTTCGATAACTATTTGATCTGTTTCACCAATTTATTACTTTGAGCAACTAATTAATTTGTCCATTTCTTACCTTTAGCTATAACTCTTTCAACCATTTAATCGTTTAGCTAACTATGCCAACTGTGTACCCATTACCTTTAGTAAACTACTGGGTCTTTTAGTCATTTTAAATACCTTTACATTTAGATAACTATTATAACTCTTTATTCATTACTTTCGATTTCTGCTTGCACTCTTAATTGTATCACGGGTGTTACAGCTGACTCGATCATGGATGGATGGATGGATGGATATAAGCTAATGCTAAATTGCACACAACAGCATTTCATTACACAATCTAATACAGTATGTCAGCTGGCCTACTGCCTTTCCCCTAGACACATCCACATCACATCTGTCACCTTTATGCTCCAGTCAACCTCATATTTATAGGATGGAGCACCTGTTTAATATATCACACAACACACACACACACACACACACACACACACACACAGACACACAAATCAGAGGGGGCACAGTAAATATCTATTTTGTCAATAGCTGTCCACAGCAGCAGAGGCTCACAGTATTTTTGCTGATGTGCTGACTTCAGGAATCAGCGCTTCACTTTTGCTGAGATAAAGGATTTGGGCCAGTTCAATCTTATCATCGTGTATTATGTGTGTGTGTGTGTGTTCATTCAGTGGTAGTACATTAAAAGTGCCAGTGTGCTCTGTCTTCAGAGGCTGCCGACAGTTGGAAGGTGATGTTATTTTCACCCGATATTACCTTTTGGTTGGCAGATGGGGTTCACAAATTTGGGCACATGCACTCGCAAACACACAGACACACACACACACATGCATGCAATGGAACAAAAGTGCATTAGTGCTGTCGAGCACATTTCCTCTTCTGTCAGACTGAGGAACGAGGCTTTCCCGTACACACACACATAGACACACAAGACCCAGGATGTCCATTAACGGGATGCGACTCTGAATGTGTGTTCAACCTTTTTTTCCCACTTCAGATAGATCCACCGATCAAAGCAAAGGGTGTGTGCGTCTGCGCTCTTGCAAAAATAAAATGTCGCTACAAATTATCATTGTGGTTTGATTTTATCTCACCAATAAAGGAAATGAACATTAATAACATTTTACAGAGAACAAATGTATGTTGACTGAATATGTGTTTCAGAGCAACACTTACACAAACATTCACAAGACTTCACACACACGCGCAAATCAAACACAACCGCTTGTCTTCCGATGCCGTTTGATCAACGCATGATGGAAACAAGTGTGGGAAAAGTTCAAAATGTGATTAAGGTCATCCAGATAAAACACGTCACAGATGACATTTTAGTGTCATTATACTTACTATACTTCTTCTTACTATACTTTTGAGAAGTATAAAAATATACTTGTACCACTTTCTGCCAACCCTGTCTGCCCCCTTCTGAGTGCTGAACACCTCCTTTTATCGCTCACTGTCAGGACTCAGACAATTCTTTTAACAGTCAGTTATCCCATAGAAGCAATAATATTATTTTGTCTTCCTCCAGTTTCTCACCTCCTCTCTTTTACTATAATATATATATAGTACATACTGTATAACAGTGTCTTCGGGTACAACATGAGGATAGAGTCAAAGAAATTCGGAGCTTGTAAATCATCATCTTTTGATTGTATATGATCTTTTGTGAGCCTGTGGAAAGATTGATGGCAAAAAAGAGTGTGCAAAATATTACACGTGAGACTTGACTGAAAGTCTATTTATTTGGAGTCTTTCTTTGTACATTTGTTCATACTGAAGTTGTAAATCTCTAACAAAAGCTCAAGAATATATAGTTTCATTTTCTAAAACAGCCCAGTAATATTCTGGTGAAGATCTTAGCACACTTTACTCAAAATGAAGTACCAGTGGATTTGTTTGGAACTACTTTTAGATTGATACACGTTTGGTGCAATTGTGAATATTTACAGCAGCAGGACGGTGGGGTGTGGTCAAACTAAATTACGGTTGCTGTGTCTTTTATGGTAATAATGCAACATGTGTGGAACTTTAATGAGTCATAAGCAATAACATTGGTTTATCAACAATACTTTAATAGAGTGCAGCTATTCATATTCATGACTATAACCATAATTTAGACCGTCAGGACTATACCAGTTTTTTTTTTCATGTTTAAGACAAATAACTACTGTCTGTGGATTTTAACACAATCAAAACTCTAAAATTGCTTCAATAAAAACCAGTGCTGTTGTATGTTTCACTGTGATGCATTAGCTATATTGAGCAATTTCCAAGTGTCTGCAAGTTGATTTTGATAACAAACTAAAGTAATATGACACCAGTGGGCCCATGGAAGGTAGGAAAAATGCATACAAAAAATGACACTTGTATTAATTGGGAAATGTTTGTCGGTAATGTAATTTTTAAGCACACAGGAGTTACTGGGCTGACTGTGCAAAACTATTGGTATAGTCTTTAAGTAAATGGGAAGATGTGAGGAAGAAACTGGGGAACATGTGACTGAGGGAACAGCACTGCCCAAGCACATAAAATACAGAGACCTTTTTATTCAACATGTAATAGAATACAGTCAGTGTCATATTTATTCTTGATACTGTATGTAACCTGGTGCTGCTTAAAGTTGGAAGTGAAAAGGAGAATACAACATTCTTCAAAATAAACCAAAGCGGTAACGATTACAACGTTGCTCAGGAGGTGGATTGTGGAGATGAGGCACAGTGCTCTGAAGCAGAACATGAAAAAGGACAGAGCGAGAGAGGTGATGGATTCATATTTTTATGAAGAGAAAAGGTGGATAGCACACATTGTTCTTGCGTTGTTACAATAAAGCTTGGTTTGAGACAGGAGACAATGTGGTCGATTGTACTGTGCTAATAATTCATATAATGTCGTATGATGTCTTATTTTTCACATCAACAGTGCTGCAGAGGAGAACAGAGGTATCTTTTTTTTTTAGGTCCACTGTTACAAACACAGCCAATGTAGCTGGCTGCATGGATTAGGCTGGGTATGTGTCAGATCAGAGCAAGACCTGGTGCAGCTTCTCAGTTATAGTTTCTATGGGAGACGATTATTTGGTGGTTTTCTATCTCATGTCACACAAATCTTAGAAATCTCCATACCTATGAAAAGAAAAACACAGAATAGTAAATAGAAATAGATTAGAAGTCATGCAATGAACACCTGCTCCATGAATGCTGGGATTTGTGTATCTGACAGCACCCAGGATATTTTTGAAATGAAGATACATTTTTGGGGGGGTTTGCATGATAACTACTACAGGTTTGGCTATAATTTAGACATTTATCTCTTCTGATTTGGCATATTGATTTCAGCTTATTGATTCTGGTTCATAAATTCCTTCAATTGTTAGCAAATTGTTAGAACGAGAAACAAACTGAAAAAAATGTCAAAGCAATTATCAACTATCTTTCATCTGATTTAGGCAGCTCATTATTCATAAATAACAAGATACCTGATTCTACCATACTGTATCTCAAACGATCAACAATCAACAATCAGACAACAATAGTACAGGTTGAAATCACGCCATTATCTCATCCACTCTGCTTGGAGCTTTAATGAACTCTAATGCCCTTTAGATGCAGTTTAGAAACACTTTCTCTTACTTGGAAAGCTTTAATTGTGGAGACTTCAAAGTGACTTGGTATGTTACCAGTTAAAATCAAATACAGTGCAAATGTACATTGGCATTGATCTGGTATACAGAAAGTTTATTTCATATTTTAGACATTTAAATGACTTGTTTTTGCCAAGATAAGAGTTGGGATGTGCTTTATTGTATGTTTCAGTGTGTACGTGACTCACTCTGTGTCATCAGCTGTGGGTATGTTATAGCTTTGGAACAGCGGCTGCATGAAGAGCCCCAGAGTTCCCACCAGACACACCAGGATGAAGATCCACAGGAACAGACGGTCTATCACCATGGCCACGTACTTCCAGTCTTCTATGATCTGGAACCAAACCAACAAGTTACAGATTGTTAACACAGATCGAATCATGAGGAACAGACCTTCAGGGAAACACCATGTTTTAACGTCTAGAAGAACATGAACTTGTGAGGGGTCTCTAAAGGTTTGTGTGCTCACAATCCACTGTGAATAGCCGTGACTTGGGTGTGTGTGACGCAACTACTGTATATCATGGCAGGTGTATTGAGGACTCACAGAAGTGCAGTGTTGAGTGTGAAGTTGTTTGTATGAGTGGTTCTCAGGAAAACTGCAAGCAACACCACCACAGGCCAAAGCATTCGGCCCATTCTGACCAGGCATGTCGGGCACTGCACTACTTATCATTTCCAAGACTAACCAGCACTACTCTGTAATGCATAAGGAAGCCCTGAGATGCTGGTGAAGAACAATTGTGGTGATCCATTTTCTAAGTCTGATCTAAATTGTTTGTTTATGACTTTTGGTTTAGCCAGGATATTTTTCTAAGTTACTTTTTGTAACTTGTATCTTTATTTTCATTTGTAAAAACAAGGGCAGGTGATTCTTTTTGCACCACTACCCCCATGTCCTAAATAGGACTAAAGGCATTCACGTTTTCTTCAAAGTAAGTTTTATGTACCTTGTGTTTAGACTTGTTTTTCCTCACTTAACTTTCTGGGCTTTCGTAAATACAAAAACGATAATGCCACTGTATGCCCCATGTTGTTTGCAACACCAATTTTATAACACAATATGGTATGTAGCCATTAAGTGGATATTTAAGCACTTATATTGGGTTTTAATACAAGCTAGCTGGAGACAATAAAGTCAGCCGGTGACAGCGTTTCTAACAAACTCAAGGAGCTAACTCTTTCAGCTTAATATTAGTGATGAGGAGCTGTGTCTATGAAGCGTCAAGGACACCAAATGCATATCAGGCTATAACTGCACTGCAGCCAAAGGAAGAGAGGCTGCTTGATGAAGAATTGACCATGAACAATTACAATGTATATTAACTGTGGGAGTTTGGTGGAATTTTAAAGCCCATAGCCACAAATTTGGGGTTAGGGTTAGTCCGCCAGTTTGTGTTTATGTGAGAGTGTGTGCATGGTTTTCTGAGGTTATCTGATATTTTCAGAAAACAAATAGATGGTTGACAGGTTGGAATACTGTGACAGAAGGACAAAAGCAAATACTGAATGATTTAAGACATGGTATGTTCTGTGTCTTATCTCTCCCTGATAACACATCTCTTTATTCCGCCCTTATTCTTTGTCATCACCCATCTCCATAATCTGCTTTTATACATAGGTCCTGTCTTCCCTCATTCTTTCCAATAATGTATTCTGTCTTCCATCCTATCTCTTCCTGCTCATCATCACTTATGTATTCTTTTAACCACGGCTTTATCTCCTCACCCCTTCATCGTCATCTTCTGTCTTCATATGTTCAGCGATGTATCTTACTCCATCCACAGCCTCCTCCACATCTGCATCCCACTGAACAGCCGAAGGCCTCCGGAAGTCTGAAAACCCACCACCCCCATCTGGGATGTCGTCCACCTTCCAGCAAAACTTGTGTGCCAAGTCCTCATTCACGTAGAAAGAGTCGGCATCTGTTCGGATCCCACCGAGTCTGATGTTTGAATACTGCCTCTTGTCTGTGCCGCTCTGGGAATTATTTGTCCCGACGGTACTCCGGTTTGCATACTTCTTGCGGAGTTTATCGCGGACGTTGGAAGATCCTGGACGCCTCATGAAGAGGAAGGTGGGGAGGCGGACTAAGAAGAAGCGTTTAACCCAGTCAGGCATGTGGTGGGTGGATGGGGAACGGTGATGCACATTGAGGACACAGACACTGGTCACAATGGAAAAAGTGACCAACACCATGGTGAACATCAAGTATTTACCTTTGAGAGAAAACAAAATCATGTGTTACTCTGTAATTGAATAAGTCTCAAACAATTGCGGGCATGATGTCCAACATGAACAAATAAGTTTTGAATAAAGGTCCCGTATGGCTCACCTTTTTCAGGCTGTACATTTCCACATCACTACTTCCATCAGTACAACAACAAAATCACGTCACACTCGCCAATTTGCTGCTCTGAGGTTCCAATTTGAACAGAAATACAGTTTTCATTTATTGAGCAATTCCAAGGGCTACCACTTTGCTGTTCTTTAGTTTGTTGTGAAGTTGCTGTCAATAATAGAGAGGACTTGCTACACATGTTTCACATTAAAAGCCTGCTGGAAAAGGAAGGGATTATGCCCCTTGGGGGGTTTTTGATGTGAGATTTAACAGCAAATAACATCAATAGCTAAATAAAATGGGAGTCAATCAGAAAATTAGGATTTATGATAAAAACATACTGACAAATCAGGAAGTTACTGTCCAATACATAACCTCCCGTAAACATTACAACTTTTTACACTTTGGCTGTTCTACAGATTAAATAAATGAGATATTATGGCTTTATTAATGATAGGTGCTGGTAGACGAACAGGCTAGCACTTTTCATCTTTTCATGTAATCCCTGCAAGAAAGCGAATAAGTTTATTACCCACAATGTGAAACTAGTCTTTCATGGAAAAAGTATTAACAATCTGATTACTTAGGCAAAACCTGACTGAAGGATATGTTTATATTTGGTTTCAAACCGTGTCTTTGAACAAGATGTCAAAGAAGTTACTGTGTTATTTGTTTAAATTTAAATTTGATCAGAACTTAGCAGAGATCTTGACATATTTTAGATAGTTTATTTAATTCCCAATAATGCAAGACTCATCTGTAAGTAATGGTTCACACCCCTAACTGCATACAGCAGTACAAAGATGCTAATAAATATCACTGACCTATGAGTGGCACTGCGAGAGAGGTAGGTGGCACTATCTTTGATATCAGCAGCAGGAACACAGTGAGAGCCAGCAGCACGGAGATGCACAGCGTCATCTTTTCCCCGCAATCCGATGGCAGGTAGAACACCAGGATAGCCAGCGATGTGATCAGCACACATGGGATGATTAGGTTAATGGTGTAAAACAGTGGCTTCCTCTTGATCACAAAATCATAGGTGATATCCAGGTAGGTGATGTCATTGGGGTCCTCGTTTTTGCGTGCGGGAAGCGAGACGATATCCCACTCTCCGCTCGGCGTAAAGTCATCGCGGCTGGCAAAGTCGCTTGTGAGCATCAGATCGACTTCTGTGTGGTCGTAAGTCCAGGAGCGGAACTTGAGAGTGCAGTTCTGCTGGTCGAAGGGAAAGTTCTGCACCTCGATGGCGCAGGCCGACTTGTAGATGGCTGGGGGAAGCCAGAAGATGTCTCCCGTGTTGGAGACCACAGCATTGCAATAGAAGGAAACCTCATACACGCCATCAGCACTGTGAGAGGTTGTGGGTGAGAGGTAAGATTAGAAAGTGGATGGATTCAAAGTCTGCTATTACAATCAACACATAAATAAGACATATTTGAAGTCAGCTAACTCTTAAGGCAGCACTGTAGACCTGTTTTCCCTTCATTGCAATGATAATAATCAGACAAACCCAAACTCTTCCCCATGAATGTCTGACGTAATACTAAAAGTAGACATTGATTAAGCTCTTACTAATCCCCTTCACCTTACCAAAAAACTGGCTTGGTAGGGAGAGAATGCAACATTTAAATTACAAAATCCCCATTGAGTAACGTGCTTTTCTTTCGCAGATTTTGTGCTTGTAAAGCCCTGATGCTGTTGGAAAACCTCTTAATAGTACAGAATGATATACACTAACTCCATTAATACCATACAGTAATCCATTAATATGACTCCACTAAACACATGCTGTGAATGTAATCGCATTCTTTCATTACACTGACTGATCTGAAAAGATCCAGATCACCTAAATCAAATATGTACAAATTGGTCTTCTCTTTGGTGGGATGACATGCACATACTTACTTGTTGTAGAGCACTATATCAGGAAGCCAGATGTGTTTGGATGGTATTCGTAGTTTCTTGATGCCTTCGTACTTCTCTGGGTCCCATCTAAGCCTGTAGTCATTCCACTCCTGCAAGAGAGAGCATTTATAAACTCCCTTACTGACAAACACACCAAAATAGTGTATGTTGAACACTGTATGTGCATTGCATAGTTAGAAAGATTAAATCGTACCTGAAACAGCCACAGGTTGGTAGTCATTATCTGTTCTCTCTCATTCTACAAGAAGACAATAGTCAGCTTGTCATTCGATAAGCATCATTTCCATAAAAATCCCTTTATAATATAAATGGTTGAATTATTATAATGCTGTCTACTGGCAGTGGATTTAGCACAACACACTAAAGGTCAAACCCAAATATCAAAGCACACCTTTATGGAGAGGACGCAATAACATAAACTTTTTGTGCCAAAATATCCCATTGAAAACATCCACAAAATCTCACAAATGTATATTTAATACAGAGCTACATGTATTTTCCCCCTGATTAAATATTAAACATTATAAATTGTAGTATTTACATTAATTTCAGATGTAAAATATGTATGATGTGGGATCTGATTGTGACAGGAGGCTAAAGCGTTGCATGATTGAAATGAACGATGGAGACTGCATTATAAGTTGTCTTGTGCTAAGAGGAGAGATGTCAGTCAACAGTGGCACAGATGACACGCATTAAGAATAACTATATAGAAATAGTCAGTGTTCTCGCTGATGGTCTCTTTTATTATATAGATCATATAGTATTAGTATTACATTGAAACTGTTTCATAACGGGTTAAAAGTAAGTAACAGCAGGCCTGTCTACAGCATTAAATGAAATTGGCAAATTGTGTTTAGAAGCCCGGATTATGAAGACTTAGTGACTAAAATGCAATGAGTGTTTCAAAATGCCTGTGATACATCTTGTTTACATTTTGTTTGTATGAGCACACCAATTTGCCACAGCACAGTCTTTGAAAACCATGGCTGTAGGCAATTAAAGTGTGTTAGGTCAGAGTGTTCGTCTTTAATTAAATATTCCAAAAACATGTTTTTAAACAGGCAATTTAAAGTTGCCCATTCATCTAACCTGCATTACCGTCAATGTTTTATTATAACACATATCATAATATAATGTTTATTCAGAGCTGTTGTGATCTTTATGAACCTGATAAAGAAATAGCATGCAACATCTATTATGTTATATAACTAAAGCATGCTAGTTTACATGTTAGCAGCACCATAGCATGTTAAATTAACAAATAAATATGATTGATCCAGGGAAGAACCGGAGTAAACAAGTCACCATTACTGCAGTGGCGTCTCCTTACAATGCGTGTTCGTTTGAATGCAAGCTGACACCATAAGAAGTGTTACATTTTCTACCTTTACCTTGTCTATGTAGCGTTACTTTTGACAAGGATGTCTAGGAATTTGGGAAGAACCTGTGCGGTCGCTTAGAATGGTGAAACATGCAAACCAGCTAAGTTAACACTGCTTAGCTAATGTTGGTTAACAACTTTACTGGGCTAAGACACTGCCTGGGAGCTGCGGTGGTCCCACAGAATATTTGAACCAACTGCGGCGTGAAATACAACATTAGTTGCTCTAACTAGAGCAACCTAGTGACCCCAATGTAAACTGTTAGTGGAATGTGTCATGTTTGCTCTTAGTGACCGCAGCTGTGTCCTTGTAAGAGCCTTCAATTTAAAAAAATATATATTTTATGTCACCGCAATCAAATTGATAATGTAGGGAGTGTCTGTCAGAACCTCAAAGCCCCACATATGTGTTTTCGTATATAGAATCATACTTACGACACTGATGAGCTGCGACAGAGACACCTGAATAGAGATGGTGACCTGTTGGCTCTTATTGACAGCTGGTCTGATCAGTTTGTTGTAGCGCTCTGGACCCAACAGATAGTTCACCAGCCGCTCCTCTGCATTCTCTGCCCTGCTGCCTACAGACCATTCAGAACACGGAGAGTGGGAAAACATTTCATTTTGAAAGAGCTAAAAACCCATTTCACATCTTAACAATACAGGTACACTTGCATGTACCTTTAATGCTCTGCTAGAAAGTACTTGCCTAGGGGTAGTGTGTCTCGCTTATCGACTCATTGAATACAAAAATGTCACCACATTATGTTTGCGTGTATGTTGCAGTTCCAAGCGTGATATTCATCACAGTATGTTTTCAGTCCAGTGACACCATGAATGATGAACAATAAACAAGTTGGGTGTAAATTAAGTAAATTGACCAAAGGGCGGAATCACGTGTTCTCTTTAAAATGTGAGTGTGTGTGTGTGTGTGTGTGTATGGGGTTGCGTGTTGCAGTCTCACGCTTTACTGCAGGGTTTTAGAGCAAAATAACAAACAAAAATCCAGTCATGCATCCATCACTGTGAGAGGATCCCTGAAGCTTTGTGTTTCCTCAGCCCTAAATCATTGGTTACATAAAAGTGATCGTATGAATAAGTCAGAAGCAAAATGCTTTTGACCCACTCCCCTGGCTTCCATAGCCATTATGTCTACATCGTCAAACAAACTGACAATAGCGCAGAGAGCGTTTAATATCCCCCCTCTGTGCTATATGAATTGTTTTTGTCAGCGAAGGCTGACTGAGCAAAGATGTTCTCTTTATATTACAGCACCCTGCTCTTTCAAGTCACTGTCAATGTTTTCAGCTATTTAAAAGCAAGAGATGTAACTTTCCATCAAGTAAAAATTTAAATTGTTTATTTGTGCAAGAGATTTGTTAGTTAAACTGAAGGTTAACCTAATAGTTGGAGAACTTAATCACATTTAGATGCTATCTTAAGTGGCATCAATGTATTTAGAGTATGAACATGTGTGGTTAAGGAGTTTTAAACTGGTTATGAAACAGTTTCAGTTTAATACTGACGCCTCTATATGACCTATATTAGCAAACGAGACCATCAGCAAGAAGACTATGGCTATTTCTATATAGTTACTCTTAATGCTTGTTGTCTGGTCCGATTCGTGATTAGTGAAACAATATTTCACTTGGTGATACAAGCATCAAATTTGGCACAAATTATCTTCAAGACCTATATTTTCAAAAAAGCCCAGGTATCCACGAAGGAAAAACAATATGGCCGCCATTTTCCAAGATGGCTGCCAGCAAATGCCATTATATGCGATTTCTGACCTGGATTGGGATTGGATAATCCAATGTTGATGATCTTGGCATCAAAATATGGGTTTTTGAGTATGAGAAATCCAATTCTGCACTTAGAAAGTCCAAATTGTCAAAACATTTTGAGATATAAGCCAATTAATTACAAAAATAGTGTTGATCTGTGCTGAATTTGACCCGATATCTGATTGTGCCATAAAACAATAAAAATAAATGCTAAATCCTTGATTGAGATATATATGATAGATACATGGTCTTGGGAATGCATACTGCAATGGTGATATCACACAAATTATAAGAAATATTACAAATGATGGCGGCCTCAACCTTGCTGTTCCTAATGCGAAATGGCTCACGAACTTCTCCTAGATTTTCTGATGTTGGATGCTGAAAGATAGAGATGCTTGTTCCGTGAAAGGAAGTAGTTGCACTTGTAGCCGACGGATTATGATCAATGTTATCCATTGCAGCTGTGCAAAACAGGCCTTTTCTCAGTTTGGGAGGGCAAACCACACCTTCTTCAAGGTAACTAGAAACAACGGCATCTCCCAACTGCGCTGAGACGTCAAGCACTCTATCATAAGAAATGCTAAGACCATTGCCGTGCAGCAACTCCACAAGGTGTTTCTTTCTAGTCTTAGCATACAAAGACAACCCTATGTAAAGAGGGAATGGCGTCTTGTGTTCTTTGGAATGTCTTTGAGTTGCAGCACCTTCCTTGTACTTTGCAAAGCAATTATATTGAAGGAGCTGAGCCATAGCCAGGTCTGTCGTGGTTGCACCAAACCTCAGCTGGGATTTTATGTCGGCCCCATGCTCTATCATACAAACTGAAGCAAAACTGGAAGTACTAAATCAGTAGTACAGCTGTCATGGAAAGTCCCGTCAAACTTATATTTGTGGTCAACCATTTGCCTTCATGAAATTGTGGCTGCTCTGGCTAAAATAATAGCATCAGAATAGTTTGATGCATCTGACAAGACTGGAACAATGTCTCTTTTGAATGCCAGAAGAACATCTCTTCCTTTCTTGTATGCTTCCATCTCAGGAATCTCTGCCAAAAGCCTGTCTTTGAGTCTGGTGGAGTTTACATCTGGGATGTCTGTCACAAACTGTTGAAGCCTTTGCTTGTACAGAATAACCAGTTCAGCAAGTCGAAAATACAACAGGCTCATTGCTGCTGTTTCTGGTCTCAGTTATATAAGTTAGGAGCTCTGAAAACACAAGTGGACAGGCTTCCTTTTCTGCAGACGATGCATTCTTGTCTTGGTTCTCAGCTGCTGACAGATGTGCCCTATCTCTGTTGTACAGGGCTGCTAAGCAGGAGCAATGGTAGTTTAACTCCTGTGCCACTACATCCCCTCCACTCAATATAGCTAGAAGTCTGCCATCATTGAGGTGCCGAGCACATTCATTGAGTCTGTCATTCAGCTGCATTGTCATGGCCTGTCTTAGTTCAGACTCAGGTTCAAACGTTTCGCACAGAAAACACTGCTGGACTTCAAGAGAAGTCCGTTGCATCTTTGAGTGCCCCTCACAAGGGTCATTCTGATTTTCAGCTGCTGGTTGTGCTTTGACATCACTCTTTTATGAACAGAATGTCACCTCATATAGATCAATCAAAACATTTTAATTTGGATCAAAAAGATAACTTGGAATTTGGACTACTACTTCATCCAGCTGAAACTTAATCTCTGATCAAAGAACGACAAAAAGTGTGAATTTTGAGTAACAAATGGCCGCCATCTTGAAAAATAGCGGCCATATTGCATTTTTATTGGCACCATTGAATTTCTCGTGTCAAAATACATACATTTTGATGTCTAGATTATTAAAATATGTCCAGCCATTCAAGTTCTACACTGAAAAACCTTTATTCACATTTTTGGCGACGGCCATCTTGAAAAATGGCCACCAGCTTGGATTTTCAGGTGGATACCGGGCTTTTCTGAAAGAGTAGTTCCTAGGCATTATTCATGCCAAATTTGGTGCTTGTATCACCAAGTGAAAGATTCTTATGGAATATTGACTTAATCTGCCGCACTAGAGTTGTTTATTATAGCCTACTGGTGTGTTTTTTTAATCTCTATGTTTTGTGACAGCTTCAGTTGAAACACAGATGCTGTTACTGAGGAATGGTGCCAGACATCATTGCGTAGTACAAGGCCTGGTCAAGTCTTCAAACACTCACAACAACATGCTGGCAGACGCAGTGAAGCACTATCTGCCTTCTTGGTGTATTACATCATTTAAATAATTCAAACCTAGATTTCAGGGTATCTTTGCCTAATGGATGTTACAGAGAAATGCCTGACTATGCTGCCTGTCATTCCTGATCTCGGTCAGATTCCACTTGTTTTTGTAGAGCAGACATGACTATTGATGGCTGTGATTTTTTTTTTCTGTCTTAATAATGTTGTCCTATTGAAAGATAATAAGTCTCGCCTACAAACTAAAGCTAAAGCAGAGCCTACAAGCTAATACAATTTCATGGTGCCATTATGCAACAGTCAACACTCTTTAGAAGAAACCCTGAATCAACGTTAGGTTAATAAAAGGAAGCTCTTCTTTTAGGACAGTGGTGGCGACATCCAAATGTTTTGTGTAAAAGAAGGGAGACTGTGCTTTCTTGGCAGTAGGTAAAAAATAGCCTTCTGTAAATTATTCAAAGAGCCCATCTGCTTTTACTCACAGTGTTTTAAAAGTATGATCACGACACACAGAAAAAACCCTGTCTCTGCAGCAAAAGTTGTGTTGGCTGCTTTTTTTTAATTCAAAAACTCTAATTTGTTGTCAAAGACATACAGCATCATCTCCTCTTGGGGATATAGAGAGGTCCTTTGTAAATCTGATGTAGCAAATAGGTATGGCAGGCTGTGTACGGTCATTTCCTCAATGCTTTTCAAGGCAACAAGAACTAAACATGCACATAAACACATGATGGGTTTTGCACTCAAAGCATTTCAAACGTGGCTGTTTCTGTTAGGAAATCGTGTTGCCAATTCCATTTCAATAAAAGAAAGTGATTGAGTGGTTTACTACCATGATGATATTCCTGGCATGTGGCAAAGAGTTTGATCATAGGGCGATAAAAATGGACAAAATAATAATTAAAAGGAAAAAATGAAAGACTGACCAACATTGTTGACAGTTATAGTCAAAAATGCATAAGAGCTACACTGACAATAAGATGACAAGCTCTCTCTCTCTCTCTCTCTCTCTCGCTCTCTCTCTCTCTCTCTCTCTCTCTCTCTCTCTCTAGAGCTAAAGTAAGGTAGTCTATAGAGAACACAAGGTTAACACTGGATTGGTTCAGTTCTCCAAGGTTGCATTATGATCGCTACAGATTTCCCCTGATGTATCATTCTGCTTTTTAAAGAATATAAAGATATTTGTAAACATGTATAGGCTACAATGAACTCCCACCTGTTTATTTCAAGTAGGGTTGTGCAATATGGCCAAAATCTTTAGTCCCGATACAGGTAAATTCATATCGTGATTACAATATATATCACGACAAAGCATGTTTTCTTGTAACTCAATAAATGATTGTGGGTATGAAATAACTACATGATACAGCCTATTTTTGAATAACATAAGAGTTTCAAGTGACATTAAAGAGAAAATATATGTCCACAAATTCAGAGTAATCAGATTAAGACAGCTTGATTTAACGACAATGGCGTACTCCAATGAGCAGAATTCTTATCAATTCAGATTTCATGAGAAATTTGAGTTATGCGCTTATCAATTTTGACAACATAATTGTGTATCTCGATATATGATTTCTTCACAATACATTTCCATTGAATCGATACATACATTGATGATAAATGATCATACTGAATTAGCACACGTGTAACACAGTCTGCACCAGTTAGTGTTGTAAGAATTCAATGACTTATTTGGACATGTGCTAAAAAAAAAAGCAGCAGTTTGTTCAGTCTGTCTGCTTCAAGGTTTCTCACAGTAAGATTTAATGAACCACTGAAAGCAAAGAAGCATTTTGAATAATATAGCTCAGTATATGATTATGAGTTAATATCAAATAAGTGCCACCTTTAATGTGACCTACAGGACAATTAACTTTTAGGTAAATTATCTAGCAGTAGCAGTTCACTTAGACCTAATATTAACCTCCTGCGTGCGTGCGTGCGTGTGTGTGTGTGTGTGTGTGTGTGGGGTTGGCGGGGGGGGGGGGGGGGGGGGGGGGGGGGGTTGGGCAGAAAGAGGGAGAGAAAGAGGGAGAGAGACTATTCATTTGTATATTAATTTTTTTGAGAGACGTTTTCATGATGGTGAAGTTGTGTGTACATGGACAGCGTCTTATTGTTTTAGTCAATGTACAGATGCTGGCTGAGGCACACACCATTGCTGTATACGTCTCGAGACTTTCATCAAAACAACAGTTTTACTACGTCACCTCACTTAGATACACGTCCAAACTTTGGGAAATGTAAGGAATATAGAAGAACATACCTGTGTGCGAGAGAATGAAGAGCAGGAGAACAGTGTTGGCAGTCATCTCCTTTCTGATTCCTTGAACAAACTTGGTACTTTGTTATATTGTCCTCCAAAAAAGAAGAAGAAGTGCTTTCACTGTGAATAGCTTTAATCAGCAGTGTGTATACTCCGTCGTGATACGGATCTGGTTTCTTCGCTTCTCTGCGCTGGTTGACATACACCTGCTTCGGTTCGTCGTCTTTTGCCTGAATATTCAGCAGCGCAAAAATGACAGAAACTTCTGAAATATACTAAACAGGACATTTGTTTAAAATGTTTATTTGCCAAAGATTACATGTTGGTCTCTTATTGTATAGCCGACTACTAGAGGAGCTGGGCTGACCATTGTGCGCCGCCGCCTGAGCCACAAACCAGCCACGATTACATTCAAACCGCTCTCGATCCAAATCCAGAAGTCCAAATAAGTGTACGGGTGTTGTTTTCATTCCGCCCCAAAAAAATCTCGTAACTTCTTCATTTGTGGATCAAACCACCAGCGCTCACCTGCGTTAGGTTCGCTCTCCTCCGATGAAGCGCGGACAAGTTATAGTGCGTATAGAAATTGCCGCAGTTGCAGGAAGTGCAGGACGCACCGACAGCGTCTTGCTCGTTGTGCATTTGTTACCTCCGGGTAACTACTTGCGGTTTATGTCGGAGGCCAGGGACGAATTACTATGTAAATCTGTGTTGCCCGGGGGTGAAGTCGGGAGGAGAAGCCGGATGTGTGTGTGTGTGTGTGGGGGGGGGGGGGGGGGAGTGAAAAAGACCGGAGTGAAAAAGAATCACGTCATGGCTTGAACTGTTCTGCCAGAGGTGCTTTGATAGCCTACTTTTCATGGAACTACGTGAACCCAAACTTGAACAATACAGAGAAGAGAACGCATAAGAGACCACAGCATGACCGAAAATGTGTAGCCTACACCCATCTGATAGAATCGGTTTGTACTTTTAAATCTAAATATGAGCCATTATAAGAAGCAATCTATTTTAAGCTGATTTAATATATAATATATTATATTATATATACATACAGAAAATACATTGTATTGTGTTATTTATATATATATATATTTTTAAGTAAATGCATTCTGTAAGTGCATATGCATGTAATACTACTTTCACTTACTTTTTAATTTACATTATTACATGTAATTGTTGTAGTATTTTTTTTTATATGGACCCCACGAAGAGTATAGCTGTTATACTGGTAACAGCTAATCGGGATACTAATACATTAAATTAAACGTTACATTCAACTTTATTTGAATTGTCACATACATATACACTAAATCTTACCTCTGTATATAACCAATCCTAAGCATTTAGGGACAGTGGGCTGCAGTAAAGCAGGGAGCAACTTGTCTTGCTCACAGACAGGGGGAGACAGGGATCAAACCAATGAACCAGTGATTATAGAAAGACCTACCCCCTCCACTGAGCAGTCACCCCAAATCTGGTTGATCCCTGTAACAGCAACATGCACTACCAAAGTTGCAGTGAGCAAGACATTACACACAGGCACTGTGCATCTGGAAAAGGAAGAATCAGTATCCTCAAACTTTGAATCACAACTTCTGTCCAGAATGTTTTCCCACAAGTAACTTAAATAGCATTGTTAAAATTTGCTAAAATTACATCTACTTCTTCTCCCTCACTGAAAATCCATGATCTATGGCAAATTATGTTAATTTCAATACTGCGTTTTTTCAGAAGCCGGCTGGCGTTTTCAGAAGCCGGCCTGCGTTTTTAACCTAAAAGTAAGCGTGTCTGTTGAATGTTGTGTGCCTGCGTGTAGTATTTGCTTTGTCAACACGAGAACATTTTGAGCATAATATACCAGAGAAAAGGACATTAACGTTTGTTATGATGGCATTAGCTAGGCTTAGCAGTAACGTTAGCCTAACCGAGAATAACGTTATGACAAAACATATATTTAATACTAAACTGGCTATAGATTGACAGCGTCGCATTATATGTAAACAATCTTAGCAAACTAGCTAACGTTGCTAACTTTAAATAGTCTCGATAATGTTAACTACCTTAAACTGATCAATTTACCTGTTCTTTGATGCCAAGCGTAACGTTATGTTAAAAATACATCAAATCACTTCACGTCTCTACAGTGTTGGGTAAATGTCTGTACATTTTTATAATAATTTAACGATAATAGCTTCGCAAAATTGAAACATCGGCTTTGTTGTTATTATTCGCGCCAATGACGCAACTTCCGGTGTTGCCTGCTAATTCCACCGTGTGGAGTCGGACTCTAGAGTTGAAAAGATCCGCAGCGTCTACGTTTAATCAGTGGCGGGCCGTGCATTTTATGCCTGGGACTTCTACAGTTGAACAGCTATGGTGCAGATACATGAATCCGTGCATGACGGGACGCTGGTCATTAACGGACAATGCATAGTCAAATCAACATAACGTTAATTAACACAATGACAACCACAAAGTCACATATATTAATATGACAACAAAGCATGACAAATCAATCCAGCAAACCTGCAGCGGATCCACGCATTCCACCACACATTCAAATATTATTCATAAAAACCAAAGACTTCTGAAAACCGGCATTTCCGTTTTCCGCTTCCGGTGTTCCCATTTCCGGCCGGCTTTTTCGCCGGCCGGCTTTTTCGCCGGCCGGCTTTTTCGCCGGCCGGCTTTTTCGCCGGCCGGCTTTTTCGCCGGCCGGCTTTTTCGCCGGCCGGCTTTTTCGCCGGCCGGCTTTTTCGCCGGCCGGCTTTTTCGCCGGCCGGCTTTTTCGCCGGCCGGCTTTTTCGCCGGCCGGCTTTTTCGCCGGCCGGCTTTTTCGCCGGCCGGCTTTTTCGCCGGCCGGCTTTTTCGCCGGCCGGCTTTTTCGCCGGCCGGCTTTTTCGACTTTTTTTTTTTTTTTTTTAGCTTTTTCTTTCCCTTAACAACAAGCCGCGGCTGATCCGTCTCTATAGGAGACCATCTCATGATTTAATTTTCACAACCCAAACGTTAAACGTACTGCTCTGCAATATCTTTCCTCGTCTCAGCCCCCTGTGTCATGGTGTGTGGAAGAGTCAGGAAACTTATCAGGCTGGCCATTTGATTGGCTGAGCTGCAAGCCTCTGCTGTTAAGTTTCGTTTCACGGTAGTCTTGAGTCGTTGAGTGTTCAAAAACAAAGCTAGGTCAAAAAATAAATAAACTACACCAAGCAAAACCCTACAAATGTTATAATTTCTTCCATATCTTTCAATTTGAACTCGTACTACTCCAACTAAGCTCTGCTGGCAAGTTTCACTTTAGTCACGTGCTCGCCCACTGACCAATCACAGCACACCCTGGACTTCGCGCCAAAGCAGCAAGTATTTGCTTTGCCACCGTCAACAGAAGAACATTTTTAGCACAATATGTAGCTAGGTAAGTTAGTATGTTTGCAGTTAGCATCAAGCTACTTTTGTTTCGCCAGCAACAACAACGCTACTTCCGGTTTGTATTCCTTGAGAATTTAAAGCCTCTTCCTTGAATTAAATGACAAGAAATGTTGAATTTATCACAAGAACTGCACAGATTATGTTTTTAAGAAATAGTTCCTGCCTTTTATCCCCTAGCTTTGTAAGACAAAACTACATTTTTTTCAGTCAGTCAGCCATACTGGAGAATGTTGACATCAACATGTAACGTTACAACTTCCGGTTGTATTTTTCAAAATAAAAGACGGGATTTTCCAAACTGACAAGAAAATACAGTCTCCTACTTCACTGAGAAGTATAGTCTTAGTGTCTGTGTAATGGAGATTTCAAGTTTCCACATCACACAGCAAAAGTTATCATCCAAATAGTGATGATGCAAAATCCTGCTCATATACATGTCTTTAACTGAGAGTTAAGGGAATAAAAGAGAAACATTCCCCCTTTAGTATAGATGTATGTGAGAAACTCAGTGTCAAACTTTGGACATACATCATTCTACACAGTGAAGGTAAAACATTAAGTCACAATAAGCAAAACACATTTTTGTGCAGAGGCAGGCTTTAAAAAATCACAACAAATACAAGAATGTGAGCAGTGGCAATTGCAGTAACCACATATTTCTTTATTCATTATGCACCAACAAGCAGGCTTTGTGTATCTCTAATTATTATCGGGGGTTGACAATTTGCTTTTATTGAGGGATACTTTACTTTGAAACTTATTGAATGGGTTCTGTTAAAAGACACTCCTCTAGAGGAGCCAATATCTCCAGTTCATCTTACTATCCTACATCATCTACCATCAAAGGCACAGTAATGTTGCATATGTGTGTGGGCTTGCCTTTATAAAAGTATTTTTAACAGTTGGACCAGGTGCACGTGGCAATGATTTGCCATCTCACTAAGAGGAGAGTCGTGTCGCAGGCCACTCTGCTGCAGAAGTCACCGTGAAAAGAGAGAAAGGATTGGGTGTGAAAGCAATAAAGAGGAGAAGACATGAAAAGGCAGTGCCACTTTTTAGATATTTCTGCTTGTTGCTCATGAATAACCCATTGCAGATTCAGTCGCATGACAGTCACATGCATGGATTCTTCTTAGCCAGGGGGATTGAGATGTTTGTTTAAAACATACAATGCACAAGCAAGATATGTGAAAAAAAATAACCTTATGGATCTTATTGTCAAAAAAAATGAAACCCATTTTCATAATTTAATCTAAATCAGAAGACACTTTTTTTTTAAACAAAAATAATGATGTCAAAAACAATGACTGATGGGAGATTTGCCCATTATTGATGGGTTTAGCATGTGCATGAATCTCTCACAGACCAGGCCAAATAATAACTAACACTTTGCTCCTTTACACGGCCCAGTGGATATTTCAATCCACCATAATGGAAATCAGTGTCTGCTTTAGTGATGTTAACTGGCATGAGGGCCCCACAGCTCACGTCAATTCACAACACCCTCCCTCTCTAACTCTGCTTTTCCATCACTACCTTTCTCACACACAGGCAGCTTCAGGCTGCTAAATAACAGTGCCGAGATGATACCTGACACATTTATATATTTATAGTCGGGACACACCGTGTTTCGTGGGATCAATATATCAAGGCATTACTGTTAGAGCTCTATGCTTGTTGGTTTTTAATCTTTATTTACCCAGATAAGGGCTGCTGAGTGTGCATGTTGGAAAGATTGCTGAGCTTGCAACAAACAACCTCCCTTCCAATTCATAAACTCACTCACACACAGTCACAACTAGGCGAGAGTGCTAATGTTATCCAATGAATGGCTCAATCTGTCAGAAAATAGTAAAAATCAACTCCCAAAAAAGTATCTTAAAAATTCTAATACAGAGATCCAAATAACAGTATAATGTCTTTTCTATACAGCACAGTACTGTAATAGTGTTTAAAAACCTGCTAGTAGAAACAATCTACCTTGTTCATGGGTCCATGTATTGGATTACAAAGACCTAAAATTCCCCTTGTCATATCCTGTTCATTTCTTCCAGTTCTTTTCTTGACAAATGGTGAACAAGCGACACACCAATGCAGTCTCTTAGGACGTTGACAGCAGTGTTGCAGCAATCTCTGAAAGACACAAACTGCAGACGAGGGGATATGTGGGATATGCACAGTGCTTTTTGATGTCGGGTGTAGTAATCCCTTCCAAAACACATGGTTAAATTTACAGCAGCCATTCTACAGCCAACAAAAGGCAAACGCTCCTCGCAGGAATCCCAATGACACGAGAGTGGTGGCTTTTCCTGTAGCTGGGATCCCTGCATCTCAAAATCTGGCCTTCAGCCTCCTCTGAATTAAACATTGAAATCAATTGTGTAGTATTATAATCTAACGAATCTGTATTTAAAATATGCTGCATTGTCAAATAAAGACGAGTGTTGTCAGAACTTGATTTTAGCAGGTCCAGAAGAAAAGTAACACGCAGAGGATTTTAGCACATGTAAACAACTCAAAGCCTTGTAGGTACATGGTGTGGAGAACATAACTTCACTGCCACCAAGTGGACTGTCCCAAAGTTGTTTTTTTTAGTGAAGAATTAAAAAAAATTTAAAACTGAAAGACAAACAGGAGGTGAAGACAGAATAACTGGAAAACACAGTTTTAGAAGAGGATGTTATACATTTATTATTGAACCTGCTTTTGAAATCCAAAAGACGGGGTAAGGGATTAAAAAAATCATTGCACTACTTAATAAAGTATTACTAGTAATTACTCTCATACAAAATGTACAAATGTTTGTTAAAAATGTCATTATCGTCATAACAGGCCTTCAAATGATTTTGGTTACAGATATAATACATAATGAAACTACTATGACACCATTTTTAATTATAGAGTTTCATAGTTTAAAGGAAAAATATTCAAACGACCCAACAGCTCGCATGGAAAAGATTAGCAAAATAAATTGATAAGCACTAATCATACTGGTGGTGCCGTTTTCTGAAAAGACATAAATAGTGGGAGTGAGGTAATTGCTATTGTACCAAGCAACAACAACAACAAACAAAAAACTGTCCAACATAAAACAATCCCAAGACACAAAATAGATGCATACGCTCACAAATATGGCCTTTTACCCCAAAGAAAAAAAAAGGTGACATTAAATATAATTCCCCTCCATTCCCATGGATATTACATGAGTTTATACACTGACAACACTGAAGGAGAGTTTCATAAAACAATGCTCTTCCTGGTTCTCCGCTAATTCACTGTTGTCTTGCATTTTTCTGGGAAACAAAACTCCGGTTTGAACAAATGTATTCGTCTGATGTGACGTCTCTGGATAGAGACAAGTTGTAGCTGCAGAAAATAAATGCTTCTCAGATGCAAGACTGTGCAGGTGCCTGGCTGAACTTTCCAAAACAAAACTTTGTGTCTAAGCATCTCTATAAGGCCTATGTTAGGCTGCCATCTTAAAACCAAACACCAATTGTGATAAATAGCTATAATTCCATTAGAACGCCTGCTCTGTGCATGAGGTGAACATCTCTGAGTTACATTTTCACATGCCGACATAGGCCTTACAGAGATTAAAGTATCATTAGGAAACTGATGTGGAGTGAGAATAATATAAATAATTTACATATTGGGATACTGTGGCACTGGAAGTCAATGTGGAGTACATTGACATGTTTTTAATGCATTCAAATATTTGTTTTCATACACAAATGGACTGTGGGGGAAACTTATCAGTGGTTTGTTCAGAATATTAAAAAAAGAAAGAGTGTGTAGGTCTTAACTCTACGTATTAAAGTGCTGAAGTGTCACATCCACCATCTGGTGAAGCAGTAGATTAACTGTGACCTTTAAAGTCTCTTCAAACTTGTTCCCTGTCAACGATGGAGAAATCATTGATATCTAGCAACACTTAACAGAAAGCTGCTGGGCTACCAAGATCGATAAAGACAAATGTTTTCAAAAGGCCTCATTCCCGTAAGGAAGCTAGTAAACTGAGCATGTATGAATGTTTTGTATTAACCTCGTCAGTTCTGCAAAATCTAACTGAATTCACATAATGTGCCTCGGGGGGAGAGCTTGGTGGATATTTAGAGAGAAGAGATAAATAATCCTGATCAGTTTCCTTTAAGTAAGGACATCGTTCATCACCAAAAATGGCTTTCAGTAGCCGCCAGCCTGAACTCATTTAAGACAAGAACAACGTAGATGGGCAGACACGGAGTTACACTTGTAGAGCGTGTTACTGATGTGTGGCTTAGAAAACAAAAAGGAAACGTGATAAGAAAGCATTGCTAACTTCAATGGAGGTTTTTCTGGTCCTTTGATTTTAAACTTTGATTTTTGAACAAATCTTGGATATAAATGTCTGAAGTTGCCCTCAACCTTCAGAGAGTCTAATCTTTCTGAAATAGAGTGGAAAGAAACGCGATTAAGGAAGTCAATGCACTGTACCACATGAACTGTAAAGATACCACAGGAGAAGTAACACACACACCCACACACACACAAGCGCAAGGACACACACAGGCACACTCACACACGTATAGAGAAAATAGTCTATTTTTCTAAAGTAGCTTTGCCGCAGTATACAGTATCTTTGTTTCGCCCCATACAGACTGCTATCACACCAAGGAATACAAGAATACATACACAGGAATTTAAATTGACTGATATTGTTCAAATGCAATTATAATGAGTCTAGTACAAATGAGCCAAGATGTGAATGCTTAATTATAACCAGAACATAAACAATGAAATTACCATAGTCTTTGGGCTGCCAATTCAACTATACAGACGTTTTTCAAAGACGTCTTTTTTTCTGTCCAGGGCTCATGAGTTTAAAAAAAAAACATATATATGTCCACCTGCACATGACACTGAGGGTATGTGTTTCAAAGGCCATTCATAGTAAAGGGGTAACCATGAGCAGAAGGCGGAGGAGTAGGGGTGTAAAAGTCCAAAACAGAAGGCCGAGGAAGTCCAGCGATAAAGTGAGCAAGAGTCAGTAGAAAGTTGCTGATCCCAGGTGAGAATTACTGTTCAGTGTCCTGGATGAAAAAGAGTGACGGAATAAGGAGCACTGGTCCCAGTTATGTGGCAGAATGTGTGAGAGGAAGCGTATGATAAAAGGAGAGAAGTTCACTGATTGGTTGGTGCATCCAAAAGGGAGTCAGGGTTCGAGGGTTTTGAGAGTCGGTCACTCTGAATCCCGCTGGACTTCAGAGGCGTCGGCTCGACAGATAGGACAGGTTCGGTTTGCCTGGAAGGAATGAAAAAGTATGGAGATGTGAATCATACATATATATCAGAGTGAGAACTGCTCCACAGAATGTATGAGACAGGAGTTGATGGTACAATTCACAGCTTGTGATTAAACTGTTTCAACTTATTGTTCTGTTAGCTAAGCTAGCTAGCCGTCTCTTTACTAGCTCAGTTAGCTAGCTTGTTAGTTCAGAGAGCCTTTTTCTCCCTTCAATTACTGAATGAAAAGATGTACAATTCTGAAAACCTAATACCAGGAGTAATAAACGCCCCGGTACTAAAATAATGGAAACAAGTGCAGAGAGCTATTGTAACAGACTAGCAGCAGTATGTTCTGGCTGGCTAGCATGTTAGCATGTTGCTCATTATCTACGGTAGTTCGCCCACTAGTCTTGTGAGAAGTCACTACTTTCCAGCTTCCAGAATAAAAAAAATGTTGCGAGAAAACATGGATGAATGTCACTGTGCCACTCTCTGGTTTGACCGGGCTTTAAGGGCGCAGTGGAAAACAGTTAATACATTTGAGTTATCCAAATAGCGGAGTGTCTTTGCTCACCTTAAGCCACTTGTCTACACACTTGGCGTGAAACTCGTGATTACAGGGCAAGACCCTGAGGAGCTGGCGAGACTCGAAGTCACACATGCATACCACACACCTGTAAGACAAAGCGAAGTTGTTACTATTTAAAACAACATGTTGTACAAAATCATACCGCCTCAAACCTAA
Organism: Leptoclinus maculatus; assembly: GCA_032191485.1. Classification (NCBI taxonomy): domain Eukaryota; kingdom Metazoa; phylum Chordata; class Actinopteri; order Perciformes; family Stichaeidae; genus Leptoclinus; species Leptoclinus maculatus. The sequence continues at coordinate 6,873,301 of JAVDOI010000009.1, forward strand.
AACCAACCACAAGAACAATTCATCACAACACATAGATTTTTAAAAGGCAGGAATGTACTGACAGTGTTTGTTCAGACTGATGGTTGTTGGAGTTGAACCGGTATGATGGGAGCTGTTCTATATCGGCCTTAGTTAGACCACGGGGCTTGGCCTCCCCTAGACGTTCTGCGAGGTTCAGCAGGGCCTGAAGGTTTCACACAGAAATGCAAAGTTTAGAAGTTCACAATGGAAAAAAATACTAAAAGCAGTTAGAAAACAGATTCTCTCCAGTCCTGGTTTAAAGACTATGAGAACAAATGTCATAGTATACATATGGCAGCAGTTTTGTCCTACCTCATAGTTCTCTACCTCTCCGTCGTCCACATCCAGCTCTAGATTGATAGTGGGGGCCACATTTGGGGGCACGGGAAGCATAGACCTGTATGTGGTTGAAGACAAGGTAAACAAAATTTAGTTGACTGCATTTGTTACGTGTCTGAGACATACTCAAATATACCTGTGTAGTTCCAACATAAACTTGAGAAAGTTAAAAACACTTACAGGAAGTAAGGCAGGAAGCTGGGGTGGTAGGGTGATGGGGGTACAGCCTGCTGAGAGCGGTAACGCCGGCTTGTGAATCGGCGAGGCATAAAGTGGGGATAGGGCTGTGAAAGACGGGACAAAGAAAAGAAAATGAATTCATTCATCCGAGGGAAAAGGCTTCATTTCACCATAATCAAACATTGTGATCCAAACAAATGTGGTCATGAATGTACTCACCACTGTAAAGAGCTCATGCGACAGGGGGTCATGGTGCGAGAGGAACTGGAGCGGTGTGGAGGGCGGCAGGGTGGCGTGAGGCTGGTGGTGATGGTGGTGGTGGTGATGGTGGGCGTAGCTGAAGCCTCCACCTACTGAAAGCTGCTCTCCCAGAATATCAACCTCATTTTCGATCCTCTGTAAAGGCTGTGAAGAAACACGCTATATTATCGACCATGACAAATGGATAACGAGGGTTGTGATGGGATTGCTGCTAAATCAGGACAGCAGATTTTTCAATATGATACATTGTTATTTTAATACTATTTTGGGGTAAAAGACATCCCTCTATTATTTAACTACAACTTCAGAAACATGAATGGCTTCCTTTATGCATACCATGGTCCTTGTGTTGCCATTTTTAGCACAGAATGATGAGAGCTCATATAAATAAATACCAGATAAACTATAAATCCTAACTCATTCACGTACCGATCGTGGCTGTTGCGTCTGGAAAGGCAGGAACTGTCCGGGTGTGGGGAGGTGGGGCGGGTGGTGAGAGAGGTGGGGTGGATGGGGAAGCAGGAACTGAGGGTCACTGGACAGCAGCGAGGGAAAGGCATAGGGCACCGGCAAATGTTGCATTGAACAAGCCTGTAGCATCTAGAGAAGAGGTGAATGAGAAGAGGGAGAACAGTTAGAAATGCTCGTTTTTCACCATTGTGATTGTAATGTGCCAAGTCTTTCCACAAGGTGGCAGCCAATACCTGAAAGATTAACAAACCCCTTTAAATGGGGAAATGTTCTGCAGGTCTTTACTATATTTTACCCACTTAGCTTTTTCTTTGGTTGATTTATAAGAGAGACTGTACAGCACAATGTGTACTTTCTTATCAACAAACAAGCCCACACACACACACACTCCTACAAGATGCACACTGCTGTGTTCTTCTCACCGGGTGGTAGTGTTGTCCAGTGCTGAAAACCACACTGCAGGCGGGGACTTGTTGTGAGGAACAGGTAGGGGGAAGGTGCTGGCCACTGCACAAAGGTGCTGCCAGACTGTGCGGAGGGACTGGGGTCACTGTGTAGGACACTGGTACACTGCCCTGCTGCAGCTGGGGAGAAAACACACCACAGTTAATATGCAGTCTCTCTCTCTCTCTCTCTCACACACACACACACACACACACACACACACCAGTCTCCAAGTGATCCAACACTATAAAGTATTTGGAGACTAACCTGTTCATGCAAGTCCATGACCATGGCTCCTTGCTGCTGTTGCGTTGCGTGATGCTGTTGCGGATGATGATGGTGAAGGTGATGATGGTGGGCAGCCGGGTGCAGTAGTCGTGGCGACAAGGTGGGAGGGTGGAAAGCTCGGGGCTCCTCGAAACCTGCCCCTCCGCCTCCAGCTGTAGGGGGCTGACCATAGATGCTGTGTGTGTGTGTCGGGTATGCCTGGTGTGTGGAGGGATGGGGGTTGTGGTGGTAGTTTTCATCCTGGTGCTCTAATGGCGACAGGCGAGGTGCAGGGCCTTGGGTGGAGGGGTGGTGATGGGGAGGCATGTGACGGGTGGGTCTGGCGAGACGGCCGCGCTGGCGCCTTGCTGGCGGGCTAGAGGTAAGGAAAGAGGGACCGTTTTACATTTAGGACTATCAGTTAACCAACTCAGTTGCAGACATCAAGAAATCAACTTACCTGCGCCTGTGCCGAGCAGGAGTGAGGCATCTCTCCTGATGGTAGTGCGTGTGGGGGTGAGGTTGTCTTCGACTTGGGGGTCCTGACTCCCAGGGGCGGATGGGGGGAGATGGGGTGGATGGTGGGGGGGCGGATGAGGTCAGCTGTTCCAAGACAGAATGACTGGACAGCCTCTGGCGCTTTGGACTGGGGCTTTCCTCACTCTGCAGAGGGGAGGGGTAGAAATTGGAGGAAGAAAAAGAGGAATGAGAGGATGAGTGTTGCGGTTAGCGACCCGTAGCACTCGTATCAAATCAATTTCACGATGCTCAACAGTCCTCCAATCCATACTACTGCACGGACACTAAGTTCTTTTGTGACTCATGGCATTTCCTGTATGATCCAGAGTGAGTGTGTGCGTGTGCTTATGTGCAATGTGCGTGTGTGTGAAAGAGAGCACATTACACCACCAGCGCTCTGAGGGTACGAAGTCACTTCCTCTTGGAGTGAGGAAATGCAAATGCGAGACAAGTACCCACAAGCCCATGTGCGAGTCATACACACACACCCTCAACTGGAGAGCTCAACAAATAGACGTCAGTGATACACACAAAGGCCGCGAAATAGCTGAACGTGTTGTCATCAAGATTTAGACTGACTAAGGAGTTATCATAAACTCTGTTTCAATCCTATCAACTCATCTGTGAGTCACTTCACTTACAGTCAAACAGTGACTCTCACACTTGGCACTTGGTGAGGCAAGAACACACACGCTCATGTATCAGTTCTTAGTCACTCTCCCTAACACAGACCGTAGCTACGCTCTGAGGAACACACAGGCCACACACACACACACACACACACATCTTCATAGTTACCATTAACCCCCCCCTCTACTTATTTGATCCCTGCTTCCACCTCCCCTCTTCGTGGGAGAGACACGTTGTTAAAGTGTGATAAAAATGACTCAGCGGCTGTGACTTTTAACGCACACATACAGACACACACACACACACACACACACACAGCTCAGCAACCTTGAGAGCAGCGTTATAGCTAACAGGAAACAGCTGGATAGCAGGCTGCAGTAACACACACAGTTATGGAAACGCCTGCAGACATGCGCAAATTCACATTCACACATGGGCAGCTGCCACTGTTTTGAGTTCTACAACCTATAAAGAACAATACCTTCCGACACTCCGTGGAGCAAGATGCTGCAGCTTTAACAAACCTGAACTAAATGTATTTTGACTGTAGGGTTAAAACACACTGTACACTAATGGCTCTATCGCTCACAAGCACTGGATGTGACCTGCGCTTGAGCAGCCTGTGAGAAAGACAAACAATAACAATGACTTCATTTTGTCTTGACCAGAGAGGACTATGTGATAGGAGAGGGCTGGAAAGAATGATGGAGAGTAGAGATAGCATAAGACAGATGAAAGAGAGAAGAAGCTTGGTGGAGCCTCAGGGCGCACCAGACCCTTAATGACAAAATATATTTGGGTCGTATGGGTTACGCACCACGAATTTACCATAAATTACCATGCCTGAGAATCTGTGTCCAAAAAGACTGGAGCATCAGCGAGCCTGTCCCGACCCTTTCAAAAGCATATATCTTAATACATGTCCCTGTATACAGTTGTCTCATTCTCTCTGGAAGTAATGGTATACTTTCTTTGACCGCCAGCTTTTGAATTGTGGGTTAGCAAAGGGGTTGGAATGACCCAGGATGTGTAGAGTCCTCCCTAAATTCAAATAAAAAAAAATGTTCAGGCAATATGTACGGGTTAGTATTGTTGCTATAACTTAAGATCTCTCAAAATGCTACATAATTAACATCAGACACAAAAGGTACTTTGTAATGTTCCAACACAATTAGGTTGTCTTACATATCAGAAGACCTCTGCACATAAAGTAACATTTAAATGATTCTACATAGTGCTTTTGGTCACTGAAACAAAAAAGTACGGTGGTCAACTTCATCATTAAATAAAGCCATGCTAGCTTTTTATTGGATCAAAAGTGACATAGAAGGCACACTTCTATATCTATGCCCATTTCTATACATGCTGGAGGGCACCAGCAATCCACCCCCACTCCCAAACCACTCCTCTCAACAGCACCCCCCCCCCCCCTCCCTCTTACCGACACCCCACATTTCTGTACCAGCCTAGCCCCAACACCAACACCCTAGGGACATCTACTGTGCCCATTTTCATATCTAAGCCAGCTTCCTCCATTCCAAGCCTGACATATTCCCTCCTCACACCCACCCTCCTCAACAACCTCCTCCCATCCCCCCCCCCTTTCCTTCCATCAGATAAGCTGAACCCCTCTTCCTCTTGCTCCCTCCCCCCTTTTCCTCTGTCTGTCCTTTCTGGTCCTGTCCTGAGACCCCGGCCTAAAATCTGAGGGGACAAGACAAGAAGTTCTTAGACAGGACACACACACAAACACACACACACACAAACACACACACTCTGTCTTAACACATGCAGACTATTGCCCATTAGTATGAAAGTTTGATGGGCCTGTCTACCCGCGTTAGTGGGAGGAGAGCGGTGTCAAACAAAGGGGCGAGAGAGTGTGTGTGTGTGTGTGTGTGTGTGTGTGTGTGTGTGTGTGTGCGCGCTCGTTCTCAAGCAATATGCCTTAGCGTGGCCTTATGTTCTAATAGAGTGTTTGATGTGAACTTATATACACACTTCTGGTCCAAACATGTTTGCACTAAAGCCAGAATAATGGAGAGAAAAAAATATGCTGACTCTCAACACACAAACACACACACACACAGTGACTCCCGGCACAGCCAAGAAACATTGTGAACCGCTCTATGGCTGATATTACATAGCACATTCGGCTGTGCTCAGTGTGGAGACCACACACACCCTCCATTCCTTTCACTGTGTCCACATTCAGCGTGCACACACCAGGCTGGGCAGATATCCTGAAGCACAAGTACAGACACACCCTACCACATTCTAGTTCTGTCCACATTAGGGATGTGCATGTATCTACTCAGAGACACACACACACACACACACACACACACACACACACACACACACACACACACACAGTAACTGAGGCCAGCAGCTGTTGTAGCTTCGCTGTCAATGCTGAGAACCAAAATAGAGAGAGGCCCACAGAGTGAATGAAAATACTCACCTAAGACATACAACTGAGCCCAAGTTTCCTTTTTTCCAGCTTTCATGCCCTAGAAATTGTGCATGAATGCGCACACTGAGCAAATATGGTCATTTGCTTTTACAGATTCATTAATATTTGCAGACATGCTTCCACTAACACTCAAACACTTCTCCCTCCCCCACTTATTTTCTTTCCATCAACAAGATTTCAAAGCCCATTTTGTTTCCTCTGCCACTGTTCCTCCCTTCCTCCCCCTCCCTCCCTCCCTCCCTCACTCCTTCTCCTCCTTCCCCTTCCCTCACTCCAACCAAGTCCCACAGCTGGAGCTGAAATCATTAGCAATGCCCCCTCCTTGTTTTTCGGCCTCCCCTCCCTCCCTTCCTCCCTTCCCTCCAAGCTTTCTGCAACACCTTTCCGCAGCATCCTGCCTCCCCTCTTCTCCTTCTTTCACCGTTTTTTTTTGTCTGCTGGCTTTTTAAAAACAGGCCTTCGCTTGTGACGATGACTATAATTTACTGAAGTACACATGTACACTTTAAATTAGGCTTGTATGAACAACACGAATGTGTTTCTATAATACGGCCATAATTTACCAGGCAATGTTGACTGAAATGATCAGTTACGCTGGAAAGATTTAATATGTACGTTTTCTTCCCTTATGAATTAAAGTCTATAGCTTCTAACAAAGAATACGTACCCTCAATGGAAATGAAAAGCTATGCGGCTAGTGTGGACAATGTATATATGTTATCAGCTGATGAAACCAGTTTCCACAACTGATCATCAGCGAATTACTGAAAAGCATGGTCAGCTCCTACAATGTCCTTTTAATTAAATCAAATGAAAAGAAAGAAAAACAAAAAGAAAACGTGTGGAGCAATGTGAGCACGACTGCCCATAAGAAATGTGCTTAGACAACAAACAAGCACACTTTACACGTCTCCACCCTTTGGGGGGCATGGTTGCCACAGGCATGTGCTTCAGCAGGCTCTCTAAACTTGTGTAACGGTTTAAATGAATACCGTATAAATATTCTTCAGCATTTGTGAAACATAAGAGTTGAGATTTGCAAACTGTGCCGTGTTTGAGTTTCTCAAGGAGGTACCATTGTTGAAAGTGTGTACATAAACATGACAGCCTGAAAGTGCAACATGCTGAACATCATCAAGTGCTTAAGCTTCAACTAAAATGACCCATGTTCTGCCCAAATGACATTTAAATTTGTTGGTCGTCGTTTTTTTTTTTTTTTTTAAATAGATGAAACTGAATTAGTTTCATTAAAATAATACATTTATCTTTTACTTTATAACTCTAGAAATGCATAATTCATTGGAAAGCTGTGTTTAGCGGCAGTGTTTAATGCATCAGTAGTAGACAAGTAGTTCTCATGTACTTGGTATTGGACAAAAGGTTATTAAAAACCATATTCTTTGACCGTGGATATTTCATATTACAATGAGTCAAAGTCATAGGTTACTAGAGTTAAGAGTCCTTGACCGCGGCAGCACCAAAACCAAAATAATTCCAGTCATGTTTACTGGCTACAACTCAGCCTCCTACACTTTTAGACAACTATGAATTCACTGTGGCAGCACGAGACTCACACATTATTATTAACTGCATATACATCGTGCTCAAACACACACCTACCTACCTACCCACCTACACACCGACCTCCCCACCCGCCCTGGTCGGGTACCGTGTGTAATCCTCTCGGGCCTTCACCCAGCATCAGCCGAGAGAAAATATAATCTAATATTCAGTCACATGATCTCAATCAGGCTGCACAATAAGTGTACTTCTGAAATACATCAATATATGTATCATGTTTTATCGTGTATGTTATTAAAGGTGTGCGGCTTACCTTGTCACTCTCCTCTCCATATGCATGATCAGGGTGGCAGTGGTAGGATCCGCCAGAAGCTCCTACACACAGAGGCGATAAAAGAAGAACACGCGGTCACACCGTGAGACAACATACGCCTCAAGTCGGTCAGGTCTGGTGTTTATTTCGTACACTGCACATTCATATAACATGTTTTACTGGCTCAGGGATCCTACATGTTCTACATGTTCATAACTGCAACACATCCAATTTTCATGAATTCATTCATGTGGTAGATTCTTTTTGTGATGTCAAATACATCACGATAGCAATAGAAATGTTTAATAACCCGTTTCCCCTAAATTATTACACAATAATGGCAGAAAATGGGGCATTTTGACACTGCCAACGATTAGTCAACAAGGTAATCAAATTAATGATTTGTTGTTGTTTTTTTATGCAATTCCATTTGGACCACCAGACGATGTGCATACTTACACACTCAACTAAGTATTTGACTAGCATGAGTTTAGCTATTGATGTGTGTATTATTTTACAATATGATATCCAAAAACGTGTTTGGTAATGCTTTTTGTTGAAATTGATAGCGCTGTTGTACCCAGACTTTGTGGGGGAGACTCCTATTATTCTACACAGTACGTTTAATCCATTTGTTGTTATTGTTCTCATGCAACTCGGATTTAATACACAGCGGCAAAAAAACAATGAAAACATGTTTGTGAGAAGGGGTACTGACCATGTGTACGTCACAAAAGTGACTTAACACATATGGCATACACTTAGATTAGAGGCAGTAGATGTAGGTTCACACACACACACACACACACACACACACACGCATGAAATAAACCCAGTAATCCTGGATTAGAGAAGCTGATGATACCGCCGCTTGCATCATGGCTAAGACTTTTACTCCTTTGTTTTGCCACAATCCTTTCATCTTTTTATCGTCTTTTCTATTCAGTCTGGGTTTTGTTTTTCCCTTTGTCATGGGCATGCGTTTAGCTGGGGACGTCCTCACCACAGATGGTGGCAGTGGTGTACCAAGGGTAAGCACTCCCAAGGGCACTCCAGACAAGTCTACCTTTACGGTAGATATGAAGAGAGCTAAACTAGAAGGGAATAGATGCAAGAAAAGGCCTTTTGAATAGAGCATTTTTTTTTAACCCCTCGGCTGTTTGTGGGATCTTTCCTGCTCACAACCTCCTTGTTTGAAGAAAAGCTGTGATTGACAACAAAGAGGAGAGAGAGAAAGAAGAAGCAGACAGAGTAAGGTTTTCACAACTCAATTCTTTAAAAAAAAAAGCATTTCCTCTCCAATCCCTAGAAAATAAATGGATTGAAAAGGCTGAGTTAAGTAAAGCTTACATTAGTGTAGTGAAAACCGGCTAAAGGGCTATTTTTCACCAAGTTGATTTGGGACGGAGTGCTGGTGAGGCATTCATGGGACTCGCCGGCTGCACAGCACTTTCCTGTACGACACTTATTCACCGGTCACAATAGGCAAAAATCCAGCTCCCTCCCTGAATATGGTCTCACTTGCAAATTGTCAGAGACCGGTAAATTGAGTCAGAGGCGAGTCATTCAGTCGGAGTCACTCTATAGAGCACAACACAGAGGCTACAGAACAGGTTTAAAATGTTTCAATGACATCATATCCACTGTTGGACTAACAGACTGCACACAGCACAGCACAGCACAGCACAGCACAGTACACACAGTTTAGTTTCTACACGTTGGGCCTCAAGGAAAGCTGAACAGTCTAGCATTATGAATTTAAATGTGTGTGGACACAATACTTTCTTCTAGGAAATTTTAGAAAATGCTAATGAGGGCTATTTCATGAATATTATAAACTTTAAAATATGTTAATACTTTAAACACATGCACTGTCTCGTCAAGGTAGATACTGGAGACTTATGCACACACATAACAGAGACGCTGCAGGCAAAATCAATGTTACACATGTTGCCGGGGAAATAGTAAAAAAAGAGTCAAAGGATGAGGAGGGGTGGAAAAGAGAATTCAATACAAAAAACACTAATAACTGTCAATTTGAAACTATGGGATTTAACAAAGAAAGGCAGGCACTTTTAAGTAAAGAAAAAGCAAATCCAAAATGGACATGTGTGACTTTAAAGCATTCGAAGCCTCGAAAACAAGCTTTTCATTTACAGAAGCTATTGTAAGAGTACTCCCGTTTATTGTTACTAACTACTACATTAGGCCATTTCTACTCTGAGAAAGAGATTTTCCATAGCAAAATAAATGGGAGTTGCAATGTGAAATGGTATCACTTCTCCAAGCATGGTGGAAAAGAAAACAAGCCTAGAAGGTGTGTACACGCTTAAAGCAGACTAATTTGACCACAAATGATCGCAAATTGCAAAATTGGAATGAGACGAGGTCTATTATAGAGAAGGGTTTGATTGTGAGCAGGACATTTTTTATGCTCTATTAACCAGACAATATAAAATGTTTGGACTTAAACTACTAAAAACAAAAGAGCACTACTTTACAAGTCTCACAAAAACAGCACAACACAAATGTTTAATCCTGTACTGAAGTGTCAAAGTTACGGGGTATAAAAGTGGAGCATGACACAAATGCAGAAAAAGGTTAATGCAATCAACAATCAATTAGTTTAAGTGAAAGCGTGAAGAATGAACTATGTTTACGGACCACGACCAACCACACCCTCCCAATGGCTGCGGAAAACTGCCATCGACTTCAAATGTTTGGGAAAGTTAAGAAAATGGTGGAGGTACAGTTCCATGATACCCATGTTCCGTCTAAAGCACATGTGTCAAACTCAAGGCCCGCGGGCCGAATCCGGCCCGCCACGTCATTTTATGTGGCCCGCGAAGGCATATCTCCACCAGAAAAAAAAAAAAAAAAAAAATTAATAAAAAAAAAAAAAAAAAAATATTTATATTTTTATTATCAAGTCTAACTTTTAATTTGTTTTTTTTGCTGCTGAAATGGGCTTCCATATAAAGGCATATGATTGTCTTAAAATTAAACTCTATGCTGCTTCATCGTGTACGCTACAGTGACCATAAACTACATCTCCCACAATGCATGTTGAGTTTTTGACCCGCGAAATGACGGACTGCGGCCGCTAGTAGCGTCAGCGTTAACTAAATCAGTTTTCCAACGAATTACTGAGTTGAAAATGTTTGAAAAATAATCCAACATGTCAAAGAAGAGGAAAATTGATACAGAGGGAAGGACATTTAATGAAAGATGGGAAAGCGAGTATATGTTTGTTCTTCAAGGAGAGAAACCGGTATGTATTCTATGCAATGAAGCCGTGTCAGTGATAAAAGAATACAATTTACGTCGGCATTTCGAGACCAAACACGGAGCCAAGTATGCTAAATTTAGCCTCCAGGAAAAACGTGAACTTGTCCAAAAATTAAAAGGCAGACTCCAATCACAGCAGAACATTTTCACAAAAGCTACAGCCAAAAATGATGCCGCTGTGAAAGCTAGCTTTATTGTGGCTGAAGAAATCGCACGAGCTTCCAAGTCCTTTTCAGAGGGTGCATTTTTGAAGGAGTGTATGCTCAAGGTCTGTGAGCAGGTGAGCCCCGACCAGGTACAGGCTTTTCAAAATGTCAGTTTGTCAAGGAACACAATCGCAGACCGAGTTAAGGAACTAGCAGGCAATCTGACAGAACAGCTAGCCGAGGAGTCGAGCAGTTACGTGGCTTTTTCATTAGCCGTTGATGAAAGTACAGACAACACGGACACAGCGCAACTGGCCATTTTTGTAAGAGGCGTGAAGGCAGACTTGACTGTCAGTGAGGAGCTCTTGGATGTAGTTGCCCTCCATGGAACGACGACGGGGAGGGACATTTTTGATGCAGTGGAGAGGTCCGTGAGTAAAACTGAATTACCCTGGGAAAAGTTGGTGGGGCTAACTACCGATGGCGCGCCTGCAATGTGTGGACAAAAAACAGGCTTGGTTGGACTAGTGAAGGAGAAAATGCAAAAAAGTAACTGCCACACACCTCTGATAACGTATCATTGCATTATCCACCAAGAAGCTCTGTGTGGAAAGGTTCTGGAACTGGATAATATAATGACCACGGTCACGAAAACAGTGAACTTCATTCGAGCGCGTGGCCTGAATCACCGCCAGTTCCAGCTGTTTTTGAAGGAGTTGGGCTCGGAGCATGGAGATGTGCCGTACCATACAGAAGTAAGGTGGCTGAGTAGGAACGTGGTCCTCAAACGATTTTTTGAGCTTAGGGAAGACATTGCTGTTTTCATGCAAAGTAAAGGAAAACCCTTGCCTGAACTGTCAGATCCAAACTGGCTGTGTGATTTTGCTATGTTGTGTGACATAACGGAGCATCTTGCCCAACTGAATCAGAGGCTGCAGGGACGCAAACAAGTCATCACGAAGATGTCCGACATGATCACAGCTTTCCAGCGTAAACTGCAGCTATGGAAGTCCCAACTGGAACAGGACAATCTTGCACACTTTCCTGTCTGCCAGGAAATCTCAGCCTCAGTTCCTGGTGCTTTTTCATGTGATCGATTGGCTACCAAAGTGAACCGGTTAATGACTGAATTTGATCGGCGCTTCTCTGACTTCAGAACACAGCGCATTGACTTTGCCATCTTTGCAAATCCTTTCACCGCCGACGTCGACAGTGCGCCCCATCTCCTTCAGATGGAGTTAATAGAGCTTCAGAGCGATAGTGACCTGAGAGCAAAGTTCCAGGATGCTGCGATTGAGGATTTTTACCGTCTCCTGCCTCCTGCTTTGATGCCACAGCTCCGACTTCAAGCTGCCCGTGTTCTGTCCATGTTTGGGAGCACCTATCTGTGCGAACAGATGTTTTCAATAATGAATTTAAACAAGACAAAGCACAGATCGCGCATCACCGACGACAACCTCCACGCTGTTTTACGGATTGCTACAGCACAAGACCTAAAGCCAGACATTGACCGACTGACCACGGGAAAACGGTGTCAGACATCCGGCCAGAAAACAAATGGGTAAGCATTTTTAAAAACCTGAATTGTATTAAATATATAATACAATTCATTTCAACCAAGAATAAGTACAGTGTAATATGTGTGAAATGTAATGGCTGTGTTTTGTTTGTTGTTGTTTTCAGAACATGATCAATAGATGAGGATGGTGTGTGATATGGTGTCCTGGGTGAGGAAGTATTTACTTGGTGTGTTCAAGGCCATGCAGCATCACCTCATCAACCTCACCCGAAACTTGAACAATATAATTGTGAACTGAGACATATCTGACTGTTATTTTGTTATGTTGAGTTGTTAAATATACTACTTTGTATGTATAGCAATGTATTCAGTGTGTTTAGGTGTATGTGTTCATACAGCCAAATGTTTACTGTAATCAAAAGCATCTCTTATTCGTTGGTTGTATGCCCTCTACAAGGCTGTCTGTACACTTTTACATCTGTCACAAATGTGACAGATGTAAAAGTTTGATCTTTGATTTGTTATAATAACAGAGAAATGTGCATATCATTTTACATTTATATAAATGCATTTACAATATGTTTATACTTCAATAAACAATAATCAAATGCAGAGAGAGTTGTTTAACAATATGTTCGGGAGTAGTTACATTTATACAGTCTTACAGTTACATCCGGCCCTTTGAGGGCGACCATGATGCTGATGTGGCCCGGGGTGAAAATGAGTTTGACACCCCTGGTCTAAAGCATGCGGAAGCCTGTAGAAGACAAGAGGATGTTTTGTAAGGAGGGTGAAAGACAAGGCCGGCACAACGGCGACGGGAGGTGAGGATGGGGGGGGGGGGGGGGGGGGTGAAGGAGAGAACCGGCCGGGGAAGACAATGTGGAGAAGAAGAAGGCGGCAAAGTGGCGTTACAGAAGCAGACGACAACGATGGAAATGTACATGAAAGGGTGAGAGAGCACTGAGGAGGAAACGGAGATGGGAAAAGATAAAGAATGGAGGGAAAATACATAAGGAAGACGACTGGAGGTGGAGACAGCGCAGAGAGAGAGAGAGACAGAGACAGAGACAGAGAGAGAGAGAGAGAGAGAGAGAGAGAGACAGAGAGACAGAGAGAGAGAGAGAGACAGAGAGAGACAGAGAGAGAGAGAGAGAGAGATAGCAGGGTGGGGGTTGTGGCTTCCCCTCTTGACTGCTATTGATTTTCTGTAAGCCTCAGAGTGCATCAGCTATTTCTATCCATTTCCTCCACCTCTCCCTCCCTTCCTCCCCCCTCACCCCCCCCCCCTCTGCACTCAGCAGAGACACCCTCCTCCTCCTCCTCCTCTCCATCACTTCATCACCATCCCTCCCTGCCACCGATCTATTTCCCTATCTGCCGGCCTGTCTCTCTCTCTCCCATATATTCCCGCTTCTTTATCTCACAGCATACACATTTCCTTGCTTTCCTTATCGCACCATCTCGGCCCATGATCTCCATCACCCTCTCTGTTGCAGACTCTCTATTAAACTTCCCTTCTCATGTCAAAACCAAAAAAAAAAAATGGGTGAAAAGAAAGCGTGGCTGGATAGATAAGATGATAGATAAGTGACAAGCTTACTACAAAACAAATCACCAGCTGAACACTAACAAATGGGAAAATGGATGGAAATGTCGACTGCCGCAGAACTTGTACCAATTTACATACAGAAAGACAATTTAAGCCAAGGCATATGTGGAACACGCACGCACACGCGCACACACACACACACACACACACGACGCACCTCTCACATCACCCCGCCTTCTGAACACATGTCACAGCACACTTCACACCCTAGTGCAAAGCAGAGTTGAGTAACGAGCTGGCATACAGGCTTTAAATAGGCGGCCATGTAACGTCTGCCCAACCATTACCTGCCTAACACTGCTTCACACAGGCCTGATGGCAAGCTTGAATATGTGTGAGCGTGTGTGTGTGTGTGTGTGTGTGTGTGCATTTAGAAATGGGACTGATTTTACCCCTCTCCCACTTCATTGTCCTCCTCCATCTATTTATTGTTCTTGCCTCCTCGTTATCTTTCTCATTATCGTCCTCTCTGTACCGCTACTGCTGCAGTCCGTGAGGTTGCTCCTCCACCCTGCACTTCTTCTCAAGTCTTAAAACTGCTTATATACATCCCATAGAACACGCGCAGGTGTTCACAATCATACTTGATTGTGAAGTTATTACATGCAGCGGCAGTATTGCTTTGGCCAAAATGAAAGAAAAAAAAAAGCACAGGAAGCATAAAGACGGAGACACAAAACCTGTTTCCAACCCTAGAGAGTACATGAAATACAAAGACGAAGAAAATAAATGCAATACTGTTGTATATCCTTCCTTGACCAATCAATTACAACTGGCTTGATCCACACACGATGTGCAGTTGTTATTCTGAGTTATTGAGTTTATATGCGAGCTACAGCAACCCAGTGTACATCCCTTCACAAGTATCAATTTATACGGGTTTAACTCATACACATAATAACAGCCTAGAAAGCCATAGAAAGCCAAAAAGACATTGGTTTTGCATCATAAACATGTATTTTTTTCCCCATTCAAAAATATGTTTTGCTTATTCTGTATGTATGCATGCGTTTCTTACACTCCTGTTCCTGCTCCAGGCCCACCCAGGCAGCAACTAAACAAGACGTGTGCACATAAACACACAGTCAGTAGAGGCACATGAACATACACATAACTCCTTCACACTCCTTACTCGTTCTCACTCCTCCTCACTGTCCTAACTATCTCCCTCCCCTCCTTATTCCCCAATGAAAGATAGAAGCCAGCTGAGACAGAGTGTTAGAGGAGAGAAAGTCATGGACAGGAAGGCAGAGACAGATGACAGTCTTAATTATTTTTCTTCTGTCATGAATCTCAACACCATCACCCACAAACTGAGCTATCAACTCATTGAAACTACATTCTGAGGAGCTGAACGGCAATGTACCGGGTGTAATTGGTGTCTTTGGGGCAACCAATGCACATTTTATATATACATCAGTCAATCTTACCATAAAAATGCCATAATAAAGACACAGAAACACACACACACAGTCGTTTTTCTACAACAGGTGGACTGTGTGAACGAGTTTGGCAAAATCAGTGAATTTAAAAACAACAAAAGACGGATATTGTCAGTATGGTTCTAGCATCCTCAATCAACATCTACAGACTTGTAGTGGGGTACTTAGTCCACGTACATGTGCATTGCCAGCTCACTTTGCATAACCGTTAAAACAGAGGCAGAAGGAGAACAACAATACAGGTGGATACAGGGAAGGACACAGACGGGTTATGTTGAAATGACAAAAGAAATGCTGAAGATGCAATCAAACTGTTGAGACAAAGATATTGAAACAAAAGCAACAAGAGTTCAAAATGCAAGCGTGAGCGAGTAGAGTTTTGTTTGCGTAGCGCGAGCTCCGAGCAAGAACGGACGTGTTTACACTCTATGCTGTGAAGAATCAAAAAAGACAACGAGTGTAAGCCATAGATATGCCCATAGACTGTAGATGTAACCAGCAAAAAGCAATACAATCAACCTCCACAATGACGAGGAGGGATTGTAATAAACTGTAAACTCCTATCTCGTGTACTACTTTATTGCATTTGTACAAGCCATGCAAAGAAAAAGTCAAGTATTACGTGCATTGTGAGGAAACAAAGGCTAAATATCCTGTAAACAATTTGATTTGGCTGGCAAAAAAAACATACTCAAATTAAGATGTTCAAGACCACCCGTTTCCAAAGCATTTAAAATCCAAGTCCAGTTGGAGAGAGGCTGTGAGAGAGCTGCAACATTACACAAATCTAGCTGCCGAAAAAACCGACTCCTTCAGAACTCCAGTGGACATTGGAACCAGGGACTTGCACCCATGTCACAACTGAGCCACCTCCGTTAGAGATTCCCAGTTACATCAACGGGGACATGAGACGAACATGCAAACAGCAGGAGTAACTCATTCAAAATGAATTCATACATGCATGCATCTCTCACACATACGTTTACCTACTCAGAAACTTACTGCCTCCAGTCCAACCACCTATGCCACCACCCTCTGCCGGGCCTCCATCTACTCCCAGCCGCTCTCTCTTCTCCAGCTCAGTTTTTGCACCGACTGATCCCCCCCCCCCCCCCCCCTCTTGTATTTTCCCTATATTGACCATCTCTTCCCTCTTTTTTTGTCAAACCAGATCAGAGCCCCTCTATTGGGTTTAAAGCTAATTTGAGGGCACTGTCCTCTACCCCCAGGATCTTCTCTTGCTTACCAACGTAACCGCTTTGTTGTTTATTTGGAGTGACAGAGTAGCAGGGAACCCCTGCTACTTGGTCGATCCAAGTGAAAGAGTTTCTCTTCAAACTGGAGGGGGGGGGGGGGGGGGTTGCCTGGGAGACAAGACAAAGGAAAGTAAAAGAAAAAACAGAGTGCATGTTTCCACCTCTGTTGCCGGCAGAAGGATGGAGAGGATAGGAGTGGAGTGGAGGGGTAAAGGTAGAGTGGCAGGAGTGTCTGCCCCTCGGCTGCTTTGGGCAATCCATTAAAACAATCCCTCCATTAGACAAATGGGAGGGAGGAGGCCAGAGAAAATGGACCGGAGGGGTACAGAAAAGGGTTGACTGATCCTAAGGGGAGGGAGAAATGAATGTGGCTAAGAGAGGACAGGCATTGACAGAGGTGGGTAAGAATAAGGATAGGATAGCAACTACTACAGAGGAGGATTTATCCACACGGACCAATATGGCAGCAGAACTTAAGCTCGAGTGCTTCTACATTTTCTGTGCTCGAGTCTAAATTGTGCAGACGTGGGCTCTCAGAGTCTTTTTCACCTCGTTAGACTTGTTAAGTTCCTAAAAAGGGTAAGCAAAGTCGTGTAAATAGTAAATGAGATAGAATGTCAAAAAGACAATAGGCACAAATGTGAGCACTACAAACTGTATAAAAACAGGCATGAAAGCACGAGGCACAAAGAGGCCAGAAGTTTGAGAAGGGACTACTACAGAGAGAAATGGAGGGAGTGAAGAGTACAGGATATCATTAGCTTTCATGCTGAGCGCAGGTGACTAGCACAGGAAGAATGGACTAAGTATCTCTCCATCTCGCTCGCTCTCTCCCAACAAGGAGGACCCATTCTGGAAATGGAAAGCAGGTCTAATAAAAAGGTGTGTAGTGTTGTGAAAGGTCCGGCTGGCCAGCTGCTTCACTCGAGTGAGAGAATATTCAACTATAAATTAGCCCTGAGGCCTCCTCTGGCTAAGTTAACAATGCAATTGGCACTCAAATATGAAAACAAAAGCAGTCCGTTTTTTTTTATTTATTTCAAAATAAAGCAACTGCTTTACTTTTGAAGTGCTTCACAGCTGCAAAATGAAGCATAACCCTTCCACCACCTTTGCTCCAAACAAACACAGACCTATACATTTTCCATATTACTGTTCTTTTGTGTGCTGTGCGTTTCAGGTCGAAATGAAATGAATCCAGATAATGAATGAGTGTCTGTAGAATCTCTAGCCAGTGCCTACCCCTCTAGATCGAAATCCATTTGGATGGAAATACAATACAGTCATTCTATCCATTGATTGGTGCTATCCTACATGTCATTGCCAAGCTACTATGACAGAGTATGGGTCGTAGGTCACAGCAGACCAATACATTCTGCAGATGATTTTTTTTTTTGTCTTATTTTTAACCCTTTGTCTCAGTTCTTCCTGATCTCCCTTTCTAGCACTAATACACAAACATAGCGCTTGATGATTTCCCTCAAAGCCAGCAGGCCTACACAAAGATAGACACGTATAACACAAACGGCTAGACAACCTATAGGCTGACAGTCCAGAAGGGGCCTTTGATTGTGGCTGTATGTTCAGCTGTTTTTTTCCCTTACTCTCCCAGACAGGTAATTCCAGTCCCAATACACAGTTACTCAGTCTCTAATGCACGTGCATGCAGCCACTTTTTTGTAACAGTAGAGACAAAAACATAAGAGGTATAAGTGTGGAATTTGGACTGGTAAAATATTGTTTTGTGCATTAAATTAGATTTATTTCACCGTGTAGTTGAATTATGTGCCCAAAACTAAAATAAAACACCTGTAGTGACTGAGTTGCTTCCCGAGTGAAATGACTGGACTCGTAGTCTGTGCATGTAGAATCAGAATGAGTAGTCAGTCTGCTCAGGATAGAGTCTCTTAAACCCCTCCTTTCATTAAGCCTCTTCATTTTGACAGTCAATAATTAAAATGTATACGCCAAAAAGTTCTACCTCATACAGATGAAGCTCACAAATAGTCAAAATTGTACTAAATATAGACAGAATACTGTTGGTACATTCCTTCATGTTTTCTGGGAATACCCTTCTGTGTCGAAATGTGTATAGTTTGTGTTAAATACTGTTCGTTCGTGCAAGAATCCTGGTCTATGTGACATTTGACAAAGCCAATGAAAAGTTAATCACAAAAACAATCCGTCGTATGATGAATATGTACATTACACATGCCAAAAAAATCTCTTTAAGCTTTTCATTTAACTATGAAATTACTAATTAAAAAATATTCCCCAAAACGCCACAGAAGGCCAACAACGCATTTTTCTAACCTGAGAAGCCTGTTAGGTGTGCTAAAATAAAAGCGTTCCCATTGCCTTGCTGAAAGTGAAACTCTAGCTGTGCTGTTTCTATGTTGTTTGGTATGCTGCACTGCCAACGCTGTGAGTGGCCTCACATGTATTCTCCATCTAGCACCAGTCCATTCACACTCTCTGTACATTTTACTTTGCAATGAAGGACAAATATCAAAAGCGTGGTTAACCCAGAACATGACACATCATATTTTGTTGTTTAGTTTTTCTCTTGTCCAAAGTGGTGACGGTACAGATTTACAGTATTATGATTTTAGTATGTGGATGTGAAAACAAACCTGCATCTTTAAACAGCAATACAAGAGTGTAGATCAAATGAACAGAAATGTCACTACATTTACAGGCTACAGAGCCAAACTCCTTGGTTATCTAGCTATCATTTTGTACATAGGCCTAGTTTAGACAAAGACTAGCCTAAATTGTAGTTGATTAAAAGACATGTCTTAAGAAAAACTGTCTGGGTAACTAACTATTCACAGCAGTTCAATAAGCACACCACACATGCCTGCTGCTGTTCATTTACCTACTGTATGTGCAAACGGTGCACCACATCCCCACTGCAGCTCTGTTGCAAGCACATTCAACCGCCACGTCTTATTAAAATACAACAAATGTGTTCACACATGCACAGACACTTCTGTCATGCCAACCCCAGAACAGCTCACTCCTCTCAACTTGCCTCTGAAAACACCCTTAAGGTATTTACCGCCTCGACATCTATCTCTGCAACTTGGAGGTATGTAAAGGCAAAAGTCGAGCAAAACGTCTGATTCATTTAGCTCTGTCGGTCGTAGGGTACACCACCACATACATAGTCAATAACAATGACAAGTGGGGGCATTTACCTGCTGCCGGGATGCGGTGCGCTCCGGGGACCGAAGACAGCCTCTGAATGCCGGGGGAGGCGTTACTTCCTGGGGCTCGCGGCTGGTTCTCCGGGAGGTTGCCGTGAGCTCCAAGTGGTGCGCAACCGGCACCGTGTTGCTGTGGATGTAGTTGCTGCTGTTGCTGCTGCTGCTGCTGCTGCTGCTGATGGTGGTGGTGATGGTGGTGGAGATGATGGTTAGATCCCATGACTCCGCTGCCGGTAATTCCATTGCCATTCCCACCACCGTACTGCTGGTAATATCCAGACCGAGAACGCGATCGAGTCCTTGGGGGCTCCATGGCCATTTGGTGGGGGTGAAGTGGGTGGAAGAGAAAAGAGGAGGACGCGGCTGGCGACTGCGGCGGAGAGCCGTTGGTGGATCCGGGCTGTACAAAGCCCCTAGCGCCGCTCTGGCTGTAACTATAGCCCGGTCCTCTGCCCCCCTCCGCGCCCCCGTACTCTGTTCGCTCCGCCGACTCCGCCGCCCCCGCCTCCTCGAATAAATCAGCCCCTTTAGGACCAGGCTCCGGGGTGGAGGGCAGCCGGGGGCAAACTCTAGGCTCCCGAGTCGTTGGATGTCCAGTGGCTGCGATTGGCATTTCCTTTCGGGGGATTTCCTCTTTTTCTTTCTTGCGTTTTCCTCTCGTTTCCTCTCACAGACGAAGCTTTTAGTCACTGTGTATAAATACAAAGTTAGATAGTTAAACTGAGCTCTTTGTTGCCGTTCGCACAAACACGTTAATGTGAAGAGCCACAGCTCATCTAACATCAGACAAACGTGTGTGTGGTCCAACTTTAGGTAACGTTAGCTACTTCCCTCAAGTTTGTCTAAGTAACGTTACTACACCCCAGCGTGATTCCCCAAACTGGTTCAACAACTAACGTAACGTTAAACAACGTTGTCTGCTCGAGATAACATCTATATTCTTAAGTCATCACAACTGTGGCCAGGTGTCGGTGACTTAGGCATAAACAAACACGGAGCTACTTCCACAGGACAGTAATGTTCAACCCCACGGTCCACCAGCGACGTTTAGTTCATAACAACCGAGCAGTGAGTCCACGGCTCGCTAGCTCACAGGAGGCTAACGCTGGGGGGGGGGCATGCTAACGTTAGTGCGCATAGCACACCGTGATAAACGCATGTTACGCTTATTCTAAGCGTACAACAACCGCGTTAGCACACCCGGTGGCTTTCTCGTAACTGGTTTAAACCCCGAACTAAGTTTAATGCAACTTTGTCCACTTTAAGAACCATTTAAACTTGTTTAGTCAGGATGCGTAATGTCGTTCACTAACGTTAGCTTGGCAAGCTCAACCAACCCCTCCTCCTCCACCGACCAACACATAGAAAAACCCCGTCGCTAGCCACCCACGCCTCGAATCCCTTTAAATTGCTTGGTTAATAGTAACCAAACAAAAAAAGGCTTTTAAAAATAACTTATTCGCGATAGATTTCATTGAGTTAAGGTGACCCGGTGATGTTTTCCCAGCTGGAAAGGGGGCAAACAGCAAAGACCACAGAGAAAGATTTTTAAAAAGTGGTCAACCTAAAATTACAAAGAAAGAACCACGGCTAAAATTAACACGATTTTAAGGAATGACCCCGCCTCTGAGTCTGCCATTGAAAGCCGGTCTAATTTCCCACACGGAGTAGTTTTATTTTTACAACACCTTACCTGCAATGTGCTCTCCTCGACTGTACTCCTGACTCGAATCTGTCGATAATATGGTGAGCCCAGCGTGTGAGTGTATGCTGTATGCCAATGTGTGTGTATGCGCCCAGTGTTCGCTTGGTGTCAGCGTGAAATGTGACAGACCGTCAACGCTCAAGTCGGATTTCACCAGGCGTGACCAATCGAAACCAGAACAAAGAAAGTGTTTGTAGTTGGTTTTGGCGTACACCTCTCCAAAACATTCGCGGAGATCAAAAGAACACGAAACTATATTTTAAAGTGTTTTTTATGGCGTGTTTGCGTTCACTTTATTTTAGAACCACGAGTTTACTTGGTGATATGAATTCGTCGAGGATCGGTAGTCGATTATATCTCCTGGTAAATCAGAAGCTGCGGATAGCAGAGAGGCAGGCTAAAAGGGGCTTTAAATTATTTATTTACAAATACCAAGCCTACCCATTGCAGCTGTTTCTTCTGGAGCTGAAAGTTCGCTTTAAAAATAAGTATTTGCTGTGTTTGCCAAAGTTGCGTACCATTTTACAGTAGCTAAAAAAAACAAAATACAGATAGACAGAAAGAAAATAAACTGTGACGAACAGAAAAGGGGATTATTCACCCTACGTCTGAAATAAATTGGCCTAATTAAATATTCACCATCAAGGCTAAACGAGGCGAGTCTGCTTGTGTGACCCTCTGCTTTGCCTTGCGAGTCAAATTTCTCACGGATAGAACAAGTTTGTGCATGTGTCCTCATCCTACACACGCCAGTTGAGCACGGAGCTCTTATAGTGAAATATAGCAATGTGTCATAGTTTCATAGCAATGCATGAGGCTAGAAAGAGTGCTTTTTTGTCGAGTTCTGTTGTGTCAAAATCAGCATATGTCCAGCATATTAAATATGTCTGACATAAACTAGTGTAAATGACGACTGCTGATATTCTATGCATCATCTCTGTGCGAGTGTGTGTGCGTGAGGGGTGTGATAGATGGCATGTGAAGGGAAGCATGCATGTGATCTCGGTCTGTCTGTCCTCTCTCTCCCTCTCTCTCACACACACACACACACACACACACACACACACACACACACACACACACATACCTAAACCCATCCCAGTCCATCTCACCTCCCATATTCCCTTGGTCTTCTCTCTCATTTTCACACACACTCAAACCCAACCCATCAACACTAGTCCTTATACACACATACACCCAACACACACACACAGACACGCACACAACACACACATTCTCTCCTCATTACACTCCCTTTCCCTACTTTGATGATATGCAAATATCCCTCCCACCTCAGCCTCCCCCCCCCCCCCCCCCCCCCCCTCCCGCAAGCCTACACACACACACACACACACACACACACACATCACACACAGGCTAATGCGCTGTGGCAGCGTCCACAGACAGGCGGGGAGGATCAATTTTTCACCCAGTGTGCTACCGATATTCTCAAGATAAGGCCACAGAAGAGGGAGGGAGGAGAGAGAGCGGTGGGGGAAGGAAGGGGAGAGACAGAGATGGGGATAAGGAAAATGGCGAGTGGGTGTAATGAAGGAGAGGGAGTGTGAAGAAAGGGTGTTCAGGCAAAAGGGTGAGTGGGAATCTGTGAGAGGAGAAAGCAAGAGGACTACGGAGCATTTATACGGAGGATGAACACGGGTGAGAAAGTAGGGAGGGTGTGGGAAGTCTCGTGGGTGTGCGGGAGGGTGGAGGCTGGATGAGTAAGTGGGTTAGGGGTGGTAGGAAAGGGGGATGGGGTGTAGAGGGCTCTGGGGGATGGGGTTGGGAATGGATGGGGTGGTAAGGGAAAACGAGGGATGGTGTGTGTTTGTGGAGGGAGGGTTATTTTGCTGACGTGCTCTCTTATTGGCTTGTTCAAACGCTGGGGGAGGGGCGGCCACAAACCATACTCTCACCAGCTGTAGGGAAGAGCAGAGAAACAAAGAGAGAGAGAGGAGAGAGAGGAGGGGGGCAGATATGTGTTTTAATGTTGATATTCTGGTCTAATTAGATTCCTGTCTAAGTGGCGGAATGAATGGTGCTGATCAGATAGAAATGGGCGTTGCAGAAGAGGGAGCAGGCTTTGTTTCAGTTGGAGAAATCTGTTGTTAGTGCACATAAGGGGTTCTTGATCTATAATTCAATTTCACTCGAGAGACAGAGAGGAGCAAATTGCTATCACTGTCTCTTACATCCATATTCAAACTCACATTTATTTGTTTAGTGTGGAAAAGGAGTGAGTGCCTTCTGAGGAGCAGCTGAATTTTAGATGGCACGTCATTGCTTTAATGCTTCCAGGGTTACCTAATCATTATGCAATATGTTTTTGAAGGTATGTGACAAGGTGTTTCAAATGATCCAAGTGATTGAAATGTCTTAGTCTAGATACAAAGTTCGTTACAAAAAAACTAAAACATATATGGCACAGTACGATGTCTTCCTCGTCTATATGTAGTGTAAACATATTTACTGTCTTTTAACATGTCCATCAATTTAAAAGAGTTTTAAGTAACAAGCATGAACAGCATAAGAAATACCATTCCAGCACACACAAGAAGGCAGCTTGAGAGCCATGTGTTTGTGGAGCCCAGCTGAACCTCGCCTGCTAAACCAGTCCGCTGGCTGTGACAGACTGACAGGCAAGGAAACATGAGGGTGATGTGTGTGTGTGTGTGTGTGTGTGTGTGTGTGTGTGTGTGTGTGTGTGTGTGTGTGTGTGTGTGTGTGTGTGTGTGTGTGTGTGTGTGTGTGTGTGTTTTGTTAGAAGAGTACACAAGAAGGGAAATTGAGACAAAGAGGCAGATTGACCAATGCAACCAGACAGAAAAATATAACAGAAAGGAAAAAGACAAACAGAGACGTAGCAACAGAGAGAAACATCCAAAGAGAAAGAGAGAGGGACGCATACTGTAGTCATACATGCAGACTTAAAGAGAGAGAGAGAGAGAGAGAGAGCAGAGAGAAGAAGAAGCCAAGCTTTCTGTGGCTTAGCCAGACTGGAGCGGGGGGACTTGGCTGGCTGTGGACCCTTGGCTTCACTATTAAAGCAAGGAAGAAAAAAAAATCACAGTCAAAAAATGAAAAGGGCAAAGAGCTATGCCAAGAATGCACAGGCAAGAAGCAACACATTAGGTTTTTTCCTTCTGCCTGCCTCTCTGTTTCCCCCAAGCAGATCTAAACAATAGGTGAGACCAGCCACGAGAACTGAGCGGTATACATACAGAACCCTGCTGAGTGACTGAGGTCGACTCTTGAAGTTTGAAACTGTGTCTGATGAGCCCCTTAAAACACATTTTTTTGTTTTTTGTTTCCTCTTAAGTAGCTCTAGGGTTGTTAAAATCGTCGTATTCCACACAATCTGTCTGTTTCATACACTTTTATTCTTTATTAGCTTGTTCCAACTCTTCATTGAAGCTGTATGATGTTTACGCTGAGTGAAATATTTACACCCAAGAAAGAAATGGTTTTTGACTGCATCATTCAATCAAAAGGAACATTTTTAGATGTCTTTGCCCATCATCTGCCCATCATCTGACATATGTGCCTTTGCAGTCTCAATTATAATTTATTACAAAGTTCTGTGGGTTTGATCAGTGTTTCGCTGCATGCCCTGAGTTTGTAATGACTTGTCCATTAGCCAGACACAGTATGTGGCCACTAGTGTTACTAAAAATGTTACATTTCTAGATCATTTATCACACGTATCAGTCAACGGCCACACTAACAAGTCTGCGAGGCTGTACTTAGGCACTGCGATGCTTTGAGCTAAATGATAACATTTTCTTACAATCATATCACAATGCTAACAGGAAAAAAGTGATCCCTGTTGCCGAGGTTCACCATCTTAGTTTAGCGTTTTAGCATGCTAACATTGAAATAAAAGCACAGCTGAGGCTGATGGAAATATCAAGTGTTTGATCATAAACCAAAGTATTGCACACATTAGAAAACGTGAGTTGAATATGAACCTAGAGGAAAATTCATGAAATCTCCAGATAGGCTATTGTAAATCATCCTGAGAGGGACATGAATTTCTCAACCAAAACAGCATCCATCTGGTAGATGTATTTCACTGAATAAGTGGAAATGTGACCTGCTGATAGATGAAAAGTACCAGTTTTCATGACAATTCATTCAATTGTTGTTGAGGATTTTATTTAAAACTATGGCGGCCCTGCAGGAAAAGTCAGGAGATCACCAATGTTCGTAGGATTCATCCTCTGGAGACCATGAATGTTAAATGAATGAATGAATTTCATGGCCATCCATCTAATAATTGTTGAGATATTTCAGTCTGGACCAAAATGGTGGACCGGCCAATTGGCCGACCAGCTGGCCACTAGCTGGGCTAAAAGTCTCAACTTGGCCTTTACTGTGTTTACTCTCTTTTGTTAAGCAGCTGTTGATGTTAACGGCATCGCAACAACAAGCGGATGGTAGAAGTTTAGTTCTTGGTGTTCATGGGGTGTGATAGCATAAGTAGCCTGTTTGTGTTTGATATTTCAAGTGCTGTGTTAGCCAGTACAAGGATTGCATATCAGCCCTAAAGATAATTGAAAGTCGGAGCGGCATCAACACCTGTGTAATTTCTGTCACTGGCACACACACACATAAACAAAGATCATTCCTCCATTGGTTTCTTCACAGACCATACAAAACAACAAAATATCCTATAATGCAATCTGACTGACCAAGCTACTCAAAGCTACTAATCATGGAGTAATAGTCGCTATGCTATAATCATATCACTAGAGGCATGAGGGGATTTATAGGCTTTGCCAGATTAATATGAAAAACAAGGACTTGTTTTTCTGACTTTTCCATCCACTGATACCCTAAGTAGAGGATTATAGCCTTTTAGATCATCTGACTCCAGAAAAGCTGCCGCAGAGGGGGATATTTGTGGTAAACACACCCCAGAAATGGCTAGCAACACACCATGGTGCACCAAAATAGCTGACCGGCGTGCCAGATAAGCACCAGAATGGCTTTGAAACAATAAAGGGTGAGATATACTCTTTGGCTTTGTTAGAAAAGCTAAAGCTGTTTCTCTTTGTGCTGTTGCTGGTCTGATGAATCAAAAGAAGCAAGGAAAAGTAATTCCAAAAATTGTTATTTTCACATCAACAATTGCCAATATCAGAGGAGAGCAAACAGGTACCACAAAGTAAATCACCGTGAGGTCCTTTGGCTATCTTTATCGTCAAATCTTTGAAACGCTGCTTGATTTTGTTTGCCATATGTCTTGTATTGCGAAGCTGATTGTGTGTATGCAGCTGAGATGCAACCCCAAAGCCATGTCATATTCTGGGCTTGGGGGAGAAAGGAGGATGCCAAGAAGTGAAACGTGATGACGAGTGGGTGTGTGAGAGCGAGTGGGGAAACAGGAAGTCTTCCAAAGACTCCTTTCTGCTGTGTGTGTGTGTGTGTGTGTGTGTGTGTGTGTACTCTCATGTACACGCACATGTGATCAAGAGTGCATTGATGTGTGGGAAGAAGGAATCCTTCCAGCCGTTTTCTATCCTAGCCTCTTCCTGTGTCCCCCCCGCACACAATTCTCAAAGCCGGCGTCGGAGGGTTTGGCCTCGACAAGATCCAACCCACCAGAGGAGAGGAGCCAGTGTTTCTCTCCCCTTCACTCTCTCTCCTCGGAGCTCTGTCTGTTTCCACCACTCTCTGAATGTTACTATGAATCCTGTTCACACACAAACATTCCCACATCTCTCCATCCAGTTTGTGTATCTCATATGACTTGGCAGAAGTGAGCCAATGCGTATGTGCGTGCCAGTGTGAGAATGTGTGTGTTAAGAGTTTTGGCAGTTTTCTCAACGCAGCCTTACCAAAAGTTCCACTGGGAAATGTGGTTTTAACGCCCCCTCTCTTTACTCCTCTTGTTTCCTTTCTCTCTCCATTTCACAATTACATCGCCTCTGTTTCTTAACGCTCCGCTCCCTCTTTCTTTTTTAATTCCTCCCTTTTCTCTCCATTCCAACCTGTGGAAATCCTCTCTGATTCTTCTTCTAGCTGTTCCTTCACGCTCCAATGACTCCGGTCTCTGCTTTTTTCTTTGTGCATATTAACTATCAATTCTCTATTAAAATAATGACATCATCATTTGCATAAAAAACATTGTAAGATGCGCATGCATATCGGCCTCCGATTCAGGATGTAACTCTCCTAGCGCTGTCCACACACAATGAATGCTGATGG
Source organism: Leptoclinus maculatus (assembly GCA_032191485.1). Classification (NCBI taxonomy): domain Eukaryota; kingdom Metazoa; phylum Chordata; class Actinopteri; order Perciformes; family Stichaeidae; genus Leptoclinus; species Leptoclinus maculatus. Next base: position 6,901,130 of record JAVDOI010000009.1, read on the forward strand.
AGAGACATGATAGGTTATCCTGTAGGGAAGGCTGGTCAAATGAAAAAGCTACTTGGTATTCCAGCCCTCTGCAAAGCATGACACACAGGAGAGGGATGCTGGAAAATATGCAAATGATGAAATACTTCATATATTTCATGGCCTTCTTTAGTTCATCTGGAACAGAAATGATAGATGTATTTTCTATGTGTGAGGGCTGGGAAAATATACCTTAATAAAACACAACGAATGTTGTAAATACATGTGTGAACATGTGTATGCCTACATATGTTTGTAAAGTAACTATGAAATGTATTCGAGTACTGTAAGCACTTGCACTTAACTTCCATTATAGGCTCTGCTTTATACTTCTACTCCACTTCATTTCAGAGGAAATATTCTACTTTTTTACTCCACTGTATTTATCTGACGACCGTAGTTACAATTTGGAGATGTAAAGTTTTACAATTATGATCAGTTTATGCAATAAGATGAAGCAATGTATATCATTGATCATCAGTCGTGACCCTTTTTTTCTTTAACATGAAAACTACAACTAACAATATTTAAAGACTTCAACATCTTTGCTGACATAATTTAGATATACTTTTCAGCTTAGGTTATTACTTATAACTACTATTATTATAACTACTCCCAAAAATATCACTTTTATGATGAATTCAGAGATAGCTTATTAATATTTAACCAGCTCTTTACAAGTTTAAATTATTTTCCATATTCACAAGTTGATTCCAATTCTTTCAGTATAATTTCAATTCTAACAATATATAATAATATGATGTGATAATTTAAAAGCTACTCCATCAATTTAGCATTTCACTCCGATAACATTGACAGTCTCACGATGGACAGATTCAGTTGAGCTAACTTCACACCCACTGATTTTTTTCATTTTTTAAACTTGAAAATGAGACTCTAACCGACAATGACTCAGGTGACATCACTTGACGACATTTATCAGACTTCACCCAGCTCCCTCTGGAGACACGACAACGTTTTTCACATATGCAGTGCTCCCAAACACCTGTAAACACCTGTTTTCCGCTTTAAAATATCAACTAACCAGCGACAACATGAAATGCAGCATAATGCATCGGTGATAATCATACAAAAAATACAATGCTGACTAAGGTCATTTTTTATAATTATCACTTTTACTTGTTATACTCTGAGGACATTAGCTGCTAACTTTTACTGACATTTTGTATGCCAGAGTTTTACTTGTAATGGAGTAATTTTACCTGGACTTTTACTGAAGTAAAATTATCAAAATACTTCATCCACCACTGTTTTATGCCTGCTCTCATGCAGTCGTATGCCTCTTTCGGTCATTCATAAGCAAGAAACTAGTCCCATTGACAGTGATAGGGATCGAACCACACAGATGTCTGCCTGTCTTCCACAGTGACTCCAGTGGACCCGTTCTGCTCTGCGAAGTTCAACAGAGTTCATCTTCTTTGTCACTGCTGCGCTGAGGCTGGCCACTGTCTCCATCCATGTGTCGCTCATCTCTCCTCACCCCTGTCCCTCCCCAGGTCTACTTCCATCGCCTATCCCGAGGGAATAACTGCCTCCACACACACACACACACACACACACACACACACCTCCCCCTCAGTCTGTCCCTAAACCAACCCGACTACACCCTGCCTCTCCTTCTGGCTGCAGCCTCTTTATGTGATGTCATTGAAGAGAAGTGAAGCCTTTTGGTTTGTGTGTGTGTGTGTGTGTGTATGGGAGTGTGTGGGAGTATAAAGGGGTGTATGGTGTGTGTGTGTGTGTGTCTATGTGAGTCAGTGAGCGGGGGCGTGCATGTGTGTGAGTATGTGACAGGGAAAGCGAGAGAAAGAGAGAGAGGATCGACAGAAAGAAGGAAAGAAAGGCACAAGTGTCAGGTTTCTCTTTTCAATTCAGAGGCTCAACTCCTTCTTTTTAATCTAGAAAAGAGGGTGAAAACAGGAGGAAAGGAGAGAAGATAGCTTGGAACTTGAGCTGCTGACAGCTGTTTTTGTCCCTTCTCTCCTCACCCCTCATTGTGTCGTTCTGTTTCTGTCTCTCTTTACAGTGTCATGGCTGTGTGTGTTCCCAAAGCACTTGTATAAACATATATACAACTGCCCATAAAATGATGCCTATTTAATTGGCTTTATATCTGTTATCATAAAGAGGTGTGATTAGAGTTATGATAGCTTTTCAAATCACATCTTTCTCTCTTCCTGTGACGTCTCACTCACCACATCCTGGTTTTGACTTTACAAGACGCCAACATTAACGGTTTTCCTGTTAATTTTCAGTTCACACACACACATATGCTCATACATGCTCTCGTAGGATATATTTTCTCACAACGCAAGCTAAAGTGCACGTGCCCAGACTGTATGTTAAATAATTATATGCCATCATGGTAGGGTACTGTCCGATCTGTGGGAAGCCTGTCTTCTTTGGTGAGTGTGAACCTCTAAGTTTTTACTCTATACGTCTGTCTGCCTTTATCTGTCTGGAATTTTCTCTCTGATTGTTTAGATCTCTCTCTCTCTCTCTCCTTTTTCTTTTACTCGTTTCACCTGAAGAGGAAAAAGTATTAATACGAAAAGTCCAGTTGTATTAATTCAAAAAAGTGTCATAAAAGTCACAAAACGTTAAAAAAGTCTATGGGATAAAAGAAAAAAATGTATACTATTCATAATAAACCTTTCTTACTGTGGACATTATTACCTGCCAAACACAGGTGCAACTCGTGATTTAAACAATGGCTGGATTTCATTTAGTTGTAACAGTATGAAGTGCCTACTGACTCACAGACACATCGTTCTTGTAACTGAGACATTGTTGGCATCATTCATTACACCAGCGCTATTCTTTCTATGGCACGTCAATCTGCCTTGAAAAAGGGGGCGTTGATATTCATTTTGATATGTGCAACAAATGTTTCGTTGATATATCTGGCTCTATTGTCTGTTTGGAGGACAAAAAGCAGGCCTTCATCATTGGCTTTCTCCTCTTTCAAGCATCCACACACAAATGCACGCACACGAATCCATGATAACAACAGGATGTGGGTCTAGCCAAATGAGCTTGCACGCTGCTTTCTGGGTTTCCTCCTTACCTTCTGTCTCTTTTAGTTGAGTCCTCTCCCACACTCAGATCGCTCACTATGAAATGCACAGCAGCACTTAAACCAAGTCTTTTGTTGTTTTTGTTTTACAAGCTATTTTCACTTTTCTTTTTATGAGCCAGTTAAGTTAAAACTCTCTGCTGTGACATGGTCTACTTAACTCCTCCTTCAACATACTTTCTGTTCAATGTGTTCTTAATAGCAGTCTACTAGGCCCTTAAATCTCACTGTTTCTTATAAATTACTGTAAATGACAAATATTATTGTTTTTGATTGACGAGATTGTCCCAAATTTCAGAGATGCAAATACAAAATTCTTCTGACTTTTTAGTGAAACATCTATGAAATGATAACCCACCATGCCTCTCATTATTTTTTCTTTGGTACAGGTGAGAAGAAGAGGTCCTTAGGGAGGGACTACCACCCTCTTTGTCTCAAGTGTCAAAAGTGCAACAGACAGCTCACAGCTGGACAACATGCTGAGGTATGTGTGGACAATGAAGGAGGCAAAAAAGTGATTACATGAATGAGAAGAATGATGGAGTAAATGTGTCCTGCTGATTGTGTTTCAGTATGATGAGAAGCCATATTGTTCACACTGCTACCTGAAGATGTTTGGTCCAAGAGGTACTGCCTTCCCACCATGAAAGCACACACACACACACACACACACACACACACACACACACACACACACATGCAGTTTCTGAATGTGTGAATTCTTCTTGACAGGTAACAGGTGACTGGTTTTGCCATGGCACAGTGCAGCTCGTTCATGGACACCAGACTGAACCAACATGGACAAATGCTGACAGAGGCCTACACAAGACCCCGAATCATGACAAAAATAGATAGATAAATATGAATGATAGGCAGCTATCTACCAGTCTTTCCACTTTAGTTGTCTATCATTTACACCTTCACAAAAAAAAAGTATTTATAAATGTGTGATGACCACTTGATGCCACGTGTAGGTGATTGATAATTAATTAATTTTGATTGTAAATTGTAAGTCTGTATTAATAAATGCATTTTTAAACATGCCAACGTCAAACTCTGGTGGATGTCTCAGCCTCTGTGGTGAACTTTGTAGTCAGGAGCCCACATGCTCATATTTGGGCACGCAGGGTGGGTGTATTTGCTCACAAGCTAACCAATACTCTAATCACGGACAACACACATGCGCACACACAAGAAAAGTGAGTTGAGCTATAGGGTTCTCCCTCTCTCCCTCATCAAGCAACCAGGGGAAAGGAGAAGGAAGGAAGGATGGAGGAATGGATGAGGGTGGTTGCTGTTGGCAGGGTAAACCAAATATTGTGCCAGTGGAATCTGCTGGAATGGGTGCTACAGTGACGCAAAGAGATCTCACACACACACACACACACACACACACACACACACACACACACACACACACACACACACACACACACACACGCATGCATTCATGCACACTGCTGCCCCTGAAGCAGTGTGTCTTGACTGCTGCAGGGGCTTGTCACCCAGTGGTGGGTGAAGTACATTGACACAAACACACACACACACAGAGAGAAAGGGGTGTGCTGACGTGCTTCCCTGTAAAGTGTCATGTGTCACAAGAGTGACATTTCAGGTATTTGTCCTTGAAGGATGGGATACAGAAGAAAGGGGTGTAAAGGATTAAAGAGGCAGAGGCAGAAACAATACAGAGAAAGCTGATGGACAAAGGAAGAGAGGGCTGATGGGATTATTTCAACATCTGCAAAGAGCTAGCAGAGGGATGCCTGTGTGTCTCTCCAGCATGTCTTTGAACCTGTCCGTCTCCCTTTCATCCCCCCAGAACCTCCTTCATCCTCCCTCTTCCTCTATCCCTGCACTCTCCTCCTCCCTCCTCCCTCCATGTCTCCTTCACCCCCTAACCCCCTACCTTGATAGATCACATGACTGCTGTGATACCAGCTGGCTGACTGCTCATTTGCATGTGTTTCAGCTACATTCTCTTAATAGGGAGAGGGGTGGTGGTGGAAGCGCCGAGTTATAGGTTGAGAGGGGCTGAGGGTGAAGGGAGAGCAAGTTGCTGTGGAGAGCGCTGGGTTATTGAGGGGCACTGTGAGGGCTGACGGAAAAGAGGAAGAGAGACCATGGAATTACAGGGGAAACAAGAAGATAGAGGGGAAAGTAAAATGAATATATAATCAATGTGTTAGGTCTGGCATACCAAGGATTCTTAAACCTGCATTAATCCAACATGGGTCCCAAAGAGGTGCAGCGCTTAATATAATTTATCAATATCTTTCCATGTGGTGACTGCACTACAAAAATTAGTTTGAGTTCAAAGGCAGCCTGTGGGTAGGTCAGGAATCAGTCCTATGCTGGCCAGATAATGTCGACACATGATGAGAAACAACAAATTGAACAGCACCATTTTACATCAAAGAAAAAAAAAGAATGTTTCTAAGGAAAAGTCACTTTGCATGGGGCTCAGCACTTTGCACTCGTCTTCTTCTGTGTATCACTGTCGACATCTGGTGGCCATAAAAGTGACCACATTTCAAAAGAAGGCAACCAGTAACATAAACGATAGGACAGGCAGCAGTGTACTCGTTTGCCAAGTGTCTTGAACATGTTGAAGTATGGCAAATAGTTCAATATCAAAATACAAATGATGTTTGTGTAAAAGAGCGTCGCTATTACCAAAAAAAGGAGTCTGCCCGTTACCTAAAATAATTCTAATTTGTGTGTCAAGATTTAGGGAAATTCGTCATGATAAAAACCTAAAAAAAACAAGTCTCGGAGCTGCTTAACTTTGTCAAACAGATTTATAATGATTACCTTATGTTAATATATAAATGAAGCATTCATTTTGGTATTGTTCATTGTTTACAATTTAAGCTTCTTAAAAGATGCGACAGAGACAGAGAAAAAGCGGAGGAGAGGCCAGCATTTTCAAAGCAGGTCAACATGTGAATATCATTATTACCTGATTGACTCAAAAAGCCATCGCAACTAGTTTTTGCCTATCTGTAATTTTGAAGTGTTTTGAAGATGTTGAAAGCATGTTTTATGGATTGTAAAACCCTACATTATATGTAGTCTATGTGAAGTTGACATGTGTGAATTTCATAATAAATCTTGTTAGAGATGTGTTTTTTCTCATGTCAAGCGCCAATTTGACCGAAAAATTGCTAACGTCTTCAAATTTCGCGAGTTCGGATTTCACGAGGAGCACCTGAAGGCAACTTTTGTCATAAGTGTAATTGCGTGGTGCGCATGCGCAGTGATCAACTAGGAAGCAGAGCAGACTATCTTGACGGATTATGTGGACATATCGGTGAAGGAAGCCGCTTCCGAATAATTTTTTGAGGGTTTAGATATTCGCGGAAATAAGGGAGTCTTTTGAAAATGGACGGCTGACAGCTTGAAGCAAAAGTCGGTGTAATTTAATTAACATTGAATTGTATGTATTAACAACTGAGCCATAATGATGTCAGAATGCGACCCGACAGAGGCAGAGAGGAGCGAGCCCGTGCTGGACACCGGAGCAACAGCGGTGCCAGTTTCGGAGTGCGACTTTCACTCCTCAGACCGTCCGAAGGTGTTATTTGACAGGAACGGGATAGGTCTGGGGCTTGTGACGAACCTTGGACGTGCTGTTCGTATTTCGGACTCGTGTGAAAGCGTCCTAACCGAACTGGAGACGGACGGGTCTGGCGAAGAGGCGCTGTTGTTACCGTGCTTAGCAGGAAGCTCGTCGTCTCCGCGGGGTGTGAGAGAGAAGCGGAACAGACACAGCTCGTCGTCGGATAAAGACACCCTGGCCTCCCCAGGTAACTGTTGTGGATCAATGCCACCGAGATCTAATGACAGGAAGTACACAAACGGGCAGTTGAGTTAGTTCAGAGAACCCATGTTCAATGTCTTGATGGACATGTGTTCTTTGTCGCATATGGTTCAACCAGCGCAAAATGACTTATTGTTCGATGTATAGATAACAGTGAATGCAACGTGGCCACACGTTTTGATGCCTTGCAAAGTCCTCTGATGAGTGTTAACCAGTCTATACTGGGGCTCTCCACAAGGAGCCCGTCAATGGCCCCCTGGAGGGTCTTGGGTCTGATTTGGGGGACTTTAAAGCGTTGGATATTAATAGGATGTAAAGCTGTAACTTGTTGCTCTGCTCAGTAGGAAAGTACCCAGTTTCTAAGCAACACAAACGACTCTGTGAATGTTATGCAAACTATCCATCATGGTACATTTAATGCCTCAGGCTTGTGAGGCATGGTGTTAAGAGTCTGTACCTTGTGTTCCCAGTGAGCTGGTGTAATAACATGGTATCTTCTCTGTGCATGATATCAGCTGGCACTTCGACCTGGTGACCCTAACACAACATGGAAGTTCAGCCACGAGTACAGTCAATAGTAACAGTGTTTTTAAAAACGTTCCTGCGTTAATGCCATTCCAGATCAAGCAGGTTTTTAAGCAGATGTCTTCCTCAGCATGGATGTAAACTTAAATGGGTTATTGTTTTGTTGCTTATCTGTTGCCAGCCTTACATAATTGCAGCACTAGATTTGGTTTGGACTATATAAAGTTAAAGATGGTGTAGTGGAAAACAAAGAAAAGGTGATCTGTTCACCATGGAAGCAGCATATATTCTGACCTAACTACTAATTGGATTTAACACCACTCACCCTGAGCATTTGTTTCCTTTTATATTCATAAAATTTACATTTATTTAATCTGCCAAACTGAATTCAGCTTTCGGTTCACCCGTACATACTGTCCACTGTCCATGAGTACTGATCGCAGTGTGCAGGGAGCAATGTGGTGTTATCTTATTCTCTTTATGCAAAAGACATTTAAATCTTGCTACATTTGCATACGTTGGAACATTGAATCATATAACTTTGTAAGCGCAGGACAACGTTTTCAATGTGTAACAAGCAAAAACACTAATGAATCCAGACTATGAGCTTGCGGTGACTTGGATTTTAAGTTTCCCAGAGTGCAGTGTTGCAACATCTCACACACTGTGTGCACTGCAGGTCAGCAGGTCTCTGGAGCGCTGAGTGAAAAAAGCTCTGCTGGGCCCGTTAACTGACCCGAGGGCTCAGAGAGACGGACATTAAATCTACACAAGGCCTTTGTGCAAGCAAACAGTACGATGTTTACTTTCACTCCAGCTTTCAGTGGGGTGAAAATAATGAGACGAGAGCGCAGTGACATTATCACAGACTTTCATCAACAGTACAATCCAGTGCAAGTGCACATCCATCACCAGGCAGGACGGCTGAATAAACATACTGGATCTATTGTTGGAAATCAAACGATGAAGATAAAGTATTGTGCGAGCTCTCTTTTACACACGGAGAAATTGCATTGTAAATCAGAGGCACTCCGCAGTACTTTATCACAATCTATCTTTAGGTCTGTTGTTGACACCTTGTTATATTAATCTTCATGTAAAGACGGAGCTGTTTTTAAATGTCAATCGGCTTCACTGCAGACCACCAAAATTATACCTTCATGTCCACACTTCAGGATGGCATACGAGTCATTGGACCCCTAGAATGCACAATATTTACGTACACAACATAGTGTGAATGTAATCAAGGTATGTTGCTCTTGTAATATTGCTTCACCACATATATTCCTCCAAATCAGGATCAAGCTCATGTAAACTGTGCGTGTCAGTTAATAGTTAGATTTTTTCATACTGTATATTGGCTGAACTATATATAGTTTATATACTTTAATGGAAATTGGGTTGATCGAGACGGCTGACGGTCAAGTCTTGAGGCAATTCGCTGTTCCTGCCCGGTGAAGTTAGTCTTAGTCATAAAATCTAGTGCTCTACTTTCAGGCATGATTTTAATATTTCTATAGTATAAACTAGGCTTACCAAGTGCCAAATGGAGCAGAAAACACAAGCACAGCCTCTGTTAATACATTACTTTGGTTGCTCACTACTTTGAGTTGCACCTCATGCACAGAGCGTAAAACATAAAGAATGCATCAGTATGTGGCTTTTAGATCCCACTGAAGATACTGAGGCGGGTGTTTTTCAGGCGGAAGGCACAAATCACCCACCATAAGAACAAAAACAGTTGATGGAAGTCCTTTTATAGTCACAATGTTAATTAAAAGACTCTGACTATGATAGGACATTTTAATGTGCGGGGTTGAGTGTAGGTGATCCTGACAGATATCTACTTTTGAAATGATCCAAGTCCCGGAGATTGTTTTTTGTATATCTTCCTTCTATTCTCCCATTCCCTTGTTTTTAATGTGCTTCTCTCTCAGCCCCCCTTCAAGTAAGTTAGCTACAAAGCTATCTTCGGTTTCTCCTTATCCCGTTGTGACAAAACGTTATATTAACTGTCCTCCCGTCTCTCCCTTCCTTCCCCGTGTCTGTCCCTTCATCCCTCCCTGCATCCCACTGCTGATACAGAGCATATGGAGCCTTTCTGTCAGCTGACTGCTCTGTCCCGTGTGAGGAGGAGACAGTAGAGAATGTGTCATGTCGTATCATCGGGCCTTCATTGAAGGAATAATTAGCACCCGGTCTCATCCAGAGAATTAGATCAGATCAGCAAGGCAATAGAAAGTGCCATTTTCTGATGAGTTGCAGAGTCACTACATCAGCTCACAGATAGAAGGTACTGGATTTAAATCCACCCGCCCACTGTGTGTGTGCAGTTTGCATGTTCTCTGTGCCTGTGTGGGTTTCATCCCGCAGTCCAAAGACATGCAGGTTTGGTGAAATGGCCCATTAATGTGAATGTGATAGACTAAGCCACCTGTCCTAGTGAGTGCTGGGGAACAGGTCCATCCTCCCATGACCCTGAACAGGATCAGCTGTTTAGAGAATGGATGGATGGCTCTAGTTGCCTCTCTCATATACAAACTGTGTGCATGATGGGAGACAGTGGAACAAACGGGTGAGACTGACCTGTAGATAGGCTTACAGGCTTTTTTTTACAATCTGTGTTCACTTTAAAACAGCTTTTAATAGAGCAATATCAGATTTTTACTTCTAAAATGCCAAAAATATTCATGAATGTTTCTTAATGTCATTGCAAATTTTACTGCAGCACAGTCTGACTTCCCACATTGTAAACATGGATATCGATCTGAATTTTGTTCTTGTTCTAGGTACCGGCAGTGGAGACTTCAACCATTTCCCTGACGATCCCGAGTTTGCCGATATTGTCCAAAGGGCGGAACAAGCTATCGAGAACGGCGCCTTTCCAGAAAGGATCACCCAGGGTTCCAGCGGGAGCTACTTTGTCAAAGACCCAAAAGGGGTAAGGAGTGGATGGAGGAATCACACATTTATAGGATTATATATTCACTTTCCCCACTCGGATTCATCCAGCTGTGTAGAAATTCTAGCTGCTGATGAAATGTGCTAGCTTTTGACTTTTAGCTTACTGTAAGCCGCCTCTAAGGAGGGTCTACATTGCTCTCAACCAGTCAAGCTGCTAAAAGGAGGAGCGTTGGAAGGTTAACAGGAGGAATCCATAGTGAAGACTCTTTGAATAATGCAGCCAGCGAAGCTTGCCTCGATAGCAGATGGCCGTCATGCACAGCTGGCATGTTTAATGTACACTGCGGGGAGAATATATTGATCTTTAACTTGTTAGCAGCATCTCTGTCACTTTACATTTGTTGCTATAACTTTACATACCTTGCCTGTTGTCCTTTAATCTTGTTATTTAAATGTCCCATAAAATGAAATATGGCAAGTTCTGTCGCGGTTATGTCCCAGTGTGTGCTGTACTCTCCCACAGTCTGCCATATACCAAATGTATGTTTAAAAATGCATTTCTGATATAACACTCTTCATCATTCTCTTCACAGAAAGTCATTGGTGTTTTCAAACCAAAGTCAGAGGAACCTTACGGTCACCTGAACCCCAAATGGACCAAATATTTTCACAAGGTACACTGATGTGTTATCTGTGTGTAAACGATCTGAAGGAGCACAAGCAGCAGCCTAAACTATCTTTTCTTTCCTTCTCTAACTAGCTGTGCTGTCCGTGTTGTTTCGGCCGAGGCTGCTTGCTGCCTAACCAGGGTTACCTCTCAGAGGCTGCTGCCTCACTGGTGGATACCAAACTCGGCCTGGGAGTGGTGCCGAAAACAAAGGTGAGGGCTCTGACTGCATGCGTGTTATTGTATTTCAACACATCCGCATCGAGGGCACCACTGTTCCTGCTTCCACACATGTCCGTAGCCGTGATATCGTGGTATCGTACCCTCCCTCTCCTCCTCAGTCGCTGAAACACTCATCCACGCCTTCATCACCTCTCGACTGGACTACTGCTACAGCATCCTGTACGGCTCACCGACCAAAATCATCAACAAACTACAATACATCCATACATACAACAGTATACATACATACAACTCAGCTGCCCGTCTGCTCTCCCACTCCCGCACCAGAGTTGACATCACGCTTTCTAAACCTCCACTGGCTCCCCATACAGCAAAGAATCCAGTTCAAAACTCTCCTTATTGCATACAAAGCCCTTCACAATCTCGCCCCTTCGTACCTTTCTGACCTCCTGCACCGACACACTCCCACCCGCAACCTCAGATCCACCGACGCTAACCTCCTTACCCCCCCCTACTCTGTCCAACATCGGACCCCTGGGGGGGACAGGGCCCCCTCCCTCTGGAACTCCCTCCCCCAGCATCTCAGACTCGCCTCTTTAAAACTGCACTTAAAACTCTGCTTTTAACCTGAGAAGCTAGTTATGTATGTTTTTGTTTTGTTTCTATAATGTGATCTATCTGCCTTGTTTATATTGTTATTTGCTTTTATTTTATTCTGTTTTACCACATAAAGTACCTTTTGAATGCCCTTTTAAAGCGCTATACAAATAAAATATATTATTATTACTATTATCATTATTGTTATTTTGGGATTTTGCAACATGGCCTCACAGTTTGACTGCAATCGGACTCAATTCTGAACTCCTGTAAATGTTTGGAAACAGAATATTCAGTGAACATCTGAATGGACCTGGATGTGAAACTATGCACCAGTGGTCACAACTGTAAACCAGCGGTAACTGAGCGTCTTCTGCTTTATCAGGTGGTGTATCTGGCCAGTGAGACATTCCACTACAGTGCCATCGACAGAGCCAAATCCAGGGGAAAGAAGTACGCCTTAGAGAAAGTCCCCAAGGTGGGGCTACGCTTCCACAGAGTGGGCCTGCCGCCCAAGGTAACTCATGGTCGAATGTCTCCAACCTTTAGCTGTTGTATAAGAGCAATCAATGAGAAACTCATCTCTTGTGTATTCCTGTCTGTTATACTCCTTTGGCTTTACTTTTCATTTTCTTTGTTATTATGTAAAACACTTTGTAGCTGTGAAGGCCTTTTTTTTTTAGGTTTAATTAGAACATATACTAAGATATACTTATAATAATTATAGTACTAACATCTCTTCTGTTTATTTGATCATTTCTTTGAATGTCATACGTTTTGTTTTACATACACATGGTCTGATGAAATGAAAGGGTTGAGGGCTCAGAATAGCTGCTGATGCAGCCCTGGCAGAGGACAGTAAAAGGAATCATGTCACACTCTGTTCCCTGAAAAGACAGGTTTATTCAAATAAATAGGTCAGAGGAAGCATAAATGTCGTCTTCTTTTTTTTTTTTGGGGGGGTTTTCAAACTGTGATTGTGTATTATTATCTCTTGTGTGGTGTGCTGCTGTAATCGCATCAAACACCAATTTAAACTTTTCATCAAAAACGTGTATACCAACGTATTGTGCAGCTCCCTGTTCCTCACCTGAGACGGGCTCCTTGATGATCTTTAGCTTTGCAGATGTTTATAAAAGGCGTCTGAAAAAAGAATGTATACAGAAAGAAGTACGAGGAAGGAAGTTGGCTTCATGTTTCAACTGTCATGCACTGCTGACATTTCGGCCTGTTGGTGTCACAATTTCACGTTGCATAATTTGCGCCCCACCACGTCATTACCATTAGAAACAATACGTGATGAGGAGTGTGTTTGCTTCCAGGTGGGCTCCTTTCAGCTGTTTGTGGAGGGCTACCGTGAAGCGGACTACTGGCTGCGGCGCTTTGAGGCGGAACCTTTGCCGGAGAACATCAGAAAGCAGCTGCAGTCCCAGTTTGAGCGGCTGGTAGTGTTGGACTACGTTATCAGAAACACAGGTGAGGGTGTGTCTGTGTTTAAACAGTGTTTACTAAACTTAAACCCAGCGTTGTTACGTTCCCCTTACTTGTATTGACTGACCGATTTTGGTAATGATAAAAATGACATTCATCATGTTTTACTAAAGTGAGTTTTGTCATTGTCTCCAGTGTTCTTTTCTTGACATTGTCGGCCCATTTGTAAGTTCACTAGTGTGTTACATTGAATTTGAATTTGTCATCATGGCCAATAATTGTAATAGCTGCCTGCTTGTGGTCTTCCCTCACCTGCATGTGTTTGTATGAAAACCTCTCTTTGTCGTCCTCCTCAGATCGAGGGAATGACAACTGGTTGATCAAGTATGAGAAGCCAGGCGGAGGAGGTGGAGAAGGAGGAGGAGGAGGAGGACAAAGACAAAAGGTGAGGTTGAACCAACACTTACTGAGGGTGTGTTTAGACTCAGTCAGCAAATTCTCACCCTGCGTCATGTGATTAAACCGCTGGAATGCTGATACACTTTCATTGCGTAGAAAATGCTAATGTTAAACTCACAAAAAAAGCTTAAACGCACAACACTCTGCTACTCATTCAAACCCCGGACACACAGGGGCCCACATAGACAGACAATACATGGACATTGCAGGTCTGGAACAAACCAGTGCTCCAGTGACTTTGCTGCTTACAGCAACCTGAACACTGTCTGACTCCCCATCATCAATCATTATTTGCCAATTAACTGATAAATGAGCTAAAGTTTGTCATCTATCTTACCAATTATTCAGGGCTTTGGGCAGTGATCAATGACTCTTCTGGTTAGTTGCTGGTTATGACTTATCTGATCCTCTTTCCCCTCACTGTAGGATGCAGAGTGGCCAGAGAATAGCTCCGACTCCTGCATGAAGATTGCAGCGATCGACAACGGCCTGGCCTTCCCCTTTAAACACCCGGACGAATGGAGAGCCTGTATGTTGGTCTCTCTTCATTCATGTTCTGTCTTTACTAAAACCTTGTCCATACTAATAATACTAGTGGAAACAGTGGTTATTGACTTTCATCCTGAATTCATTTCTTTGTTGTCATTTAATTTATAAAATGACAAATCCATCACAAGCTACCAGAGCATAGAATGAGAGCCAGGAGACAATTAGCTTAGCATTACGACTGGGAATAGGAGGGAACAGCTAGCCCGGCCTTTTCCAAAGGTAAAAAACAAACAAAAAACATTTAGTTTTCTTGTACATTTTGAACAAACAATATATGACATGTTGATTAGTGAGCTTAGATGTGCTAGTTGGATGATTTAGTTTGTTATCTATGGTCAGAGCCAGGCTCAATGGTTCCCCTTTGCCAGTGTTTGTGCTAAGCTAACCAGCTGCTGGATGTACTGTAGCTCTATTTCTACCTTGCGGACACGAGAGTGGTATCAATCTTCCCATCTGAGCTCTCGACATGAAAGTGATGCAGTTATTTTATTATTTTATTATTATTTTAAAATCAAATAGTTAACTTACTATATATATATATATATATATATATATTATTCAGTGTGGCTTTCCACAGAACACGGTACCCCATTTCACAATCGCCAGTTCAGACACATTTTTTACACTACAGACACAATTTTCACAGGATCTGTTCTTCAACTCATCCTTCCTCTCATTTATTAATACCGGAGCAATAGGAGCTACGGTTATGGGGGTTTTGAGGATTTGTTTGAGAGGCGTTTCCCTGTTTTTTCTCCATGAACAGGCTGAAGGCACACAGGTGTTTCTGATTGAGCTAATTAGTGATGTTGATAAACACACAGACTCACAGACACACCCACACACATGACTTAGAGATATACGTGATGCAGCTCAGCCAATCAAATATGGGTATTCTGACAAGTTTCCTGATTCGAGTGACGTGTACACACACCATGACACAAGAGGGTGAGACGAGGAAAGACCTCGCAGAGCAGGACAACAGTTAGGTAAGCTGTAAATGTTAAAACATAGGACAATCTCCAAATGAGAAAGATTGCCAGAGAGTTCAGAGTCTTGAACCAAGAATGGTTAGACTCTTATAGGCTAATTTCTCTCACGGACAGGTGTTTGTGATTGAGCTAATTAGTGAACGCAGACACGCATGACTTAGAGATATTCAGGGGAGATCGTTAGACCTCCTGTCTGCCTGTCTCATTCACTCACTCTCTCTCTCTCTCTCTCTCTCTCTCTCCCCTCTCTCTATCTTTGTGTCTCTCTCTCTCTCTCTGGCTCTCTCTATTATGCAGTCATTCAGGTCTTAGATATTTTTAGAGACCCCCCCCCCTCCCATTTCAAAATAAAAGCCCCACAGAGTGAATTCTAACTGGAATGCTTGTGATGAAGCCTGTCATTTAATAACCTCTGTGTTTGTGTGTCAAACATTATGATTAGTCTCCTCTCACCCACCCAGTCCCACCCTTTCAAAATAAAAGCCCCATAGAGTAACTGTATCTTAACATGAAGCTCAGAATGAGGTTCGTACAGAAATGATGGGAGCGTTGGCTCCCATTATTTCCAAAGGCTTCTCAAACAAAGGTTTGTATCTCAAATACAGAAATGATGGGAGCGTTAGCTCCCATCATTTCCAAAGGCTTCTCAAACAAAGATGTATATGTCCAGTACAGAAATGACGGGAGCCATTTGTGGACTCTGTCCAAGAGTATGAATCTAAAATGCAGAAAAGAGAGAAGCGATATCTCAATCGAACCTTAACGATACTACCGGTAACATCGGCGTGTGTAGCTATATATTGCGACGTCTTCGGGCAGTAGAAACCACACTGTCAAAATTTCTTGCGAAATTTTTTTGTTATTATTATTATTTTGTATAACAGTCTCTTTGGATCCCTTTTCAAGGGTGTTCTGTCAATAGGACAGTTTACAATGAAGGAAAAACCACATTAAAGACACAAAATCATATAACAAGACAGCGTGGACAGTTGTAAGAGAGGAGGGCTTTGACTGTAGCGGCAGCAGGCAAAGGTTGTTTAATTTCCTACAGCGTGTTGTGAGAGCTCATGACAAAGAGGACTGTTGCCTCCTTCCATCAGACCCGTTCCACTGGGCATGGCTCCCCCAGGCTAAGGTGACCTTCTCCCAGGAGACCAGAGACCTGGTGCTGTCCCGCCTGTCTGACATGAACTTTGTCCAGGACCTCTGTGAGGACCTCTATGAGATGTTCAAGGTACAAGTCCTCTTAAAACTTTCCTCTTCCCTTTGAGATTCTTTATTAGTTATGTAAATAACAGGAGTTGTTGTTTCTCTCTTCAGACGGATAAAGGCTTTGATAAAACCATGTTTGAGAGGCAAATGTCTGTAATGAGGGGACAGGTGAGTTTTCTTTTTGACTCTGTTGTTCCTATCAGCCTCTCTGCCTTTGTCTCCTCCATTCTGTTCTTGTCTTTTATATCCTACCTGCTCTCCCTTCTCTCTCTCTCTCTCCTGTGCCCTACTTTCTGTTACTTTTGTTGTTTCCTTTTTAACCTCATCACTACCCATTGTAACCTCATTTCTCCCCTCCCACCCCTTAAATGCAACCAATGCACCAGTACTCAGAATGCAAAATGGTTTCTGTATGCCATACATCGTGAACCCTGTTTTTGTCACCAGGTGTTGAATCTGACCCAGGCGCTGAAGGACGGGAAGAGCCCCATCCAGCTGGTGCAGATGCCCCGGGTGGTGGTGGAGCGCAGCCGCTCAGGCGGTCAGGGACGTGTGGTCACATTTGGCAACGCCTTCACACAAACCTTCCACTGCAAGCGCCCCTTTTTTACCTCTTGGTAGTCGGAGATGGGTGAGGAGGGCAGTTGTGGAGAGACTTCTGCAACAGCTCTGTTTTTCTCCTGAAGTCAGGAAGCGAGGGAGAAGACGCGGTTATTGCACTGGAGACTGCTCCTATTTCTTTGCCGAGAGAAGAAATGACGACGCGGAAGAAGTGAGACAGAGAGTAAGATGAAGAAACTTTGCTTCGCCCCATTCCACGTTTTGTGAAGAGAGCGCAGATAAGCTCGGGAGCTTGAGAGATTGGTAGTGTCTCCTAGAGACCTTGGGTCTGTTTGTGGTTACCATTGTGACTTGATAGGATAATCTGAGTTTTGTTTATTGTTAGAAGGCAAAAAGGATTTTTTTTTTTTAACCACCTAAAGTACCTACTGAAGTACCTTGCAAGGTCTCATAGTGGTGCTAATGGCCAAAGAAGAATGTCTCCAGTATGTTTGGGAATCTAAAGGTTTCACAGATCTCTCCAGAAAGTGATTTATTTATTTATTTTTGAATCCGGGACAGTGTTGTCCCTTGCCTGGGATTAAGTCTCAAACTGTTTGTTTTGCCTTGTAGGATTTCTTATTAACATATAGATGTGAACTTGCACTGCTGGAGGTGTTTGACTGGTTCTACAGAGCCGGCTCAAACTGCTTTTTACCCAGTGTTAGCTTTCAAAACCACATCTGTTGAACAAACACAAGCCCAGTGTCTTCAACCCTCACTATACTGCCAAAATCTGTTTGTGGAAGGAGTATTTAACAGCCTCAAGAAAATGAATATTGTCGAAACTTGAATATGACATTTTGGGATGGAGGACTAGTAAGGAACACATTGTTTGAATGTAATCTGTTTACGTCTTCTATACAGATTGTTGCTCCGAAACATTTCAATATGAGTGAACGCTGTAACAATGAATGTATTTGTTGTGTGAAATGTATTTAATTGCTGGTAAGCAGCTTTCTCTTGAACATTGTGGCATGGGGGTCGGCACCTCATCTGTGCCCTTTATATTACATATGAAGAGGAAAACAAAATGGACTATGTTTCACACATGCGCGATGCCCTTGTGTTTTCTTATGTATGCATCTTGAAATTTATATTCCAACTCGATGATTGTATAAGAAAAGTTGTATATTTAACAGATGAAAAAATAAAATTTGGGAAATTTGAATCTTGTTTGTTGCCTTCAAAACAATGTTGACAAAGGTTTGTTCCTGACGAGACCATTAGACTACTTAATGAACCGATGACTGGATCAGTACCTGAAGCCAAAGTGAGCTATTAATAACTGTTGAATTCAAATGCAGACGAACCAGCTTTCTATTATACTGTGTAAAAAAAATTAAATTCTGTAATAAGCTCATTTTATGACATTTGAATATACAGTGTATATTCTTAAATCTGAGAAAACACACTTATCAAGGTGATTATAATGAACTATAAATGTGTATAAGCAAAAAACAGAATATGATGAATAATGTAAATAATAATATAGGTCTTTTCTGATTGTTGCACCGTGGGGATCAGTGTGTTTTCCGCCTGCAGTCTTATCTAACTTACTGTACATCAGAGGCTGCAAATAACAGTTGTTATTCCAATTTGTCCAATTTGATTGTTTATTAATAAAACTCATTGATATTCAATTTAAAACAATAAAAAACGAATAGAAGTAGCAAATCCGCTCGAGCGTTTGCCAATTTATCTTGTCGAATGACAAACAACTAATTGATTTTATTGTGTTATTGTTTCAGCATTCAGGGGAAATACCTATTCCATATATCATGATGGTCATGGAAACACCTTGGTGATCCATGGCCTTGCAGAAAGTAGCGATACTGAAACCTTGAACTGACATCACAACATAGCTGTGTCTTACATGCAATGGTGCATGCGGCAGGGTAGCCTGATGAAAACGATTTCAATGTAGGCATTGATGAGCAGATGTTATGTGAACACAAACGCATGCCTAATTCAACTGCCCTGATTAAAACATCTCTAGGTGCAAATGAAACACGTGCACCAACACACACTCCCTCCCCACTTTGCCCCTTCTGCTATGACTCAAATTGACTGACAGGTCCTATAAAACATTGACTAATATTACATCAACACAATATTTACATCAGTCATATTTTGAGTAAAACTAGTCATTATTTTGAATTATGATTGCAGTATAGCATACTAGAAGTTGTTGCTTTACAGCCACAAGCGTGTACGTGTCAACACAATAAGCCTTTTTCATATATAGCACACGTTTTGACTTGTCATGGTAGGAAAAACACAGGTGTTACTAAAAACGTAAACAAGGCTTCGTTCTATTCAAGTGTCCCAGCATGCACAGTAACAGGACCCTGCGACTTATTGGGATTCAGCCATCATTGATTGTATTATTTACACCTTTGCTTAAAAAAACACCAGATATAAGAAATGCAGCTATAACAACAATTGCCTGCAGGGGGCATCCTAAATCAACACTGGAGCAACTGCTGCCTATTTTGCCTGTTGGGGTAAGATAACATTTTTATATAATTAATAAAACAACGACATTTTCCCTTTTTTTAAGTCACATATTTAAACATTTTGAGACATTTTGATCTTGTAGAATCGCTGACAGTTGCAGAAATAGAATCCCTTTTATGTCCATGTCCATGTTTTAATATGTCATTCAACAAATCCGTGTAAAATAACTGCGCTCATATGAATTTGGATTAATGTACGCCATACTTTAGAGGACAGCTGTAGAGTAGTGAAGGAGTAGGTCTTAAAATAAGCATTATACACACAAATCTAAAGCAGCCTTCCGGGCTGCTTTAGATTTGTGTTTAATGCGGTTTGTCCCCGCTAGATGGTGCGCATCAGTTTCCTCCTGGGTGGCTCCTCGGCTGTTGCTCACAGAACTAACAGATGTATAGTCACTAGGTTGTCAAAATATGCAGGCACTTATGACTCAGCAATGTCCAGAGTTAAATCTACAGAGAGCTGACAACGCGAATTTACCAAACAGCACCATAGATGTGTGGAGTGAAGTAACCGGTGGAGAGTGTATTTAGCCTACTTATTCAGGGTCTGAACACAGAGAAACAGCTGATATAGAGGCATTTAATATGAAAATATAAGGAATTACTCAAATCAATCCTAGCTCCATGGCGCTGTCAAAATTCATCACAATGAGATTACTTTTACTCGCAGCGGCGTTTCTCTTTACGCACGACTTCACCGGAGCTGTGCGCTCTGAGAAGTGCGCCTCCCGCTGCGACGTGAGCTCTTGTCCGAGCCCCAGCTGTCCCGGCGGGTACGTCCCGGATAGATGTAACTGCTGCCTGGCGTGTTCACCGCGCGCGGGGGACCCCTGCGGCCGCAAAAACGACCTGCCCTGCGGGGATGGCTTGGAGTGCAAGCTGCTCGCTGCGGGGAGGCGGCGAGGCAACAAGGGGGTCTGCCGGTGTAAGAAGGAGAATGGAGTGTGCGGAAGCGACGGGAAAACGTATGGTAACGTGTGTAAGATGAGAGCAGCCAGCCGTAAAGCCGAGAAGAACGGGAGACCCGCACTTAGCCAAGTGCACAAAGGACCCTGCGCACCTTCAAGCACAGGTAGGGCAGCTTTGGCTGGTCAGAGGGCTACATTCTGGAGCGTTTGGGGGAAATTATTTTTCAAAATGTTTCTTTTTTTAAAGTAAAAACTGCCAAATATGATCTAATTTCCACTTAATCAATATCAATGTTTGCTGCTTTCTATTTTGTATATGTTATTGTAAACTGAACAGTGACTGTTGGTCGGACAGAAGAACAATTTGAAGACCTGGGAAACTGAGATGGACCCTTTTCACTATTTAGTGTTTTATAATCAATGCATCACAGACAATAATCAACGGATTAATCAACAATGAAGATGATCCATCATTGCAGCCCTAATCTGTAATTGTTAATATCTTTTTAACATACTTTGGAAATAATTTCCATTGTATTTTACACTTGACTGGAAAACTTGAAAAGATGCAGAGGAGCCTCCTGAATATGAGTCTTTCTCCTATGTACTGAATACTGTAAATAGCAGTATAGAAATAATTGTAGTTATCTCTGTACGTGTGTGTGTGTGTGTGTGTGTATGTGTGTGAGTGTGTATTTGTGTTAATGCAGAGCTTTCCTCACGTCAGTACAGGTCGTCCTCAGGTCCATCCCAGCAGCCCTCGCTACAAATTCAACTTCATCGCTGACGTAGTGGAGAAGATAGCTCCTGCTGTTGTCCACATCGAACTGTTCATAAGGTGTGGCACGTGCCTGTATGTTTGTGTAGAGAGATGTTAAAGCTCCAGGAGGGAGTGACATCACAGAAGTTTATTCCTTCAACCTTTAATTTGTAAATAGTCTAGTGTCATTATCTGGAATATATATATATATATATATATATATATATAAAGTGCTCATTAAGTGATGAATAGAAACTTAATACAAATTCAACTAACACAACCTGGACCCAAAATAAAATTAGAATATTTTTGGCCTTTCTTTCTCGTTCCGTCTCCTTCCTCTCTCTGTCTCCAGACATCCCCTGTTTGGTCGCCACATGTGTCTCTCCAGTGGCTCTGGTTTCATTGTGACTCACTCAGGTGTGATTGTGACCAACGCTCACGTG
Organism: Leptoclinus maculatus; assembly: GCA_032191485.1. NCBI lineage: Eukaryota > Metazoa > Chordata > Actinopteri > Perciformes > Stichaeidae > Leptoclinus > Leptoclinus maculatus. The sequence goes on from JAVDOI010000009.1 coordinate 6,922,820, forward strand.
GTAACCACAGCCGCCACGGCGGCAGGGAGGCCCCAGCTGCGCGTGCAGCTCCACGACGGCGACTCCTACGAGGCCTCGGTCCGAGATTTAGACAGGAAGGCAGACATCGCCACCATCAAGGTCGATCCCCAGGTGAGAGCGTTTACGTCAAGTCCAGGCGACATCCTAACCACTTTCTTCACCATTTTCTCTTCATCCAAAGGGATGTAAAACATTTTTACATTACAGACATTTCCACCCTAATACAAATAAACATTCTGCATTATTGCACAACAACCCATCGCCTGACACGTGTCTCTTCCAACTTCAGACAGTTTTCTGCTAGACATTCTGACATACTTTCAGAAACACCAGCTCTGTGACTCAGACACGGCGCTGATGTGTGTATTCTCACACTCATATCTCAAATACTTGGACAGTTTTGTCAGCATTAAACACATCTTCATTTCTCACCCTGTCTGTCTCTTTTTTTCCTAATTTATTTTGCCCTTCATCTTTTGCATTTTTCTCTCTGTACAACTCTCCCAGTATGTCTCCATCTGACACTCCTGTCTTTGTTGGTATGTTTGATCCGTCCTTATTGCAGCAGAAAAAGCTCCCTGTGCTGTCTCTGGGCCGTTCAGCTGATCTGAGACCGGGGGAGTTTGTGGTTGCTATTGGCAGCCCGTTCGCCCTGCAGAACACCGTCACCACCGGCATCGTCAGCACCACTCAGAGGCACGGCAAGGAGCTGGGCATCAAGGACTCAGACATAGACTACATCCAGACTGACGCTATTATTAATGTGAGCTCACAAGAACACACACACACACACACACATACCCCTGTACTTCTGTCTTTGTAAGAACCCTCACTGACACAATACAGTCCCTAGACCTTTACCTTAACCTCAACCGTCACAACTAAAGGCGTAACCCCAACCCTAACCCTAATTATAACCAGAACCTTAGATCCAAGTCTGAATCCTCAAACAGGCCTTTGAATAAGTGAGGAGTCCTCACTTTCCAAAAATGTCCTCACTCTGTGGTTAAAAAAACTTGCGTTGGTCCTCACTATGTTGCAAGTACACGCACACACACACACACACACACACACACACACACACACACACACACACACACACACACACACACACACACACACACACACACACACACACACACACACACACACACAGGTCATTCATTAAAGACAGATGCCGTTAGAGATCTTTTTGTTTTATATGGATATTATATATTTTGGTCGTCTTGATATGCGTCAAAATAATTGACGTGATTGTCTCTGTCTCATATTTCATCTTTTCTATGAGAAGTTTGGAAATTCTGGAGGACCTCTTGTTAACTTGGTGAGTAGTGTTAATAACTTGATGACCTATTTGATTGAGGTCCATACATTACTAACAAAACTAAATAAATCAGTGTTAGACATATAGACAAATTGCCGTTTGATGCTGAGAGTCCAAAACTATCATCATATAACAGGCAAATGATTTACACATGATGACAACTACTGCTACTGCTTATTGTCCTCCAATACTTCTGTGAAAATATGTGATTTTTTTAAAGTGCCTTTATACAGTGTATAGCAATATTTAATGTGTTAAATGCACAATTTCCCTATCGATAATATTTGTGGTAATCAAAATAATATTTTATCCCATATATTGAATATATTGTCCAAAATAAACACCAAGACTTGGACAGTATTTGAGATCTTGTCACATTTTGACTGTGTGCTGTGCATGTTTCTACGTACATGTGTGTGCGTGTGTGTGTGTGTGTGTGTGTGTGTGTGTGTGTGTTCCCTTCAGGACGGTGAGGTGATAGGCATCAACACTCTGAAAGTGACAGCTGGGATATCCTTCGCCATACCCTCAGACAGAATCAGACGCTTCCTCACAGAGTCACAGACCAAACTCAGCAAAGGTCAGAGGTCAAAGCTTGAGCAGCACACATAGGTGGAACGTAATAGCAAATAGTTTCTGTTTTTGTTGTTTGAGATCCCGATGTCTGTGAAGTGGATATTTTATAGTATTACTCACTAAATCACACCCCAGTGGTTGTTGTTGTTGTTGTTTGTGACAGAAAATACAAGACTGCAAAGAAGAGTTACAGAGGAGCAACAGTCTGCAGGTGAGAGCTGCTGATGGGTCACATGCTTTATCCAAGATCACGTTATACTTTTGTGTTGTTTTTAGAGGAATCAAAAGTAAAGATAGACATTTTTTAGGCATCAGGATGTTTACTTTTTCATTCCTTCCAGGCTAACCGAACCTGTCCTATCTGTCGAGCCGACGCCTCTGAGGTCCAGCGGGATTCAGAGTGACCAACTCCCAAAACCCTCGAACCCTGACTCCCTTTTGGATGCGCCAACCAATCAGTGAACTTCTCTCCTTTTATCATACGCTTCCTCTCACACATTCTGCCACATAACTGGGACCAGTGCTCCTTATTCCGTCACTCTTTTTCATCCAGGACACCGAACAGTAATTCTTACCTGGAATTTAGCGACTTTCTACTGACTCTTGCTCACTTTATCGCTGGACTTCTGTTTTTTTTTTTTTACTTTTACACCCCTACTACTCCGCCTTCTGCTCATGGTTTCCCCTTGACTGGCCTTTGAAACACACACACACAGTTTAATGAGTGCGTTTCAGAGGAGGGGTTAATGTAAGTTGACGTTATAGTCAAACTAAATGGACAACCAGTCCAGACCATTGAAGACATCCATGATATGTTGCAGCGTAACCAGCCTCTCCTGCTTGAGACGTGAACTGTTTTCAGGTTTCTGGTAAAAATGTTCCCAAGCATTTGCAGCGTTTACCTGTCTGGTGTATATTTTATTTTTTGGGTGTGTTTTGTCATAGAGACTCTTAAATAAATACAGTAGTTTATTGCATTATTCAAAATACTGCAGAGGAAAATATATTGCACTGTATATTATATGAATTTCTGAATACAAGCTCAAAACAAGAAGCTCTGGACTGTAATTTGTCTGTTCAGCAGCTGCTGTCCATCTGCACACTGCTTTGTTTATGTCTTCTCATCCCTTCTCCCTCCCACTCCTGCCTTGGAAAGACATTCTGGTAATTTAAACAAACCTAAGCTGACACTTAGACACACACACACACACACACACACACACACACACACACACACACTGAGCAAAGTGCAGCTGTTACTGGAAAACTCACTTTTATCCTTTCCTTTTGGTTGATGGAAATCCTGATGCATAAAGATTTCTCAACCTTGAAGTTAAAGACAGAAATTCCTTCTGGGGCTGCTTTGTTAGCGTTTTTAGATAAACCAAATTCAGCCTGAAACCAATGACAAAACCAGGCTTGGCAGCATTTGCTTCACGATAAAATGAAATGCAATTATGTGTAGTTGACCTGAAAATGCTTTTCATGTGCTCTACATGACACGTTCTTACTTTTGCTTAGTACAGATGTCTCCTACCATGATGACATTACCTAAAAATGACCCCACCTGATGTGTGCCTGTGTGTACACCATAAACTGAATAGATAACATATCATCTTCCCTGCGTATTTGAATAAAAACTGTGGCAAGTTATTATTGACTGCGACACTGTGAAAGCGTTGGAAAGAAAGACAATGGAAAAAAGAAAAGAGACTGGGATAGAGAATAATAAGAGACAATGGACAAATTACTACCATATCACCCATCAGGAGACCTCCTTTAACATGTGCTCCTCTGAGTCTTAGATGAGTGTGTGTGTGTGTGTGTGTGTGTGTGTGTGTGTGTGTGTGTGTGTGTGTGTGTGTGTGTGTGTCGCTCACCCAGTTGTTTGAGAGTGTGTGTGTGGTGTTTTCTTGTCTTCTTGCCAAGACGTATTGTCAAAGCAGAGAGCCAGTAGGGCCAGACAGGGAACACAGCTGTTTGTCCTTAAATGGACAAAATCAAGACAGCGTCACTGAGCTCACACCAAAACAAAACTTCTCACACTGCCTGTTTTCAATGCTAAATTTAACAATATGCGTGCATGAAATACATATATTTATGATGGAATATACTATATATTTCCCGTAAGGCCCCGTTTAAGCAGTGGATGAATTAATGTATCACCATCTAGAGGCCAAATGGAGTCCGGTCTGGTTTAAATAAAACACAAGTTATGATTCCCAAATATGCCACTAGATGGCGTGCTGGGTATAATACTTTGCTCCTGACGTGGCAACTGATGCTCTGATTATAAGGCTACTGTATATGTGAAGTACAGTCGATGAAACTGTCCATATATAGCTCTAGTTTCTAGCTGGGCAATGATGAACCTAAAGTAGAGGGCACTGGATGAAGCACTATTATTACCAGTGAATGACCCGTTCCAGTGCTGAAGTGACCAGTGATGACCATATTCACCAAAGTAAAATGTTAATCAGCTGTACATTTTCAGGTAAAAGGGGATTTACAGTAATGTCATTGAAAATGTTGTAATGAATTTACGGAGACTTTGGGACTTTTGTACCATCTATTTGTGTTCTGATGATGTCATCAGGCATTTTTAGGAGACAGGGCTGCATCAGGGTCATCTCGGGTTGGGCGTGGAGACAACAAATAATGACAGAGAGCCTGCGTTTATAAAACTGGAGGTTTGTAGTTTGAAGGACTTTAGCTGTTACCGGTAAGGAAGGGTCTGACAAAAAATGGGATCCAGCATTTTTGGACCGTACTAGGGGCTAAAAATCAGGATATATCCGCCACTGATGCTGTCATTTTGACCTTTCTTTGTTTAATCTGTCTCTAATAGGAGCCCCAATTTAATAGAAGTCCCAAAACATATTTCACTGGAGTTCTCTATTGGAATCCTTTATATTGACCTGTTTTGAGGTTGCATTTTTCTGTGTCGTTTGTCAACATTCACATATAGGGACTTTCTTTTTATCAGGAGGAACATCTATATGGTCTGATATTTATTTCCCTCCACAAAACAGCATCTATAGGGGATAATGGACCTTCAGCTCATTCACATGTTCTCACGATGCCTTATCATTCAATGAGATACAGACTGAGAGACATTTATAGTATGGGCACAATCATAATGCCCTATGTAATGTCAAACAAGTCATCCGTGACCTCAGAACCTGATGACATTCTGAGCGCCATCAGAAGCTCTTAATGGATGCTAATCGTCTCTCTGCTGTTTGCAAACAAACACATGCATTTCATGTGCCAGAAAAATTCACCTGAGATGGACACTTCTGCTATTAGCTGGTACAAATACCAAGCTGGTTATAATAAAGAGAGAGGTACTTGTACTTTACTTGAGTAATTCCACAGTATTCTAATTTCCACTTACTACATTGTACTTTTTACTCCACTAAATTTATTTAGTTACTAGTTACATTTCAGATTATTTAGATTATTGATGCAAACTATAATCAGCAAAGGAATTAGGATCTATGAAGTATACAGTATGTTAAAAGATACCCAGTAGTATACGAAGTAGTAGAAATTACATCCACCTTTACTGCCTCATTAAAAGAATGCTTACACGAATGCATCAATAATTTTAATTCAAATGTATATATTATTCTGAAATGGACCTTGCTGCGTAATGAGTACTTTTAGTTTTGGTATTTACATACTTTTGGACTTTCACTTGTATTAGTAAAGATCTGAGTGCTTCTTTCATTACTGTATTGTGTGTGTGTGTGTGTGTGTGTGTGTGTGTGTGTGTGGCTGTGGGTTCCTAGATGGTCAAGGGAGTGAGTAAGATAAGACTGGGAACAGTACATTTACAGTATGTGGTTTCATTGAATGTCTAGTAAGCTCAAGAGTCTGCGTTCACAGTGAAGTTGTGAGTCGAGGAACTTTGGAGACACAGATGGCAGACTAGGGCATCTGGCATGGCAGCAGAGCTATAGACAGATTGGACTCAATTTAAAAAAAAATAAAAATCCTGTTACATTGTGCCATTACAGTAGTATAGGCCTAACTACTTCCATCTGTCTGGAGTTCAACTCTCACTGTGACTCAGCGCCTTGCTGACCACCGTGGGCAACTTACTTCTGAACGGGAAAAGAGAAGAGAAGAGAACTTAGGAGCAGACATATGGAGGGAAAAAAAGAAAGTCTTTCAACCCACCACACATACACACACCCACGTAAAAAAAAACAATAAAATACAGCTAAAGGCAACATCTCTCAAACAATG